>CM067502.1:7158783-7768783 GCA_034509495.1 Acestrorhynchus altus | reverse complement strand
AAGGGCAAGGCCCTACCAACCACTCGTCATGCCCCAATTGAGTCAGCTTTACTCTTTCTTTACCACTGTACTGCTGTACTGCTACAAGGGTCAGAACTGGACCTCAGTTGAAAACTACCTGGGTCAATGAGACCCGTTTTCACATGGAGGAATGGGTGCATGTGCACCATTTACCTGAGGTGGTTGGGGAATACTGTGGGAAGAAGTGGAGGGAATCTGAAATTCTTGACAATTTTCCAAGCATTCACATGGAATATATTTGCTGAGCAGGTACCTTCATTGTGTTCCCTGGTAGCAGTGTCTTGTTTCATTGACATAATACCCCTGCCACAGAGTTCCCGTTGGTGGGGAACAGTTTGTGAAAGATGACAGAGAGATCAAGGTGGCCTCCAAGTTCTCTAGATCTTAGTATGATCAACCATCTGTGCAATGTGCTGGAAGAACAATTCCAGCTCGTGGTGGCTCCACCTTGATCTACTGCTAATGTTTTTGTGCTAGATACCTTCAGAGGTCTTGTGGAGTCTATGCTTTGATGAATCAGAGCTGTTTTAAAAATTTTCGGGACAAACGGCATAGCAGACAGGTGCTTAAAATGATTTTGGTTATCAACCAGTTGTACTTCCGCGCATACTTTGTTGATGGTCATCTTTAGAAAGATAATTAAATTCACTGCAGTGAAAATGAACTGGTATATTGTATGATGACACTATAAGCCTGATGTCAAGCCAGTGACTTTTGTTATGTCCCATGGAATCGAAATAATGATGCAGGGCATGTTTGTGGGGGTCCTGCATTGAACGTGAATATGATTTCTGCCAGGGTCACTTGTCCGTTCGCACAGACTTTTCTAATCAGATGTCTCCGTTCACAATCATTACCACCCACTGTGCCTTCCACTGTGGGTGGTAATGCCTTATGTGATGTATACAACAACAGAAATGGTTCTTGCTTGTACTACGATAATTCATGTTACCTTGTCAAGAGCACACTGAGTAGTAACTGGTCTCATTCACAAAATAATACCCACCAACTTATGGGTATTCAAAAGCCATCCCCTGTGGTAACATTACATGATCTATATGAGTACAATACATACTGCTATCCCATGACTTTTGACATCAGTGTTTGTTCCCCAACGAGAGATACTGGGGACCCGCAAGGTTACAGGCCCAGTGGCAAGCAAGGTACCTGCCCTTTCTGCAAGTGTTGAAAACAGAACCAGTTGCTATGTTAAAGTCAGTGTGCTTTGAAATGTAGTTTGTGAACTGTCCCTTTGAGGGAGGTCTAGTGACGACAATAAAACGTCGAAGGTATAAAGAAACACATCTTTGACTTTCCATGAAGATTCCCTTTGGAGCACAATGTCAACGACAAAGTGTGGCGGTGAGCAAAGTCACAAGAACATGTGTGGCATCCTATCAAGCTGAGTATGAGAGTCGTCAGCGAAATCACTGCCCTATCTCTTGTTCCTTTATTAAATTACATGCAGTGGGCTACACGGCTTCCATTCGTCGCTTCCCTGCGGATGGGCTTTGATGGAGTGCTAGAGGACTCTGAAGATGGGGAGGGAGGGGGGTGGGGAGGAGGTGCAGTGTAGTGCAACTCTCCCTGTCATGGCATGGGACCTGTGTACAGGCACGAGCAAACCAACCAGCAACATGCCACTGGATCTGTCAAATCCACTCAACGTCAGAGAGAGTGACACAGTCTCCTCTGGGCTTAGAGGATGAGCTGTCATTTTTTTTTTTTTTCTTTCATACAGATGTTAGATGCACTTCACATTGACTTTAAAGGCTGATGTTTCTTATGAACCTGAGTAGCTTTTTATAGGAACTATTAATCTTTATCTGTTGCATCTGTAGTGTGCGTTTGATTACCACAGAAAATCATTTCCACACATTTCCTTGCACTTAGCAACAGAACAGAAAATCTCTCGACTCCAAACACCTTCCCATCGGCTGCTATTGTGGGTGTGTTTTGAGTCAATAGGGTTTCTGTTATTGTCTAGGACACTGTCTCTGCTAATCGATTATTTTGGCAAATGCAAAGTGTTCCTTAAATGTGCTTCCTGGAGTGAAGAGTATTGTTGTGTAGATTGAGTGTAACTGCACTGTACAAGAGACTGTGATCACACTGGTAAATGAAACAGCGTTTTGCTTTGTGGTAATACTCTTTGATAAAAGCTACAAATGAGAGATTTGTCCAGGAATGTAGTAAAAATGATCTTTATTAAGTCCAAGGTAAGACTAATGGTAGGACTATTGAAGGACATGTCAATATGGAAAATAAAGGGGGTTCAGAGAAAGCCAGTATCTTGTCCAAATGAGAGTAACATTATGTCCAGACTCAGCATAAAGGGGGGCAAGACAGAGTCCAGTCCAAGTCTAAATTACAGCAAAACTAAGTCAAGACTGAATGTGAAGGGGGTGCATTGTATGCATTACCCAGGGCACCAAAAACGCTAAATGAGATTAAATATAGTAAGACCAGAGACCAAAACCTAAACGAAGTTGAGACAATAAATAAACCATCTCAACTGTCTCAAGTACCTTGAAATTTTGCCTTTACATTTATATGTATGTGTAATATTTGTGCGTTTTATCAAAAACTAGTCATAATTCAGTTGTAAGGTTTATCCAACCTCTCTTAATCTCATTGTGCAGGAGTAGGCAATCCTGGTTCTTGCACAGTTAGCTGAATTCCCTGCTCTAACAGATCTACTAAACCTGGCAATTCACAGGTGAGTTCAATCAGGTGTGTTTGAGCAGGAAAAGCACAACAACTGTGCAGGAATCTGGCACTGTAGGACCTACGAAATCAAATTTGTTACTGTGCCTTTAAGAATGATTGCATACAAATGAGTTTGATTCTGATTGGCACTAGACTTTATTTCAGAGTTTGCAGACTCCTGCCCATTCAGTGGTTCTTCTGAAATTTAATGTATTCCCAAAGTTTGCCCACTTTCTTTTGGAAAGGCTTGCACTGAATTCTAAAACATTTCGTGAAAACATCCACTCTGCACATCGTTTCAGAACAGGTTTGGCTTTGACAATTAAAGGCCGATCCAAAAACATGCAATCAGAATGAGGAGGCCTGCGTCTTTTATTCATATTATGGGTGTTAGATGGTCAAACATATTCAAAGTGCCTGCGCTCACCTACCGATTGCCGGAATGTGGTCTGCAAAGGCATCTACCCAAAGGAGTGTTAATTATTCACATTTTTCTAGTCCCTGTTTTCCCCGTGACACTTAGAGGTGTTAAAATTCCTATTATTCCTTTTCATCAGCACGGGGGATATGCATGCACAGGGCCTGGGGAAACATTTTCTTGTGGCCTTCTTTTTTTTTTCACTTTAATTAATACAACTGTGGGAGTGCAAGAAAGTGCTGAATTCTGTATCCTGAACACAAAATATTTATTCATCTCAGCATTAAACATTAATGCCGTTTTTAGGGGAGGAAGAGGAGGAAAAAGCTGTAAATGTTTGACCCGATGGGGGTGGGATTGGTGGGGGAGGGTTGTATTGTGTGTGGTGCTTGAGGGGGTGCTTGTCTCTATAATGGAAGTCTGCTTTTGAGGCCACTGGTTGTAGTAATGAAATTTTAATCCATACCTCCAAAACTCCCTGTTTGTGTAGGTCAGTCTGTTAGCTCCAGGTCATGCACATACACAACGCAGGGTCAACTGGGTTGTGATGGAAAACCTGTCCGGACATTCGCTGTGTTGCTCGTGGTGGAGGTTGTGCAGCTCTGGGAAAGAATGGTCAGTTCAGCAAACTAGCAAGAGTGCGCTTAAACACGCTCGCTTTATTCAGACGTATCTACACACGCCATCCTAATTCTAATTCTGCAAATTTACACAATTTACCTCTGAGATGTAGCTGATACACACCCACACAGTTCTATCTGTTGTAACTGCATCCAGGCCTTCATTAAGGTCATATCCGTGTGGGTTTGGCAGCCAACACCAGAACAGCTCTTAAGCAAAACAGAGAATATGAAGGTGGATTCGGATTCTACAAGACAAAATTTGGTGCAACATCAACCAATAGGCACACATACTCTGGAATGTTGATTACTGGTATTTTTAGCAAAACTATAGGGAAGGAGAAGAGGAAGAGCAGGTGTCTTTTCTCTACTTACTGCTTGGAATTCTTGGATTACCCACACAATTGTTGCTAATGGTCTTTGTGTATTCACTGCAGTGCCATCTTTGTATCATAAAGCTGTGTAGTGAAAATAATGAAAATGAACTAACTTTTGTAATTTTGGGTAACAGTTAAAGCAATAAGCCTGGAAAAGCTGAATCAAAAAAAGGACATATGGTATTGGTGAGACTTACGGCCAAAAGCACTGGGGCCAAATATTCTTTGCTGTCTGGGAGCATCCAACTTCATATTTGGATATTGCCAATCACCCTGTTTACAGCACAAGTGTGTACACCTATGAACAGTTCTGGAACTAGGCTATAAAACCCACAGATATTTCATGGGCACAGGATTTTTTTACATTGTGACTGAAGGCATGAGTGAAGGTAAGTTAAAACTTCAGAAACCTTCACTTGCATTAAATTGAGCTTCAATTAAAGCAAAGCATTTTTAAATCTTGTTTAAAATCTCCCTGACCTTCGACCCAGAGTGAGATTTTGACTGTTTTAACATGTTAGACTGTTTTAGTTCTTTTGTTACTATGTTACTAATACTATATAGAAAAGGGGCTACGGTTGAATATATAACCCAGGCTAATGTTGCTGGTAGTATATAAAAAAGGGGGTGTGGTTTAATATTTAACCCAGGCTAATGTTGCTGATAGTATATAAAAAAGGGGGTGTGGTTGAATATTTAACCCAGGCTAATGTTACTAATACAATATAAAAAAGGGGGTGTTGTTGAATATTTAACCCAGGCTAATATTACTGATACTAAATAAAGTAGGGGGTGTGGTTGAATATTTAACCCAGGCTAATGTTACTAATACTATATAAAAAAGGGGGTACGGTTGAATATTTAACCCAGGCTAATGTTACTGATAGTAAATTAAAACTCAGCAGGTACAAAATAGCCTAAATAGAGGTAAGATAGAACTGCCTAACTCAGTTGGTCATGTTGCCACTTCTAAGGAGAAGTATTCTTCCATGCGAGTAGAGGAATTTCAGGTTGATGTACAGAGTCAATCCCCACTCTCAAGCTGCTCCTCAGATGCTTAAGACTCTCGTGGTGGGGAATAAATGCTCTCTTTATCCATGCTTTGGACTGCCTTGGGCTGAAGGGCAGTTCTAGCACAGCTGTCAATACCGAGCCCATCCCGCGAGAGCCAAACAGATTGAGGTCTTATTGGCCAGGCTCAGTCAGGTAATGTCCTCCAGGAGTTATTGCTAACTGCTCCTCTTTTCTTTCAGTTAAAAGACTCTCGGGGAGTGCAGCTCGGACCTGCACAGCCTGTCTAAAAAAGTGCAAGAAATCAATGTCAGCCCCACACCTCACTGGTGATTGTGTTCATATGTCAACACATTAAGTCACTTTTCTCTACTTACTGTGGCCACAGATATCGACTGAAGATCTTATTCAGAGCGTTTCCATTGCTATTACATTAGGGAGATCAAGGTGATCCAATTTAATGTGTAAAAAGTTCTCTTGCATCGGGATGGAGTCATTGGCAAAGAAGGTTGTATTGTGAATCCAGACCAGCATATGTTGTGTTTTGACCACTGGTATGCTGGTCAACCAGCACCATACCAGAATAAACCCATATATGTTGTATTATTTTTTACTTCAGACATCAAAAATCAACTAAATATGACCAAGATAGAACAATCTTCATAACCTGAGGCATGTTTTCCTTTAGACCTCCATCACTGACAACTAGAACTATACCAGGCTCTTTATTAAATCAGCCAGGCTTAGCAGTGAAAGAGGGGCTTAATCAACTTCTCAACCAGGTTTAAGATGGACACTTTCAATGTGGAGTGCTACCTCAGCTTATTGTGTTTGCATGGCCCAGGGTTAGAGGATGGCACGTATCTCCTCACCATCTCCACCACCTCATAATTATAACTGTTATGTAGCTGGCGCCATAGAAACGGCACACCCTCTGGTCTTCTCGCATTTCTGTAGGGAAGCTCACATTTAGCGTTAATCAGGATGCTGGCTTCCTAATTAGATTTCTCTAAATTAATTTATGGGTGTTTTCGTGTGGGTACTGGTGATGGAGCCCATTGTCTGCTGTCAGATATTGAAGCTGTTGTCAAGGTCACCTCCTCTCAAGGCTAAGATCCTGACCAGACTCTGACTCAGACCAAATCCAGCGTGAGAAAACCAGGACGAGGCTAAGAGTAAGACCAAGATCATGTTGGCATTACAGGGCTTTATGTTAGTGGATTTTGCTTTTGAAAACTGGAGTCAGGGACTGATGCAAGGTTTAACAAAGAGTAATGCCAAGGCTTCAAATGGGCAAGGTCTTTAATTTTGAGACCTTCCAGAAAAGAATGTCCTGAATGTTTATCAAGCCACTCAAATCACATCCACGTCTTCATGAAGGTTGCTCAGGTTTCAGGATGTGGATTTGCTCTGAAAATGCATTACATGTCCAAATGTTTGTGGACACAAAGTTGCAACAGCCGAGGACACAGTTTGCCTATTCCGTAAAAGTACTGCCAATACAATGAGACTCTCTGAAGTAAATAAACATGAACCTATTGGCATGGCCTAGAGGGAAGCATAAACCCTCCCTGCTTTGAGCTGTGGAGCAGTGGAAATATGATATCTGAAATGATAGATATCTAGCCAAAATATTGGGACAAGTTGGGCATTTGGGGAGAAAGTAAGGTGGTGATCATCCACTGAATGCAACCAAATCCTCACAACCATGCGTCCAAATCTAGTACAAAGACAGTAGAGACAGTTACACCAACAAAAGCAGGATAAACTCATTTAATGCCCTTGATCTGAAGTAGAAACAATGCTTTTGACCGTGTAGTGGTTACCTGCGGTCTTAATGTCATTACTTTTGCTTTAATATGGGCTCCTGATTCTCCTGTATGTGGCAAATTGAATTGTTTTCATGACACGTATTGACTGAACTGTGATCGCTTACTTATGCTGCAGCACTTATTGAACCATTATCTTCTTAATTACCCTGACATTACTGAGTATTTATAGCAAGCGATCAGGCTAAGAACTGCAGTGACAGAATGGATAGAAAAGAGAAAGCCGGTATTGTAATAGATCAACCTGAGTGTGAACTTATAATATTCATCAGATATTACATTATTACACCTGTTTTGAAATTCACATTTAAAGCATTAAATGTCACACTCTATGTCTGGGCAGTATTTGTAGAGATTCCACTGTATATCACAGTATTTGTTTTAGAAGTGGGATTTAGGATTTGAGTATGAAGGCCTCATTGTGAGCTGTTCAGTACTCCCTCTGTTGTGGAGTGATACACTGCCCCAACTGCTAGTGTGATGATCAGGGCAGCCATTGCACACAACAGTCAGTCACCCCTAGTAGTGATACAAGGGACACATATGTGCTTGACATCTTGCAGACGTGTTACCTCTCATGGCAGGAATCCCAACTGGCATTTTCGGCAGGATAATGTTCACCCTCACATGGGAAGGGTTTTCCAGGAATGTTTCTACCAGATTGCAACACTCCCTTGGTCTGACCCAGATTAAGATCAAACATTTATGGGAGCAGATGGAACGCCAGCTTTGGCCACTTTGAGTGTACAGTATCTACAAGACCAGCTGAAACATCTGTGGGCGAATGTGCTGCAGGAATCCATATGGAAATTGAATGTATCCATGCCCGAATGTAGCTCATCTTGTATCCAGGCTAGAGGTTACCAGAGCCTCCTTTTAGTTGTAGAGTTTTCCCCAATAAACCAATCCTTTCCCTTGTAATTACTTAAATATATCATCCTTAAGTTCACACATATGCAGTTTCATTCCATTCCAACAAATCTTTCTTGGTTTATTATTTGCATTATATGTATGTGTAGGTGTATGGTTTGGACATGTGTTGAGGAGGAATAGTGGATATATCGGACAAAGAATGTTGGAGATGGAGCTGCCGGGCAGAGGGAGAAGAGGAAGACCTCAGAGAGGGTTTATGCATGCAGTGAAGGTGGACATGGAGATGGTTGGTGTAACAGTAGAGGAGGCAGGGGATAGGGCAAGATGGAGGCAGATGGTCCGCTGTGGCGACCCCTAAAGGGAGCAGCCGCAAGAAGAAAGAAGAAGAAGATGTATGTGTAGGTGTATAATGCTATATTTTCTAATGTTGTCAAACTAAGGCTATGTTCAGACTACCAGCCCATATCTACATTATATCCAAAAAACAAATCAACCCCCCCCCAACATGAAATCTGGATCAAACTGGATTTAAAACACATTTGGACGTGGCTCAAAATGTGATTAATGTCTGATTACAGACACATCTCAGTCTGGACGCTCAAACCAGCCTGGCTTTTTGCATAACTCACAACTTGACAAACAATAATTACAAGAAGATCTCCAAAGGCTACTTAGCCAGCATGGCTGCATATTTACTGAGGCATGTCATTACCACAGCCCTGGTAGATAGGTTTGTGAAGTCCAGACTCACAAATCTGATCACATCCAGACAGGCAGCTAGTTTGTGCCTCTCATTGCTACTCCCGGATAAAATAATTTTTTTATCCTTATTCTACTGCAGAAGGTTTTGTCCCATCCAGTTAGTGGTGTGCTCAAGGCACTTCACACAGTGATTCAAGGGGATCATAGGTTTTTGGGCAGTGGGCCAGGTAAAGCTGCGCTTCATCTTCAGAGCTGTGCTAAGACAGGCTTGTAGAATTTGGCCAAGAGGAAGCATTAATTAAAAAAGTGTCGCCCAAGAATCGAACCCTGGGGGACACCACCGACCAATGTTTCAGAAACATTAGCTTCTATTTCACCAGTTGTACCATATACCATATATATCATATAACAAACTAAAAGACCTACCCTAACTATCTCATCATTGTGTGATGCATTATTAGCGAATAAAACAGCTAAATTCATTTGTTTCTGACTGAATTAAATCTAAGTTTAAATGCAAAAGGAGTCTTCCAGGGCATGTTTTTTTGCTCTCTATGTGTGCACAGGCTTGACCTGCATGCAAACTTTTACTGAATCGTGAGAGGAGGTGGAGCTGATTATGTCTCTAGAAGAACATTCAATGTGTTTGTTTATTTTATTTTGACCATTGTCAAGTATTTTGAAGAAGATATTATTATACATCTCATTGGCAATCTAATAATTACAACCAATTCATCAAAATAATTGCATTATTGCTAAAAAAAAAAACCTGGAGGATCAATGAACAGCAAAAATATGAAAATCTCAAGTTAAGACATATTTGAGTGGCCTAGGATCTTCTGAAAATAACAATATCTGGCACGTGGGACTGTCTTCTACGAACATGTTTCTAATTTCTAATAAACGTACATCAAAACATCCTGCAAAATTAGCCCACGTTTCTAAAGGTTAAACATATCTCTCTGATATCGTTAATTAGAGCTCTCTTGGCGGTATGATTACACAACTGTGATTTGTGACATCACTTAAACTATTCACTGAAACCACAGGTCTGTGTTTACATATGGACTTTATGGGCTAAATGGAGCAAATGATGGACCCTTTAAATACTTGCAGGCCTTTTTCGGCTTCATGCTGAGTCTGATAGGTCACTTACTAATGAATTGAGCTTCATGGCATCTCACCAGCTTGGGTGAATAAAAGCCTGTTTCAGTGTGCACCCTTTAAAGCTATCAGAAACATGAAGGCCACATTTATCCAAGTGCCTTTTAATGCCGTATATTGCTCCGGAGTAACTCCAGGTTGGCAAGTGGTGCTTGGAACTGTCTGCTCCCATTGAGCGGTCACCCTGGGATGTGTCATCCCTCTCCGGTGCCCGAGGCTACATCACCCGCATGTAACGTGATCCCTCTCCTCATACTGGTGATTGACACAGCTCCGTGGTCCCTCAGGAGCGCAGCAGAGATTATGTGATTTGAAACACGTGCGGCAGAGACAGTAGCGGCTGGATGATTAATTCTCCTATCCTGATTAGAATCTTTAGAAGGAAGTGCTTAAAATACAGTACTTGGGACTAATTTTATCCCGCGTCACGCACCCAGTTAAAACCAGAGCCCGAGTTATTCATGGCATCGCTCCGATGCTACATGCCTGACTGAACACTGTAATTAAGACCCAATTTTCCTAACCTGACCTTGGCAATATTTAGTGCTGCGCTCTTACCTGCATTTAATTTTCCCACACTTACCGTGCCTGAAAAGAACTCTCAATTAGTGAATTATCTATATATTAATAGGACATTATGTATGCCATCAGGGGCGTGCCGTGCTTGTGTTGTGCTTGATAATGGGCCCTGAACATGTGAATGATCTGCTAGAATCAGTGTAAGTGCAAAGAGACAAGACTACTATGCTAATGCCAACTGAAAGTCATCACAGTGACACAACGTTCCATCTCTGTGTGTTTACAAATGATCTATATACACCCACTGGCCACTTCATTAGACACGCCTACCTTGTGGTTCCACTCATTGGGCACATTATTAGAAACACCCACCTTGTGCTTCCACTCACTGGCCACTTTATTAGAAACACCTACCTTGTGCTTCCACTCACTGGCCACTTTATTAGAAACGCCTACCTTGTGCTTCCACTCACTGGCCACTTTATTAGAAACACCCACTGCTTTATTAGAAAAACCCAATGCTGTCTGTTTGGTTGGTCTTCTTTTTTGGAAAAAATGAAGATACATTTTGTTGCTACACCACTAATATTACTGCAATACTACCAGCATGTCTACTTCAAGCTCCGGACACGAGTTTGCCGAATTGTGCAACAGTTATACCGTTCACAACAGATCTAATCATCCGTGTGTGCTCCTGCTGCTTTTTATTCTTGAGCTGTTTAATGATGGACAGCACCTCAACTTACTGTAATTGGTCTGAAAATTCAAACTCTACAAAAGGTGCTTATATACTCTAAACACACTGAAATATAGTTTAGTTCGACACTGAATCAGACCACCTCTTTAGGTCAAACCAAATTTTGGTCCAGAGTGTGGAGTCACCTTTCACACCTACTATTTTCTTTCAGACCAAACGGAAAAGTCAGAAGATGTTGTGTATCGATAAATAAGGGCTCATATATACAGTTCAAGCTTCATGCTCCCCCCATTTAGGCTGACAAATGATGACCGTGACATATGATGTCTTTGCTCGGTCAGTGGGGTGGAGGGGAAGTGTTTTTACATAGGGCAAGCACACACACACACACACATACACACACACACACACACACACACACACACACACACACACACACACACACACACACACACACAGCAAAACAGCACTCTACACACAATTGACTTTCTGCCAGTGCATTTTGCTGCCGCTGCAGGACCTGACATTTAATGATCTTTAGACAGAGTGATGTCACATTTATCAGTCTTCATCATAGCAGACAGAAGCCCATCCTCTGAGTGTAAATACAGGCTCTCCAGTGCAGTTGTACACACACACACACACACACACACACACACCTTTTTGCTCACCCTCTCTCTCCATACAGACACTAATAGTGTCTCCCAAATGCATTATATTTGCAAAAATCTAATTAAATATATTTTATCAGTTCTTATATTTTTATATAATAAAACTATGAAATATTATATTTTTATATATTATTGTATTTTATCCTGCTTTAGCAGAGCTCAGTCACACTGAGATAAATAACCGATCAGTACAGTGATTTATCAGTCTACTCATGCTTTAGTAGGGCTCAGTCACACTATACAGTATATGTATGTAAGGTTTAGTTTATCCATTCATGTGTAGATTAAAATAATTAATAAACAATAATTAACAATGTTTATTTTTGATTTTTGATTTTAATCTTTAATATCAATTTATTGGGTGAATCACATTATACCATTCACTCAAAACACTGGTTTTACACATATATGTAAATAATGAAATAATGACGTACCTCATATATAATTACATATGCATTGCTTTTATCTAATTAACTGTGTGTTTGAGTGCTTTAGTGTTTTGTTACGTTGTTACATCAGTTAACTGTTGATATGTAATAACATTTTCCCCCAATCCCAAACCTAAATCTTAACCTCAGTAACCAAAGGAATCAGATGGTTTAACAAGCAAATAGCTTTTAAAGAAAATTCAGAAACTTTGTCTCTTGCAGACCTATTTTCACTCTCTCATCCTTTCTTACTTACTCACAGTCACTCGCACAATCAGGACAATTAACCAGCACGGATGTTTATGGCCCAGATGGAGCCACGCTAATCCTAATCCTCCTAAAGCCAGTGAAGCCGTGCACTCCAGCCAATTCAGCTGTTTCTTGAACGGCATGCTCTACCCCATAAGACTGATTTTCACCTCTTAAAACAGGCCACCCTAAGCCTTACAGTGATATTTCTGTCACGGACCCAACATTGCTGTCTATTACTGGAATCATGTGCTCAGCATGGTGCAGGACTCATCCTGCTCTACATGTACATACATACAGCTGTAAACAAAGCCAATTAGAGGTGTTGTGGAGCCTACAAACCTACCAGCTCTGTGGGATATAATGCATGGTTCAGGCAAGAGGGCAAAGAAAACAACAAAACATTTCCATCTACATGAAGGCCTGGTTACAGGTTTATCTGCATTTATATCCAGTCATTAGCCAATACAATGGTTGGCTTTCTTCAAGTGGTGCATTGCTGCACAGCAGTGCGCTCAGGAGAGGTGGTTCAGGCAAAAATGACAAATATTCACAAAAATCCCCTATATTTTTTATTGCTCAGCTTTAGTCAACCAAGACATATTTACCACCTGTGTTGGAGATAAACAGCTAATGTAGCTAACAAATAATGGATACTATGAACTATAGAATTATGCATGCTGTAATTGAGTTAACCTCAAATAGATATTTTGTCATTTCTAACAACGTCATGCTTAACTCTTGACCACTTTGGCTTTTGGCAAGCATGTTTTCATTTGCGGTTGATGATCTAGCTGGTGTACCAGTACTACCAGTTTGACCAGACTAGTCAACCAGCATGATAAGCTAATGGACCAGCCCGAGCAGCACTATCACACTCGTATAGCATGAACAGACTGGCTCACCAGCATGACCAGTTAACCATACTAATCTACCAGTATCACCAACTTGACCATCAAACCATCAGACCCAAATGAAACCAGATGCTGTGTTTAAGTAGCTTCCTTACCAGCGTAGGGTATATTTTGACCTGGATGACCAGCTTTGACCATCAAAGACCAGCTTAGACTATCTGAAACCAGACCAGATCGCAGATGCATCTGGCTATTTGCAAAAGCTGTCCTTTAGTTGGATTTTTTTAAAAAGAGATCATCATGAACCGGATATGATTTTATCCATCAGGAGTGAGATGTGAAAGCAGGTATTCTTAAATAAACATGGAGTAAGAAGCGTTAGAAGAGTAAGTGTACACAGTGAATTATGCATGAATACAAGGCAGTGGAATTTTGTTCCAGGACTAATTCTGCTTTGAATTCCGTCAGTTACGAGATTAGCATTCATAAATGTCACAACAATGTCACAGTTAGTAATGAGACTAGATACTTTACTAATGACTTCCAAACAGGCATATGGTCTTTACCTCTGTATCACATATAAAAGGTATACCCCCGAGTCCAACAGCGAGGATATTCACCGCCACAGGTCCAAGCCTGATGCGACTCTAAGTGGATGCTCCTGTAATTCCTTTTGAGGAAAATGTCAACGGCCTTCATTTCCCAAAGCAACTGGTGTGTTAGAAATAAAGTCATAAAGGAAGAGCCTGGTATTAACAGTCTGGTGGACAAATTGTGTTCAGAATGGATTGGTCTGATGGTCCTGCTTCCTGTGGGCTTTATTAGCCCAGCTAAAGGGTGGAGATCCAGGGGCCTAGGTGGCTGTCCTCCTTCAGATTTATGGGGGAATAATGCACCTTGGCCCAGCTTCCTCTCGCCCTCAACACCATATCCTATTAACCTTGGTAATGTTTATCAATTTAAGTATGGCCACTGGTGTAATATCGCTGAAATAAAGTTATTGAAACATTGACCCCTTGGTTGCGACCCAGGGGGTGCGATGTGATTGCTGAGCTGGAGGTCGGCATGAGGGCGAAAGGAACGGAGGACACCCTAGGCATTACCTTCCCATCCCACAATGCTCCATTCCTATTGACACAGTATAGTGGTGAGGAAATGACACAGTGCTTATGGAAGGTAGCCATCAACTGCCATCAACAGCTGTGAAAAACTGGTCAGTTCTGGTCGATAGCATCACCAGCGCTAAATGAACTCCTGTCCAATCCAATCAATCCTGTGGAAGAATGTATAACTGCAGGGTGGAGTTATTACTGGTGATATGCTGTACCAGTTCAGTGTAATCACACAGTT
The DNA here is from genome assembly GCA_034509495.1 of Acestrorhynchus altus. Taxonomy (NCBI): domain Eukaryota; kingdom Metazoa; phylum Chordata; class Actinopteri; order Characiformes; family Acestrorhynchidae; genus Acestrorhynchus; species Acestrorhynchus altus. Next base: position 7,754,291 of record CM067502.1, on the reverse strand, counting down.
ATGTGATTCATAGCTCCTTACCTACTAAATTGTGTGTAGAATTTCGAAGCATATTTAAGAGTAGAAACCAACATTCAAGTGGAAGAGAGCTCCACTTAGTTTTGAGTTCAGTGTTTTCCAGGGTTCATCTCAGGTACCTGCAGACATGGTACAAATACCAAAACAAACTGCTCGACTTACCTTATCTAAGTATTGTTGTCATCTGAATTAAATCCCGGTTTAAATGCCAAAGGAGCTTCCAGTGCATGTTTACTGCTCTGTCCATGTGTACATGCTCAACCTGCATGCAGACTCTGACTGATCAAAGAGGAGGGGCGGGGCTGATTACATCTCTGACTCAGATAATGGGTCACAGAAGAAAACGATGTTCTCTTTTAATGCTCAGTGTTCAAAATCAAAGTACTGAGAAGCGACAATATTGAAACATATGTAAATAATACGAAACTAATAAAGGACATTTGATTTGACCACAGTCAACTATTTTGAAAACCGTATTATTATAAAAATTCTTGTCAGTCTAATCATTGACATTGTTAAATGCCAAAGGAATCTTCCAGTGCATGTTTACATGCTGAGCCTGTATGCACACTCAGACTGAACAGTGAGAGGCGTGTCACTGTCCCAGATTTTGGGTTACAGAGGAAAATGAGAAGGAAGGGGCTCTATTGTTGCTCACACATTTTTAGAATAAAAGTCTAGGGATAATACCGATACATACATAACAAAGGATATTTAGGATGTATTGGGACGTATTTTAAAGTCTATTCTTATCATTGTAAACATTACAAATAGTTTGAAAAACAATTCTTGGATTTTCATCTCAAAAACAATCTGGATGATCGATTTCAAAGTGATTTGTAGCCCTTTAAAAATGAATACATAAATTAAAACAAATGTACATGAAACAAAGTTCAAAACATGGATAAATTCATAAGAAATACCTAAATTCTGTTGTTTTTTGTTAATATGTCTCATGAATATTTTTTGATTTGTTTGGTAAAGTATGTCAAAGGACACAAACATCTCAGAAAGCTTGCATATTCTGAAAAGTTATTCTGTAGTCATAATTTCATTCAAAATCCATATTTTACATTAATTCAAATCATCTAAATATTTAATTTAAGAGTTTTGGCACAAAAAAATGTCACTTCAATGTAATGAATATAAAATATATGACAATTTACCTTTTTCATTTACATTTTGAACAACCCCCAAACACACACACAGACACACACATGCACAGTACAGGCAGTGTATGACCATGTCTTATTGCAAACCACGTTACCAAGCACACCCAGTAACACTACAGGAAAACTATAGAACAGCCACAAAGTAGTATCCAATGTGAGTCATTAAATTTAAAGACATAAAAACCTCAGAGATATCATTTAAGAAAATCAAGTCATAATGGAACAGTGTGGAATGAACAGTGTGGAGAGGTTGTGCTCAGATTAGATTGAAGTGAAGGTCCTGCTTCCTGTGGGCTTTATTAGCCCAGCTAAAGAGTGGAGATCCTGGGGCCTAGGTGGCTGTCCTCCTGCAGATTTATGGGCTAATAATGCACCTTGGCCCAGCTTCCTCTCGCCCTCAACACTATATCCTATTAACCTTGGTAATGTTTTATGGTAAATTTATTGTATGTGTAAATGGTAATAATGGTAATGTTATACATACAGTTATTACTATCATGTGTTCTGAATTTTATGTGTCTTAATTTCATTATTTCCCTTTTCTGACATTGATGCTTAACCCTACAGTTATGATTATGGTTTCCTGAGGCCCCTGACTGTCCCCTGGCTATATTCATAGCTTGGACTCCTCACAGATTTGTCATACCCACTTTAAAACGGTCTGTTCCTGGACAGTGTTATGATGAGCCAGAAGTCTTCCAAAGTATTGTTAAAAGCATCGATTGAAATTCTGTAGGTTCAAAGGTGGCTTAAAAACTTGAATATTTGAGTCATGTTTTTTCCCCTTCGCCAATTTGGAAGTGCCAGTTACCCAAATCTCCACCTATTACATTCAATGCTCCCAGCTTTAGGATGGTCAGTGCTGGAGCGCATTGCTGGGATGCAGTGCTCTCGAAGGAAAGTGCCGGGTCACCAGCACTGATACAATGGTTAACATACGCCTGTGCCGTCCAGCATTGCACTGGATGTGATCTTTGATGCAAACATATGAATTGTATGACTTGTTGAGGTGAAAAATGCTCAGATATGTTTTTTCAAGCCTATTTACCACCCAGTTGTTTTAGCACCTGGAATATACACTCACTGTTAAAAAAGTAGTTGCACCGAGAAGGAATCAACTAACAGGAATCAAACTTGGTCTGTAGGTTTGGCATCGTGAGACACGATTCAAGTTTCACGTTTGGCCGACTATGTGATATAAGCCCATATAAGATGGGCCTCAATCACTGCGCAAGGTGTTGCATTAGCCTCTCCATTCTGACTCTGCTGTTGAGTTGGTAGCATCATTTGGATGGAGGGGTGATCCATTGTGATCTGTATTTTTTGTTGACTGGGAGATGGAGGATTGGCTTCCCTTTAGTTTTTTTCAACTGGGGGTTGGGGGGGGGGGTGCTTGTAGTGGTGTCCCTTTTGATCAGTTTTGTTTCACAAAGAAGGAGCACTGACAGATTGTCTGACATGTGTAGAGTGACCCAACAACCATGATTGCAGACATTCTGCGAACAGTGCCCTCCACAAGTCATGCTGTTACTGCCAGTAACACTGGCAGACGGCTGCACAATGCAGGACTACATGCACACAGACAATTACGATGAGTGCCCTTAACACCACGTCAATGTCAAAAAAAGACTGCAGTGGTGTCATTCTAGACCATCATGGAGTTTAAAATGGCTGGGGGCATGCCTCTGAGATGAGTCCTGCTTTTTCTTGGTGGAGACAACCAATGAATATGTGGAGTGTGGGTGTGGAGGCACTGTGGTCAAGGCCTGGTGTGACGGTGGGAGTTCAGTTCACATAATGAGTGAGAATATTCAAGCTGCATAGGATGGATTATTGCAGGTACATTAGGAACATTTACCATTTGTGTTATCAAACGTCATCCAACAAGAGACACTACTTCAGTATGTGTTGACCTAATATTGTCCGTATCAATGTTTTTAATTGTGTATTTTTCCCAGTCACCTTTATCATCCGTCTGAATGGCATTACAATCCCACACTTCCTTCTGGGTGCAACTATTATTGTTGTTATAACAAAAGTTGTTGTAACCCTGAGAAAGGATAATATTAAATAAAAGACATATGTAAACACAAAAAAAGCTGTTCCCGACCTTTATCATGGGTAGTATTCCATCAATGCCACTGTGAAAACATTCTGTTGCATCAAGTCAAGTCAAGTCAAGGCTTTTTTATTGTGATTACATCTGAGTACAGGTACACAGTGTAACGAAATCACGTTCCCCCGGAACCAAGGTGCGACATGGAGCAGCAATATTGTAGTGCAAACACTACAATAAATACAATACATACAGTAAACAAGAGACAGTTTGACAGACAGGACAGGACAGTGCAACACAGAACGATATAATGAAATGAAGTGTTCATGGTGAGAATAAGGTGCGGAGATATGTAACATACTGTAACATATAGATAACAGCAGTTACTGAGGTAGAGACCAATTCAAATACCTGTATACTGTATATGGGTCCAGTTTAAACGTACACTGTAACAAATTACAGCTGAAAAGATAAATACATGTATTTTCTGTGATTGTGAGGCAAATTAAAGAGTGTATAATGCAGCAATTGCACTCAATTGAAACTGACCAGTAATTAGAGATATAGGGAATCGATAATGTATTGGTGCTGGCCAGCTGCTACTGAGAATTCAAACTACTGGATGTAAATAACACCCAAATGCTCAACATCTGCAAGTTAGGCAGAAAATCAACCCTCCTGAGTGAATAATTTAAAACTGACCACAGGCTAGTGTTTCTGTACCGATTAAACCTCATAACTGTTTAATAAAAACAGAATAGAAACATTATGGCCGACGGGTATCTAAATGTTTCACATGGTGTACAGAAATGAAAACACAAGTGCATACATATGCATGCATTTAGGCAATCTCTCTCTCTCTCTCTCTCTCTCTCTCTCTCTCTCTCTCTCTCTTTCTCTCTCTCTTTCTCTCTCTCTCTGTCTCTCTTTCTCTATCTCTTTCTCTCTCTCTCTTTCTCTCTCTCTCTGTCTCTCTCTCTCTTTCTCTCTCTCTGTCTCTCTCTCTCTCTCTCTCTCTCTCTGTCTCTCTCTCTCTCTTTCTCTCTCTCTCTGTCTCTCTCTCTCTCTCTCTGTCTGTCTCTCTCTCTCTCTGTCTCTCTCTCTCTTTCTCTCTCTCTCTCTGTCTCTCTCTCTCTCTCTCTCAGTCAAAACACGCTGATGCGTGTTCTGAAGGTGAACTCTTCTGATCAGTCTTCAGTTTTGGAAGTGGAATCTAGAAGTTCTTGTATGTTCTTATATAGAGCTTTAGAATTGGATTGTGCAATTCTGAAGGTGAACTGTTCTTATAGATAGTTTAAAGATGCATTGTTGAGCCATGGGTGTGAACTGTTCTCATATCTCCTAACACATCAGGATTGTAGTTGTGGAGGTGAACTCTTCTGATGGATCTTCACGGTTGAATGTGCATCTCTGAAGGTGAACTGTTCTTATTATTATATTTGTTAAATTGCAGTACTCTATGACTTGGAATATGCAGCCAGAGAAGAAAACTCTAGCTCTTTTAAAGATGTTCTTACATGTCCTTGTTGACCTTCTTGCTTCTCCATTTTGCTCAGTATCAGTGTAACTGACCAAATCTGTCTCCTATTGTCTGACACAATTATTTTAGAGTATTTTCAACAGTTGGGGGCGAGAAAAGTCTTATCAGTAAAAAGAAAAATTATCCCACAGCAATCCAAACACACACACACACACACACACACACACACACACACACACACACACACACACACACAAACTCTCTCTATTACCCCATGTGAGATCTCAACGATCTGTAAATCATAGTTTCTCCCAGTCCACCATGGCTCAATGTAAAATACGCAGCACCGCCTCATCACATGGCCAGAGCAATAAATTGAGTCTGATGAGAGATCACCTCCAGTCCAACCTAACCCGACAGAGCCTGAACAATCTCTCCCAAAGCTATAGTTGAGCCACAGGTACACCTCAGCTGCAAAATCACTTAATAACTTGACGATCTGGAAGATGAGGAAATGGGTCAGAAAAGCCGAAGGGTCACAGCAGGACAGCTACGTCTCCTCCGACCATTTATACAAAGACCTAAAATGGTACCACATGATCATCTACAGATGTGTTGCTGAATTACTACTTCCTTGATTGGTTCATCTTTGCAAACGCTGAATCATTTCAACACAAAGATAAGATACAGATGTAGTAACAGCTCCCATATGTGTGGCTTAAAATGAAGCAACAACTGCTGAACCACAGGTTGAAATTTACTGTGTGGTTAATTTCACCCATTTTTTAACCCTTAGAAGCCTACATTCATTGATGTTAGCTCTGGATGTTAGCTCTGGATGTTAGCTCTGGATGTTAGCTCATTCATTCATGTTAGCTGTGGATGTTAGCTCTTCTGATAGATCTGATACCAGTACCAATACTTCTTTTTTAAAAATAAATGCAGATATAGCTAAATCTAAATAGATTTTCTTAACTATTTAATGGTTGTAGTTTTTGCTCTCTGTTGTTAATTAGTCTTAGTTAAAACCCGAGACAGCAACATTTTTATGAAAGAAAATGTATTAAAGTAATTTAAAACATGAAATATGTATGGAACTGTAACTGAAGATCAATTGAGGTATTTGTTGAGAAACAATATATTAATGACAAAACAACAACAACAACAACAACAATAATAATAATGTATGGTTAGTTTGTTTAATTGAATTCTACAACACTGTTGTGGACTCCTCATGTGTGTTTGTTGACAAGCTGAAGGTTGATTTATACACATCAAGTCAACTTTGAGTCTATGTGTTACGTCCCCTAGGGGTAGGACGCAACAAAAAGTGTTGTGTGAACGCCTCAGCCTCAGACCAAGCGACCACACCCAAAATAATTCATTAAGACTTTATTTTCTCAGAATTAGAGCTTAACTTAACAGAGTAAACAATCAAAATAAGGAACAAAAACAAGAATCTAAGTCTTCAGGGTGACCCCAGGCCAAAACAACAAACAAATCAACTATAACAAAAGAAAGCAACTATCTTATACTAAAAGTAAAGAAACAAAAATACAAACAATTACCCTAACTACTCTGTACATAAACAAAGACAAAAGGTTGTAACAAAAAGGCAGGTCACCCCTACAAAACCTACAGAATCACAAAGAAACAAGCAAGCTTGGTCTGGGCTGGTGGGCCTTCACGGGAGCAACACTCCCAAACAAAGAGAAAAAAGATGCAGCTCTCCACTCCCAAACAAAGAGCCCTTTTTAAGTCTCCTGCCGAAAACAACCAGCCAATGGGAAGTCATCATGGGTGGAGCAACAATCAGTGTTTCTCCAGAGCAGCCAACCACCAGTCAAAGCAGCCTGGTATATATAAACCTGAAAAAAAATTAAACACAAACCAAAAGAAAAGTCCCCAAACTCAGGGACGTAACATCCCCACCACCAAAATCAACACACCACATAATCAAGCTCACTAAGCCTGAGAAAGAGCATCTGCCAGAATATTATATATAAAAGATCCCCTTTTATAGCAAATTTCAAGGTTAAATTCCTGAATAATTAACGCCCATCTCATAAGGCGTTGATTTGAATTTCTCATCCGAGAAAGAATGACCAATGGATTATGATCGGTGTACACAACAAGGGGTAGTGGACTAGACCCAACATTCAGTAACTTTGCAGAGCCGTTGTGGTAACTGGGGTCACCCTGAAGTCTTAGATTCTTGTTTTTGTTCCTTATTTTGATTGTTTACTCTGTTAAGTTAAGCTCTAATTCTGAGAAAATAAAGTCTTAATTAATTATTTTGGGTGTGGTCGCTTGGTCTGAGGCTGAGTGGGCGTTCACACAACAGTTTTTGTTGCGTCCTACCCCTAGGGGACGTAACACTATGTCATAGCCTGTGAAAGTGGTCTGTGGAGTTGCGAGATTTATACGTGTGTGTTGTGGTGTCTGAATGGCTCTGCAATTTTATGCCTCCGAAACACTAATGCAGTGTTTGCATACAGTGTAGAGTTGATGCAGAAGCGTAGACATTAAAAAAAAAAAACCCTAACAACCCTAACCTTAACCTGAACCTACACTTAACCTAACCCTTACCGTAATCTTAAGTGTAGTAGAATTTCCATCCCTACTATAGGATGTATTATGCTATTCAATTTTCCAAGCTTCAAACAAAATGAAATGCATGAATTAATGAATTTCAAGCAGCAAATATCTGCATAAGAACCATAAAATGAAAATCATATGTATCAGTGTTATCTTAGTGCTAACCCACAGTACTATTTGGATTCATACTTGGATGCAAGCTTTATCAAGGTGTTTTGACATGCATTGCCCAAATGGAAGGCCATAGTTGGCCACAGATAATGTGCCATTCTTTTTACTTATCGTAAAAAGCCTGCCTTTTACACATCCCAACAATCTCACATCAAGCTTTAATTTTAGTGTCTTTTTCACAGCATCATTATCACAATTAAAGGTGGTGGCGTCTTTGTTGCACTCGCGTACAGCTGTCACCGCCACTCTGTTTGTTTTCTGTGTCATGAGTCGACAGGGGAAAGGGTGAGAACTGCCCTCTGTTTAATGTCTCACAGACGTATGTCAGCAAACATGGAAAGAACTAAAGCTGATAGAGAGATGGATGGATAGATGGATAGATAGATAAGTGATTGTGTGTGCGTATCTTTTCCTGGCTGTTGGATTGTTGGAGGGTGTGTGAGGCTGTGTTTTGACAGGAACCATGCTGGGCATGGGCTAATCAGCAGGGAGAGAACGTGTTGAAGCATCTCTGCTTCATTCTTTAATGTGCAGTGCAGTGACGCGTGGCATGTGCCAAGAGACTAAAAAGCCTGTACGTGTCACGTAATGTCAAAGACAATTCCTTTAATAACAGAGTATTGAAAGACCTGGTGAGCTCACGTGTCATTGTACTGTGGACTACACTCATCACTGATGGTTAACTGGTGGCTACACTTTATCCTGTACAACTTCATTAGATGTAAAGAAGCTGCAAATGGAAACCAGTCATTGTGGCTCTGCGGTCCATAGTGATGAATACACAATATGCCCAAATGTTTGTGGACACTTCTAGTCAATGCATTCGGCTACTTAAAGATGAACCCATTGCTGATACAAATCTTCAAATGCACACACAAAACTTAGTACTGCCAATAGAATAAGACTGCAGTCTCAAGAGCTTACCTTGAAGACACAGATACTATGCAATGGCCAGTTACACTGCAAGACCTATCCCTGATTGAAAATGTGTTGGACTGTTGGACACACTATCAACACTCCACTCCAAGCATAAAATCTGTAGGAACTGAGTGAGAATATTGAAACTGCATGAGATGGATTATTACAGGACACCATTAGGAACCTCTACAACTCCATTCTGAGATGTCTGGCATGTTGTGTTATACCTGACGCCGTACTAAGAGACACTATTTTCTTATGTAGATCAGCAAATATTGCCCATGTCAGTCAAAATGTTTAATCATTTAATGTCACTGGTCATGTTTACCTTCTTTCTGGGTGGAACTGGGCATACTTACATTTTGGAATATTCATATAATAATTTAAGATTATTAGGTAACAGTTTGGGGGTTTTGGAATTTTCTGTTTTGGTTCTGCTGGATTCTTTGTTGTGTTTCCATTAAAAGTGGAAAAACAGTGACTTCATGATATGTCAGTTCCATGTCCTCTCATTATTAAATTCTTCATTGGTAAATGATGGCGCAGCTGAAGTCGGCTGCCGTTGCGACTGCTTTACAGTCGTAATAAGCATTTCACTACATGTACTTGTATCACTGTGTGCGTGACGAATAAACGAACCTTGAACCCTAAATACAGTTCGCCATTCTAGGGCTCCGTCAAATATATCTGATCATTTCTTTTTCTATAGCTACATAGACAAATGAAACATTAAATCTCTACAGTACAGATTCCTTCCAATTCCAATTCATCCCTGTCTGGACATTTCCTTTTAAGGTAGCAGTGTCATTCAAAATATGACATGGTGAAAATCATAGGGCATTAAACATGTAAATTAACTGGAAATTGTATTTGATATGTTTTTTATTTTTTTATTTTTTGCAAACATGTAATTATGTTGTTAGATTTAAGTGGCATGTCTGTAATAACTCTCCAAGCTTTAACGTATTTGATAAGTATCGAATAAACTTTTCTTGTTTTTCACCACTTTTCCTAAATTCCATTTTCAATTAAGCATGCCCTTCTCATTAAGTGTTGCATAAAATGCACACATGATTAAAAAGTGATGTTTCCAGTACTCAGGGGTCTTACAGCAGTCAGAAATGTCAGATAGACTTAAGGCAAATACATATCAATGGCAAACAAATAAGTCGCAGAGGCAATTGAGCCAGAAACAAGCTGTAAATAACTTCCTCCCGCTGTAGAAACACAACCACGCAGCACAGGAGAGAGGAGCTGAAAATAAGCCACTAGCCAATTCAGAGGCAGCTAGCTGGGAAGGAGCCAAGAAGAGCCGTGTCTCATAATTTATCACCGATGCAAAGGTCGATAATTTAAGGCGGAGTGTCTCCAAAAGAAAATGATTCGGCTCTGTGTGGATAGAGGAGCTTGCAGAAGCAAATGGAGGATGCTGTGAGTGTGTAGCCCTGACTGCCCACGCACTTTGCTAAGCCCATTTGCATTTTTTTCACAATGTGATCTTCCAACCACTCCAACCAGTTTTCCCAAGAGCTTCCCAAAAGGGCTACAATACAAAGATTACAGAATATCAACTGGAACTGATTAATATCAACCATCAACTGATTTCGAGTCGTAGTAATTAATACCACATTTACGGCTGGGACTGGAAAAATGAATGTCTTGTTAAAGGCCTGTGGCTCATTTCTGAGGTCACTCTTCCCATCAGCAGGAAAGTAATAACTTGCTCTCACAGCCAAAAAGACAAAGACAGATAGACAAGACAGGACACATAATATACATTTTATTGATTTCCTAAATGTGAATAAATGAATAAATCAGAAAACAAACTTAAATTAAAAATATATATTTCTAAACATTCAGATGCCAATTTACTAGAGCATCTAAAAATTGATTTTACTTTAATAATTTATTTAAAGTTAAATAATTCAAGTGTTTTTTGTTCTGATGTTGGTAATAGTAAATTTTCAAATTTAAAATAAAATTTAAAGCAAAAACTCGTGAATACTGACCAAAGCATGTAATTGATATAAAATACAACAGTTTACCTGGATGATAAATAAAACATTTTTTCCATTTTTGAGAGGCACAGGTATGGTTAAAATAATAAAACATAACATATTTATGTTCCAATACTTTTGCAATTCTCACATATATTTTTTTTGTGCAAAAGGTTTATATGCTTTATAGTAAATGTTAACTTGTTAGTTATTTACACAAAATAAACACATTAACATCAAATAAATCATTTAAAAGGTAATTAATTCTTATCTATATTTGATAAACATTTTGTATAATTTGATATTTTATGTTGTGTTAATATTATATTTTATATTTTTAATTTGTTTTGTAATAGCAAGACATGCTAGATTTTTTTGTTCCTTTGTTCCCACGCAGAACCCTACCCCCGAGAATTAGTAGCCCTTGGCATTTAGGTGCTGAAATGTAGCCAAAGTCCAGATAAAGCACTTTGTGAATAAAGTATAGGTCGGCTTACTCATTAATTCACAAGTGAGCTAATGTAGTAATGAAAGCTCAGCAAAAGTTCTACCAGGAGACTCTAAAGTTACGTCATCTTTACCTAGATCAATCAACTGCTTCCACCTGTCTTTAAAAGACCTCTCCTCACACACCTGTTTTGCTGATTTCAGATGCTGCCAGCCGTCACCCATTTGGTTCTGCATGGATGTCCAGGAGGTTGGCGCTGCCCCTGCCCTCCATGTACCTGGGACAATGACAGGGCCTAATCCAAATTGTGTTTCCTAACATTGCTAATTTTATTTAAGACAAAAGTTTTAAACTTTATTTATGGAGGTTAATACATGTTCTTTAAATTAGTAATTGATTTGGGAAACTCACCCGTCTCTACATTACAGAGGTGCTTGAAAGTTTTTGAAACAGCATATGGGTTTCACACATGAACTGGTTGATACCAGTCTTTCCACATCATTTGTATTGGATTAAGGTCATTAACTTTGTAGAAAGACTTGTGTGCTTAAAGTCATTGTCTTGGTACATGACCCACATTGTCCTGGGATTCAGTTCATGGACAGATATCCTGACATTTTCCTTTAGAATTTGCAGGTGTAATTCAGAATTCATTGGTCCATCAATGATGGCAAACCGACCTGGCACAGATACAGCAAAAGAGGGCCAAACCACAGATGGCATAAGGTTTTTATGGTGAAATGCAGTGTTTTCCTTTCTCCAAACATAACTATTTTAGTTCCATTGTTTAAATAAAACTGGGCATCCACTCACATTTGACTGTCTCCCATTGATTAAAAGCACCTGACTCTATTTTCACCTTCAAGTTATGTGCTAATCTGAAAAATTCAACTTTTGCCACTCACAGACATGTAACATTGGATAATTTTCCTTAATAAATGAATAGTAAAATGTAATATTTTTGTCTCGTTCGATCTTTTTTTCAAGACGTGTGAAAATCTGATATTTTAGGTCATTTATTTTTTCAGAAATATAAAAAATTCTAAAGGGTTCGCAAACTTTCAAGCACCACTGCATCAAAATTTCATGACAGACCAATAGTAATGCTCAAAAATGACATGTAATAAGATACAAGTGGTACCACTTCAACTCATCTCTCAGTGTTTAATCAGAAATATGTGGACATGCACTACATACTACCTTTCTCATTGTAACAGTTATAACACCAGACGTCTAGAGGTTTAAGCCTCTTTCTAATCAAGATTAATATAGTGCTGTAACACTTCAGGGCAGTTTGGCCTCTGATTAGTTCATGCTTTCAGTCATGATTAGTCAGAAACTTTTTCCATTCTGATTAATTTAACACCCCTAATTTTTGCTGCCTTTAAGTGGTTTTGAGAGCAGATTGATTGTATGTAGAGTTAACCAGAGTGCGGTCAGTCCTCAGACTAGTTTCCCACTGTAGACACATGAACAATGACTCCGATATTAGCAGACAAACAAAGGAACACTTCTGATTGGACCTCCACAAGTTCCAGAAATCAGGAAAAAAACTTGCTTCATTGGAAAGCATTGGCCAATAACGTAGCAGTAGATGATGTGTGTGGAAGAGTTTCTTCACACATGGAGGAGCAGAATCCATCGCTCGGCTGGAGGGAGATGTCTGAGGTAATGGAGCACGGTCAGGAGGGTGGAGAAGCATCACAGGCCCAGTGAGAAGCTGCCTGACGTCCACTGACCCGATCGCTCGGTGTCTGGCCTCTGTGGTGCACCATGAGATCGGCTGACATTTGCAGTGTATCCTCTCTCAGCAGGAACATTGAGGGTGGATGGAAAAGAGCACGCTGGCTGGAACAGCGCTGACAAATCCCACAGAGTCCCAGAGAGAACTCTCAGATTTTGCAGTCCTCTCAGCAAGACAAAGCCTTTCTGTCCAGCCTTAGTCACAACTTTTTTGGAAGTGTTTCTGGTAGAATAGTGAGGACGGGGGAGAACATGCATAGAACTGCTGAGGTCCTAAAACAATATGTATGTGTTTTTCCTTCTGAAATCACAGGTATTGAAAAAGTTTAATCTGCTTTTGTTGGAGTAACTGTCTCTACTGTCCAGAGACAACTTTCTACTCGACTCTGGAGCATGTGGTTGAATTGAGTGGCAAGAGTATTGGTGAGGACAGGATGTATCATCGTTCCAGAGTTCCACTACACCGCAGCTAAATGCTGGGAAGCTTTAGACCCTTCTTTTCACACAAGGCATTGTGCAAACAGGTTCGTGTTTATCTACGCTGGAGAGTCCTATTCCATTCACAATACATCTCTGCAGGCACTTTCACATCTACTTTACACTGTATTCTGTGGCCACTTTATTAGAAACACCTACCATGTGCTTCCACTCACTTACCACTTGATTAGAAACAGCCACTTTGTGCTTCCACTCACTGGCCTCTTTATTAGAAACACCTACCTTGTGATTTCACTAGCCATGAGCAGTACTGTGGTCAGGAACTGGCGCTGTGAACTACAGCCTCTGGGTGGAGGTACCATGCAGTGGCCTGGATGGTAGGTGTATTTTCCACAATCTTTGCCACAAATCCAGCGTCTACAGTAGACGCTCCGAAGCTCATTTGGTTCATTGGTTTGATCTGTTGCTCTCATCTTTGTTGAGGCATGGAACGAGCCGGTGTGGCTGGAGGAGAGGGGCTCCGCAGCTGTTGTCTCAGCACTCCTCGGAGGGTGATTCTGTTTCATCTGGTTGATCAAGCATGGTGCTGTGTTTCATATGCAGCCCGGGAGTCGTCCACCGCTGGGGAGCCACGCTCACACCTGCAGACGGTTATTACCCACGTTCACCATCATCCATCATGCCACTCTCAAAGCATGCCATGTCTCACTGACAAAGACGTGAAGGGGGGAAAGAAGTTGCTGGCCTACTTAAAAGGACAAGGACCTCATCTCTTCAGCTGCCCGCCTAGTGTTTTGTCTCGCTCCTTGAATGACCGCTGTGTTCTTTGACTGAGCAGCGTGAAGGTATCGGGACAATTTCAGCGAGGTCTGTCAAGGCTGCTGTTTCAAGATGTAGCTTTTCAAATGAATAAGTCTGCTTAGATCACCTTCGCACTAGACATGTCCTTTAAAGTTTAGGGGCAAGAAACAGTCTTACTAGTTTCAAAGATTCTGTATTTTAAGATTTCAATAAAATATAAAAAGTTGGGCCATGAAAACCTGGGCTATGAAAGATGGTGTCAATCTGGAGTGAGGCAACCTTTAGTTACAGCCAGGAGGGGGTGGGGGTGTTGGAACAGCGGCAGTGATTTGTAATTTGTTTACACAGGGTCTTTGGGTGTGTTTCAATCCGTGGGACATTGTATATAATTTGTGGGAATCAAGGAGTCATTATCAATGAGCAGGGAAATCTCCCTCACCTTGTTTTACCCGTTTTTGAGATGATATAACCTTGAGTTTCTCTTATTTATTCTCTACAACGTAACTGTGCTATCTGTCTCTATATTCACAATGTAATAAAATATTGTTGCACAATGACCTACAGAGGTGCTGTGACCTTACAACCTTTCTAAAACCCAGTGGAGTATGTGTCTTTGCGGGAAAAGTCTGGTTGCTGAAGAAGTCCTGCCCTTTACCAAAAAGAGACAATCAGTTTGCTGGTTGCTTTGTCAGTGGACCCACCTCTCGATGTGTAGACCTCTGGACATGCTCAGTAATCAGGTGCTTTTTGTGTATTATTGAGCCAAATGGTACAAACTTTTCATGAGCTTTATCAATGTTTTTTAACTATGTTTTTGAATTGATGACTTGTCCTGTGGGCAGAACAGAAACAGATGAGCTTCTGCCTCATACAGTGGACAGTAAGTGGACACGGGGTTTAAGCACTGCAGCAACACTGCTGTCTCACCCAGTCTTACCAGTGCACATACTAACCACTGTGCCAGTGTCACTACAGTGCAGAGAATGACCCACCACCCACATAATACCTGCTCTGTGGTGGTCCTGTGGGGTGAAACCAGGATAGCAAAGTGTGCACAGAAACAGATGGACTACAGTCTGCAGAACTACAAAGTGCTCCTGCGTGGTAAGAGGAGCTGAAAAAACTGATCAGTGAATGCAGGAACAAGGAGTTGGTCATAATGTTATGGTTGCATCTAAGAAAAATGGGCCAAAGGGGACCTGTGTGCACAGCTTGCTCTTTCATGAGAGAGTCCAACAGAAACGTTCAATCTTGCTTTTAAAGTCAATCTCACTGCTGCTTGGAGGAGGCATCACTGGCAGTCATCTGAGAATAACACTGAAGGTGGAGAGGATTCAGATGGAAAATAGATTCTTTGCTCAAGATGCGTTCTTCAAGTCTTCTCCACTCGGGACATGGACGAGGCCCCTTTAATGCGACTAATTTATGATATGTAGTGGCTCAGAAATCTAAAGGGGCGCCGCCAGAGAAGGGGCCCGCCGCAGCAAATCCTCCAACAGTCATTGTCCTCACTTTGGAGAGGTTTGTTTGCTTACCTTTAGTGTGTAATAATAGCATGAGACTCTGGTGAATATTATTTATCTTGATGCTCATTATTCATCTCCACAACACACCTGAGGGAGCCGTTCCATCGCGAGATGAATACTAATGACGCCGGCAGTTCTAAAGTTCACACCAAAACTTTTTTTTTTTTTTTGCCTTCTCTTTAAGGCTTTGAAAGCAATGTAAATAACAGAGAAATATATATCAAAGAACCCTGCTTTTATTCCCTTACCAGTCTTTGGTTTTCAAAACACAAACACGTATCATAGTGTGTTTGCTGTGTCTATTACTTCCAAAAGGGACTTGGGGGTTTAATCTATTTATAGATGTTGAAAAGCTTCAATAAGTACCTTTTTTTCATCTCACAACTATTTATATTTGTGCCCTACAAATATATTTCACAAGCAATAAACATCTACTGCCATAAAACGCTTTCAGGCGAACGTTTCAGTAAACCTCTTAAGACTAATTGCTCTTTTTGAGATCACAGTTCCTGCTGTGACTCAGATCAGCTTAATTTCTGCGTAAGTCATTTTCACTGGGGACTAGAGTGACTCCTTTTGTGCATCCACTGGCCATTTAGGCTTATGGATGCTTCTCACAGATAGTGGACAGAGAACAATTGGATTGAAAGGCCCATATTCTGTATTTTCTCTCTCTCTCTCTCTCTCTCTCTCTCTCTCTCTCTCTCTCTTTTTTTAAACTGTACCTCAAAGTGTGGGAGCCCTGGTCAAACATTCTAATAGCTAAGTGAGTAAAGGATTTCTAAAATACACCCAATGAACGCCTCTGACTTTTTTAACACGTATAACATACGAATATTGGATATCATGTCTATCATTTGTCAGTGCTGTCTACCTGGTTGTTCCGTCCCATGTGCTGCTTACCACATGGGTTGTGTTTGTTTTGTCCTTGTCTCCTCCCTGGCTCCGCCCCTTACCAGCTGAATTGTGCCTCTTGGTACTTGTGCTTCTCTCACAGCAAACTGTAAAATGTATTTCGTTTCAACCTTTATATATTTCTGGGGACGTGTGATGTTTCTGTCGACACGTTTCTTGTTGTCTTTGGAAAACATTTAAGTGTTTTGGCAAGATTTCTCTTCCATCCTCTGGTGGGAGCAACAACTCCAGATGGTTTAAATGCTTCTAGTTCTTGGGCATTGCTTGTTGCATTGCTCTTTTGAGGTCTACATATTTTCAATGATATTGGAACAGTGATGCTGGGGGACTGTGAGGGCCATTGCAAAGCCTTAAGCTCACTCTTATTGAGGCAATTTATTGTAGGATCATTTACCTACTATAGAAGCTCATCCTCTTGTCTTCTTCAAATAGAGAGACACTGACTCCATTCTTCTTCCTGGTGTTTGTGTCATTGGTTGCCACACAAGACCATCATTTCTTCAAATATATTTTATTGTTTATGCTTATTGTAGCCAAAATGTTCTATGGCTTGTTTAGATTTTACCTTTCTGATGACTGTTCCACAAAAGCCATATTAGTTCAGGCGTCTCTGCGGTGTACAATAGTGCAACATCACTCCAGAGTTAAATCTTGCTGAAATTCTATGTTCTCTATAGACATTTTCTTGATCAGGTGATCTGACCTTCCTAACTCATCGTGATTTAAACCCCTCTGAGATTTGTTTTGCAACTGTATTGGAAAACGCAGTGTGGAGAAGAAAATCCCAACCACTGTAGCAGGTGTTTGGACAGCGATGCAGAACGTGCGGGTTCAGCTGCTTATTTCTTGCCCCTTGCTTGATGGCATACACAACAGATCAATTTACAATCACTTGTCTTCTGTCCGAGACAGACCCTCCTCTCAGGCAACATACATTTTATCATGCTGTTTGTGAATCAGGCCTTTGTTTATTTCAGACTTCCTTTTCCTCCTCATAGAAATGAGAAGCAGAAGTGCAGAGAATTTCTCCACAATCACGCCCTTCGGAGGCCTCCAGGAACCCTGCTTTCAATAACCATGAATGACTTGTCACTGAATAGGGGTCCCGAGTTGACTTCCAAGAATGCAGTTGGTTGCTGTTATAAAAGCGGAGCCTCTCCCTGCAGAGATTCCGCTCTCACTGCCAGCACACTGCTGTAGAGATTGCATGCACTGTTAATCAACCCCAACAAAGATATGCAATGCAACGTATTGTCAGCGTTATAACAAAACCTGTATCTGAAATAGAAGCTTCATTTGAGATTTCACTTCTATCACACAATATAAAGGATGACTGTCATTTTCAAGGTGTATAAATGGTTGTGTGTTCTTATATGAAAAACGCATATATTACATTATATTAATTCCCCATATATGTGCAAATTGGGGGCCAGCAGATATCATGTAAAATATTTACATATAATTGCTGTCCAATAATAGGAAACTCGGAAATTTCAGAAATCACAATTTGGTATAATAACATTGAGTGTCAATCACAGCTATCGTGTCTTGGCACGCTCTCCACCAGTCTGTTTGCTGAGTTTATGCCATTTCTGGTGCCATTTTGTTCCTTTAAATCTGACATATGATATATTATATGATATATGTGTGTGTGTGGTCATAAAATGTAGCATCTTACAATTTAAGGAAGCTTGTTCTTTCATTATGAATTGTGGAAATTGTGGAAATGCTTTATAGATGGGAAATGGTGCTCCTTTACACATATGTACAAAAATTCTTAATGTCTTATGAAATAATATTTCATCTTTAACTTAATGCCTTTTGGGGATAAATGTATATTCTGAGAGGAACAGAAATTTTGACAGAGCGTGCTCAAACCTTTGCATGCCCCTGACATTCATACAGATATAGTGTAGGTGTAATTCAGCCAATTTACACATTTATATCTGACATAATAGGGTAATTTATAATAATTGTATAATATTTATAATTTTGTATGAGATTCTTTTATTCACCAAAATATTGACAAGTATTTGTAAGAGACAGTCACATTAGCCAGATATTGTTTTTTTCCCAGGAGATCCTAGACTATTCAAATGTGATATTTGTATAGGTTTGACAATGTTTTTGCCTACAATTTGTTGTGTTGCTTTTAAAACACACTGTATGTTTTAGAACTACTATTGGACATTGCTCATCCAGGGTTTTCATTGGTTGAAAATGTAAGAATTCAATGAATTGTTTCATGGAAAATAAATAGAAACATAAAATTATAAATACAATAAAACAGACTAAATGTTCTTTACTATTTGTGTTATTCAAATATGATTCAGTATTATCCCTTCTCAGGACTTTTATTCTGAATTTTGAACACGGTGTGAGCAAAGAAGGAGTCAGTTGACATCATTAAGTGATGTCATTAGTTAGGCCCCCTTTCACTGATCAGTCAGAGTCTGCATGCAGCTCATATGGCAATTATACTGTGTGTGTGTGTGTGTGTGTGTGTGTGTGTGTGTGTGTGTGTGTGTGTGTGTGTGTGTGTGTGTGTGTGTGTATGTAGTTTACCCTGATCCTGAGTTATGAAGTGTAGATAACACCATGTATCTGCCCAAAAAAGTGCAGATGTTGGGCTATAAGAGTCCTAACTATCTATCAGTACGTACGTATATGACTGATATTTGATGTGTACATATATGTAAGTCTCAAATATGACTGATCTGATGATATATGAGCATATATGGCCATATATTCATACGGGGTGGTGAAGGCAATGTCAGTGCTGTTGTACACATTCGGAATCCAGTAAGGCATGTTTCCCACCCGTGCCTGACTGTGCACTGAAGTTCAGTTCAAACAGACATTTTATTTGTCTATCCACAAACAAATCATGTTTTCCTGTTGCTGAGCTGTTGCTGAGCCCACATTAAGTGCAGAAGTAATTTGTTGCTCTGCCACGTTGGTAACCCAGCACATTGTTTTGGAGGCATGGTGTGTAATTTGCGCTTGAGGTTTAAGATTAGTGTACAGGGTGATGACTGACACACACCTACGTGAACAGCCTTCAGCTCAACTCACAGTGCTAAGAGGAAGGTGGAGGAGTGCGCCGTACAAAGTGTTTGTTGGAAACAAAGCCCCAATGCTTATGCTGTGTTTACATTTGTTGAACTGCGGAAATGCTGCCAGCACCAGCAAAAATGACAGCATAGGGTAATGACTATCTATCTATCTATCTATCTATCTATCTATCTATCTATCTATCTATCTATCTATCTATCTAATCTATCTATCTATCTATCTATCTATCTATCTATTCATTCATTCATTAGCTAGCTAGCTAGCTATGCTATACATGGTGTGTCACTGTGATGCAACTGGTCATTTTAACCCTTCAGAGCCTCTGCCATAAGTTGTAAGTTGTGTGTCTTTGTGCTTTTATCATTGCCACTTTTTGTAATAACACAGTAATTACATGAGATACCACAGCATATGATGATATATTCTCATGGAAGGCCTTTATTTCTAAATATGTAATTACTAAATGCGGTATATACTATCAGAAGGACTAAGTTGTTAATAAAAAATTGCCAAACGCTCTTTTTATCTCTTTAACATATTTTTGAATGTAGAGATTCTAAAACTAAAAATAAATTAGGATTTCTGAACAAAAGGTCTATAAGTTGAGAATTTAAAAATATATGATATTTTTATTATATAACTTATTACTGTGGTGGCACGGTGGTGCAGTGGATAGCGCTGTTGCCTCACAGCAAGAAGGAGTGGTGACCTGGGAAGTTTCTGTGTGGAGTTTGCTTGTTCTCCCCGTGTTAGCCTGGGTTTCCTCCGGGTTCTCCTCGTTTCCCCACAGTCCAAAGACATGCATGATAGGTGAATTGGTGACTTAAAGTGGCCTTTAGCGTATGTGAGCTCCCTACGGCGGATTAGCGCCCTGTCTAGGGTTGTTTCCCCACCCCAGACTCCAGAGTTGCCGGGCTGGGCACCGCTCACCTGACCAGATTCAGGAATAAGCGTTCAGAAAAAAGAATTAATTTGAACTTTTATTACTGTGATAAAATGTAAGGAAAAAATCTCAGGCGGTCTTAATTTTTTGGAAGATTTTATTTTGATTCATAATTTTCAACTGCTTGTCACAGTAGCTCAAAACTTGAAATGATTGTGTTCAGGCCAATATGACCAACATCTTAGAAAAGCATTTTTCCACAATGAATTACTTCGTAGATGCTTCTGACTGCACCACAACAAAATCACTACAGTTAAAACTAAGTGCTCAGGTTTTTGTGCTGGTTTGGTTGGCGAATCTTGACTTGGTAATGTTGAGAATTAAGGTTAAGGTGTGAGGGCTGAGGGCCGAAGGAAAGAAATACCAAATTTAGATGGGACAGTATGAGATTGGTGATGACAGTAAGAGTGAGCAACATTGTGCAACTGTTGATCGGATACAAAGAGCAACTTAAATTCATTCTATGGCACCTTTTGCGAACAAATGTTCACATGAACTCCTTATTGGCTATCTTAAGATAATTCCGAGGTTTCTTTCAGGGGAAAGCTACACTTTTGTCAGGTTTCTGTGTTTCATTGAGCGGAGTGAGAAATAATTACATCAAATCACACTCGCGCTTTTCTTATCTGTTCGCTGGGGAAACCAAAAGGTACTTCTATGGAAACCTTCCAATAAACCCTTAGTATAGTACAGAATATAAACACCAAAGCCACATAAAAATGGTAGTGCTGGTGCAGCCGGAACCAAAAAACCCCTCAAACAAAACATACAATCGGATTGTGGAACGTATCCTTAACCTTCCGGCCCTGGGATAAGTGAAGTCCAATAACTCTTCCATTGGTTGACTCTTACAAGAATTCTTGATATGTTTAATCAGTTTCCAAATGCTGCTAGGGTAAGCCATGGTTTTATTGCATCTATTAATATTTAGCACCTTCTATATCTCCTCCCCGGCAGATCCCTAGAGTGGTGCTGCCCCTATAATGCTGCTTTTGTGACTGATTTTCCAAAGAGGAACCTGTCTTGGATAAAGGTAAAGGACTCGGGATGTGAATTGTATTGAAATAATATGTGTTAATTTTAGCTTATGCATTGATATGCAGGAGGATTTAAACAGTCTCTTATTTGCCCACTGAACGTGAAATATGAAAATGATAACCAAAATCTGAATGACGGTTTGTGTATCGCCATAATAGACACTGTGATGCTCTCAAAGCACCTCTTTAGCAGCCTTGACTTTTATATACAATGAATACTTGTCACACAAACACTTGCTGTTTTACCTTCTAAGATTATGCCTTCAATCAGTGCAGACTCATTTCACAATATAGTGATATTTAAGCCAGCATATAAATTCACATTACTAAAATTATATAGAAATATATATATATATATATATATATATATATATATATATATATATATATATATATATATATATATATATATATATATATATAATTTAAAATTATATGAATTTATATACCCTATTTAAATATCACACACATATATATATTCTTGCTCACAGTATTTACAAATATTATGATCACATTTCAAATTAAAAGTCCTGAAAAAGGATAACATTGATACACAATGAAATATTTATTTATTTGGGACCACTGTCAAGTATTTCAACTAACTTTTTATAATGACTTGTCTTGAGAGTAGAATCATTATAAAATACTCATCAATCCATCCATATAGTCCATTTATGGGAGCTATGTCACAAAAGTATGTTTGTGATGTCACAATAAAAAAAAATGTAATATAGCATATCTGCCAATTATGCATACACCTGGCCTACTCAGTTATTCGTTATAAATGACAACAAACTGTTGATCTTGCTGCTGCTGATGGTATCTCCACACACCATCTGCCACATTTGCAGATGGCTGCATGACACAGCACTACATGTATACAGACATCTGCCCTTAACAGCATATTAACATTTCCAAACACTGCAAGAGTATCATACCAGACTGTTATGGAGTCACTTAGAATGGCATCTTCAGTGCCTCAGGAACTGAGTGAGAACATTCAAGCTGCATGTGATGGATTATTACAAGACACCATTAAGAACCTCAACAGCTCCATGCCGAGATGTTCAGAATGGTGCGTCATACCAAACGCCAATGGTATTACACTCGCCCACTTCCTTCTGATAAACTTTCTGTTGATAAATGTTATAATAATTCATAATTTATTGTAAATAACCTTTTATAAGATTTTCTGATTTCTTGATCTTTAATATTTCATTTTGAATGTATGTAAAATATTATCAGTTTAAGTAACTGAAAAAAGTGGATGTATGTATTAGTGCAATGTTTAAACCCTTAAACCTTCATGACCTGCATATAAGGAAGATGGGTGCATAGGGCACATCAGCCATTTCATTTCAGTCCAATTAGACCTACTCTTTGCCTAGGCCATGATGCAGACTTTTGCTGCTCTACACTATGGAGCATTGCCTCCAGAAAGCCTTTCAAAAGTGTAACAATCTGAGCTCACACTGATGCAACAGTTAATTTGAATCCATCTCATTAGCTCCATATTGCTTCCGACAGTCACATCCAAGGCAGTTAAAGTCTAACAGAAAATCTCATTGTTCCGCCCCTCTATCATTCCTAATTTAATGTTGGTAGACCCAGCATTATTGCTTATAGATGCCCAACATTGGAGCAGAAAAAAAATTGATGATCAGTCTGCGAGGATTACTCCCCACAGGCCAAACTCAGAGCACTGTTTGTGAGCAAGATCATCTTCCTCTTCCTCATAAAAGTGCATTAGAAAATGATTGCTGTATAATGTGGATCTTTCTTTCAAGCACAGAGTAACAGAGTAGAAGATCAGAGGTTTCATTAAAGTCAACTCAAGAAATGAACAGGCTCATCATTCCATTAATTAGTAACACTTTATTTTGAGTGGTTCTTTGTAGATATTAATAACACCTTCATAGAGTAAGACATCAACCGCATACCAGTGCATATACTGATGTTCTGTTGATGCTTTACTGACATTAGATTTGTTGTTGTTATGTAACAAAAAGTTGACTTAACATGTTACTTCCATTATGCAAAAACTAAACCTGCCTTTTTCTAATGCTGGCCCTAACCCTAACTCTACCCTCAACCGAAAACTTTATCCAAACACTCATCCTGACCCTAATCCTAATGCTAGACTTAACCTCAATCCAAAACCTGATCCTATTCCTCATCCTGGCCATAATGTGAACCCCAACCTTAACTTCAATTCAAAACCTTATCCTAACCCCAATTGTAAATCTGATCTTAACATCTGGCCTTAAACCTATCTCCAACCTTAACACCTATCCATAATCCTAACACTCATCTTGGTTTTAATCCAAACCCAAACCTTAACCTCAACCCAAAATGTCATCCTAATCCTCATCCTGGCCTTAATTCTAACTTCATCCTTAACCTCAACCTTAAAACTTATCCAACACTCATCCTGGGCTTAAGTCTGAAGTTCTCCTTAACTTCAATTCAAAACCTAATCTTAAACCTCATCCTGGCCTTAATCCTTACCCCAAACTAAACCTCAATCCAATCCCTGATCCTAACCCTCACCTGGGCCTTAATTGTTCAAAACCCAATCCAATCACAGTAGTGCCAGAATGGAGCTTCTGCGTAATTTAAGGTGGAATGTAAAATGGAAAGAAACTGCTTAAAGACAACACTTTTCTTGATCAGTCTTCATTGGCTATTGTCAAGACATATTTCGGTTGAGTCACTGACCACTACACACAACTAGACTGCAAATGGGTTGGCAAAAATCAGTGGCTCGACAGTATTTGATTCCCTCTC
The DNA here is from genome assembly GCA_034509495.1 of Acestrorhynchus altus. Classification (NCBI taxonomy): domain Eukaryota; kingdom Metazoa; phylum Chordata; class Actinopteri; order Characiformes; family Acestrorhynchidae; genus Acestrorhynchus; species Acestrorhynchus altus. Next base: position 7,730,168 of record CM067502.1, on the reverse strand, counting down.
CAGCTGTCGACTCCGACTGACACTAATAATTGGAGGCATCTGTGTGATGTTTTTGAACCCGAGTCGACTTGTTCCCACTAAATTATTTGTTAATGAACTTCTGGGGGTGCCACTGTTTCCCTGTGCTGAACTCTTGTTATTCCACTTTGAGAAGGAACACAGTTATCCATTCCATTCAAAGATGTTTAATATGTAGCAAAAAGTTTTGGCCGTAGTTCTTTCTAGTTCTCACTGCTGCCTGAAGGCAGGGGACAACGTACAAGGCCAAACAAACAATTCCTACATGTTCCACACGCGGGATAATACGAAACACTATACAGTTCATCTGCTTCACAAAACCACTGCTGCAGACATTTATGAGCATCTCTATTCATGCCCGTTTCGAAAATCAAGTTAGTCCAGCATCTTGTTTTCCATTCTCCATCTGCTTCAGTCAGATCACAGCGAGTGGACTTTCGTTTCAGGGCCTGTAGTAGCAGGGTATTGTCAGGCTTTTGTAGCCACATAAATAATTTGCTCTGGAAGTATTAAAAGTTTGACTTTGCGCGTGTGGCTCTGAAGGTGACCGAGCCTCGGTCCGGCCACACAAACGTATGTTGCTGCATATTGCTGTATTTTTATTCATTAAATAACAGATGGCTGGAATTTGGCGGCCCTTGCTGTTCGTTCCTATTGAGTTACAGAGCTGAACTGAGGGGTGAATTAGAGCATGTGGAGCTTGGTTAGCACATCATGGTTGAAACAGAACTGTCAAAAATTTGAGACAGCAAAGGGCAAGCTTTATATATATACAGTGGTGCTTGAAAGTTTGTGAACCCTTGTGTATTTCTCCTTACATTTGGCCTTCTTCTTCTTCTTCTTCTTCTTCTTCTTCTTCTTCTTCTTTCGGCTGCTCCCTTTAGGGGTCGCCACAGCGGATCACCTGCCGCCATCTTGCCCTAAAAATGATCCAATATTACATTTCTGTGAGTGGCAAAAATATGTGAACCTTTGGTTTCAGTATCTGGTGTGACCCCATCGTGCAGCAGTAACTGCAACTAAATGTTTCCAACTGTTGATTGGTCCTGAACTAATGTTAACCAGTTTCTTCATGCAAAAAAGCTCTGTTATGTTTCCTCCCATGAACTGTTTGCTTCAGATATTTCTACAACATTTCTATTGGATTATAGTCAGGACTTTGACTTGCGCATTCCAAAACCTTATCCGTACTGTTCTTTAACCATTCTTTGGTAGAACGTCTTGTGTCTTTACGGTTGTGTGTAGTCTTGATGCATGACTCCTCTTCTCTTGAGATGCAGCTCACAGACAGATTTCCTGACAATTAGAATTTTAGAAATTTAGAATTCGCTAGTGTAATTCAAAATTCTTTGTTCCATCAACGATGGCAAGCCATCCTGATCCAGATGCAAACCAATCAGGTTTCACACACGGGATATGATTTACCAAGCATTTTGTTTTTCACCCTGTTTTTCAATGTTCTCCTAATGGTGGATTCATGCTTCATAACATTCATCAGATAGTGTGATTTTTCTTTTACACATGCACGTCAGCACTTTTAGTCCTTACAATGTGTGAAATTGTTGCAACAACAGAAATATCTTACTTCTTTCTTTCTTTACTTATAACAAAACTCGGTTACAGTAAATTGCATTAATAAAGTTCAAGTTTCATCAAAGATTTACAAGGTTTTTTCTTTAACAGCAGTGAAAAGAAAACAGTGTGAAGAGGCTCATTCAATTATCAAATTACTTTTAATGGAAAATTAAATCGATATTGAATCATTCAGGGCCAAAGGCAAAAAGCAACAAGCGACTGAGTGTAGTACATTAAATTAAAACTCCACCAGACTGTGGATATGTGCTGTTTCTTGGGTGAAGGTTGATGTAGGACTCAAGCTATAAGAACAGACACACACACAGAGCTGACTGCTGAGGTCTTATTCAGCTAATAAACACTACTGATGTTCAGTTTCTCTAGAAACTTCGCCTGGGTCTTTGTTGGTCAAGGGAACAAAGTTGTGCATAATTAACTACAGGCTAATTACTCAGTTATTGTACTATATATTTATTTCAATATTAAATTAAATAATTTTCAGTAAGTACTATGAAAGCATGTCTGTATTTGATTCAGGTAAAATAAATAAACAAGTAAATAATGTTTTAAGATGCTTGCTTGTAATACTTTGGGTAGATTTTTCAAAATACAGCCCCACTTTATGACAGATAATTATAGACATTAATAAAGGCTAATTCCATGGAGCTTCGGAAACAAACACATGGTAAAGTTTAAAAACACCAAAATATTTTTGAAAGGGCTGAGATCTGGGCTTTGTGAAGGCCATTCCAAAAGCTTAATGTTAGTCTGCTCAAATCATTCCACATCCACCAATCTGTGTTTGAGCTTGTTAGGACACACGTTTGTGTCAAGGCTTTCATTGTCTAGCTGCTGGCTGTAGGTTATGTTGTTGAATTACATCATGCTGAAGTAGTCCTCCTTCAATAGTCCTTTCACTTTGCACAGCCCTAGAACATGATGCTACCACCACCCTGTTTAACAGTTGGTGCAGTGTTCTTGGGGTTGACTTTCTTACCTTTACTCCTCCAGACACTTTGGAGCAGGAAGCCTGATTCTTGGAAGGAAGCCTTTCAGTCTTTCACAATGTAAAACCTTCTTGACTTCCTTGCTCCAGCATCCTTATAGGTTGTCTGTAAATATCTGAACCAATTTTCTTTCAGCTGCAAGTGACATGTGTGGACTTTAGATTATTCAGATTATTTACTCTGTTTTGATGACGTACGTACCACTAAAATGCATCCCCAATGTGGCCAGATGAGATCAGGTTTTATTTTTTTAATGTCAAACCATTTATAATTGCAATTTTATTCCCTGCAAACAAACTATAAAACATCTCACCTGCTACTACAAGTGTATCTGTCACTATCAAAGCTTTAGAAAAAAAATGTATGAAACAGGCAACTTTTCAGGATTGGTGGCGGAGAAGACAACTTCAGCAGCTGTTGTTATTTCTGCCGAGGTCAGCATCACAAATTCTACACATCACAGTGAAGACTGGTGAAAATGAACTGAGAATAGGGAAGAACCATCCTCTTACATTATTTGTAGTGATATCATGGAATCATTGCCTTTACTAAAGAACCTCAACGGAACGTCCCCATTAAGGGCACACGACATCTTTAAAGATACAGTAAACATGGTATCTACATCACATGGACTATAAAACAACACATCACTTACCTCCTTATATTCAAGGTTAACTCTTACAACCCATGATCCACTTTTTGCAGCGAGTTACATGACAGTATTCTATTTATCATATCTCAGGATCAGACTCACCTACAGACATGACACACATATAACAAACTACAAGACATATCATATCTAACCATGGACACGGTCAACCATGATTTGATGAAATATCAGCAAATAAATACATTTCAAAAACAGAGACAATTCACTTGTTTCCAACTGAACTAATTCCCTGTTTAAATGCCAAAGAAATAGTCTATGATCTCCTGACAAATAAAAACATCCTACAAAATAGGCCTAGGGTTCAAAAGGTTAATGATTCAGTTATTAATCCTGAAGCAAAAACTACTGTACTGTACTGTATACTGTTCGGTCTTCCACATTCTATGGAGTCCCATAAGGTTCTATTTTAGGGCCTATGCAAATGATGTAAATCACAGAAGTAATGATGTTGGCTTACACGCAAAGTTGTAAGGGCTCATAAGGGTTTAACTCATTCAAGAGATAAAACAGGTCAATTGCTGCCACATTATCATTTGTTGATGCCTGTGTTTCTGCTGTAAAACAGCTTCTAACCAGATCTTCAGGGAAAGCAGGAGCTTCATCTATCTCAGAATAGGGCCATGTGGGCATGTTCTGCAGGATACGCATGCATGGCCCTCATGCACCACATCAAATGCACCGCTGTGCGTCTTTGTGGTTTTATCCGTGAAGCAGCCTGCAAGCGTAGTTCCTGTGATACGACATGAGAAAATCACAGCAGTGGCAATTTTCTGATGGTCTTGGGACTCGGCTTGTGTTGTTTTTTACAGCTCACAAATACCAAGGGGCGTTTGTGGAGGCGCACGCCTGGCATGCCGGTCAATATTGAAATGCTTCCTCATTACGCGCCGTTCTCGGGCACAAACACAATAAGACTGTTCCGCATAAATATGGATTTTATTAGTCAAGCGTTTGAATCCCACTCACAACAGAAATACCTGTGTCAGTAAGGCTCTGACAGTTCAGGCTGTGTTCAGAGCTGCCAGATATTAAAATGAATGAGTCCTTTTCTGTGCAGCTGAGGGCCGACTGAGGTTAGCCACAGGGGGAAAATTACTCCAAGCATCAGACAAAATAAAAAAGGAGAGCAAACACATTGACAATCTGCTGTTGACTCCAGCTGAAATATCTGTTCTGCATGAATATCTGAGGAAGTATCTGTTTCCTCCTCATCGAGAAAAGAAACTGTGCAAATAGAAAACAACCACTCAAACAGACAGCACTGCTGCAGTAGCCAGTGTTTACTGGGAATATGTAATAATGCATATAAAACGGGATTGTCTCAAATTCCCAGTTAATGAGTCTTATCATTTTTTACATTGTAATAAATTATCATGTCTGAAAGAGAAGTATTATATGAGAAGCAAAGAACTGCTCTTAACAGTGTGTGTTAATGTGATACATTTACTCCAAGTGTTTCTGGACCATTCGGTTTGTTCAGACAACACAATGGTCAGTTAAAGCATGAGAAAATAGAAGCTGCTCTGTTTTTTTCTATTTATTTCTGAAATATTGTTTAATTATTATATTAAATATTGCAAAAGATTGGTTGTTAAAAAGAAGAATGAAGCCAGAGCAAAGCAAACAAAAACATAAGAAACACAAGAGAAAAGAAAACAAGCAAACTGAGCACAGGTGAAAATAATAATGGTGAACTGGGACTAGGATGGAAACATGGGAGGAGAAAGAAAAGGGTGGGGTTCCAGTAAATGGAATCTGTGATTAGGGGTTGCAAAAATATTATTTCAGATGATTTATGTATGGTAATTTACCTTACAACTAATATGTTCAACTACATGATGAAGTAATGGGTTACATGTAGCCTAATCCAAGCGAGATGGCACTCAGCTGTGTGCAGACTGCAAACATAGAACCCACAAGCCCTCCTCCTTATCTCTAATGACTTCAATCATGCTTTTCCGTCCTCCATTTTGCCCACATTCACCCAGGATGTAACCTGCCACACCAGAGACAATAACTGGACCTGATTTATGCCAACATAAAGGAGGCATATAACTCCTCACAGCTCCCTCCACTTGGAAGATCATAATCTATTTCATCTTCTGCCTGTATACAAACCCCTTGTACTCAGAGAACCAGCAGTTACTCACGTGGTGAAAATAAATGAAAAAAGGTCTAAATTGTCTAAGTGAACTGAAGAAGTCTTTTTTGAAACCACAGTTTGGGAGGAATTATGTGATTCGAATGAGGAGGACATTGACAGTCTTGCTCACTGCATTACAGACTGTCAACATATGTTTGGAACATTGTCCCCACTAAGACAATTCAGTGTATCTCCAACAATCCATGGAAAAATCCTGGCATAAAGGCTCTCCTAAAACAGCCTTCAGATCAGGTGACAAGTATGATCTTAAAGCTGTGCAGAGAGCTGAGAAGGAGAATAAGAGATTGGAAAAACAATGACAGGATAAAGCTGGAAGTACGGTTACAGCATGAAAATGTCAGCAAAGTTTGGAAAGGCTTTAAACCCATCTCTGGTGACAAGAAGATCATCTCCCAGGTGGTGGGGGACCAGAAGTGGGTGAATGACCTCAATCTGTTCTTTAATAGATTTGATCACTCACCTGCCCCTTGCCCCACACAGACACTACCAGCATGCTGCCCTCCCCCACTCTCACATTAACTCTCATCTTAACAACTCTCAGGTGACAGTCACCCTGCTTAACCCTCCTATCATCTTTGGGGTCAATTTGACCCCATTCAATGTTTATCATTCAAAAAATAATAGTTGACTTTTTTTCTTTTGCTTCATATTTCATGACTTTTCCTAATTTGATGGGGACAATTGATAAAGCATAAAATTATCATGTTGATATTTTTTCAATGTGCTGAACACATATTGCACGCATTGGTCGTCCTCAGGGGTCAATTTGACCCCAAGCTGTTTTAGAAGTTAAAATTTGTCTGTCAGTGTGTGTGACCTAACATGACCACACCTGCAGGTGCAGTTGATATATTTGAGTTGATATATTTTGTTAGCACCAGTAATTTTATCAAAATGGTTCCACTAGATATGCAGTCAGCCATGTTGATGACATTCAAGCTCTTCATAACGCCATCAATAAAAAATATTGTTCTTGGGATGACAAATTTAGGGGAACCGTGTGTATGGGGACAGTCGGAAAGACTTGGATGTAGTTGACTTGGAAGCCTACATTGGCTTGCTAATTTTGGTAGGAGTTTACAAGTCAAAAGGTAAAGCAACAGCAAGCCTTTGGAATGCCGAGAGTGGAAGAGCAATTTTTTCAGCCACCATGTCTCCGAAGACATTCCATATTTTGTCTTGTGTCATACGCTTTGATGACAAACAAACAGGGCAGGGCTGACAGGAACTTGACAAACCTGCTGCAATAAGGACTGTGTGGGACAAGTGGGTGCAGCGTTTACCCCTGCTTTATAATCCAGGCCATCACGTGACTGTCGAAGAGTGCTTGGTTGTGTTTTGTGGGCGCTGTCCATTCAGACAGTATATGCCTAACAAATCTGCCAAATATGGCATCAAAATGTGGGCAGCATGTGATGCACAGTCCAGCTTTGCCTGGTGCACAGGCAAATCTCCTGGCGAAGCACCAGAAAAAAATCAGGGCACAAGGGTTGTGCTAGATATGAAGGACTGCATGGGCATAACATTACGTGTGATAATTTTTTCATGTCTTACTCCCTGAGTGAGGAACTTCTCAATAGGAAGGTTACAATGTTTGAGACAGTGAGAAAGAATAATCCAGAGCTTCCCTCTGAACTTGTTGCTGTCAAGAACAGGAAGGTAACATCATCTGTGTTTGCCTTCACTGAAAAAGCAATTCTGGTCTCATATTGCCCCAAGAAAGGGCAAAATGTCCTGCTGCTTAGCACCATGCACAAAGATGCTGCCCTGAGCAGCAGAGAAGATAAAAAAAACCCGCAAATGGTACCGGACTACAATGAGACAAAGGGAGGGGTGGACAATCTGGACAAGGATGGTGGCACTAGAGTAAAGGTACTATCCATCATCACCAAAACAAGACTTGTGGTCATTAATGTTGAGAAGTAAATTTGAGAAGATTTGTATGAAAAATTCAAGATAAATTCATTCTAATGGCCTAAGGTTTGGCCTGATGGTGGCGCTAGAGAACAGGTCAACTCACTGATTTTCAAGGTGTTATTTATGTATTCAACAAATAAACAAAGTGCCTGTCACAAAAAAGTGGTCAACAATATTCTGTAAATCATTTTGTGGAGGTAAATATCGCTGGGGTCAGATTGACCCCAAGGACCAAATTTGTTATTATATTTGAGGACAATAGGAGGGTTAAGTCTGTCCTTCACAATGGATGCCAGGCTCCTCAAGTCCTGCACAAATCAGCTCTGCAGTGTAGTTGAGCAAGTGTTCAACATGAGCCTGAAGCTGGAAACATGCTGAAGGACAAGCTGGAACATGGTGCGGGCAGTCACCTGTCAAACTGGACACTGGACTATCTTACAAACTTACCACAGTATGTCAGGACATGGCACTGGTGGTCAGTAGCACAGGGGTGCCTCAGGGAACGATCCTGGGGCAGTTCCTCTTTACCCTCTACTCTGTCATAAGAAAGACCAAAGAACTGGTGGAGGATGTCTGCAGATGCAGACACATCCATCCACCAGTGAACATCCAGGGAATGGACATTGAGAAAGTGGACTCATAAGTACCTGAGTGTTCACTTAAACAACAGACTGGATTGGTCAGTTAACACTCCTGCACTTTACAGAAAAGGTGAGACAAAACTCCACCCACTCAGGAAACAGGCCATTTGCAGTGCAGGGAGCACTCCTGAGAAACTTCTTTGACACAGAGGTGGCATCTGCCATCTTTTATGGAGTGGTCTGCTGGGGCAGCAGTATTTCGGCAGCAGACAAGAAGAGACTGAACAAATCTATCTATCTATCTATCTATCTATCTATCTATCTATCTATCTATCTATCTATCTATCTATCTATCTATCTATCTATCTATCTATCTAGATGGATAGATAGTAAGGCTGATGCTGTTAATTAAAAAGCAATTAATGAATCATAACTATGTTATATGAGATATGAATAGAAGAGTAATAATGTCCAGCCTGTCAGTGAGTCTGTCAGTTATGTAAAAGTGTGCAATAGTTGGATACAAGGAGTAATGATGTCTCGCCATATTCAGTGAGCCTGTTCTGTTAGTGGCTCAGTGTGTGATAATGTGCCAACCCAATGTGATCACTGTTGGTACAAACAACCTCCTCCTGTACCACTGTTTGCTACAGCAAAGCTGAATGAGTCTGTTGCTGAAAGTGCTCGGCTGTCTGACCAGTAACTCATGGAGGGGGTGAGATGTGTTGTTCAGGATAGCAGTCAGTTTGCTGAGAGTTCTCTTTTCCACCACCACCTCAAAACACTCCAGTGAGCATCCAAGAACAGAGCCAGCCCTCTTGATCAGTTTGTTTATCTTCTTGGCATCACCACCTTTCACACACACACACACACACACACACACACACACACACACACACACACACACACACACACACACACACAGTTTCCAACTTTCCAACATAATGCCATGTTTAAAGGAAAGAAGTACTGCAAGCCAACACCAAAACCACATGCCATCTGTGAATCATGATGGAGGGAGTATTCTGATTTGGGGTTATTTGCTGATTATTGTGGCCATTTTACAGGAGAATGTAAGGGCGGTAGTCCTTTATCTCTTAAGAGACATAGGGTGATGCAACAAGACAATGACCCAAAGCACATAAGTACCGATAAATGAATGAGTTGGTGGGTGGAGCAAAGATAAGTCACTTGTTATGAGGCAACAGCCAGTGTGCTTTTTAAAGCCTCTCTCTGGTTCTGCATTCTCACTGCACTCAAGTAAACTCTGCTTAAGTATGTCCTGTTGCAGGTGTCCTAGGGGACTCTGGGGCTGGCGGTACTGTAATTGATTCTCTGATAAATGCTGACACTCAGAGATGAGCAGAAGCTTCTGTGGGTGTCCTTGTCCAAGGCGAGCTACAATCCGGGATTTCACACACTGCCCGCTGAGTCCCGAACCCTTGCTGTGGGGAAATCGACTCTGAATCGATGTTCCTTTCCTTTGCACCCTCCCACTAGGGGGACAGGAGGAGAGAAAAATCAACAGCTGTAAACCTGAGGGAGGGTCTCCAAGAGTTTGATTGATGCATTCCACGTTCACTGCCGTCACTAATTTATTTCCTGTTGCTTCATAGATCCGTAATTATCTAGTATTGAGTGACCACGCTGTCCAAGTCCTTGTAGGGTCACTCAAGTCTCCTTGAGGCCCCTTGCAGTCTTTTTTTCTAAGAGAATGGAAGCACATACTGAATTACTCTGGAAATGGGAGTGTTTGTACTTTTATAAACTGAAACACTTCTAAACAGTTAATGGACTGGCATGATTCTGGGTTTGGGCTCAGCAAGTGTGTCTTGCAAATGTAATTTCAAATAGAAAACTGTTCAATAGCAATAAAGAGGACAGTGTAAGAGTCTGGAGACTACTCTTTGTTTATTAGATTTTCAAAACAGGTGTAGTTTCTCGTTTAACTTATAGAGCACTAGGCCAAATATGTGGGATGCTTTGGTAGTTTGACATTCTTTCATTAATTAAAATATTCTGACTATATTACATTACATAGACACACACACACACACACACACACACACACACACACACACACACACACACACACGGACTAACAGTGTCTCTCCTGCTATTCATAGAAGGTATGATAAAGGTGGACCCGCTAAACACTCATACCTGATGTTAGATTTAGTTGATGAGGCTCCTCTGATATTATATGTAAGATGTTTTGTCCGGAAGTGAAATAAGTGAAGACCTTTTTCAGCATATAATCATCTTTTAAATGAGAATTTTTGGGATATTGCTAGTTGGTGATTTCACACCCATCTGTGGCCAGGAGTTCCAGAGGGCATGACTTGCCTTGCTCTCTTTGAGTGAGTAGAATGATCCTCCCTCTGTCCTTGAGTGCCATGTAAGCCAAAGTAGGTAGAAAACTGGTAATTAATGTTCTCCTTCAAGCAAATTGAGCTCTTGTGATGTGTTTCCCACCACATTTTCTCCTTCCAGGGAAATTTCCATCAATATACTTTGATTTAGCACTCTGAGAACAGCCACCAATGACCTTCTGTGAAGATACCCTCTTTGTGGAGGGTGTTGATGATCAACTTCCAGACTACTGTTAGGTAAGCAGTCTTCCCCATGATTGTGGTTGCTTGTGCTGAACCAGACACAGTATTAATCTTTATAATATAATAATTATTTTTATTTTATAATAATAATTATTTACTCAAACTTAAAATGAATCATTTGAATAATTGCAATTGAATAATTGATGCACTAGTATGCAATATACACTCAGTATTCATAACATTATGACCACCTCCCTGTTTTTGCATTCACTGTTCATATTATCAGCTCCACTGACCATACAGGTGCACTTTGTAGTTCTATAATTACAGACTGTAGTCCAGCTGTTTCTCTGCATACTTTGTTATCCTCCACTCACGCTGATCTTCAATGGTCAGGACCCCACAGGACCACAAATAAACACTGATGAGCTTCTGTCTTTAATTTTACATCCACAATGTGGACCAACAAGGTTAGAATGTCTAACAGAGTGGACAGTGAGTGGACAGCAGCACTGTTGTGTCTGATTCACACGTACCACCACAATGCATCCCTGAAATCCACTGGTATTTTGTAAATTGCACAGGCACAGTTAGCATGTTCTGACATGTGACAGCAAACATACAGTGCCTTGCAAAACTATTCACTATTAACTACCTCACAACCTGGAACTAAAATGGATTATTTGAGAGTTTGCATAATTTCATTTACAAACTTTGAGAATTAGATTTTTTTTTGTGAAGCAAAAAAGGAAAAGAAAGTGTGCATAACTATTCATCCCCCTTCCAATACATTTACATCTCTTCCCTTAAACCACTCCAGCGTTGCTTTAGCAGTATGCTTTGGTTCATTGTCCGGTTGGAGGTTTAACATCCATCCCAGGCTCAAAACACTGACATGCTCAAGGTTTGCCTGTATTTACCACCATCCATCTCTCCCTTCGTCTCATATGACCAGACCACCTTCATCCATATATTTGAGTCATGCCTTTTGGTAAACTCAAAGCAAGCATTTCTACTTTTGTCTGTAAGTAATGTTCTTTTCTGGCCACTCTTCCATTTAACTTCTATGTGGTGTATGGCTTATTGTGGTTGTCTGGACAGATACTCCAGTCTCTGCTTGGAAACTCTGCAGCTCCTTCAGGGTTACCTTTGTTCTCTGTGATGCCTTGCTGATTAATGCCCTCTTTGCCCAGTCCGAGTTTTGGTGGGTGACCCTCTCTTGGCAGGTTTGTTGTGGTACCACATAATTGATTTGATCGTGCTCCGGGGAGATCACCAGAGATGTGGATTTTTTTATAACCTAAATCTAACTAATTTTGTACCTGATTTATTTGGAGACCTCATTTGTCTTCATGGGGTTACTCAGCTAGTGGTGCCTCTTTCTTAATATATGTACTGCCAATTTTCAGATTTTTATTTCCATATGTATGTTGTGATGTAATAGGTAAAAAGCCAAGGGGATGAATACTTTCACAAGGCACTGTATTTGTTTATTAATAGTGAATAACATTTCCATTTTTCACATTCAGAGTTTCTGACTGTTATTTTACAGAATAAACGTTTCTTTTCTGTGATCAGAATTTGAGATTTGGAGAGTCTGGATAATATATAGAATGTATATCAATGTCCTCCATAAAGGCACTGAAGGCAAATCTTGGAGGTGTTTTTGGTTTTTGAATGGCAGGGGCTGTTCTAGCAGTGGAAACGCTGTGCTGTCTGAAGCTGTGTGCTTTTCCACCCTGTTCCATCATTCCCCTCGTCTCCCTGGGGTACAGTTCTTAATTAGATCCCTTCCAGGTATGAGGCTGGGGTGAGGCTTGGCCTGGTGTGATGGCGAGGTGTCAGTTCCTCTGTTCTTTCTCCCTCTTTTTCTCTCTTTCTCTCACACTCATGCTCGGCATACACAGCACCACAACCTCTGCTCATTAAAAGCTAATTAGCCTTATTACCATTTTAGTCTGTTGTTTTCATCTTAGCATCTCTGCGAGCAGAAGAGGTGCGATGATGTTCGAACTGAGTGAACTTAATTGGGCTGGAGTTAATGAGTTGAGGAAGTAGCCGTTTTACTCCATTTTTTGCAAAAAGTTATTCTATTACCTTATATAGACCTCCGATTGGTGTTTCGAGTGAGTTGAGTTGAGTGGCATTTTACACACATCTATAATGAAGCAGTTCAATGTGAAACATTCTGCAGCATGACTATCACAACAGCAGGATACCGGCATATCGCACTTCAGGTCTAGAATGTGTTAATAAGATTGTCAATAACTGCAGCACATTTACATATGAACTTTTCCCACAGAAATGATTGGACTGACCCTGGAAGGGTTATATAATTTCAAACAGAATGTATAATGGTTAGATCCCAAGCCTACGCAATTTCGCCCATCAAGACTTCAATATCCATCACCCAGTTTTATTAATAATACCTAAACAAAGCATAGAGTCTGAGTAAACTTATTCCATTCAAAACTCCTGGCCATTTGCATTGCTCTTTATATTATGGATTATGTAATGCTTTCCATACACACAAACAGGGAGACAGTGGTAGGAAAACTATCTGAGAGCAGGAGGAAATAGAACAAGTCTCAAAATGAGAACTTTGCTAAGATCATGAAATAAACCTGGAGAGGAATGAAGAATATATAAAGGCATGAGGAAGAACCACTGAGAAGAACCAAGACTTAAAATGAATGGCTCATTAAGACCATGAGGAACAACCAAAAAGAGAAACAAAGATTCTGTTTGAGATGTTCACTGAGAGCACAAGAAGGAAATGTGGAGAGGAATGAAGACTCAGAAGGAAAAAATTGCAAGTAATGTATCCCCGAGAGGACCAAGACTCAAAATTAAAACTTTAGGAGCAAGAAAGAAATCATTTTCAGATTCACAAGGTGAAACTCCCTAAGAGGAAGAAACAAAGACAAGGGAACTCTGTTAAGACCATGAAGAATCACGGAGAAGAGGAAGTATGAGGAAGATCTGCTTAAAAAACACAAAAATCAGAACCCAATTAAGAGCATTAAAGAGCAATTAGGAATTGTGGTGAAGAACCAAGACTCAAACAGATAAAAGGTCTATGAATGTGAAAGGACAACAGAGAACAACCAAGAGGGAAGTCTCTGAAGACCCCTAAAAGCAAAAAATAAACCACTGAAGGGAAGCAAGATCAAGGGAAGCATGGATCAAATAATATTTTATACTATATAAAATTAAATGAAAATGTCCTTTATTATGTTTATTATTTATGTGTCAATAAGATCCCTTCTCATAAGTTTTATTCTGAGATTTGAACCAATTGTGAGCAAAGCTAGAGGGTAAACAGAAAAGAATACAATACTAACTCCACAAAGACTTGTCTCTATCTAATATATAGATGGCTTTCACCTCATTTGGTTGGACAGGACAGCAGAGACTGGCCAGAAGGAGGAGATGGTTTATTTCTGAGCAAATCACTGTAAAAGGACAATCTGCTGTAAGAACATTGATCTGTTAAACATTACCATGAGACCACACTACCTCCCGAGGGAAATATTGAATGTTATTGCATTTTTCTGCATATGTTCCCCCGTCTACTAACACTGATGCGGCTTGTGACTGTACTTAGCTGTGTGCAGACTGCAAACACAGCACCCACAAGCCCTCATCCTTATCTCTGGAGACGTCAATCATGCTCTCCATCCTCCACTCTGTCTTTTTGCCAAGATAAAGGAGACACATAATTCCTCACCTTACCCTCCTCAGCGTGGAAGATCTGATCACAGTCTAATTCACCTTCTACTTGTGTACAAACCTCTTGTACACAGACAACCAGGTCAAAGGAATGGTCTAAGGAAGAAGAAATGGTCTAAGGAGTCTGCAGGAGTGTTTTGAAACCACAGTTTTGGAAGACTTGTGTGATCCTTATGGGGAGGACATTGACAGTCTCTGTATCAACTTCTGTGTGGAGAACACTGTCCCCACTAAACCCATTCGGTGTTTCTTCAACAACAAGCCATGGAAAAAAACTGACATAATGACTCTCCTAGAGAAGAAGAGGGTCTTCAGGTGAGATGACAAGGATGGGCTGAAAGCTGTGCAGAATGAGCTGAGAAGGAGAATTAGAGAGGGGAAAACAAACTACAGGAGTATCAGTTACAGCTTAAACATGTCAGTGATGTAGTTGAGCATATGTGTACTGAGGCTGAAGTACCACAGCTGTGGAAAACATCTTGTGTGGTATCTGTACCAAAATGCAGCACCCAAAGGACCTAAGCAGCTACAGGCCAGTGGCACTGACTTCTCATCTGATGAAGTCACTGTTACCTCGAGAAGGTCGCTGATGACTCCGTGATCATCTGCCTCATAACCAGTGAGGAGGACAGCAAGTACAGGTGACTGATTCAGGATTTGTGGACTGGTTTCTGCAGAACCAGATAAACACTCCAGATAAACACTACAAAGACCAAAAAATAATAGTGGATTACCCCTCCACCAGTGAACATCCAGGGAATAGTCATTGAGAAAGTGGACTCTTATTAGTATTCACTTAAAAGAGTGTTCACTTAAACAACAGACAGGACTGGTCAGTTAAGACTGCTGTACTTTACAGAAAAGACCAGAGCAAACTCCACCCACTGAGGAAACTTAGGTCTAAGGGAGTGCAGGGACCAGTCCTGAGGACCTTCTTTGACACAGTGGTGGCATCTGCCATCTTTCAGCGGTAGACAGGGAGAGACTGAACAAACTCGTAAAGAGGGCCCGTTCTGTCCTTGGAAGCCCCTTAGACACAATGTAGCAGACCACACACACACACACACACACACACACACACACACACACACACACACACACACACACACACACACACACACACACACACACTATTGAACTCTTTTATTTCAATAGAACATAACACTGTTCAACAAAATAATCTGCAACTCTATAATGTAATGTTCTTCAGAGTGACTTTTATTATTCACAGTGTTTATGCTGTATATTGTACATACTCAACTGGGTATGCATTTATTATCTATGTTCTTGTACTGAGTGCCTTACTATACCTTGCTATCTTTTTGCTACCGTAATAATGTAAATTAATAAAAGATTAATTTATCTCTCTTCTCATTTTCCTCTATAACCTAATACCTGGATCAGTTATGGTCATCATTAGCCATGCTACATCATTAGCCCCGCCCCCTCTGGCTGATCAGTCATGTCTGCATGCAGGTCGAACAGGTACTAGTGGACAGAGCAGTATATGAAGACATTCAGCCTAAAAAACAGCAATCACAAAATGCGTATCTCGGGTTCTATGAGTTAAGAACATCAGGAAGAACTGTGAAGTGGTTCCAAGAGTCTAAATGAGAACTTGACGAAGCATGACGAAGACCCACTGAGAGGAACCAAGTCTGAAAAGTAGAAATTCCCTATAAATACTTAAAGTAAACAAGATACCAATACTAGACAGTTTGGGAACAGGAAAAGGACTTGGCACCTTCATTTGTAGAGGTGTAATCACAAGTCAAATGTTGATTTGTAGAGGATTTTTTCACAACAGGAGGGCGAATGACACATGAAAATGGCTCAAAAGTGGTCGCACAGGATACGGTGACTGCAGGCACCACTGCACTCAGTGGACCATGTTGGGTTTGATGGACCCATGTGTTAAAATAGTGTTCCTTACCTCCAGCTAATTATGAAGCCCCCAATGAGGTGGCTCAGGTGTGCTGGAAAGCAGTAAAGCTGCAAAGAGCTGTTGCTCTCAGGACTGGCACTCTGAAACACCAGATTTGAGTAGCCCAGGAGCTGGATGTGTATTCAGCGTGGTGGCATAAACTTCCAGCTGCTTTATTGCTCCAGCGCCATTAACCAGGAACATCATGTGGACTAAATGATACTTTGAACAAACCACACAGTTGCAATAACAAACAAGTATGGTAAGGACCGCACACACACACACACACACACACACACACACACACACACACACACACACACTATATATATATATATATATATATATATATATATATATATATATATATATATATATATATATATATAAACCATGCGATTCAGCAGGATGTGACCTCTGAAAAACTGCTTACAATAAGGCCAATTTCACCTTGAAAACAAATGATAATGACAGCAAATGTTTTCTAAAGCATGCATAACACAACGACATACGCTGAGCCTCCCACTCCTCTCGCATCTCGGAAATTAGATAGATGAGCCTCAGAAGCCGCCAACTGAACGGCATGTCCCTTTGCACAGCAGTCGTCTATTGTGGCGCTTGTCAAAATTTGCAGAGCAAATAAGCATTATGAATATGGCTTTGTTACAGCATCAGTACGTCTTCATAAAGCTGACATATTTATATTTCAGCAGTCGACACTCTGTAATCAAAAGCTCAGGTTTTCTGTTTTGATTATTTTCTTATCGGGAGCCGCAGCTTGAGTAGTGATGAATTATTATACAGAACCAGGATACGATGCAAGCAATCCAGGCCAGATTAGAGCCTAAAGATTTCATGCCTGATTATGTTTGTCCATTACAGCATGAATCCATTTGCAAAAATCACATCAAACGTAAGTTCAAGGAGCCAAGCACACCGCATGAATTAACCATCAGGTAATAAAATATAAGATCCGGGGAAAAAAATTACAACATGATCATAAAGAACACAGCTTAGGAAAGCCAATCTCGATGAATTCAAACTCACCACTGTGGTTAAATGATGGTTCCATTTAATATAAAAACAAATAGATCATTCTTGGCTATTTACAGTAAGTCAAAACTATCTATTTGCTTAGTTTGCCCTGATCACAGCCAACCCCCTGGATGACCAACAGTACCAAACTGATGGTGGTGGAGAGGAAGGGAAAGACATAAAAGCCTATTATAGACAGGCGGGGGCAAGTGATTATTGAGAAAGGAAGGTGAGTCTCCTGGTAAACTTTCCCTAAAGCTTTCATATCCAAATCATTCCAGCTCAAATAAGAAGTGTCAAATTATTAAAGGATCTTTTTTTATGTCAATTTCCCCCCAATTTGAAAGTGGTAATTACACAGCCCTGTTTGAACTATCTAACATATAGGATGTTTGCATGTTTGCAACACTAGGAGGGTGAAGACAAGCACATGCCTCCTCCAATATGCCTCCTCTTCTGATACCGAACCACCCCCTCTTTTTAAACTGCAACCGTTGCATTATTGCTGGGCAGCCAATGTGTCCAGAGGAAACAGCTAGTGGTCCACGTACCGGCTAACAGATGCCTGTGCCAACCAACTGGGTGTGATGTTGGGAGTGAGTGCCGTTTACCCACCCAGAGAGAGCATGGCCTTTTGGTCTCTCAGAATCCAACTGCCAATGACAATAGCATTACCCAGGATTCAAGCCTGTGATCCTCAGATTATAATGCCAGTGCATTAAACCAGTGAGCCACTTAGAGCCCCT
The DNA here is from genome assembly GCA_034509495.1 of Acestrorhynchus altus. NCBI lineage: Eukaryota > Metazoa > Chordata > Actinopteri > Characiformes > Acestrorhynchidae > Acestrorhynchus > Acestrorhynchus altus. Next base: position 7,712,244 of record CM067502.1, on the reverse strand, counting down.
GAATGCTGATTTTGTTAAACAGACAAATAAGAACTAGTCTTGATTATGCAGTAAATCTTTGGGTCTCTTTCAGATTTGAATGTCAAAAACTCTGAGGACCTTCTAGACCTTCAAAGATGGCCTAGTACATCAATGGAATGGAATGGAATTTATAGCAAATGTATGTCTGTAATTTTTCCTCTTTTTTTCAAGAGTGACCTCTCTGAACTGCAGGCCTAGATCATTCAGGTCCCAACTGTTCCTGGAGAACCTCATCATGTACATCCTGTTTAGTGCTTACCCTGCTCCAAACACACCTGTGTTGAAGGTGGCTTGGTAGAGCAATAAACCACAAAGATTTGCAGGGCAAAGGTCCACTGGTTAAGGGAGCAAAAGTGAGTAGTCTGCAACGCATTGCTCTGGAGCTGCAAGTGGTTCGGTCACAGTCCAGCTGCATGAAGAAATTCAACATTTTGTCAAAAGAAAGTAATCATGAATAAAGTGTTTATCAATATATGACATCTAACATCAACAGTTTAATAATGAATGGTCTTAAACAACTGGCAACTGATCTTGAGTTTGTCTGTGAAAAATCCAGGGCTGAATAAAGTTGCCAGTCCAGCTCTGATTACTGCCCACCTCACATGGGTCCCAACCAGGCCCCATGTGCAGTGTACAATCCAGATGAGGCCCAAATGAGGTCCACGTTTAACTCCACCTGGTTCCATCAACCCCTCCTGGTGGGCATCCAAATGTGGGGCCAACATGAAACCTGTGAACCAAACTTTCTGGTTCCTAATTGGGCTACACATGCAGGCCATACATGGAGGTTAGCTAGCCAGTATGCAAATGAATCAGCAAAAACACAAGAAGCATTTAAGACGAAAATTCAATAATTTGCAGAAACATGGACAATAATGTTTGCTTTTATGTCCAAAACATAAATTTTCTAAAATGTTGAAAAAAAGTCGTAAGCTTTTAAGTTGAAAGCTAAGGTTTACATCAAGGCCTCAGTGTGCTTTCAGTAAATTGAAACTTTGCAGAACACATCATGCTGTGCTTCCCTTTGGTCTTCTCTTTTCATGTCGATATGGGACAAATGGGCCATGTGACGGCCTTATTTGTACTGCAGACCCCTGTTCCGTTGCATCCTTACAAAGAACCCTTTCTGCTAACTTGATTTTTATCAGTATGTATGACCCTCAGAACACCATTCAGACTGTTCCTTCTCCTTTATCTATCAAGTCTTTCACTGGTGTTCTGTTGAACGTCTTTTTCTCCCCAAGTTGCTGCTATTAAATAACCTTGAATTTGAGTAAGGCGCTATATATCTGAAAGACTTTCCAACTGAATCCTCAGCGAGTGGCCCATAGCTTTGTTTATTTATTTCCTTTAGCAGTGGACTGGTGAGTCCTTTCACTGTTCTGTTCATCTCGCAAAGCGTCAATTAATCCACTTAAGGGTGGCTCTGAGCTGGAGTGGGGCGGTCCAGCATGAAGCTCGCTTGAGCTCATTGGTATTCCTTGTGGCGGGGCAGTGTGTATGGAGACTTAATTTGTTACATATGTCATGTTCCTCGAGCAATCCTGGTGCGCATTATAACCCGGCTCCTCTGGGACCAACCCTCCCCCCCCCCTCCGAAAAAAAAAACGAGCTCCGGGGCTGATTCCCATCTCCCTGGAGAACCAGCCAGGAGCAGGGGGAGGAAGAATTAAGAAATTAAAATGATTTACTGCTCTGGAGGATTAGCAGGCCCGGCTCTGACATGGTTTGATTCTGTTCCAGCTGAATTGCAGTTTCTCAATATGCAAGCTTCGAAAAATAAAATAAACGGCAGAATTGCGAGCATGTTTGTGCAGTTTTGGACGACTCTGAAATTGCATTGGGAAGGTGAACTCGAGGAGAACCTTTGAAAGAAAAGAAAAATGGAGGGAAAGTGAGGAAAGGAAAAACAGGACACTGACACAAATATAACCATCAGTAAAGATTTTCTCCATGAACAGTCTCTTAGAGTGCAGTCTGGGTCAAGCAATATATTCTCTTCCTCATAGTGGCTTTCAAATAAGGAGGGAAAGTAGGTGACAGCATGGTAAAGTTGGGACACTGCCATAATCTCCGTGTCTATATATTGAACCTTTTCTATTGGTCCATTTATTATCAAACTTTCCTACAATATAAAAAGGAGATGGCGCTTTCAAATGTGTTTGATGTGATTATACACTTCATCAGGGCACACAGGACACTATATGTTGGTTGGTGTTGGTTGGTGGTTGATATGTCTGGTTGGTGGACTATTCTCTGTCTAGCATTGACACTGAGGGGTTTAAAAGCTCCAGCAGCACTGCAAGGTCTGATACAACACACACTAAAACCCCACCACTATGTCAGTGTCACTGCAGTGCTGAGAATGACCCACCACCCAAAACACCTTCTCTGTGGTGGTCCGGCAGGGTTCTGACCATTGAAAACAGGGTGAAAGCAGGAAAACAAAGTATGCAGAGAAACAGATGGACTACAGTCTGTAATTATGGAACTACAAAGTGCACCTGTTTGTACAGTGGAGCTGATAAAATGAACAGTGAGGGTACGAGCAAAAGGTTGGTAATAATGTTATGGCTGATATTACAATTCACTGTTAGGAGTCTTACCCAAGGACTCTTATTGGTGTAGCACAGCATAGATGCCCAGACTTGGAATCGCTCCCCAGTCTCCCACATAGAGTGGTGGTTCATTGTTGGTGTTATTTGTTGCACCAAGTCAACCACCAGGCTGAAAGGGAAATGTATGGAGTAACATTGGTGTCTTTAATGGTGATGGGAAAATAAAACCATGACAAAAATAAGGCCCCAGTGAGTTACAAAAATAATCACACTTTTAAAAGGTTGATCTTTTTTTTTATTTGCATTTTCAGCTCAAAAACACTCAGGAATTCTGAGATGTAAAGTGTTTTAGTACTTATAAGCAAAAAAACCCACAAAAATCGTAGGTACAAGTGCATCTTTTACTTGAAAATTGGTCAAATTCATTCAAATATCTAAATTCTGTTCCTGAAAATAACTACATCTGGTGTGTGTGCGTCTGTCTCCTATAAATTCCTTTCTAATTCTTGGTGCATAAATGTCAAACTATGTAAACATCCCAAAAACTGGCATTAAAGTCCCCAAATTCAAACTATAAGAAGTTTCTATCACCTGGTCTTTCATAAGAAGGCTTGTGAACAATCCATAACCCTACTGAACTAATTAAGGTCCTTTTTGGGTACCAAAAATTATATTTAACCCCTTTTCCTATTTCCCTATAAAATCTGACAAAACAAAAATAACATTGTTTACAATTTTGAAAAGAAATCCATGCACAGTTTAGCAATCGTAGCCTTTATCAGTCATCTGTTTCTATATATACACAGTTCTGAGTTTGATTGATTCCAGTATGAGGTGAACAGGAAAATAGATCCAAACAAAATTGGTTGTTCAGTTCAGGCCTCCATCCGTCTGTCTGTCTGTCTATCTGTCCGTCTCTCTCTCTCTCTCTCACTCAGGTTAGATGAAGTGCTCTAACTCATCAGTGTCCAATCTGTCCTCGCCAGTTGAGGTGCGAAGGCGTCCTCCTAGGCTTGTACTGCTGTGTGATTGACACCTTTTGCTTGGCTCTGATTGATCGATTGCTTTTAGCTGTGAATCGGAGGGGGAGGCCACGTGCGGTGGAGACTGCGGGCAAAGCTACAACACAAAGGCACAGAGCATGTCTGCGACAGCGTCTCTGATTATCCTCTTCAATTCCACCTCCCCGGAGACTCTGCCTAAGTGACAACCCCACAATGAAGCATCTGATGTCCAGTGGCTCTAAAAATGGAGGGAGGGGTTCCCATCAGACTGACCGAACATCTACAGGGAATTGACTTTGGTCAAAGCGCCACTGTGTTGTCTCCCTTTTCTTTCACAGCCAAACATTTAAATCATTCAGGGCGTCCAGTGTGCTGCAGAGAGAAGTGGAGAATAGCACTGAGGCTTCTGCCTTGCTAGCTCAGTTTGGCTTTCTCACACATTCTCTCAGAGAAATGATCTTTTCATGGTTCATATCAATTTTATGCAGTAAAATGAAAACAGGTAAGTGGAATTTGAAATGGACAAGAATGGACACTTTAGATAACAGGTTTGCATATGGAGAAGGGTGGACAATGGCCAGTACAGTTACTCCAAGAGCAGGACAAACTCTTTCTAATACCTTTAATCTTGAGGAAACAATGAATGCATGTCCCAATACTTTAGTCCATATATTGCCACCAACCCTGCTTCTGAAGAGATGAAAGCTTTAGCAAAAGCTCTGTTAAGTCACTCAAATGTCACACCTTCCTTCATTCCACAACCCATCACTTGGTCTCAACTGTCTTTTAGAGGCTTTGGCTCACACTCCCTTTGCTGCTTTACAGATGCTGATGTCTTGCGTTTACATCCTTCCTCCCCACCACCACCAGTTTGGTCCTGTTGGTCATTCAGGGGGTTGGCTTCATCCCTGCCTTCCATACTCAGGATGTGAGAGGGCCCAGACATTTCCTGGTCTGGAAAGCTCTCCATCAGAGGAGAAAAGCCTGAAACTGAAAGAATGCTGCATGGAAGAGTGGGAAACTATTTCTTCCAGTCAACGTCAGAAACAGGTAGCTGGTTATAAGAAACATCTAATTAATATTATTTCAACCAAAGGAGGAAAAAGCAGCTATTAGGGCATAAAGGGTCCTAACTTTTCCTCAGAAGAAAATTCCATTTCTATTCATTACATTTTGCAAATGATATTTAAGATATTTGTATATGTTTAGTTATATCACCTCCGTTTCTCAATATAATTAAACTAAATCAAACGTCTATATGTTTATATATGTTCAAGTCAAAGGTGTTCAGGGGGGGTGTCCTAACTTTTTCACATGACTGTAAATTAAAAGTGTGTATTTTCTGAATGTATTGAACTGAACTAGATTGTTGTTGCAATATGTTTTATATGCTTTATATTTCACAGTGCATTCATTGTTTTAATAATAATAACGACCAAAAAGCTAGATTGTTGGTGTCCCAAAAAGCTTTTACACAGGCAGGTTTTGGGACACCCACTCATTCAGTGTTTCTTCTGAAATCAATGGAAAGATTGATCTTATCCAGCTTTTATTGAAGGAACAGAGTCTACTGGCCAAGGAAGACTTTCCACTAGGTTTTGGAAAATGCTGTGAAGATCGGACTGCATTCGGTGTTAAGTGCGAGTGGTAGTGAGGTCGGGATGTTGGATGTTCACCACTCCACTTCATCCCCAATTCATCCCCAAATGTACTGGATGGACCTCCATCATTCCAGAGAAGTTCACAGTTCCACTGCTCCGCAGCTCAATGCTAGGGGGTCTTATTATTTACTTAGGAATGGTGCCAATAGATCCATGTTCATAGTTCTATTCTATTGGCAGTACTTCTCTACAAGGACTAGATAAGCTGTGTGCATTTGCATATCTGTGTCAGCAAAAGGGACAACTTCAAATACTACACAAAATTATATTGTAGAAGAAGAAATCTTATTGATCTGTTCATTCTCTACTCATAAATGGTCGTTCTCACAGTTGCTGGATTGGAGTAGTTTTATAGATTCGAGCATTCGAGCAGGAAAGATCCCGACTATCATACCAATATTCCTCCAATTGTAGTATAATGTATCATCATTACTAGTTATATTAATGATTTAAAGCATTTGTCCAGCACTACAACAGTGACAGCCACGCATACCTGATAACTCCAATCATGAGATACTCTAAGAAAAGCATGGACCTCTGCAACACCTGCAGATGCCGTGAGCAGAGCTGATGTGTGGCTCTTATTAAACACGCTATCATTGACCTTTACATGTGCCTAGACATTTCCTAAGGCAATTGGAAGGAAAGGCCACAGCTGAGAGGGAGCACTCGCCCAGCATGGGTGGGGGTGGGTGGCCCAGTGGGGGGGTGCGGGGGGTGTGGGGGTGGTGCAGTGGTAGCCTTTAAATGCTTCCTTAAACATGCCACTTACAGCGTGAGCTGCAGTCGTGCTTACCGAACTGGGCTGTGGGGAAACGGCTGCTACTCTTATAACGGCAGATCCTGAAGCACTGGGGAAACAACGGAATGGAATGAAGCTCATTTCCCATGTGTCACAGCAGCTGTAGCAAGATGATGTCACATTAATTAATAATCTAATGCTTGTGGGTAACCTTAGAGAATAGAAACAATGCATGTGGAACTGCCACACGGTGTAATGGGCCTGATCTTTAAATCAGTATAATGTATGCAATATATTGGATGTGCTGAATTAGCTAAATTAGCTAAATAGCTAAATTAGTTGTTTATGTGGTATACTCAATATAGGGCTGCGTGATATGATTAAAAAGTGTTGTATCGTGATATTTAAAGAAATTCTCACAATATCCATTTTTTTTGCCACATTTTTACATTTACATTTACATTTGAGGCATTTAGCAGACGCCCTTATCCAGACTTACAGCGACTTACAAAAATGCTTTGCTGTTTACTTAGAACATCCTTAGATAGTAGACGAGGCTGGAATCTAGAGATTCCACACGTTAGACCGTGTTGAAACAAAAGTCTATGGAGTTAAATACTCCTGAAACAGATGAGTCTTCAGTCTGCGTTTGAAGACAGTGAGGGACTCGGCTGCTCAGACTCCCAGGGGAAGTTCGTTCCACCATTTTGGTGCCAGAACAGAAAAGAGTCTGGATGCATGTTTACTTTGCATCCTGAGGGACGGTGGGTCAAGCCGAGCTGTACTTGAAGCTCGAAGGGCTCTTGGTGCAGCTCGAGTTTTGACCATTGCCATCATGTAGGGAGGGGCTGGTCCGTTTTTGGTTTTGTAGGTCAGTATCAAGGTTTTGAATCTGATGCAGGCAGCTACAGGGAGCCAATGAAGGGAACGCAGCAGAGGAGTTACATGACAATGCATGACACTCAATGACAATGCATCAGTAGATTCTGAAAACCTGTCACTCAAATACTCTCCTAAACGTATCACAGTTGGTCCACAAAATGCTCATAAATTGTCAAATTGCTTCTGATAGGATGCTTCACAGTTCTCCAAACATACCTTTGTGGATAGTACTGGCTGATCCGGCTTCTTTAGATGTTCTGTTTGCATACTTCCGACAGTTTTGTAATGAGGTCAAAATTAAGGTTTTGTTGTTATGACTCTTCCATGAAGAGCATGTTCATGCAAGCAATGCTGCACAGTGAATCAGTGCTCCTACCAACATATCAGTAGTTCTGCCAAGGAATTTTTGCTCTTGGTCTTCTGGAGCTCATCTTGACCCCCATGGTCCCCCAAACTGCCATTTCTTAATAATAATTGACAGTATAGAAAATGACACACAGTTTATCAAAAAACAGCTGTGGTCTGCAAGTAATTCCATATGTTTAGTGTTTTATACATTAAAAAGGGTGATTCAGTCATATTTCAAACTAATTTTACTTGTTTTAAGTCATTGAATCTGCTCCACTTGCAGATTATTCTGTGCATTAGTTTTGCACATCATTAGTTTCAAGCAGTATTTCCAGCTAAATAATCTTTTGTTTCATGACTAATGTTAAACTATGAGACCCTCTTAGTAGATGAGACCACATAGAAACTATAAAAGTGTTAGTTAATCGTGTAATATTTCTATAATAATCAGAAAATGAGAACTAGTCGATATTTAGACAACGTTTAAGAAGATTACACTTTATAAAGTAAGTGCAGTTGTAAAACGGGTGCTGAAGTTAATATTAAATATCATCTGTTTGAACATCAGTAGGAGATCTTAGGCTTTAGACACACCTTTTCTTCTCTCTATTAAAAAAGCAAACACAGTGTCTTGTAGGATATGTCAATGCCACTTGCTGAGCTCCAGTAAAGTCCTTTATATCAGTGTCTTCCAGTGTGTGATTTGCATTCTCAGAGTTCACAGATTTGGTTTTAAATTAGATTGGGGAAATAGAAACGGCGAGGCTGTCATTTAAGTACAGAAGCGCTGTGACCTGTCTCCGACTATGGGGACCTAATGCGATTTAATAAAGACTTCCATTGAGGCTAGAGTCGTGATATTTCAAGTGGAACTCTGATGTCAAAAGCAGCATGGCTTTTATGAACTTTTATGACCTTGTGCGAGGGGGACTGACGGCTGGGGTATTGTTTTATGCGTCCTTGAGCCCTGCGCGCTATCCTCAAATCATTTCAGCCCGCACATTAAACATCACTCTTACGAGACAGCTGCACATAGTTCCTCTTTACTATTACTTCCCTTAACACACAAAGCACCGCCGGCTCACATTTTATTATCCTTTCTCTCTGAGATTAACCATTAGTCTTGCAGTAAGCATGTAATCAAGTCTTCTTCCAATGTCCTATGCGACTGATTCATTCATCCGTTTTGAGTGATGTGACAATGCTGAGAAGATTGCTGCTCTGGCTTTTTCTTCTGTATTAAAGCACCTCAAAATGCACCTGCAATACGAGCCGGTGGGTGATTTTGCTGAATTCCATGAATTTGCAACCTTTAGAATACATCTGTGAATTCTTCGTTCACAGGTATGCAGGCATGTCAAACGGTTAGTACAACCCATGGAAACCTTGGAACCTTAGAGCTTCATTTGAACTCTATTGTACATAAGTATATGCCTGCTGTCTAGTGAGATTTTAAAAAAATGAATTGCCACATTCACATGCATCTACAACCTTCTTTATGAAGACATCAAAGAGCTCTTTGGATCTGGCCATGCTGATGCCACTCACTTCAACAATCAAGAGCAAACCAAAATAATGTCTGAGATTTAAATATGACAGCCTCCTCCAAAGTCCTCTCTGGGGATGGTCTAATCAGTTGCAGCTGATGTGATGTACCTGATTCTAATTTTAGGCATTTTAAGTAGTGATAACTGTGTGTGTGAGTGTGTGTGTGTGTGTGTATGTGTGTGTGAGTGTGTGTGTGTGTGTGTGGGGGGGGTCCTAAATTATCTTCACAAGAAACTGCTGTTGTAATAATTACTTCTGACAGCTTATTTATGTCCATATGTTTGAACATGTGTTTATGGGGTCTCCCAATGTTTCCACGTGACTGTGTCTAAGTATATTGATTATAGATCTACTTATAGATCTAGACCATCTAAACATCGGCCCTATTTCTGAGAGATCAGGAATTCAATCACGGGCACAGTTAGCCTCTCTCCCACTCTTGGTGGAACAGAATAGGACAATTAATGTTCTCCCGCAACTCCCTCAGTATTAGCAACAGTTTAAATGTGTTGTTGGAATATCTGCAGGTTCTTCTATAGATTCTGTCCAGAGTAACAATCCCACCTGCAGAACTGAAGTCAGCTGGTTGAATCTACTCCGATGCCCAGGATATATTGGTCTAGTCCTGTTCCTGACAGAGTTCAGTAACTAGCCACTGACTTCTCTTCTTATTTCAGTGTTTGATTGGATGGATGAATGCCCTGAAATCATTATCTGGGGTAATCTACTGTACAGAAGTCGTGGGCACACAGCATGCTGAGAAAATCCGTGATGTTCCTTTAACTGAAAAGACTGTAAAGTTACACTGACCTCTAGCAGGTAGAGGTCAGAAGAATCTTATGCATCAAGCTGTCAGGTGCTGAATCAAGCAGGTTAAAGAGTGGCAGTGAGTGGAGAGGATGTAGATAATAAACTCTGACCCATGCCAAAGGTCCATTGAGTTCGACGACTAGGCGAAATAGCCCTTGCCCTTGCCCTGGGAGGGCTGATGGGTGCTAGCGCAGGTCTCCTTTGATCTGCTGGGTCACAGTAAAAGTCCTCATTAAAGTGTGTTTTATTTGCCTCGCAGCCACCCACCCGCCCACATCCCACCTTATCCTCCACATCCACCATGGATTTCAATTTGCATGATGGCGTGATTTCGCTCTTTCTGCTCCCTGGATATCAATACGCACTCGCCGAGTGGCTTGTTACTCAGGGTGGTCGTGAAGACTGATGGTCTGCCGTCAACCCTTTGAACTCAGAATGCCATTTGGAGGATGAAAACAAGCCAGCGGCACCCCGAGACATAATATGTGGATTAAACTTTGTGTGAAATCCTGCAAAGATTGTTTGTATCCGCATGTGGAGGTTTTATTTGAACCTGTAAATGGCCGTAAATCGCATGCATCGAGATGAGATGGAGTTAGGGGGGGCTTCGGTGTTGTGAGATATGAGGCACGGGCCTCCGGGTTTAACGATGCTGAACCTCTACACTTAAAGCCTGCCAGTTTGTGTCATTCTGACTGGTGTCAAGGTGAAGTCTCCTGGTGCACTATGGGAAATTGGCAGCGTGATGTTGGAATAAAGAAGCAGGAACACGGCACCACAGGATACAGAAGACAAATTCTAATCCAGCACAAATCAACCAGAATTTTATTCTTTAAAAAAAGCCAGGAAATCACTTCAAAATCACTTCCGCTGAAAAGTTTCAGATCTATAAACCAAGGACACCTGTTAAAGTTAATGAGAAGTGATCCGTGATTACTGTGTCGTTTTATAGATGCCCGGTAACTAGTAAAGACACAGACAAACTGTTGTCTCCAATTAGACTGTAACACACTTTACAACACCGCAGTTATCTCTAATTACACTGTAACTGCATACAGTTGATCGACCCTATTATTTCTCTCTCTGTTAATAGAGTCTGTCATCCTTCACATGCAGTATTAATGCTGAGAGTGAATAAGACAGTTTATGCCTTTTAAACTATTCTTCTCTTTCCCTTCTTTTTTTTTTTTTTTTTTTTCATTCTAAAATATTGACGTCCAGCACAGAAATCCATTCTCGCCAGGTAGAAGAAAAATTCTCTAGTCTTTCTGGCACATGTACGTTAACAAAACATGAAATAATGATTTATGACCTTGGAATTTTGTCCTCTTACCTCTAAATCAGTGTTTCTCAATCCTGAACCTGGAGGCACCCCTGCCCTGCACATTTTACAGCTGCCCCCAACACACCTGATTCTACTAATTAGCTCATCAACAAGCCATCTCAGAGTTGCCAGGAGTGTGCTAAAGTAAAAGTCTACAAGGCAGGGGTGCTTCCAGAACCAGGGTTGAGGAGCACTGCTCTATATACGAAAATACTATCACAAAATAGCAGCTAATATTGGAATAATTTATTAATAATTTAATTTTCCAAAATAATCAGCTATTTTCTCAAACCTTTAACTCTCAGAATATTTGTGAATAATGGCTTTTTCTTTTTCAGCTTTATTGAATGTATCAAAACAGTGGCTTTATGTTCAGAAAGTCTGATCTCTCAAAGTTATCTAAACATATCTGGGTATCTAAACTTAATGACTTACTGTCTCTCTTTTATGATTTAGGATCACAAAACATTAAATTCTCAAAACTATTTAAGCTTTTTCTTTCTGACTTTTATAAGGGTTTTGTGACAGTAAATATTTCATTTGAGATGCTGGGGCTGAGAGTTAGTTTGACTACATCAAATATTTTGACACAGTGCTACCAGAAAAGAGGAAAAAGTGTGGAACCCGTTTGCTTTAACATGTTGACCCGCAGACCATTTTAACTTATGTGAGCAGATATTTTCAAGTATGTGGGGGAGGCTCTTTCTACCACATCCCCTGCTGCAGTTTGCAGTTTAAGAACTGGAGACTTGAAAGAACTGAAGACTTGGAGGCTCTGGAAAATAAGAGCTTATGATTGGTTGATTGGACTAATTCTCACATTTAGGAATCCAATTAAATTTCATTCTTTAAAGACAACATTTTTTAAATGCTTTTTCCCCATTTGACTGGACCAATCAAGGTAACCCCAGGCCCACCCAGGACCACCTAGAACATCAGTGGCAATGTTTCTTTCAAATGTTTTTTCCTTCTCCAAGTTACATATTAATTCAATCTTCTTCTTCTTTAGCAGATCATCTCCCTCCATCTTGCCCTATCCCCTGCCTCCTCTACTGTTACACCAACCATCTCCATGTCCACCTTCACTACATCCATAAACCTTCTCTGAGGTCTTCCTCTTCTCCTCTGCCCAGCAGCTCCATCTCCAAAATTCTTTGTCCAATATATCCCCTATTCCTCCTCAACACATGTCCAAACCATCTCAACCTGGCCTCTCTGGCTTTATCGCCAAACTGCTCCACCTTCACTGTCCCTCTGATCTGCTCATTTCTAGTCCTGTCCATCCTTTTCACTCCCAACGGAAATCTCAGCATCCTACACATTAATTCCAGCGCCACGCTCAATACCTCAGAACCGCACAGTGCCTCAGAGGATGTCGTATATACCTCATTTAAGTCCCACTTATCAATAAGGAGAATTTATTACACTGTTTAATAAACTGTACATTTCCCTGCTGTAGATAAACCCTTCTTATCATTGAATGTAAGAGATAAATACAGTCTGTAAGTTATTCATTTAACAAAACCACACTCACTGGCCACTTTATTAGAAACTCCTGACCTGTAGCTTCATCTCCTGTTCAGTATAGTTGGTGCTCAACTGCCTTTATTTCAAAGGCAACATATTAAGCATACGGGGGCATCACCTGCCTGCCCAGAGACCTGGGACTCAGCCCACAAAGGCTTTTGTTGAATGGGTGCCTTGTGATGATATTCATTCTGTGGACTGGTAGCAGGGTTCTGCATTAGTTTCGCTTTCGGATTGCGATCCAGGGATGGTCATGGTCATGTTATAAGATTCAAGGCTCAGTAAAAATTATTCAGGGCTATGGCCCTGGAAGCCCAGGATGTCTGTGATTACATTGTTAAAAATAATAAAGTAGCAGAAAACTCGGCATGTAATTTGTATTAGATCACATTCATTTCGTTTTCTTTCATTTTTAATTAATTAAAGCTGCATTAACAACATTATGGGCCAAATTTTGTCTTGTTTTCTTTCTCTTCTTTCATACCATCCATAAGCATTTCTGTCATTAATTTAGTGTTTTCAGATCTGTGCTGTGTGTGGTTAATGACTTTTTGCTGTTTACGTGTCTCACGCATGACAACTCTTCGCTAATTGCAAGTTGGTTTGGTGTTCAGGTGCTCAGCAGGTTGTTTTGAAGGTGAATTGAACTGGATCCACCGTTGATGGCATTGTCTAACACTATTTGTTCCAAGCATGTGCCTCAGCACCTGATTTCTCTGATTAGCTTCCATTATTTTGTTACAGTGCAACGCTCATTAGTGAAACCATGGGGGAGGTATGGTGGCTTAGAAGCAAAACCTGAAGCCACCATGGCCCATGTTGAATACCGGGGCCTTAGGCCTTCAAATGTTACTTCTGAGCACACATAACTAATTAGCACCTCCTCCAGGACAGAGGAGTCAAAAGGCACGGAGTGCAGGGGAAGCGGTGTAACGGCAGCTTCGTTAGTGGCCAAGGGATTTAGCTCAGTGATTAGTTTCCTTCACTCTAAAGGGCCAAACTGAAGCTTGAGGCATGCTTGCAATGGCAGCATTGTCTTTTCTTATATAAGCTAATTCTCTCATTGGCGTATTTTGTCATCACGGAGGGCATTTTTTCCTTGTTAGCTGATGCTTGTCAGAAATAACTTTGTCACTGCTCTTAATCATGCAATGCCGACAAGCAACCCGAGACACCGCACAGCTTTCTACGCTCACTTCAAACCAGTGAACATTTGTTGATTTGTCATTTACGTAGGCCTTTTTTTAAAACTCTGAGAGCGTGGTGCATTTGTTTTTCTGGTCGCTCCACCATCAAGCGCACCTGCCTCGCAACCTTTAAGTAAGCGCTGCTCGGGCTGCCTTTGTTCCCAGTCTCAAATCTAATATTGGCTTTTCAAAGATAGGCTGGAGATCCAGGTACGCTCATCTCCGAAAGCCCTAATGAATAGCAGCATATGCTGGCAGTAAAACCGTTGAAATATCTGCGGAGCCCTTCGCAGCTTTCTTTGTGTGTGTGTGTGTGTGTGTGTGTGTGTGTGTGTGTGTGTATGTGTCTGAAGCCTGACTCTAATTATCTGTTCCTCGATGATAATTGTTATTGTGTCTGGAAAAATGAGGGGATTAAAACTCAAAACAGGGATTATAAAGGATGAGGCAATTATGGCTATTTCATTCTAAACTCAATATCCATCAAAATGAGGTCAGGGACGCAATTACTGTACCTTTTTATCAGGCGACTGATTTAGCAACACTGCCAAAAAACGGCCAAATCTGACCAGTTGAGACTGAGTAATTTTTCTCTCTTTGAGCGGGCTGGAAATCTGATTACTGCACTGGAACTTTCCCCTCGTAATGCAGGCTGGAGTTGGGTAAACATAACATGCATCTTTGATCTTGTGATCTTGTTAGTTTCGCAGCTGACCACACAAACAAAGAGCCTTCTGGAGCAAAGATTTATGGTCAAATGAAACAAAGCTGAGTTGAATTGTTTGGCCACAGCGGCCGGAAATATGTTTTTAGAAGAAGCCTTCAACCCCAAGAACAAGAACTGTCAAGCTCGATGGTGGTGGTGTCATGCTCTGTGGCTGTTGTGCTGCCAATGGAATGGGTACATTGTACAAAAGGTAATGATGAAGGACTATCTCGGAATTCTTCAGTATATCAAAGTTAAAAGTTTGACACCACTGGATGTTCCAACGGAACAATGACCCGGAACACACATCAAATGTGAAAGTGGAGTGAATAAACCAGGCCATCATTAAACTTTCTTGTGGTTCTGACCTCAACCTCGAATAGTAATTGAATAATAATGAAATTTGCAAGCAAAATTCTGCTATCAAAAGCATTGGCCTAGGTTATACCTAGACAACAGATATTTATCCCAGTGTTAGGTGTGTTTCTGATTTTTTCATTGTTTAATTTTATGAAAAATCACCAAATTATTGTTTGATTTTTTGATTAAAGATGTCAGTTCAACACTAATTCTGTCACAGAAAAAAAACCCTGGAAGAACTACAACTATATACTACACCTCCGGTCCACTAGGAGTGCTGTGCAAATCAATTCAAATCAAATCAAATCACCTTTATTGTCATATCACAGGTGTAAGTGTGACTTTGGAGGGTGCAATGGGAGCGTCTTCAGTGGGTGCAGTGGGAGATGAAGCTACGAAAACATCCCACACAATTAGTCTAGGGTTCAAAAGGTTAAACAGTGCTGTACTAAATGTAGGTCATACAGAATAGACAAACTGGACGTGACATGACCTATTTTAACAGAATGTGGAATTTCAGTCCTATTTAAAAAAATGTAATAAAATTAGTTCTTTAGTCGAGGTTAAGGGTTCCATATAGACCAGTAGACAAGTGTGCACCCCTCCACCTGCTTGCCCACAGGTTTCAATTCCAACCTGAATGTAACTGCAACAGGTGAGGTGGATCCATATTCAGCAGAAAGGAAGCTCAATAGAAGCAGAAACCTTGACAACTGGTAAAATGCTTCTTTACGTACAGGCAAAACTGTTGTATATGGTTCTTTAAGGAAAAAGCTGCTTCTCCATAGAATTTAAAAGGGTTCTGCATGGTACATTACATTGTATTATTCTGCCCATCTTGTTGCAATTTCTTGTGTTTTAAAATGCTACTCTCATGTAAAAGGTTAAGTCTGGATGTATTTTACACGTTCTGTTTTATCACGCAGATGGTGTTTTGTGTTCAGATTTAGCAGTTCAGCTGTTATCTCTCTGATAGCAGTGAGCAGGTGGGGACTGTCGGCTTAGCAGTCTATGTAAAGAGATTTCCCTCGCATCAGAGGCGCTCGTGGCAATATAAAACCAACTGCTAAATATCAGTGCTTTATTGGCAGGATTGTTGCCAGTACCGGCACACGGGCCTGAAGATCCAAGTTTTTATGTCCAAAGGTTTGTGGACACAACTTTTAATGAATGCATTCAATTACTTTAAGTTGCAGCAGTTGCTGACACAGATGTGCAAATGCACACAGCTTGCATAGTCTTTGTGGATAAGTACTGCCAATAGAATATGACCCTCTGAAGCAGGTAAACCTATTGGCACCAAATATTTACATTTATGGAATTACCTGATGCTCTTATCAGAGCAACTTACAAGATTAATCATATTACCGAGGAGGGCCAGAGTAGTGTTAGGAGTCTTGCCCAGGGACTCTTATTGGTGTAGCACAGCATAGTCGCCCAGACTGGGATTTGAGCCTCAGTCGCCCACATGGTGTGATGACTCAATAGTGGTATTATATGTTGTGCCACACTAACCACCGGCATGGACTATAGGAGTATAAAGCCCCCCAGCATTGAGCCAGGGAGCAGTGCGGCTGTAGTGTAGCTATGGTATATCTGTTGGGCATTTAGGTGTTGCTAGGTGATTGTTAAATTATTGCTACGGCATAGGAGTCAGTTCCTATGGTGTTGCTAGGTGGTTGCTAAAGTGTTGCTGCAGTATAGGTGTTGGTTGCTAAGGTGTTGATCAGTTCAAGAAGTGTAAAGAATAAAACTGCAAATTCAATTTTTTGAATGAAAAAGACGGGCTACAGTCCGGACAGTCTACAGATGGACTAAAGTGCTCCTGTATGGTAAGAGGAGCTGATAAATGGACAGATCATGAGGTCATAATGTTATGGCTGATGTGTATATTGCATGTACACAAATATGCAACAGCAATGTAATTACTGCAACAGGTCCAATTTATTATAGCAGGTATCAACTGCCATTGCAAATGAAAGGTGAACAACCACGACCATGGGTGCAGAAAAGATGCAAAACGAGATAAAATCAAAAAAGTATGTTTAAATGTTTTATTGTGTGACACATAATACACACACATTATCCTCCACATAATGCAAAGGTTCTGAAAAGAATCCCTAAATGCTTAACAGTCGTCCTCCATCATACATTTTAGACACCCTTGTTTTTAACATTTTTTGTATCTCTTTTTTCACCAATCTGGACCATCAGGACCATCTGGACAAAAACTCGACCCCCAACCAATCCGAAAGCAATTTCCGGGCTACTTCTGGTTGCCAACAAGCAATGGCTTGTAGTTGCGGCCCACCCCTGCTGTATATGCACCTGTTGGCCAGCTGTTGATTAGCCTATGACAGTATGTGATTTTGGTGAACTATGGTGATGGCAGAAACAACAATGAGCACAAGAAAGGTGTGTCCAGACAGAACCAAACCAAACATTCTTCATTAACATAGTCCACTCCCTAAGAGCTTAAACCAGGCTAACCTTGAACTACAAGCTGTGTAAAACCTGTGTGAAATCCATCAACAACAACCACCTTAACTCTTAGAACTCGAGCAAGGAAAACAGCTAAAAAACACTAATTACTAACTGAATGAAATCCCGGTTTAAAGAAGCCAAAAAGCCTGATTCTTTTATTTGGACTAATGTTAAATGTGTTGAATTATTTGCAATTATATATATTTTTTTCAATCAACTAATTACAAAGAACTCATCTAAATTCTTGCATTTTCAGCTCAAAACACTCTGGATGATCTATTTCCAACAGGATTTCTGAGATAGCTGAGATAGCTCCTCATAAGCAAAACAAATTTTGATCAAAACTTGGCCGAATTCGTACAACATTCTACACATTTGAGTAGCCTAGAATCTCTTGAAAATAACAGTATCTGGCCTGTGTGACAGTCTCCTAAAATACTTTTAACATTTTGATGAATAAAAGTACATCAACTATGAAACTATCCTGCAAAATTGGCCTTTGTATCTAAAGGTTAAAATTACAGGCCTCACACCTGCTGACTTTCCGTTTCAAAAACTCAGTTTTCGAAAGGAGCAAGAAAGTTTTTTCTTCCAATTTAGTCGTCCAGTTTTCACAAAGCAGTTCTATAAAAATCTGGATCCAAGCTCTTAGTCAGCAAGAGGAAGAAACCCTCCGAGGAAAAAGACTCGAACGAGGAAACTTCTAGTCTGGTTGACACAAGACACCAAGACGTTACACAGAGCAAGGAGAGTCATTACGTTTCCATGTGAACACACACTAGTGACAATCCTGTCTTAGGGCTGATGTGCATCTTGTCTTATGCAAGACAAAACTTTGGCATGCATCGAAATATGTACTGGGCTGCGTACATATGTAACACAATGGGTCACCTACCTTGATCCTGTACCTTTCTGAAGGGTTCAACTCCGACCCAAGTCTAACACACACCATTCAGCCAATCAAGAACTACCGAAGGCTGTAATTAGTTGGACCAGGTTGGGTGGATTAGGGTTGAATCAAAGAGCTGCAGGAAGGTAGCTCTTCAGAAGCAGGGTTGGTGACCCCTGTGTTACACCTTTATTAAGTTTATTTAAATACAACTGCTAGGCTATTTCTGATCACTGCCATCATAGAATCATTCATTTATTCATATTCTTGTGTTCAGGGTGGAACCACTGGACAGGACACCACTTCATTGCACCTAGAGGAACCCAAAAAACAAGACAGAGGGAAAACAGACCAAACTCCTCACAGGCTGTAACCTGAAGAGGATTAAACCCATAAACCCAAGGCCCCTGGAGCTGTGTGACAATGCACTACCTGCGAATCCATTGCACCTCCATAGAATTCTAATTCTTTTAAATGGGAAGTGAGAGAGAGAGAGAGAGAGAGAGAGAGAGATGTTGCCATTTTAACATGGAATTTACTTTTATCCAACATAGTTTGTTTGAATGAAATGTTATTCGGCTATGACAGCCAATTTAACAGAACAGCCCAACATGTTTCTGTTCTCATAAATCTCAATATTGTGTCTGTTTTCAGATACATGCATCCAGACTCTTTTCTGTTCTGGCACCAAAATGGTGGGATGAACTTCCCCTGGTGGTCCGAACAGAGTCCCTCACTGTCTTCAAACACAGACTGAAGACTCATCTGTGTCAGGAGTACTTAACTCCATAAAGACATTTGTTTTCAACAGGATCTAATCGTGAGGAACCTCTAGATTCTAGCCTCGTCTACTAGCGAAGGATATTCTCTGAGTGAACAGCAAAGCACTTTTGTAAGTTGCTCTGGGTAAGGCCGTCTGCTAAATGCCATAAATGTAAATGTAAATACAGCCCCACCCTTCAAGAAAAAGAGCCAAAAGAAAAATGGCAGAACCTGCATCTACGCTCAAAGCTTCTAAATTTACAATGTCCACACGAATGTCCACGTCTGCTCTTTTCAGTTTTGTTGAAGGTATACCAGTACTGGAACATCCTTACCTGGAAAAATGATTCCGTTCCGAAGCTGGAGAGAAGGACATGTTGGGTGCTTGTGAGATGCAGATTGATACGTGCATATTATTACGCATGTCAGGGTCTAAGCTTCTGGAGGAATAGATATGCCTAGGAGTCAGTGAACACCTCAGTGCCCAGTGAGCAATTGGGGGTAGTAGTGCTAATTGTGTTACTTTCTCTGCATCTAAAACCTGCCAGATCAAACTGGTGACCTTCTGGGACATTTGGCATCCTCATCACTTCTCCAATCTTTAGGCCATGGCTGCCCCCAGGCCGAGCTAACTGATGGATTCATTCATTCACGAGCACGTCTAATTAATGGACAAGGCTAAGCCTAACTAATTAAGTGTTGAGATCAACCAATGCAAACCAATGACTGATGCTAAGAGCTAACCTGGGGTTACTATGGTTTGCAGTTTTGGATGATTGTTGTTTCGTTGACTTGTTTAAATGAATAATGGTGCAAACCAATTATGGTGCAAACCTGATTCTCTAATGCATGTGTACGCTTTGCAGTGTGTGAAGTATCTTCCCACACATGCTAGTAGACAGCTCGTCATTGATGCCCTTACTGAGCTCGGAACGACCTCTATCAGTCAGCTCAGCCTGCAGTGGTGGATCTCTCTGCATTGCGATGTGCCACGTCTCATAATGGAGCATGCAGGCAGTGACTCTTGAGCGAGTCTTCAGCCTGTCACCGCTGAAATCCTTGTGAAGCCGTTTCCTGCGGTAACGAGGCGAGCCGGGAGTGATCGTGATCTAATGGAGCGTGATTGAATGAGAAATAATTGAATTATGCGGGGGCAAGAAATCTTCACAGCGGGGGAACGTGAACGCGGCTGAGGCGCCCCAGCTGCTGGCTGATGAGGGAAAGTGTTTGGGGCTGTTTTCGAGCAGATCAGCTGCTTTTGACAGATGCACCTTGTTCCAGCCTCTCCGATGCCTCCTCTCTTCCAGCAGCAGGAGAAGCGAGGCAGAAAAGAGACTAGAGAGGTGTCTCTTAGCTTGGGGAGTAGTCTCGTAAAAGCCAGTCCAGATAGCTTCCGTGCACATCTGAGAGCCTCTGTGAGGTTCTTCTACTGCATTTAATGACAACGCACAACAGCCTACTAGTTTCCATTGTATCCCTCTCTAAAGGGGATAATTAATGTGGCAAAAGAGTTCCTTGTACAATGCCATTAAAGAACCTCTTTTGGTTCCATAGAAACATTAATCAGGACCATTTTTGTAAATGAAGGCCATGTGAGGAATTTGATGGAATTTAAGCAGAAGCCTTAAATTAGTATGAAACTTTTTTACATAAGGAGAAGGTTCCTCAGACCCATAAGTCACTTTTTCAAACATTTTGGAAGCTCCAACATTGGTGTTACTGGTATACTATGATATATAAACTGTCTGTGTGTGTGTGTGTGTGTGTGTGTGTGTGTGTGTGTGTGTGTGTGTGGTGTGTGTGTGTGTGTGTGTGTGTGTGTGTGTGTGTGTGTGTGTGTGTGTGTGTGTGTGTGTGTGTGATATTCTGATCATGTATTTCTGCCAATCACAAATCTGTTCAATGCCAATCTGTTCACAAAACAAAACAAAACAAAACAAAACAAAACAAAACAAAACAAAACAAAACAAAACAAAACAAAACAAAACAAAACAAACATACATATCATCACTGTCAAGTAAAATTTCTATTGGTCCATATATCACGAAATTTCACAATGTACTGTTGACAACACATTTGGTCAAAAGTGAAAAACTCATACTTAATATTATGCATAACACATCTGAATCAAGGTTTTACCTTTCAAAGCATTTGGTCTCCTGTTATTGGAGTCATTTATAATGTTTTATATTGTATTTATTAAGATCATTTGTGTTACATTGTTAGAATTCATTTCAAGAGTGTTTTCACCTTTGAAGGCTTCGAAGGTCATGCACACATGGGCCTTTTCATTGTACTGTTATCATTTAGACATTTTAAATTCAATTGTGTCCTAGAACGGAAAACTGCATTTCCCTTGGAATCATTGAATAATGAGAGTTTGGTACACGGGTTGTGACAAATTGTAGACCTCAAACACTGTTGCTTCATCTATCAGAGCTGTAAAATAGACCAATTCTATAATCCTGAAACCTTAATGCAACAGTCTTGATATAACAGTCTTTATTATGACCCCAAAATTTGCACAAACCCAGGACACTAACAAAATGCAACATTACCTTTGAGAGATGAAGGCAGCAACGCTTAACGTGGGTTCTAGGGTAAAGCCAACAAACTACAATCTCCTCAGCCTGCTAACTTCACACTATGCTGGGAGGAGAACAACAGCATAGGCTAGGCTTGACTTTTGAAAATGGCACAAATTTTGCTTTTCACAAAGTTTGCTGCCTCAGTTTTTATGTTGGCAATTTGCATTAACTCTAGTGAAGAGTTTCAGATGAATTACAATGAATTGCAAAGTCATCCCCTGACATGAAAATCCCCAAATTTACCTCCAAGAAAACAAGCAGTCATCATTGCATTGCATTTAAAAGGTTCACAGGCAAGGACACTGCTGCTTGTAAAATAGCACCCCAATCATTTATATTTACATTTAAGGCATTTGGCAGACACACTTACCCACAGAGACTTAAAAAAGGGCTTTTCTGTTCACTCTGAAGATATCCTTAGCTAGTTAGTAGAGGCTAGAATCCAGAGATTCTTCAAGCTTAGGTGCTGCTGAAACATGTCAGATTGGGGACCTCCATATCAATAAGAATAAGTATAATTTTAAACCTTTAATGAGTTAGTTGTGCTTGAAAGAGATGGGTCTTCAGTCTGCGCTTGAAGACAGTGAGTGCCTGGGGTTGTTTAAATGCCCAGGGGAAGATCATTTCACCATCTTGGCACCAGGACAGAAAAGAGCCTGGATGCTTGTCTTCCTTGCGTCTTAAGGGATGGTGGGTCAAGCCGTGCTGTACTTGATGCTTGAAGGGCTCATGGTTCAGCTCAGTTTTGACCATTGCCATCATGTACGGAGGTGCTGGTCCATTTTTGGCTTTGTAGGCCAGCATCAAGGTTTTGAATCTGATGTGGGCAACTACAGGAAGCTAGTGAAGGGAACTCAGCAGAGGAGTTACATGACTAAACTTGTGCACATTGAAAATGAGTTGTGTTGCTAAATTTTGGATAGGTTGCAAGGACCTGATGGTCAGCATAGGAAGGTCAGTCAGAAGTCTCAGTATCAGAGTTTCAGTAGTCTAGTCTTGAAATGACAAGAGACTGAACAAGCATCTGAGTGGCCTCTCTAGACAGAAAAGGTCAAATTCTCCTGATGCTGTAAAGGAGAAATCTGCATGACCGAGTTTGCAACATGAGCCATGAATGATCCTTCACAACTACACCGAGGCTTTGTGCTTCTGCTGATGGAGTGACCAGTGATTGAGCAAAGGAAATTGCAAAATCAGGGTGCTGTGGCTTCAGGAATGTATAGCAGTTCAGACTTGGGGTTGAATTTAAGGTGATGGGCTGTCATCCATGAGGACACATCAGCGAGGCAAGCTGAGATGCGAGATGAAACCTGGGTGTCAGAAGGTGGGAAAGAAGATGAGTTGAGTTATCAGTGGCAAGAAAACTCATGAGAGGAGTTTACTTTGCCAAGAGAATGAGTGTAGAGGGAGAAGAGAAGAGGACCCAGAACTGAGCCTTGCAGAACACCAGTGGAGAGTCTGCATGGAGCCGATGAGGCACCCTGCCATGCTACCTAGTAAGAACGGTCCTTCAGGTACGATGCAAAATGTTGCCATGTGTTTTTCATCTCAACCATAATCACACAGTCAATGTCCATCCTTAAATACTCAATACCTGTATTATATGGCACATAGAAGTCTTCCCTTACATATTCGTTTATCTACAGAACGTCCAGGCATTGCTGAGCCAGGCTGTTGTCAAAGACTATTTCCCTGAGTAGCACAACTCTATTAAACACACACGTCACGGAACGCATGGCCGTCCAACGCCTCGCCAGCTGAAAGCTCCGGAGGGCCACCCCGAAGGCTTTGTTCATTATGACTGCAACTTCCACAATCATCCTTCTGTCACCGGCTCACACACCGTTTCACTGCACAGCCCGTGGCTGTGGCAAGCACTGTTCCGATCTAATAAGCGTCAACACCAATAAAGCCATCTGCCTAAAAGAAATCGGATACGTAATCATGAGCTCGGATAAACTGACGGAGCTGGAGCCGCTCCCACAGGACTGCCGGCTTGAAGGGAAGGCAAGTGTGCCAACTAACCCATAACGTTACTTAGGAAACCCTTGTAGCTGGGCCGACTAATTAATGCTGCAAATCAAAAAGTGTGGGATGGATTTCTCTCTATCCGGAGGGCTGTACAACCTGGGGAAAGTAACAGGAATCACTATCGGTAATGTTTTTGGTTCTATATGTTGCTCCTGAGATAATGATGAGGCTCATGTAGACATAAAACTACATCATATTTCAGTCAATAACCTGTAGAATTATCCAGCTCAGGACCTGATTCTGCTCAAGCTGGTCTCAGTTGGTCTATGCTGTCCAAGCTCGGTCATACTGGTTGTTGGTCAAATGCTTGTTGACATCACATTTAAACTAAAACAGAACCTGTGCTGGTGAAGATATTTAGCATTATTTTAGCTCAAATTTTATCTGAGAGGGTCTTCCAAGTACATACCACAAATACTAGACATAGATTCATGGCCTTGTTTGCTAAAACCTTTAGACTATGTCTAGAACTTCGGGACTCAGTAAAACGGAAATTGATGAAGTTGTCATTTACAGAGTGATGAGGGTAGTGATGCTGTGTCATCCCGCATGTCCTGCTTGTTGCCCACGGACCACCTAGTTATATGTCTACCTATATGGATCATATGCAGTTATGGATCAACAGAGCATGGGAGACTGTGAGATTAATTACCAGCGAGTAATCAAGCTTGGAAATCAGATAAAATTTCCTAATTTCACTCATTTCCAGCTGAATTAAATCTCAGTTGGAATGCCAAAGCAGCTTTCCAGTGCATGTTTACTGCTCTGACCACGTGTGTATGCTCAACCTTCATGCAGTCTGTGACTGATCAGCAAGAGGGGTGGGGTTAATGACATCACTGACCCAGATATTGAGTTAGAAAGTAAAAGTTTGAAAGTGAAGTACGGGGCTGTTTGCTTTCTTTTTTTCTGGTCACAAATTGCTCACATTTCAGAATAAAAGTCCTGAGAAGAGATAATACTGATACATATATTACTAACAAAAATAATAATTGACAAATAGGTTGTTTCTCATTTTATTGGGACCACTGTAAAGTATTTTAAATAACTTATTATTACACATATCCCTATCAGTCTAACTGTTACAAATAACTCAAATATCATTTGTTTCTGCCTCCTATAAATACTGTACTTAATTATGCGGTGAGTGAAAATACGGCAAACTATGAAAATATACGACAAAGTTAGCCAATGGTCTAAAGGTTAATCATTGCCATAAAATTAAGGCAAAATATCAAGGTGGTAAACAGACTTATGACAAAACTATGACAAATTATGTTATGCTGTGTTTCTGTGTGTGAATTTTATCACTCTTTTTATTTTTTCTTTAAACAGAATTTCTGCAGCCAACCAGAAAGAAGCATATGAATATGAAATCTGAATAAATATTTAATTTTAACTGAAATATAAATGGTCGTAAATTGGTTACCTTCAAAAACACTCAAACTTTACTATGTCTCTTCTACTGTGTGTGTCAACCAGGAAAAAAAAACACACCCTGAACCCCAAATCACTCCTTCAAGTTGCAGCCAAGGGTGCAAAATTACACACTTGTAGGCCTCATGTACAATTCATTTCAGATGTTTCAGTCACACGCTTGATGGCTGCTGCACCTGAGATAAGCTGGCTGCCACGCTTACCCACACCCTTGGGCTTGTGCTGAGCCGTGATGACATCTGCGAGAGTTTTTAACATGCGTTCTTGCTCTTACTTCGTTGGAGGACAGGATTTTGTTGGTGTGTTAGTGCGGCAGAGCAAGGCATGCTCTACGTGATGTCGACAGCCATGAATAAACACACATAGATGCATGACAGTCCTTGAAGAGCTCACAAGTCTTTTTAAAGCCCTTTACAAGGTTTGTGAATTGTATATTTAATATTAAATGGAAAGTTTGGCCAAAAATGTCATTTCATTTCCTACTTACTCCAAATGTAGTTCATCATCAGAGAAGTGTATGGAGTTTGAAGTTTGTTTTTTAAATTTTATTGTAACACTAGTACAGTGTTAGTGTTTAGTTATTATTATTATTATTATTATTATTATTATTAGTAGTAGTAGTAGTTGTCATCTATTTTGTATTTTGTATTTCTATTTGAATGTCCTATATTTTTCTGGCAAATTATGAAATGATAAAATAGAAATATTGTTCACTGGGCAATTTTGCACCAGGCCTTAACCTAATGGTTCCTCTGGCAATTTTGTGGGATATTACTGTAGTACATTCCTTCACTTACAAAATTAAAAAGTATTTATAAGAGACAGATGTATTCAGGAGCTCTTAAGCTGCTCAAATTTGTCTTCCTTTGAGATGAAAATATGGAAAGATTATCAGAACTTTATTTCTATATTATCTTATTTGTATAAGTTTTGATTAAAAGTCACTTAATACATAAACTAATTTGGCTGCAGTTTCCAATGCAGCTCCATGTCCAGATTCAGCGAATAAGGGTTAAGCTGTCACCTGTGTCATGAAACATTCACAGCGCTAGAAACATGCAAGATGCCGCCAACTAATTACCTATAAAATTAGTTGCAAACTAATTTGGTTGTAATTTTAGTCCTTTAAATATCCTTGTCAATCTAATCATAGTGAATAATTCAGCATCAAAATGATTGCATTTTCAGATCAAAGACACTCTAGATGATCACTTTCCAACAGGAACCATTTTTGTTGTTCATAAAGCAAAAAACAAACAAACAAGCAAAAAAAAAAAATGAACCCATTAAAAATAGGCATGAAGTATTTTTGATCAAAACGTGATCAAATCCATAAAAAAGTCTAAATTGTTCAAAATTTTATATCTCAAAAGAAGACAGATTTGAGTAGCTTAAGATCTTCTAAAATTAACATCTTGCATGTGTGAGAATCTCCTAGAAATACTTTACCATTTTTAGGTGAGAAAATGTAAAGCAAGGTATGAAACATCCCACGCAGTAATTTAGGAACCAGAAAAAAATCTCTGATTGGCTTTTTCTGCCCTCCTCCACACTCTTGTTATCAACCTCTGAATGTGCATTTTTCATAGGTGATAAAAAGGTGGCAGATCAGCAGACATTGTAGGTGGATATACTCTTCAAGTGTGATATATGTAAATGAGCTCTTCTCTGATTGGTTGCTCTGTTTCGAAGTGTCGGATGGCTAAGGTGTGGGAATGGCCCGATGCAAAGCAGCGGTTACAGTTGTCCATTCCTAGCAGGCTACATTAACCTCGAAGCTTTAGTTCAAAAACTGGGGAGGATCATTTTGGATGCCACACACATCTCAGCTGATTGAGGGCATTTAGTCTTAGAGAGAAATTGTCTAAATTTGATTTTTCACCAATTTTACTTGTATGAAGGAGCACTGAGAGGAATCCTCAAATAACCTCAGGCTTTTGTGAGGTTTCCTCGTGCATGAGCCATGTTTGTTTGGCCTTACACTAATCCACCCTTGTTCCTTTTCATCCTGGCCTTCCATCTACTTGCTCCTGCTCAAAGAGGATTTCCATGCTCTAATTAGGTGTATCAGAGTAAATCTCCCGACTTTTCCTCTGCCGCCACCCAATCCAGTCGTTTAGGGATGGACGCACTATTGTAACACTGACAGCCTTAGCCTCCCGAGCCCCATGTCACCATATTGGCTGTATCGAATCTAATCCCACGGAGCTTTGTTGCGTTGACCCTGAGTGCATGTTAGGGCCGCATGAAAAGGCCTGTTCGCCTTTGAAATGGGAGCTAAAAATGTTCTCAACCCTCGCTGGTGGCCGCAGCACATCTGTCTGAGAGAAAAGACACAGGGTGGGGGTTCGGGTCGGGTTGGAAGTGATGACAGGCAGTGGTTGAAGAGGAGGATTTGTTCGTATTCGTGCAAGCATGATGACGGGACCAACCGTGTGAATAAGAGCAAAACAGGGCCTCCTGGCTTTCAGTGTGATCACTGAAGCATGTGCACACACAGACCAGTGTGTATTCCTGTCTTTGTGGTGTTTGTGTCCTGCTGTACATGTGTGTGTGTGTGTGCACCCCATAAACCCAACCCCAACCTTAGCAACCACAAGATCAGGTTTGTCGTCTTTTAACTTTTACTAATTAAACTGTTTGAAATAAAGTTTTCCTCCTGTCCCCACCCATGTTAGTGTCCCGTATTCTGTCATACTGAAGACATATGGTCCCCATAAAGAGATGAATACAGACATTAATGCAAACACACACAAGGGCCCCTGCTGGAGACCAAACGGCAAATGCACAAAAGCACCCATCTTGAAAAATCCACCCCCTTCCCTTCTGTGTGTGTGTGTAGCCTGATCAATATAAGAGAGATTGTGTTTTGTGTGTGTGTGTGTGTGTGTGTGTGTGTGTGTGTGTGTTCATGCTTGCATGTGTGGTTTGTTTTAGAACAATAATTTTGTACATTTGCATGAAAATGTGATACGAGGCATTTTATTTTACAAATAGGTACTATGTATATATATATATATATATATATATATATGTATATATGTGTGTGTGTGTGTGTGTGTGTGTTTGCACATGCGTGAGTGAGTGTGTGTGGGTGTGTGTGTGTGTTAGTGTTAAGGAGGTCTGGGGGGTTGGAAGACTTGGAACCCCCAGTGTTGCTGACATCTGCTCCCCTTCACTGCCAGCCTGATTGATTGTAGACACAAGTCCATTTTCAAAAAAGAGAAAAAGAGACAGAGAGAGAGAGACAGAGAAAGAAAGAAAGAAAGAAAGAAAGAAAGAAAGAAAGAAAGAAAGAAAGAAAGAAAGAAAGAAAGAAAGAAAGAAAGAAAGAAAGAAAGAGATAGAGGCGTGTAAAGAGATGTACAGAAAAAGGGGCCCAAATAAAGCAAAAGAGCAGTGGTGCTTTTTCTTCCATTTCTTTCTGAAGCCTGGGAAGAATCTGATGCAATTTCCAGGCTTCTGAAAGCCAGACCTGTATTGTGTTGAGTCTGTCACTCTGAAGATGACAAGAAAAGCGTGAATCTCTCCCCTCCCCCTGCACCTCAGCCACCCGCAACCGGAGGAAATGCAGGAGGAACAAATCTTCATCTAATTACGAAAAGTTTAATAAAGTCAGTCGGAGGGGACTGCTTTCTTTTTTCCCCCCCGTGTCCTTTGGGCACATCCTCATTGTGCTTGACAGCCACTGCAGCACAAATAAACACGTCTTTTAAATATCTTCGCACTTATTACTTGGTGTCACCTTTGGTGTTTGGTGGTACTGTAGCATAATGATGGGGGAAAAGGCTATTTTGGGTCTCTGTCTTTGAAACATATTTACATGAGGAGTTCATGTTTATGCAGTACAGCTACAGCAGCGCTTTCAAGCTCTGCTATGGCTGAGGTTGAAAAGGAAAGAATACACGCCGAGTCTGAGGGATGTTAAGCGTAGTTCTGCGGAAACAATTAGGACAGATTTTCAGTTAGGTATGTTTTACAGATATGTGTAGTACAGCGTGAAGCAGCTGTATGAAGGCAGTGGCGGGTTATTGAGCACAAGGTTATGGGTTCGATACCCAGGTCTGCTAAGCTGCCAAAGACCCTTAACCTCTCTGTTCGAGAGCATTGTATAGCATGACTGACCCTGTGCACTGACCTTGGCCTTCCCAGCTTGGATATGTGTAGAGAAGAGTTTTGATGGATTGTAGGATACGTAAGTGTAATAACAAGAAAGGTACTTTTATTAGTGCTATGGCAGCAGATTTACGTACTATCAAAGTAAATTATGTCCACTTTCTTGTTTCTACACTCATTGTCCATTTCATCAGCTCTACTCTCTATACAAGAATTACAGACTGTAGTCCATCGTTTTAATTAGATACTTATTTACCCCCCTTTCACCCTGTTCTTCAAAGACCAGGACCCCACAGGACCACCACAAAGCAGGTATTATGAGGGTGATGGGTCATTCTCAGCACCTCAGTGTCACTGATGAATGGAGAACAGTCTGCAAACCAGAACTCTCCAGTCAACAGCCTGTGAGCACCGATGAAGATCTGGAGGATAACCCACACAAAGTGTGTAGAGAAAGATGAATAAGATCTGTATATCTGTAAAGCAGCTTGACTAAGTAGAATTGTCTAAAAGAGTGGACAGTGAGTGGACACAGTGTTTAAACACTCCAGCAGCATTGCTGTGTCTGATCTACTTGTACCAGCCCAACACACATTAACACACCACCACCATGTCAGTGTCACTGCAGTGCTAAGTATGACCCCCTTTTCTGTTGTCATATAACAACTAAACAAACAGAAATATATTTTTACCTACACCAAATTATGTAGAATAGATACTGAAAAAAGAGTGGTTGTCACCCTCAGGAAGATATATTGGTTATATTCCTGGCTCAAGATCACCTCAGCCATTGATGATGGTCCTGGTGATCAAGCCACTGACCTTCTGGTGCATGACTGCTTCTTGGTTTTTCCAGACACCAGCAATACTCACATACTCAAAATGCCAAATCATGGAATATCTGAATGTAAATTGATTACTGGTATTGATGGCTGGGGTACACTCACACCTGCACGTTTGTGAGGTGGTATCTTGTGAGTGAGTTTGAGTCCTCGGTCCTGCAAGTCAGTGCAGCATTGTGTAGCTTTCATGGGACATGGCAAAAGTCATGGGGCACAATAACAAGTTCCTGTCCAATGATTTTTGGCAGTGTATTCTACAGCAGCTTGGCTTCACCCATTCATATTTAGTCTACAGGAAGTCGACTCCACCCATTCACGATGACGTCATAAAGAGTGTTTCATCTTTATGGAACGATGTTCACAGAGCAGAGAGAGGAATGTGCTGAGACAAAAACATGAACTTGACTAGGCTACGAATAGACTTGAAATCAGACTAGTAGCCGTATTGCAGTTGGTCAGTATTTGTAAGAGGTTCTAGCCTCCCAACAGAAATCGGATGCCAATTTGACATCAGAATTTCAGTTGAAAAATAGAAATCAAATTGCCATCATAAACATTAGACAGACATTGAACTTTGGTTACATTACACCGTGACTTAATAACAACAACTTAACATCTAACAACATGAGAATTTCACATTGTACCGATGTTAACATTATGAGATTTAAGAGACATTGGGCTCTGTCTCCATATCTCATGACTAATTGTCCGTGTTTACCTTGAATATGACACTGGCATGTGACGTTTGGAAGACAGGAAGTCAGGAACAGAAATGTAGTCTGAAGTAATCATAGGGATTGAGGTGGTAGAGTAATATTGCAGGATTTTACACAAATATGACTCATTACCTAGTGCTCTGCAGTTATTAGGAGTGTTTTCCTGCCCACTCCACCAAAGTTACATAGCGCAGTTATCAGTATTAAGCTCTCAGCATATTTGAAGGGCTTTAAGATGGCAAAGGCCATTGCAGTAATAGTTAAAGAGCGTTCAGTAACGGTGTTGAATGATCATCATGGTGTCTAAAATGGAGAGTGCTGACACAGGGGATGAGGTATGCTGTTTGTTGGCCAAGTTCACGTGCAAACAGGCACCTGACTCATCCTACAGAAATCTCCCATCCATTACCTGCTTGGAGATACAGGATGGTTGTCAAGAAAAGCACAAAGCACCATTGTCCCGCTGCAGGCTAACCCCCCTCCAAGACTAATATGTGACTCACACCGGGGAGAGAGCATCTCAGCATGGCCACTGTGGAAATCACACTGCTACAAAAGGACTATTATCTTGGCTGTGTTGGTACTCTTGGGGACTTGGGGTTTCCATGGCTCCAGTTCGATTGTTGGGGAGGATAGGATGGGGGAGAGGGGCATATGGTGGTGAGAAGACACACATAGTGAATGAAGTTTGAATGAACCCATAGAAAGTTGACTGTTGTAGCTTTTGTAGTACTTGATTTACTTCTCCAACATATCTATGGGATTGAAACACTTTGCACTGTGTGTTCATTCATGTGAAGTGATGTTAGTGGATTTAAAACAGGAAGTTTAATCTAAGGAATCCTGTCACCAATGTTAATGTTGCAGAACCACAGCTTTCTTGTCTACACCATAATAACAATGTTGGAGGAGGCCAGTAGCCAGCACATGAATGTCACAGTAGCAGTGTGTGACGAGGCCTGGTTTGATAGTGATTTTTTCCAAAATCCAAAACTGTTTCTCAACGATCATACTAGACGACTTAGGAAATCTTATGCTGTTTGGTAGCATCTTTCCATAAACGTTTCTGCTCATGATTACATCATGATGACCCGCAGCTGTTCCTCCAGGAACTGGAAGGAAAGCTAGAAAGGAGGCGTGGTAAGAAGAATGCTGGTGTTAATCTGTTTACTATTTCAAATGTGGATTTAACGTTTAGGATCTCAACAAACATCAAAATTCTCCACCCCGTAGAACGTGTCACAATGAGACATGATGATAAACATCATACTCATGCTCATTTTTACTCTGCAGTTTTAAAATGAATGTGCTATAAAAAGTTCCATGAGTGATTGAAAAGAATCATAATCAGCTCCCATAAAGAACCATTTTTGTTAAAGAGATGCGTGTGAAGCATCTTTTGAATGTTTAAAAAAGTAGATTCAAATTTTCTTCACATTCACATCACTTAGGAATGTGGTACTCGACACACCGTAGTTCTAACAGATTTAAAACAGACTGGGTGTGTCATACCTCCTGATTGAGTTTTGCTGATTTTTACTGCTGAAATGTAAAAATAATGCATGTCTCGTGAGAGGAATAACTTGAAAGTACAGCATGCTGTGGTCATTGTTTGTGCCACCATTTGCCCTGACATTGTAAAAAACACAAAAAAATCCTTTGAGGTCATTGGTAGGAAGTAACCAGTACACGGTATATTGGAGGCCAGGGCAAATGTCGGCATCGTACATGAATGTCTGTCCCACCTTTTTGTCTTTGTCTATAACCTGTGTTTACTTTTCATGTTCAGTTTTCACTAGTTGTTGATGGTATCCAATAACATTGCATGGCTGACCCGTATACTCTACCAGGTTGCGCTTTTGGTCAAATAAATAAATAAATAAATAAATCAAATGTGCGATATGCTCTGGCTGGTCAGAAGGACAATCATGGTTCTTTGGTTCACCGTAAAAACAATGGAACCATATTGGTTCTTTATATAATCATTTTTAATAGGTTCAAAACTTCTAAAGTTTCAAAGAACCATTTAACCAGGCACAGAACCTTTTAAGCATTTGAATATTTGTCATGTGTTGTAATTATTATGCATAGTTCTACATAGAACCCTTGAAAACTTTCCTTTAGAACATAAATTGCTGCCAATCTCTTGTTAGCTTGGAATTTCATGAAGTATATCATTCCATGGTCTCATCCTAGGTTTACTTTTACACAGTAAATGACATCATGCTGAGTGACATGTTTTGGCCCTGAGAGAAACTGAACACCACTGTAAGTGAGGAAGCAAGTGCACATATTCTATTTGATGTATTCCCAATATTCTCCCAAATTCCCACTATCTGGTGCTTCAATTCCTTCATATAGTTTAACACTGTGCTAATGGACCATCATTGAATCACTGGATCAGAACACTGGCTGCTAATTCCATCACTTTAGTCAAGAGATGTTGAAGAAACGTGAGGGCCATCCTGTTCACCCAGGGTGAGTTGAGTTCTATTTTACTACTTACAGATGGCTGGGGCATCATCAGTGATTACACAACAAACAATACAATGGAGGGGAGCACATGCTAATGCACATGGACATTATCAGTAAGAAGAGATGATTGTGAAACATTCAAGAGGAGATGATCTATCAAACATAGATTAAGGAAGAGGTTTTCAGATCAGGCGAGGACAGAGAGCTGTGTTAACATTGGTGAGGCATTTCAATGGTGTGTGAATAGAAATGAGGAGGTTGCTCAGTTTCTGTCTCTTTGTCAAGGTGAGAAGGTGGTTAGTACATCCACACTAAAGCAATCTTGAATGACACTAATGTGTAGCCTTGGCAAGGAGTGTTCATGAATTTTGAAGGTGGAGCTACTGAAGGATCACTTACAGGAGGGCAAATATTTCAAATACCAACAGAATCGAGAATTCTCCAGAATAAAGAGCTTGGCCACCCCATTTAAATGGTTCTTTACCAGGATAAAGGCTTCTTCAGGTTGCACCAAACAGGCTTCCTCTACTGTATGCAGATACCCTTTGGCACTACATAGAACCTGTTTTGCTAAAATTTGCTAATTGTTAAAATGTAAAACTAGTAAAAATCAGTCATTCAGTCAGTCACTATCTTATCCTGATATCCTCCAGAAAATCCAGATTTGATGGATCAGGTGTCAGTTGCAGTGTATCATTTTGTGGATGTGAACATCATGACCATAAACCTCTTCTATATATTATTACAACAATATCACCACCAGAAATGTTGATATACAGGATAGGTTTCGTTAGATTTCCCTATAAAATGGCATTTGCAATGTTAATTCTTCATCCAAGAGAACCCTCATCACTATGAGAACATTTATTATTGATTTGTTCAGCAAAAGGTCAGCAAAGTGGGAAATATATCCCTGTTAATGCAATTGCTTTAAATAACCTAAAAAGTGGAATTTAATGCAAATAATGAAATTCTAAAATGTGTCAGCTTTGCTAGGCCTCATTCATCTTAGGCCTGATCAGCATAAATGTGACACATTACCACAGAAATGCAAATAAAAAGCAGGATTATTCCTTGGCAATAATGGTTAAAATCCCACACAAATAATGAGGCTAACAGCATGGTCTCAAGAGGACTTTGTCCAATCATACAATGAACAATAAACATTTTTTCAAAATGAGATCAGCTTGACTTAAAACCTAAACTCCTTGATAAGGTACAATAACCATCAAGACGAATGTACATGCAGACAAGGCACACAAGTAGCCACGAAGACAAGGACCAACAGAGACCAGGGCCTTATATACACACACAGTCACATTAGACAAGGCTGGGACATGATAACGATGGGGCAGGGCTACAGATGGAACACAGCTGGGAATGGGAGGAGACATGACCTGCTCAAAAGCACATGGGAAGGTAAACAAAACAAGACATGCTGGACTCTATACATGACACATTCCAATGAAGGTTATTTAAATTTAAGCTCATATTCACACATTAATTTTATTTATTTAAGTGGTTTTTCTATGTCATTATTCAAAGAATCATTTTGAAGCACCTTAAAGAGAGCAGTCTGAAATCTGAGGGCAAGCTACTGTGACTACGTTGGATTTCATGAAAAGTGTGAAGGGATGCTGTTAGGAGGTGTTCTGTTTTCCCTAGAATCAGGGAGAGAGAGAGAGGAATATAACATCTCAAAGCCAGTGATGTAAAGAGCAGCATCAGGAAGCTCTAATTAGTGTGTCTGTGCTCGCACTGCTCATGAGCAGCGGATATTAAACCTGCACCTCCGTGGCTCGCAGTGGGGCAGAACTGCTGGATTTGGCAAATGAGGCATCTAAACCCACAAGAAAGAGTAAAAGTAAAGGGAAGCAAAAGCAGCGTCTTTTGCTTTGTTTTGATTTTCTGATTTTTAAATGGTTGTATGCCGTAAAAATTCCAACCTTGAGTTCTTATTGGTTTATTAAGATAAATAACTGTTCTTTCATATTGCAGCATTCATGATCATTATAAGTGTTATTAATTGCACTCAGCATTGAATACAGTGCCATGAATGTTAATCAGTGTTTTCAGTTGATCATTTCAGTTTCGGATTTTTGGCACACAATCTCGAAAAACTGTAAAATAGCAAGGCGGGTTTTAAAACTGGGGGGAGATCAATTGATTCTTTCTTTCAGGTGGGTGCCAGAAAGGCCAAGGTGACAGATTCCCCCCTGCCTCAGACTGCTGAGGAGGCAAGTCTATCAGAATCATTATCTGGGAAGTTATTGATATGTCATAGAATAAAAATAAGAAGAGATCAGGTTGTTCCTTTTTTGCCTTTATACTGATCAAGAATATCCACGCACCTGCCCATCCCCAGTGGCACATACCCTGATACATAAATGACCTCCAAAAGAATTTATATCATTTTTTTAAACATTGATGCATTTTTGTACATTTTTTTACAACATTATAGTGAAACAAGAAAAGACATGCTATAAATAAATAAATAGATAGATAGATAGACAGATAGATAGATAGATAGATAGATAGATAGATAGATAGATAGATAGATAGATAGATAGATAGATAGATAGATAGATAGATAGATAGATAAATAAATAGATAGCTGTCTTCTACAAAGGTCTCAGACCCAAATTAGCTTGTTAGAGCTATGGTTTTTCACTGTCATCATTAGGAAAGGCCAAGTGATACCAATGTCAAACTTTCCTCAAACTTTGTCCAAACAATCAGCAACCATATGCTCCTCTAAGCTCTATCTTCCTGCCTGGAATTCTGTAAATAAAAAAAAGTGATGTCCACAAAGCAGGAGACGACAATTTGAAGCATTTTCAGGTAGCCGTTCGCTATACCATATACCATAATGCAATTAAAAAAAAATGGAGGCCAACTTAAGGCCTGGAAGATCTGCAAAACCAACATGATTTCACAAACAATTCATATATGTATGACTAAAGTGCACTACAGGAAAAAAAAAACAGACATTTGGATAAACATTGCTTCATAAGGAGCTCCTGTCCACTAATGGCACTCTTTTGTCAAATGCTTATGAGACAGTCCGCCATGTACTCGAAGAAGAATTGAGAATACACCATTGCCACAGCATGCAGCTTTTAAATGTGATGGAGCTTCTAAGAAGAATTAATGGTCAGAAACATATTCAGAAACAAGATTTTAAAGCCTTAATGTTTGTAGTGAAGCCCCCTGTTTTTTTTTCACAAATATCACCTTCACAGAAGAGTCATCAGAAGAGAATCATTCCTGAAGCCACACCATAAAATCCATGTTTTCAAAGAAACATCTAAACAAGCCTGATTCATTCTGGAAAAATGTCCTGTGAACTGATAAAATACAGTTTTTACAGAGAAAAGAGTTAATGGTGGAAAGAAAAAAGTTATTTTACTCTAAATATTTCAGAAATGATTCATCTTTAACTTCTTGCCTTTTGGAAATCAGGTCAACTCTAACTTGATGAACTACTCACAGCCAAAACTTTTTCATGCTACTTTGTAACTGTGTGGAAATACTTTAGTACCAGAATCTTTCAGCCATTCAACCAGGGCTGATGGATGAGCAGAGGTGGGAAGGCAAATGACCAGGGCCAGCAGGCTGCAAGGGAGCACCATTCTGAAGAAATTTAATGGTACCTCCGATGTTTATAGAATCAGTCCAACAATAATGTACAATAATAAAAGAAAAAAAGCCACCAAACTGATTCTATCTGTTGATTCTGAATGAAAAATGTTGAGTATAACATTACCATAACCTCCTTGTTTCTACATTCACTGTCCATTTTATCAGCTCTACTGACCATACAGGGGCACATTATAATTCTATAATTACAGACTGTAGTCCATCTGGTTCTCTGCATACTCCGTTAGCCTCCTTTCACCCTGATCTTCAATGGTCAGGACCCCACAGGACCACCATAATGTGGGTGGTGGCTCGGCACTGCAATGACACAAACAGTGGTTGTGGTGTGTTAGTGTGTGCTGCACTGGTATGAGTGGATCAGGCACAGTAGTGCTGCTAGAGTCTTTAAACCATCACAGCTGGATTGAAAACAGTCCACCAATCAGAAACATCCAGTCAACAGTGTCATATTGGCAGCATCTAGACTGTTATTACAGAACTGCAACATGCTCCTGGTCAGTGGAACTGATGAAATGGTCCTAATGTTATGGTTAATCAGTGGAGAAGTATTCAGACACTCCTTCTGATGTGTGCATTCATCCATCCATTGCTTGCATGTAGGTCTATCTTGTATAATCGCCATAGAAAATCATTTTCAACAGAATGGAATGCTTTCGCAGTCACTATATCCAAGGCCAAGCATTATTTAGTATTAATGTGGGTATAAAGCCCCCTAGAATTGGGCTGCTGTGATGGACCTCCGTTTGGAATGGCAGAACTGATCATCCAGCATCAGTCCGTGCCATCACTGATGCTCTTGCAGTGGAATATATTAAAATGTAAAAGTTGAACCAAAATTGGTTGGTCTCTGGCATCATTCCACATAAGCATGGTTCCAATTGGTGATTTGATGTCTTTAGAGAACATACAGGTTGATGGAACTACATATATGAACATTAATGAGTTAATGAAGAAAGATAAAGTGTTATATAAGCCTAAATGGTGTCACATTTCTGGAGGAAGAATTTTTTTTTTCATATGCAGCCTACAATGTCACAAGGCCGTCTAAATGGATGGGCTGAAATGGCAATAGCAATTACTGCTGCTATAATTTATAGCCTGAAATGGAGTAATCATTATTTCCTGTCAAGCCAACACGTTACAGTCGATAGGGTAAAAGCATGCTTATGTAGAAATATGCCTTTTCAGATGAAAAAGACAGAAAGTGTAATCACAAAAGCTTAGTCTTGATGCCTTATAAACTAACCGGGAGTCTAACGGCTTCACCAATCGGCCATAACATTAGCACCGCTATCAGGTGAACTGAATAACATTGATGATCTGATTCCGATGGTCAGCTGATACAAAATAGGCAAGCATAAGAATCTAAGAC
Source organism: Acestrorhynchus altus (assembly GCA_034509495.1). Lineage (NCBI taxonomy): Eukaryota > Metazoa > Chordata > Actinopteri > Characiformes > Acestrorhynchidae > Acestrorhynchus > Acestrorhynchus altus. Next base: position 7,674,194 of record CM067502.1, on the reverse strand, counting down.
ACTTTGATAAGGACCGCATTCTGGGTCAGAAAATGTTCATAACATCAGGCAGGTCTTGAAGGGTGCTCCTGGTATGTAGTGGTCAGTGCCTATCAAAAGTGCAGTGCTTCAAGATTGGATAATCAATAAACTGGTGGCAGGGTCATGGGGTCTACTGTAACGTCTTGGTGCCATCATTTACAGTTCAGCCAGTGTACTGGCTAACACCCCACTTTATTTGTCATTGCACATTGAAAAAAAACAAAAAGTTGATGTTATGACAATATAAAAATACATAAATAAATACAACAGCAAACAAAAGCTCATTAAAAGAATCGGGATGGATGATTTTAAGTTAGGGCGGGCTGACAGACATTTTGGGCATACTTCAGAGATGGTTTTGAAAAACAGTTAGTCTGGAGCCCTGATCATGTGGGATCCAAAACGGCCTGTGATTTTTTTGCTTGAAGCAGTATCAAATGACAAACACTGATGTAGTGTCTTAGCTCTTAGAACCCGAAATCCCCACTTAGCCCAGTTACATACGTTTTCTAGGCTTTATAGCTCAGGATCAGAGTAACCTACAGACATGATACAATTCTTAAAAAAACCCTATCTAACCAAGTCAGACTCTGATGAACTATCAGTGAGTAATCCAGCTTGGGAAACAGCTAAAATGCACTCATTTTAAAATGAATTTTAGTGAAAGGGGGTGGAGCTAATGATGTAATTGACCCAGATATTGAGTTACAAATGGAAACGAGAAGGCAGGAATGGTTTGCTCTCTTTCTTTGCTCACGCGGTGCTACAATCGTATAATAAAAGTCCTGAGAATGGATAACACTGATACAGTACATACATACAAATAAATAAAGGATATTTGGGGTGTTTAATATATTTGTACCTCTGTCAGGTATTTTAAAGAATATATTATATATAAATATCGTCAATCTAATCATTACACATACCTCGTTAAAGGTATTGCATTTTCAGTTCGAAACACCCTGAATTGGCACAAGATGTAAAGTGTTTATTTGTAGACACAAGTACATTTTCTTTCATAACATGGTCAAATTCATACAAATATTTAAATTCTGTTCATTGTTTTATTTCAAATGAAGACAAATTTGAGCCAAGGATCTCCTGAAAATAACAATATCTGGCATGTTTGACTGTCTTCTACAAATACTTTCTATTTTTCTGGTGAATAAAAGTATGTCAAACTACAAAAACATCCCACACAACTTGCCTAGGCTTCTACGTGTTAAAATAATAATAACTTTTTCAAAAACTGGATGTTATTGAAATAGATTTCTTAGAAAATATGTCAGAATCCTTCGAGAATAAGTCATTATTTTGAGATACTACATCAACACTTTCAGAAAAATGACAGATATTAAGTAGACACTGAGTCATTTTGAAATGTTGACATTGCTCCAACAACCCAAAAGGAGGGAAGGAACAGGCTTATCCGGTGGGCTTCCATATGCAGACATATTCTCCTTTATTTCATGTAAACCATTGAGGGGCGGTACTGCTTGGCGTATGTTGCCACAATTCAGCTCGATGCAATCATACAATATCCTTCCCCTGAACATAGTGTGAATAACAAACAGAGCAAACTAAATGACATATGCTTACTGACAATTTCCCATGTTAACATGCCACCTTGTGCCATTAGTTATCTGTCAGTGCCCACGGGTGAAATGTCTGCTGCTAATCTTGCTGCTAAGTCCCTGGCGGTATCCATTTCTCCTAATCAGATTGTCTAATGTTGCATCATCATCATCTGTCATCAGGGAGCAGATTTTCGTCCAAAAATTCTCAACTCGGACACAGCACAACAGAATGGAATATGACTGTCCAGGCCATCATTTATCACACGTTAAGATGTTCATTATTTTTTAATTGGATAGGCCACTCTGGATGCCCACGGCACAGTGCACCATATTTCACCGTGTTTTCACACTGAAAGAAGTGCTAATGTTGCTTATAATGAATAAAAGCTGGCAAGAGCTGGTTAACATTACACAACTGATGCTCTGCTAACTAATGCCCATTAATTTTCCTTCGCTTTTAGCCAGATTTGTTTTTTTTTCTTTCTTCTTCTTTTTAATCTAGCTGTCTTTTTCCGTGGGCAAACACATGTGTGCATGGCCTATGAATTATGGGTCCCCAGGGGCAGCACTCACCCCATGGACATCTTCACATTCTGCTGTGTCCCCAGCAGATATAGCAAATGTACCTTCACTGCGGTCAGCATGTGTCGACCAGGTGGATGTACTTTATTTCCATTTGCTAAAGCACAACAATGCACTTTACAGTCTGTGGGATATTAAAGGAACCATCACTTGCATTCTTGTTCTACAGTATCTTCACTTTATCCAAGGATGTTCTGGGCACGGTGCTCATAATTGAAATGAGATATGTCCTATCTGTCATGTATTTCTTTGTGACATCACAAAAAAAAAACAACCTTCATTTAAACATGACTGGTTTCCTTGATATGGATGGTGTGGTTTGAGAATTTCCACACAAAAAAAACTTTATGGACCTTTGAACAAACAAAGCTCTTTTAACTGAATCCAGTACAGCATGACTTCAGTGATAACAGAGCGTTTCAGGTCACCCAAAGCAGGTCTGTATTTGATACCCAGAAACCATGACAACTGCACTGCCAAATATGTCAGGCTCCACACAAGGTCTCTTGGTTCTTATGCTGGTAAACCCCATTCGTCTAACTGCAGCTACAAGATGTATGGGGCTTAGAACTATGGGTGACTCCAGAAGACATAATCAAAACACTGCAGAGTTCAGTTCAGGTTGAGTTTATTTAAACAGTTATTTTCTGCAACCAAAAAAATGCCAACCTCATATCATCCAGTGCACCACTGTCACTTGATTGAACCAAAACATGGAGCTCCAAGCCATCAAGATCCAGGACTTAAGAGCATGAGGAGGAACCACTTTGAAAAAATGAGACTCAGCACTGTAAACTCCTGGGACCGATACCCTAAGAGCAAGAGGAGGAATCACTTAGAAGAACTGAGACTCAGCACTGAAAACTCCTGGGAAAGACACCCTAAAAGCATGAGGAGGAACCACGCAAGGAACCAAAACTCCAACAGACAGACTTCCAAAGAGCAGGTGGAAAAGCTACGTAAATAAACCAGGACTCAAATGAAAGAAATCCTAAGAAAATGAGGAGGAACCATCTGAAAAAATCAGAACTCCAACAGACGTACTCCCTAAGAGTATGACGAAGAACCACTGAGAGGAACCAGAACTATAAATGAGATACTCTCAAAAATCATTAGAAATAAATACTGTAGATACCCAAACCCAACAGGAAAAGGATCTAAAAGAGCATGTGGAATAACAACTGAGAGGAACCAGGACTTAAAAAGAAAGACTCCTGAAGAGCATGAGGAGGAACCACTGATAGGAACCAACACTCAAAAATACTCCCTAGGGAAATGAGGAGGAACCACAGAGAGGTACCAAAACTCAATAAGAAAGATTCCCTAGGAACATGAGAAGGAATAATTAAGAGGAGCCAACACTCAAAATGAAAGACTACCCAAGAACCTGACGATCCATGGAGAGGAACCAGCTCTAAAAAAAGGAAAGACTCCTCAAGAACTTGAGGAACCAGCACTTAAAAAGAATGACTCCCTAGGAACACAAGGAGGAACCACTGAGAGGAACCAGCATTTAAAAAGAATGACTCCCTAGGAACATGAGGAGGAACCATTTAGAGGAACCAGCACTCAAAAAGAAAGACTCCCTAGAAACATAAAGAGGAACTATTTAGAGGAACCAGCACTCAAAAAGAAAGACTCCCTAGAAACATGAGGAGGAACCCTTTAGAAGAACCAGCACTCAAAAAGAAAGACTCCCTAGAAACATGAAGAGGAAGCATTTAGAGGAACCAGCACTCAAAAAGAAAGACTCCCTAGGAACATGAGGAAGAACCATTGAGAGGAACCAGCACTCAAAAAGAAAGACTCCCTAGGAACATGAGGAGGAACCATTGAGAGGAACCAGCACTCAAAAAGAAAGACTCCCTAGGAACATGAGGAGGAACCATTGAGAGGAACCAGCACTTAAAAAGAAAGACTCCCTAGGAACATGAGGGGGAACCATTTAGAGGAACCAGCACTCAAAAAGAAAGACTCCCTAGGAAGGAGTCTTCACTCTAATGGAGTTCATCACTCTCCTGACCAAGAAAGTTGCTTGATATTTCTGGTTCTCAGTCAACCAGCGGCACTGAAGAGTATAAACACACCAGCAGCATGACTATGTCTGATCCACTCATCAGTGGTCAGTAAACCTGAAGGAAATGGACAGGGTGTGTAGAAACAAGGAGGTAGCTGATCGGTGTATTTGGTGCTCCTGCGATGATCTTACTTTCACTGGAACACAGTCCTTCTCTGCACTTCCCACCTCTGCATACAAGACCATGTGATGAGCATCATATGCAACTTAAGAAAGCAACAGCCTCACGATATTTCTGATGTTTCTCTGAGTATGAGGAGCTGTTCTAAGCTGCTCCAGTGCAACACGCCGCAGAGAGCGAACACGGGTCTATTTACCGTACCGTGGCAGCCAGGAACACTTAATTAACTTTTTTTTTTCCCTTCCCGTAAAGTCATTTAGACGTCTAGGACTGGATTAGGGAGAGAGCTTCAATAAGAACTTTCGCTTATTTGTCTTTAAAGCCACGAAGGAATTGAGGCCCTGCTTCCCCCGAGAGCGCCAGAGCTGTTTGAGTTGAATCACAGTGAAGTGGATGACAGGCACAAGCTCAGGCAGAATGGAGAGTGGAGGGGGGGTTGCCACGCACATCATAATTCCCCTCGACTGAGTCATTGACTCACAGGCAACAATAGAGCATAGGCGAAATGACAGATGAATTAAGACCTCTCCATTTACGCCTCTGTCACAGTTTAAACACATGGACACTGGTCACAGACATGCGGCAGCGCGGAATGTGTCAGAGGAATGCAATTACACCACTAAAGACCTCTCACACTTTCCTACATTCTTAATGTACATTTGCACGTGGTAGGACTCTGGAGCAGAAACATGAACCTACTGGCACCAAGCCTACTGCCAGGCATGGACTAGAGGGCTATAAAGCCCCCCCAGCATTGAGCTGTGGAGCAGTGGAGCTGTGTCCTCTGCAATAATGGTGCTGCATCCAGTGCTCGCATCATGAGGGTGGACTGGTGATCTGAAAATCCCAGGAGATCAGCAGTTCTCAAAACACACAGCGTACATTGGGGGGTTCCAGGTAGCCCTTAAAGGTAGGTCCCACATATGGATGCTCACCAGGGTCAGTGATAGGCAGTCAGATGGCATTTACTAGGCTTCATAACACACATATCATGACAAACCATAATCCTAACCCTATCTAAACGTGATCATGTGATGAATTATCAGCATTTCAGATCAGAAAACCCTTCAAATTCACTCAATTCCAACTGAATTAAATCCAATTTGAAATGCAAAAGGAGCTTCCAGTGCATGTTTACTGCTCTGTCCACCACGCTCAACCTGCAGGCAGACTCTGACTGATCAGCAACTGGGGGCGGGGCTCCTGATGTCACTGACCCAGATATGGGCTATGTCTGAAGAGTAAGAAGTGGTGCCTACTTAAACGGTATTCTTAGGGAGGAACGCACATCCCACAAAACTCACGCAGCACATCCTCAACAGAGCATTGGGACCAAGATCAGATTAAGATGGGCTGTGCAATGATGGGGCTCATCTCAGAGCACACCCAGTTTGAACCCATGTCCACCCATGTGGAACCCATATGAGCATGCTGGCTGGAGAACCACAAACACATTTCTCCAGGCTACTGGTTGATGTGAACTGTACCTGAAACCTCCGCATGTGCGTGGTCTTGGCACAGCACTGCTGCCACGCGATTGGCTGGTCAGGTAACTGCATGTGCAGGTGCACTGGCGTTCCTAATAAAGTGTCCAGGGAGTTTATGCTTATGGACTCTCGGTCTCGCGCAAACCCTCCACCCTCCAGCTTCACACTCATCCCTCTCTCCCTCTCTCCCTCTCTCTCCACACACACACGCAGGCGCGTGCACGCGCTATGCATAGAAGTTGTGAGTGTAGTTCGGCTGCACGGAGTCGGGACTCGCGCTGGGCTCGCTGCGCGTGCGCCCCCATCTCTCTCTCTCTCTCTCTCTCTCTCTCTCTCTCTCTCTCTCTCTCTGCAGCTGTGCTTTCTCAATGGCTCTCATTGTAGCGGAGTGTCTCGTGCGCGCGACGTGAGCCTCTCTCTCTCTCTCTCTCTCTCTCTCTCTCTCTCTCTCTCAGTGTGAGGGTCTCGCGCTCTGTGCACTTTCTCCGCGGACTGTGTGATGGTCTCGCGCGGCGCTGGACTCGCCCGTCTCGCGCTCCGCGCGCAGGAAGGTAAAGTGTTGTGTGGAATCTGGGAATTCTGGACTGTGTGGATTTTAATGGAATAATCTCGGGATGTTTGGAGCGCGCGCGCAGTGTGAGATTATACTGTTTATTATTATTATTATTATTATTATTACTTTTTATTCCTTATTATTAAATGCATTATTTTTTATTTATTTATTCTGCGATTACTTTTTATTTTATTTTTTTTTGCTGCAACTTTCAACAAAATTAAAAGTAGTTTTTAATTAATTCGTATTAAAATAGGAATAATTTCCTCTAGTCTCGTTGTTTTCCCTCCCCTTTTCTCTCTTTTTACAATTTTCTGTTTGGTTATTTCTCTTTATTTATATTTTGTTGTTGTTTATTTGTTTATTATTATTTGTTATATTTATTTTTTTACTTACTTTCAAAGTGACCACTCACCATTTAGAGAGACCCCCATAGAACTCTCTCAGCCCTGGCTGTGTGTGTGTGTGTGTGTGTGTGTGTGTGTTCTCCCGGGTCTCGTGCTGTGGTGAAACTGTTGCAGAAATTTCACCCACATGGTGACTTCCCTTCATCAGCATTCAGCAGATCAGTTTCACTCTGCAGCACCTTCTGCACATCACACACACACACACACACACACACACACACACACACACACACACACACACACACACACAGACAGAGAGTTATAGGCAGGGTGGTCAGAGACAGTGTGGTGGTCAGAGACAGTGTGGTGGTCGGTCAGGGGTGGAGAGATGATATCTGCTGTGTTTTATTGATTCAAACTTGAGATCATGTTGTGGCTCAGTGTTTTTATTTTATCCACCAGAGCTTGTGTTTTGAGCTCTGGCTGGTTGAACAGAGTTCCTTTCTTTGCCCTCTTTTTTAAATCTGTAAAACACTTTAAATGTGAGCTGATAGAATTTATTCCACCTTGAAACATCGACCTCTTTGTCAGCCTCTGCAACGCCAGTCCATGCAGCACCTCTGTCGTCCACCAGGGGGCGCTTTGAATGAAACTTGCTGAACTGCTGCTGTTTGAGTGGGTACTGATGCAAAAACATGGACCTGTGGTCAGGTTCACAAAATAGTACTTTGATGTGTTATTGTCACTAAGAACAATGTTCTTTAAAAATCTACTTCAGATATTCTTTCCTCAAAAATTCTCAAAAGTAATTAAAAATAATATTTTTTTCTTAGTTTATTTTTTATTTTATTTTTTTTTACCTTATGATGGCCTCACTGGTCTCTGACTTGAGTTCAGAAGTTCAGCCTCTATAAAGATCAGTTAAAATAGTCATATATTATTTTTTTATTAATGCAATTATTGTACTAATTGTATCAACATTGCAATTATTCATTTAATCTGCTTTAACAAAGTTAAAAGTGAAGATTTGACCATATTTATCCATATTTGTCAGGTTTATGATGTGCTTGTAAACTGGAGAATTTCAACAGTGCTCTTATAATGATGGATCCCATCAATCTCGGAAACTGAACGAATCCCAAATAAGAAAACACTGGCGAATGTCAGAATAGCCGATGAAGAATAGCTGGTGAACAGTTGGTCCAACATTCCTAATGTACTGTTAGATTTTCCATAAGGAAGATGATGGCTTTCCGATGTCAGATCTCCCTAGAGAGTATTTGTACGGAGGATGTTTCCTCCTCCGTGATCACTTCTAATTCTTGTTCGTTTTGTGTATAATGGAAAATCAATGTTGTGTCATTTATGAGAAAACTTTAAACTCCATGATAACAGTTGATGTTACAAATCACTTCATAATAAAACAACGAAGAGTCTCTTAAGAGAATCCTACAAAAATGTTTCAAATCTTCTAAAAAGATTATTTAAGAACTTCTTTAAGCTTTTTAAGAAGAATTGCATAAAGAAATTTGGCTTCATTCGCCGATATTTTCCTAAAAATGCTTGGTTTTTCAGAAAAGTGAAAGCATAAACGTCAGATCCATGATTGGCTTAAAGTGCAGAATCATTCACACCTCTGTGCTCGACCGACCTGTTGTCCTCATAAACGGAACACATTCTGAATAAAAAATATTGGTCAGTTCCAGAATCTGCATTTAACCCGTGTAATTAGGTTTTTAGATAAAACCGTCTTCTTGATGACAGTTGGTGAATAACATCCATTCTTACAAACTTTTTAGTGTTTATCACAATATTCTTTGTACACTTATTTTCATAGGAAAGCTTTTGTGAATCCTGCTCCTGGACTTTACCTTTACACCCATTAGTAGATGGTCCTTCAAGGGTTCCTTAGTAAAAGCACTGGTTCTGTATTGAATGATGACAACTCAAAAAACCAAGTGCATAGGTCAAGTATAATGGATCCTCATGTACCAGCAAAGCAACCCTGGTGGTCCACTATTGTTAAGAAGCTATTTGTCAGTACTATACAGTGCCATAGAGTGTATTCTCTAAGCTATATTTCTCTCATGTACTGTATTTGTATTGTACTACATTCTGTATGCGTACTGAACTCTTTGTACTGGGGACAAATACTGTTTTAATTTGATTAAAAGTGCTGCACTGCATTGAGGACATTGAGGACATTGGGCTGGGTATTAGGTATAGGTTCCCCAGTGAGCACAAAGACATGAAAAATGAATACCTAAATGCTGACAATGTTGAATAGCAGACTATGTTGAAAACATTTAGAGCTTTGGTGGCCACTAAGATCACTTTGATGATTAGGTGACATCCAGATTTTGGTCTGAAAGTACCGTATCTAGCCCACATTTCTATATGACAGTATATTTGGTCATATAGAATGGCCAGAATTAATATTTGCATCACCATATTCACCTGTTCTGATTGGCTTTCCTGTATTATGGACCATTCATGGAGCAGTCCAAAATGGGTTTGGGCAGGCTTACCATGGTCTGAATAGGTGGATATATGTAAACGCATAGTTGTTGTAACATCATCAAAACTCACTCATAATTCATTCAAAAATGGAGTGTTATTGCAGCTTTCAAATATGTACTGGATGGATTAGATTTGCATCAAACGTTTAATCATTTTCCTCATATCTTCCACTCCAATAACTCTACTGACTATCCGTAACGACACTCTCCATCACTTCAACATGTAGTTGCTAAACTGTTATAGCCTGCATAGAAGGTCGTATGTAAATAACTACATCACAGAATGAGCTGTTTTTGAAGTGCATTTTCTTATTTTTGTGGGAAAAAGGGTTTTGAAACTTTAACACTGTTTATGTATATCATCAACATTTCATTTATCAAAAGTGAAGGAGATTCACTCTGCCATGATATGGGGCCTTTGAAGTTGAAATGCCCCCCTTTCAGCTCCAGTAGAGCAATGTAACACTCCCGTGTGCAAGTGCTCATACACCAGCCCATAAACTGCCCATAAACCAGACCAGCTCCTTCAGCATTTGCCGCCTTCCTCCAGTGAGCGAAACCATGAGGCAACCATAATAACAAGGCCATATGTTACCAGTCCTTGCCATGCTGTGTTTGATGTCCAGATGCCAGGAGCTATGCACGATCCGGGTTTGAGAGAGTGCTGTCCCTAGTGGATGGCTCCTCAGCATGATCAGGGGTGGGGGGTCGGAAGGAGGAGAGGGGGGTGTTTACGACTATGCCTTGTGTTAGGATCAGTAAGAGTGCTGCCCGCCCAGCAGGAGCTTTGGGCGCTCTCTCTGGCGGAGGGGGGTGGTCGTCATAGAAGCCTGGACTCCTCTCATCAGATGGTGCGGGAGGCTAATGAGACTCCATCATCCTGTCCCAGACCATTTGGGGCGATCTGCGTGGAACATGGCGTGCAGGGCCTCAGCCAAACCCGACAGCGAGCCGGTCCAGGCCGCCAACATGCCATGAGGGGAGGAGGTGGAAGAGGGAAAGAGGAAGAGAGAAAGGGAGAGGGATAAATATAGAACAAAAAAGGCAATGTGGGATAAGAGGCAGCTCGTACTGTAGTTTTGGCCCCTTTAGGGACAGGTGTGTTCATTAGATCTCTAGATCAGGCAGAGAAGACAAAAGTTCAAAAAAAGAACTTTTCCTTCATCCCAAGGGATGGATGGCAAGAGTAGGCAACAGTGTGTGATCTTTTGCTTGGGGACTGAGATTTAATTGACTGTTTCATGCACCATCTCTTGCTGCAAGTGTGATGCCAATTGATGATAAAGATTTGGTCCTCACTACTGCCATTATTCAGAATATTGTAGAGCTGTTTACAGTTACACTGTAATATTTGGTATCACTTGTAAGCTTAGGTAGGCTCAGACCTAATGAGGTAAAGGAATAAAAAATGCCTAAAAGAGCATAGGAAACAAACACTGAGGAGACCCAAGACTGCAAAAGAAAGATGCCCAAAGATCAAGAGGAATAGCCACTGTGAAGAACTAAGACTCAAAAGGAAAACCTCCAAAAGAGCATGTGGAGGAACTACTGTGAGGAATCAATTCTTCAAAAGGTAAAGTCCTTATAAGTATGAGGATAAAAACCGTGAGGAACCAAGACTCAAAAGGAAAGCCTTCCTAACAGCATGAAGAAGAACCACTGTGGAGAATTAAGACTTGAAAAGGAAAATGTCCCAAGAGCACAAAAAGGAACCAAGGCAAAAAAAATGGCAAGGTCTTAAGAACATGAGAACATCTGAATAAGGCTCATAAGAAGTAACCACTGGGAGGAAGCGAGACTCAAGAATGAACAATTCCTAAAAGCTTAATAAAGAAACAAGGCTTTAAAATTAAAGGTCCTTAAAAGTGTGTAGAACCAACACTCAACAGGAAAACTTCCCAACGAGCATGAGGAGAGAAAGAAAGCTTCTATGAGGAACCAAGTCTTAAAAAGAGAGACTCCATAAGAGCAAGAGGAAGATCCACTGTGAGCAACCAAGGCTCAAAAGAAGAACTGTCCACCTATAGCTGCTCCAGGTCATGTAGTAGAACAGGTAGAAACAGTAATGTGGCTTTTTGGTTGTACAGATGAAATATCCAGGAGATAAACCACTGACTGATGGTGAAGTCTGTCAAAAATCTGGAGGATCTTCTGAGTGTGTCAGGCATACACAACGAGTATGAGAACATTGTAGATAAGAATTGGCAGGTTTAAAAGAGCAGGTTGAAAGGCTGACTATTCGTTAAAATCTTGGCTGCTTCAAGGTAAGGCTTTTCATCACAGCAGGAGGGTGAATGACATATGTAAATTGCTCCAAAGCTGTCAAGCAGGTCCAGAGGTCCATGGCAGGAATCTAACTCTTATCAGGCAGCATACAGCGTGAGAGAAACACATCAGATTGCTAATTATTTCCACAGTCCTTCATACTGGAAGCAAAATCTTTCAGTGAAGTAGCTGCATGTTGCTTCATTGCTGTCCTTCAACATGTGCCTGCTCTTTTTTGGACTTCTGGTCCACATCAAACATAGCACAGATGGAGCATTTGAGGTATTTGAGACCTCTGTCACTTGAATGAAGGTTCTTCAGCTCAGTGATAGTTGAGACATTGGAGGAGACAGAGAAAGACTACTTTGGCATGACTCGTCTCCTCATAAATATCTAATGTTCTTCTATCATTTCTTGAAGGTACCTAGTGAAACGTGTAGTGATCTAATCTGCAAGCTAAGCGCTTGTAATTCCCTGGTAAAGGGAGGCATCAGATGGAGATTAGAGACTTTAGATGAAACTTTTCCCTCTGAGGCACCTGCTCTCCGGGTCTCTGGAAAGCAAAAGCCAGAGACGGTGTGTTCCTTTCCAGCCTGGCTCACATTTACAGTCTGAGAGAGAGCGAGTGAAAGACTATGAGACTGTGGGAGTGAGGGAGAGAGACTGGGAGTAGGGGAGTCCCTGAAGGATACTTTGTGAATTACTCTGCCACAGAATTCACAATCTGGATGAGGGAAAGTGAGGGAATGTGTGTGAGAGTGAAAGGAGAAGACGAAGGAAGAGAATTAGGGAGTGAATCTCTCTGAAGGATGCATTTGTTGCTTTTTTGAAGGACCGGCTACCTGGCCCAGGGTTGTTGGGAAGTGGCTGGCTTTTGGAGGATTAATATGAGAACATGGAGCTCATCATCCTTGAACCACTGAAAAGACATTGAATAATGAGGGCTGATGTATGTTGTTGCCTACAAATAATTTAACAGTCTTCCTTTTATCCTACTTTGATCACTGGTCTATTCTGTATACAATCACCATTCAACTCAACATTTGTTGGGCAGAAGACTGGAACTCTTTGGTGTTTTGGCTGTTAGTTATTATCCGATAATCCAAGCATGGCAGTCATGGTTTTAAGGTCAGATTTGTGTAGTAAGCGCTAATGAGATCCATCCTAGTTCTGTTGCAAACGTTCAGGTGTTCGAGTTCCATCTTGTGTCCGATGCCACATTTGCAAGTTTTGTGTCCAGGATTCCTCATTGCAGTTAGTAGTCCATTTCTGTCCATGGCTCAACACCCCAACAACATCAGAATGAAGCACTGGGCCATGAGGCCTTCAGCTGCTGTGTTTGAACTGCCGCGAGGACGGATTCCTCCAGAGAACATCTGCGGGATCTGCCCAAATTCTGTTTGAACTTTTTTTCCCCTCCCGGAATGTTAACGTTTGATTTTAAAAGGCAGTTTGAAACATGTATAAGGTTCGCTGGCTCCGAGAACCCCCAGGACTGCTTAGGAGGAGCTGTGTGACTGGAATTTTGTCACTTCTACCGAGGTTACATCCTTTTGAACTGTAGTTTTGCATTGCTAATGGAGCGCTCTGCCGTGTTCCAAGTCAAGGCTGCCTTGTTCTGCCGTTTCTCTATTACGCCTGTTAATATCAAGGTGGGAAGTGGGCCATGATTGAACATCTAGCAACTATGCATTTGTTTTCCATTTTTGCTTCCAGGCAGCGAGGAAGGATGAGTTTCTGATGGCACACAATGCCAAGAAATGTATTGCTTAATTGTGCTATTAGGCATTTTCTTCCAACAACTGATCTCTCTTTCTCACTTTGGTTCGGATGCACCCCCCATAAAACACATACTCTGTCTGTCCTACTCCCCCGTTCCCTTCCTCTCCCCCTCTCTCTTTCTCTAAAGCCGACTTTGTCTCCCTTTCCTCTTCTCTCTCCGTCTTTCTCTTGCTCCCTGGCCTTAAGACGAATGTGCTCCACTTTCAGTAGTGCTGTCAACTCACGAGAAGTGTGGGTCTGTTTGCTCACCCACAGCACTCCAGACGCCTTGCTTTGAAATATCAAAAGATAGCACTTAATCTCGGGGTCAATTACGTTGTGGCACTAGCATCACATCTGAGAAAACAGTTGAAAGAATCAGGTGAACATGAAAGAACCCATTCTTAACCTTGTTCAAGAGAGCATAATATTATCAGGTGGAAAAATGAGCCCTGCATGTACTCAGATGCTGACAGTCTCAAATCTCTTTCTTTCCCTTCCTCTGTCCTTATCTGTCCATCAGGATTGGTGTTCCTGAATCTGCCGTGATCACCGTTCACTCTTGCTGTGGTCTGCCTCATCAATCACTACCTCTGTGGCTACCTACTCCATCACAGGGCCACCCAAAGCTTTTTCAAGCTCAGAACACCCTGTACCCTGGATCTCTAGTGCCTCTCCTTTACCTGGGACTTTTCTTTTGTTCATTCCTGTTGTCCTACTGTGGGCCACACCATGAGCAGGGGCGTTGGAGTCTGGGGTGGACTGAGCTTAGTCACCCTACTGTCTCTGGTTCACTGGGAGTCGGGCTGCTGGGGGATGACCCTGAACTCAGTCCCGCTTCACTCAGCATCCAGCAGACTCCATAGGGCTGAGGTTGGAGCCATGCCTCATAGGCACAAGAGGAACTGGGTGTGGAACCAATTCTTCGTTCTGGAGGAGTACACAGGAGATGACCCGCTCTATGTTGGCAAGGTAAGGAACCGGAGGCTGTTTGTTTTTGTCATTTTAGAAATGTAAGTCAGAGGTTTTGAAACTCAAGTGTGATGTTCAATGTAATGCTTCAGCTTGTGAACAGTAGGGTTGTATACCGAAGTCAGTGCTTTTGATGGTACTGCCCAAATGATGTTGTTACTACCCGGTGCCGATTCCCATTAAAAAAAAAAAAAGTAAACAACTGGTGCCAAATTTTTGTTCAAGCGTAATACAGTTCGGACTGCGAGCCAAAAGTAGAAAAAAACGAATCCCACACTGAGAGAACATCAGCCCAGTACATCAGATCAGTGGATGAACACATCAGAACTAACCAAGTAAAACATGATTGGTATGTCTTTATTTAATATATGAAATGTCATAGTTTCAAATTCACCAGGAGGCATGTCTTCAATTCCTGCAGAAAATTGTATTCGTGCAGAAAACGTGTTGACAGTTGGCCTGCACAACTTCATTAGGTATCTACCTAATAAACTATGAAAAGAACTCCTAAAACCATAGAACAAAATCTCAAACTGAACTGCACACCTTCCATGCATCCACATTTAAAACTCTGAGGAGCAGAAGCTCGACTCACTGGTTATATTCTGCCTCATAGGTAGTGCTGCCTTCAGAACCATCTTGAGAAGTGACTTTGCACACTAGTGCAAAGGTGTGGAGGCCATCTCGAAATAGAGTAGGTGTATAACCCTTGCTGCCCAGCTTCTGTAATCCAGATCCACTGATTGCATTGCTTGATTGAGACGTTATTGAAACTGAATGTATTTCTATGGTTAGGCCAGCTTATGCTGAAGTCTGTTCCATCTGCTCTGTTTTGTCAGCAGAAATAGCGCAGCAGGTTTGAGCCGATAATAATGTGCCTCTTGTTGTAAGTGCATGAAACCACCACTGAACCCAAAACTGCTCTCTTGATTCCAAGTCTGGCTGATCCTTCGTGACACATTTGCCGCTTTGACATGTTTGATATGTCTTGGGGGGCCCAGATCCACAGCTCTGTCCAGGATTTGCCAGGTGTTGCCAGTTAGCTGAGATGACATGTTTATCTGAGGATGGAGTCTAGGATGCCTAGAAGCTACTGCCGCTGTCCACTCGCATGCGTTTGGTTCTCTGGAGCTTGACTCGCTAGCTGCAGCTGACAGCCCAACACCACTTATACTTACTGCTGACGCAACATGCAGGGGAATATACAGTATGAGTGACCCTGTGTTCACAATAGCAGGTGATAGAGCGATAAGTGACCAGTCGTTTCTTATGCGAGTATGAAATTTGCGAGTATGAAATTTTCTTTTGACCAATTTTAGACTCAATAGCACGTAGGTTGGCAGATATATTGATATTTATATCTATATCAGGATATAAACAGAGCAAAAATTGCATTGAGGCGTTATCATTTATATGGAGTTTTAACGCTATTGAATAATGTCTTCTCCCACGCTTGGCTCCGCCCCTTGCTCCTCTATTCTGCTCCCCTCCTCCCACATTCACCCTCTCACATAAACACTATGGACTATGTAATCCTTAATATATATATATATATATATATATATATATATATAGATAGACAAGCACCTGTTATATATATATATATATGCTGCATCCGCCTGAAGATGGGTCTGTAGACCAATAAAGAGTACTTCACAGTCAACTGGTGGTCCCCAGCCCACAGGCTGAGGAACCCTGCTGTAGAAAATGCGGTGTTTTTAAATGATGCCATAAAACATCACAGTTAAAAGTTACTGTTTAAATAGTGTTTGGTGTTACAGACTTACATTAGTACATACTTTGGTAACATTTCATCCTGTTGCATATCGCCAGAGTTTTTTAGTTATATCGCCCAGCCCTAGTCCATCACACGATGACTCATATTTATAGTCCTTTTTCAGGAATGGTCAGTAATGGAAGTGAGTGGATGCTGAATGTTTAATAAACTGTAACATTTAATAATTAATAACGTTAGCCTTAACGTATTTAAATCATTCACACGTGGCAACAGGAGTGGCCTGGAATCCCACCGAAGACAAACTTGGGGCAACGTAAGCGACTTGCCTGCTGGTTTGAGCACAGCAGGGTGAGAGGTCTTATCAGTCACACATCAAGGCTGGAACAAGATTCAGAAAAAAGTAATAAATAAGGACTGCTCGGTTTAGAAAGTGAGTGTGAAGAGGTTGAACTTCAAAGCCAATTTTATGCTCAGGACGAGGTTTCGTACCTACTTTTATTGCTACGTTTTTGTCATTAGGGCTCATAACTTCTCGTTACGGCAGACGTGGGCCTACCTTAAAGAAGGCTGATATGAATTTTTGATCATTCTTGGTGATTTTCTTTCTGCCGCAGGTGTTAAATATGCGTTATGAGCGGCAGATAATGAGCGCCCTGCTTGGAGTTCCTGCTCGGCTGTGCTGTAAAGAACAGTGCAAGTTCCTCTCTCTCTTCCTCTCTCTTCCTCTCTTCCCTTCGCCGCATTTGTTCCATTTGTGATCTGAATTGGTAATTCCGCACATTACTATTCTCCCGCTATTCCTAAAGCCTCCTCTAATATTTGCTTTTCCCAGCTTTCTATTTGATAGCAGAGCCAGGCGAAATGTAAGTTGACGTCCGTATTCCCATCAAAGTCTTGCCTGGGCTTTTAAGTGTGTCTCACTGACGGATGCTGGCTCCTCGCTAATGGCCGGATGTGTGGATGAACATGTCTGTTTAATGAATATCTGATGCATTGTTTGATCGCAGCTCTTTGATAGCGTGCCGATTTCACAGTCCTGCTCCCGGATTAAAGACGATGTAAGGATTAGCAACACTCTGAGAATCAGGAGAAGTCCGCCGCTGCCTGTGAAATCTGAGAACGCTGGGTGTTATTTGTACTGCATCCGCCGCGGATTCAGGACTTTATGTATTTTGTGCGGCATTTGTCAAATTAGCTCTGGATTCAAAGCTCTGGACACAAAGACCGAGAGAGATCACTAAAGGCTTCAGGCAGCCACCTGTCATAAAACACAGCCGGGCTGGGTTTCTGTGCACATTCCCTAAAACACACACACACACACACACACACACACACACACACACACACACACACACACACACACACACACACACCGCTTTCTTAGGCCCTGGATTAAAAAAAAAAACAGCACTCTGAATAGAAATATCTCGGCAAAACAGGAGTGAGTGTCTCGGCTCTGAATTATAATCTGAACATTGTAATCTAGGCACGGTCCTACACACCCACCACACACACTTACACTGACGCTTATTACACTGACTTTTTACACTGACTTCCATTAAAGGTTTTTCCTGCGACTGTAAAGATTTTTGTAAAAGCAAAGCAATTGCACTCTAGATAAACCCTCAGAACTCTTGGCCAAATTTGAGATGTAAATATGAAGAATCTAAATATGAATTTGATACAATATTTGACCATGTTATAAAATAACTCTTTACATCTCTGAAATCCTGTTGGAAAATGATGAGTTTTTTGTTATTATTAGACCAGTTCTTAAAAATACTGATGTTCTTATTTGGTTGGTTTTGTTAATTATGTATATATATATATCACTATTATCCCAGCTCAGGACTTTAAAAATGTTAAAACATCCTGAAATTTGAAAAAGAGCACAAAGCCCGTCCTTTCTCATTTTGATTTATGACCCGTTATCTGGGTCAGTGACTGATCAGTATAGATACATGGACAGAGCAGACAACGTGCACTGGAAGGATTCTTTGACATTTGAACTGGGATTTAATTCATTTGGCGACGTCTGAATTTGAGCAGTTTCCAGAGTCTGTAGGTTACTATGATCTTGAGATTAAAAAAAAGCCTAGAAAATGGATTTTAACTGCCTGCAAATTGCAGATCTTGGGTTCTAAGTGTTAAGAACACTTTAGTGTATTCTAAATAAATACTCCCAAGGGCTGCACAATATATTATTTGGATGATTTGTTCTGAAGTGAAATGAATTTTCCATGAGAGATCAGCCTGCTGCAGTTTCATTTATTTAACTCCGGTCTTTGATACACATAGAGTTATCTTAATGTTATGACACATTGGAAAGCTGCCGTGAAATTTGGTGAAAATTCTAAATTTTTTAATATCACTATATTTATATATATATATAATTGCAATGTCATTTTTTTCCAGTATCATGCAGCCCTATTCCCAATATTTGTATACCTACATCTCAACCCTGCTCACCCACACATACATTGTTTGCACTCTCTTATCTCACACACACTCTGCCTCTTTGTTGTTTTCATACACTCTCTCACATGCTTTCTCTTTTACTTGCTCTCTTGCTCACACTCACTCCCCATACACTGCCTTTTTCTTTACTGTCTTTCATGCACACACACACACACACACACACACACACACACACACACACACACACACACACACACACACACACAGTCTCTGGCAGATTTCCATCTAAACATTTCACAAATGTTGTGCAAAAATACTAAATATTTGCAGAGACGCAGGCCGGAAGAGCAGTGGCCCACTTAAATAGGGCTGAAATCTCCATGCCATCCTGACAACGTGACACCACAACATCTGGGAGCACAAACACACTAGACAGTTCTGGGAGAGCAGTGTGGAGCCATTTTTAGACCAGCTCTGCATTTAGCCTTTCAGAATTTCCTGTCTCCGCCCACTACTTACTTGATACAGAAGTTATTCGCTTACCTCTCCATCACTCTTTTTCTCATTTTGGTTTGAGTGATATGTTGTTTTTTTGTCAGCCTTTCCTAAAATTTTTTGCAATTACTTTTTCATGTTTTATCACATATATATATATATATTTTTTTTTTGTCTCTTTCCACTCTCTTTCTCCCTCTCATGCTCCCTCCTTTTCTATCTCTCTCTCTGTGCAAAACTTGGTGGATGGAAGTCTCTGTATGTTCTCTCTCTATCTTGTCTCTCTCGCCCACTCTTTCTGCAATTTTTTTTTCTTTCTCTTTTATTCTTTCTTTCCATATCTCTCTATCTCTCTGTTTCGCTTTCTTTATATATACAGTATCTCTCATCGTCTCTTTCATTTTCAATATCTTTCTCTGTTTCTCTTTCTCTGTCTCTCCATTACTCCATTACTTTCTCTCTGATTTTTATTTTTCCGTCCCCCTCTGTTTCCCCTCTCTGTCTCTTTCTCCCTGTGTATTTATGTCTCTCTCTCTCTCTGTCTCACTCTCTTTCTGTAGTTCTCCCTGTTTACCTCTCATTCTCTTTCTCTCTCTCTCATTGGTCATCACTCTGCTTTATCCTTTGCTTTGAGTTTTTTTTCATGTGCTCCTCTCTCTCTCTCTCTCTCTCTCTCTCCCGGGCTCGCATGGCCATGCTGCCAGAAAGGGCCGAGGTTCTCTTCCTGTCCTGGACCCTGTTTAATTATAGAACAAGTCAGCATGAAATATGGAGAACGTTCAGCAGGAGAGCGAATAGCAGCCTAATTCATTACTGCCAGACACGATGAGCTCCGTACAGACAACTTTATTATGAAGGGATTGAACATATATCCTCTTCATCCCCTCGGCACCATCACTGTTCATCCCATCAGCTCTGTTAAAAAGCTGAACCCCTCCTGATCACCAGGGCGGAGCATGTGAGGTACCCCACCCTTTATGTGCTTTCAGCATTAACATAAATACTACGAGCTCCTCACCTGAAGGTTGCTCATTAAAGGGCTCATATCCTGCATTTTTCATGCCTTTTATTTTTGTCCCTGAGCTCCACTTACTCAGCTTTATTGACCAAAAACAGGCATTATTCATTTTTACGAGGCCATTTTCCAGCCTTTCTTTACCTCTTGGAAGTAAACAGAATACTGCACCCTTAAGACAAGCATATGGAAATGAACTTTGCTTTGATTGGCTGTCTTGACTCAATCGGGGGGTGGGTTGGATTTAGACACTCCTTATAACACCAATGGGCAGAGCTAAACTGTTGCACAGGCTGAATTTTTGAATAGACATACTGTTTTTTTGAGAACTACTTTGAATCACTTCTCTGGCATAATTATCAATAATAATAATAATATTATAATTATAATTATTAATAATAATCTGTAATGTTAGTGAAAAATGAAAGTGAAAATACATCTCAAACTCATCCAAACAGAAGTGTGGGATTGCAGTGCTATTGGGAAAGAAGACAAAGGTTATCAGGAACAATAAATGATTAAAGATTTGATTGATATGGGCAAAATTTATTGAGCTACACATACTGAAGTAGTGCATTTCGCTATGGCATGGGGTATAACACAAAATGCCAGACGTCATAGAGGTTCCAAATAGGTTCCACCCAGATAATGGGTTATAGAGAAAATGAGAAGGTTGGGGCTGTTTGCTTTTTTATTTGCTCACACAAATTTCAGAATAAAAGTCCTAAGAAGGGATAACGGTGACAAAAGTCTTTATGGAGTTAAGTACTCCTGAAACAGATGAGTCTTCAGTCTGCGTTTGAAGACACTGAGGGACTCAGCTGTTCGGACTCCCAAGGGAAGTTCGTTCCACCATTTTGGTGCCAGAACAGAAAAAAGTCTGGATGCATGTTTACCTTGCATTCTGAGGGATTTTTGATTTTTGTTTTTGATCGAAACATGGTCAAATTCATTTAAATTTTGATTTTTTCAATTTTGACAAATTTCAGTAGCATGGGCTCTCAAACTGTGAACACATCCCACAGAAGACTTAAGGTTTAAAGGTTAAAATAAATGATGTAATACAACAGCATGAATGCACCTTATTTAAACCTCTGAGGTGAAACTTGAACTCCACCATGCTTGGTGTTGTAAAGCAGGGGTTATCAACTATTACCACCAAAAAGCAAATTCAACTTTTTATGTAAAATTGTTTTTGTCCTTTTATTCCTCTAACAATGAGAATTAAGGCCAAAAAAAACAAAAAACAACAACAAACAACATAAAACCTCTGTTATAAATAAAGATGTATAACTAACATCAGTCTACTTAATCAATCTACTTATAAAATGTGACTCTAAGCTGTATTTCAGTCCCCATGTTGACAATGCATCTACTTATGCTATCGTATCTTATATACTTTCACATTTTCTAACCATTCTTTCTTTGTTTAAAAAATTCAACATATCTGGTTCATTAACTGTCAGCAGGTTCATTGTCTGAAACAGATCACTTTTATTATGTCTAGCGTTACTTTTGCGATATGTTTTTATTGGTTCATTTCTAATAATGCTTATATGCATGATTGATGTCTCGATGTTTATTCAATAATTTAGAGTAATTGTAAGATTTTAAGGTATCATCACCAGCACATGATGTGGTCCACTAGAGGGTTTTTCACTGGCACACTGGTGATCACCAGCCCACAGGTTGGGCAGCCCTGTTCAAAACTACAGCGATTTGTCAGCATCAATTAACTGGATGCATTTTGATCAGACTGCGAGGTGTTTTTGGGGTTGGATTTATAGAGAGGAGATTGTTGACAGTCTAAGTCTGTGTATTTGTTAGCAGTGTTTGTCTCGCATCTTCCATTCTAGACTATACAAGCAAATGTCAGATACCAATACAAACCCGTTTTTGTGTTGTTACAGTTACAGTGTGTCATTTTCTGCCAGTCTGCAGTAAAAGTACTCATGCTTTCTCATGGGTCAGCGCTGTGTTAACGATTAACCAGTGATATCCTGTTCAGAGCAGAGAAGGCCGAGAGGAAAGGGCTTGAACAGGCCTAGCATCTGTTGCCATTGCTGTGATGTTCAGGGAGGAGGCGCAGGCAGAGGTGGGAGAGAGCAGGAGCTTCGAGTGCAAACGAGGCTTCAGAAGAGCCGCGGCGCACAGAATTCAAATCAATGCACTCCTGTTTTGATTGAATGACAACTTTGATGCTCCCTGAGGGGACAGGCGGAACCATTAGAAGCGTTTTGTCACATTTCATCTCCTGGCAGCACATCATACCACTCAGCACTGGGATTGTTGTTGGGAGCAGTTTGTCACTGATCGCGGGAGTCTGAGAGGGAATAAAGCAGAGTGACACTGTGTGCAGGAGAAGCTACAGGATTAGAAAAGATGCTTCAGTGTTTTGAGGGCAGGAGATAAAGCTTGTCTTCATCACACGTAACAGCAGACAGACGGGCAGCATGTCTAACGATTATTATCACAGTTGCGATAATAGTCGAAAAGAACATAGTCAGAAGCAGTAGTAAAAATAGTATGAATAATTTTGTCCACCCTGTTTAAACCCCAAAAAATTCCATACTGAGTGGAGATAGTGTAGGACTTTAGTGTGGTAGGTGAGTAGTGTAGTAGTTTATTGTAAAGAGATTGTTTAGTAGTGCAGTAGAGAGGTGGTTCAGTAGTGTAGTAGTTTATTGTAAAGAGGTGGTTCAGTAGTGTAGTAGTTTATTGTAAAGAGGTGGTTCAGTAGTGAAGAAATTTAAAGAGGTGGTTCAGTAGTGTAGTAGTTTATTGTAAAGAGGTGGTTCAGTAGTGCAGTAGTTTAAAGAAGTGGTTCAGTAGTGTAGAAGTTTATGGTAAATAGGTGATTCAATAGTGCAGTAGTTTATGGTAAAGAGGTGGTTCAGTAGTGAAGAAATTTAAAGAGGTGGTTCAGTAGTGAAGAAATTTAAAGAGGTGGTTCAGTAGTGTAGTAGTTTATTGTAAAGAGGTGGTTCAGTAGTGTAGTAGTTTATTGTAAAGAGGTGATTCAGTAGTGTAGTAGTTTATTGTAAAGAGGTGGTTCAGTAGTGTAGTAATTTAAAGAGGTGGTTCAGTAGTATAGTAGTTTATTGTAGATTGTGGGTTCAGTAGTGTAGTAGTTTATTGTAGATTGTGGGTTCAGTAGTGTAGTAGTTTATTGTAAAGAGGTAATTCAGTAGTGTAGTAATTTAAAGAGGTGGTTCAGTAGTGTAGTAATTTAAAGAGGTGGTTCAGTAGTGTAGTAATTTAAAGAGGTGGTTCAGTAGTATAGTAGTTTATTGTAGATTGTGGGTTCAGTAGTGTAGTAGTTTATTGTAGATTGTGGGTTCAGTAGTGTAGTAGTTTATTGTAAAGAGGTAATTCAGTAGTGTAGTAATTTAAAGAGGTGGTTCAGTAGTGTAGTAATTTAAAGAGGTGGTTCAGTAGTGTAGTAATTTAAAGAGGTGGTTCAGTAGTGTAGTAATTTAAAGAGGTGGTTCAGTAGTATAGTAGTTTATTGTAGATTGTCGGTTCAGTAGTGTAGTAGTTTATTGTAAAGAGGTAATTCAGTAATGTAGTAGTTTATTGTAGATTGTGGGTTCAGTAGTGTAGTAGTTTATTGTAAAGGGGTAATTCAGTAGTGTAGTAGTTTATTGTAAAGAGGTGATTCAGTAGTGTAGTAATTTAATGCACTTGTTTAGAAGAAAAGTTGTAGTTTAGTGTATCAAGCTGTAAATCCATTTCTTTCTTTTTCTTTTTAAGGAACCAAAGCTTAATTTGGACAAAGCAAATCCTGAATTCTGAATGAAAACTGCAAATAGTATAATTCATGCAGCACTGAGAGACCTGTAATGACCACCACTGAAACCTTCACTTTCTCAACTGTCATTTTTAATGCAGCAATTCCTGAAAATCAATACGGAGCAGGACACCAAACACAGAAAAATCAATAAATGAAGACTGAAATAAATAAAACGCAGTAACTAAGCTGAGTTTCATTCAAATGGAGATTTTTGAAGAGGCCCCAGTGGTTTATGCCAAGGCTTGTTATGCAGAATGAACCCAACCAATATTATCATCCATGTAATTATACCACAGAGGTTTTAATGAATATTCTTTTGTCATCTTGATATTGTAACACCAGTAATTGGAATTATTGCCTATGACCCTATGTAGGCTGATTAATATTGATACAATCGGTCCGGCTCGAACAGAAAAAAAGCCTGGAATGAAGGGATGTCGTGGAGGGCACCATGAATAATGCATGTTCTTGTCTCTGGGGTGGGTTCAGTAATATCAACAATTATTAGCGATGACCCCTGTGTCTCTGCTGAAAGTACACACTCATTATCATACTTCCAGACTCAATCGCGTTGGAACAGACCAGGAGCGAGGGTCCGCTTTTATTAATAGCACCCATCATGCCAAGTTATGTTGACCGACGGTTCTGCTTTATATTCTGTATTTTTTCATTCTCATTGGTGTGGTTTTCTGTACAGACAGGATCAGTTTTTACATGACCATTTAACTTTTCTTACTGTGCCTTTAAGAACAATAAATGGGCAATGGTGGCTCAGTGGGTAGAGCTGGGATATTGCTCACAGGGTTGTGGATTCAATACCCGAGGTCATCTAAGCTGCCACTATTGGTACTGTAGCAGGGCTGACCCTCATGTCCTGACCCTGGCTTTTCAAGCTGGAATAAAAGAATCTAGTTGCACTGTACAAATATGAATGATATTCAGATTAAATTAAATTTTATGTAATTACAGGACCTCTGCTGTGATTAGCTGACCTGTATTGTATCCTGTTCAAAAGCAGCCTGACCTGAAGAGTTTTTAACAGTCTATTTAGACATTTCATCAGTGATGGAAAAAAATCAACTTTGGCTTTTGGAGATTGTTTCAGTAAATTACAATCTGGCAAACAGGACTGAGGGCAGTCATTTATGTCAGCCTGAAAGGAAGCCTTTGCATAGAGGCTTTCAGCAGCTACTGTTATAGATTGAATAGGCAGGTTTACACTGCAATAACGTGTTCATGATTGTGACATTTTGCACTCGGGGTTAACCGTTTAAACCATGGTCGTTGAGGTTTTACATTTTAATTTAAATTTAACTATATAACTTATTCAATATCTAGTATAAACAATGCAGTACAAATGATTCAGAATCTAGTGTAAGTAATTGTTTATCTACAATAAGCGACTCAGTATCTGGTATAAATTATTTATCACATATACATTAAGTAATTAATACATAAATAATTCAATATCTACAAAAAATTGCTCAGAATCTGCAGTAAATGGTTCGGTATCTACAGTTAATGACTCAGTATCTAGTATAAATTATTTAATATCTTCAAAAAATGATTCATTATAGAATAAATGATTCAATATATGCAATAAATGACTCAGTATCTTAATGATTTAATGTCTATGATAAATGATTCAGTATCTAGTATCAGTTATTTAGTATTTACAATGAATGATTCAGTAGTAGTATGAAATATAAACTAGGCAGAATGTAGTTTAAATGATTCAATATCTACAATAAATGTCTTAGCTTTTAGTACAAATTATGTAGTATCTACTATAAATGACTCAGTATATAGAGTAAATTATATATCTACAAGAAATGACTCAGAATCTACTATAAATTATATGGCATCTACATTTACATTTACATTTACATTTACATTTGCGGCATTTAGCAGACGCCCTTATCCAGAGCGACTTGCAAAAGTGCTTTGCTGTTTACTTAGAACATCCTTAGCTAGTAG
The DNA here is from genome assembly GCA_034509495.1 of Acestrorhynchus altus. Taxonomy (NCBI): domain Eukaryota; kingdom Metazoa; phylum Chordata; class Actinopteri; order Characiformes; family Acestrorhynchidae; genus Acestrorhynchus; species Acestrorhynchus altus. Next base: position 7,648,476 of record CM067502.1, on the reverse strand, counting down.
ATAAGGCTGGAATCTAGAGATTCCACACATTTAGACCGTGTTGAAACAAAAGTCTTTATGGAGTTAAGTACTCCTGAAACAGATGAGTCTTCAGTCTGCATTTGAAGACATTGAGGGACTCGGCTGCTCGGACTCCCAGGGGAAGTTCATTCCACCATTTTGGTGCCAGAACAGAAAAGAGTCTGGATGCATGATTACATTGCATTCTGAGGGATGGTGGTCAAGCCGAGCTGTACTTGAAGCTCGAAGGGCTCTTGGTGCAGCTCGAGTTTTGACCATTGCCATCATGTATGGAGGGGCTGGTCCATTTTTGGCTTTGTAGGTCAGCATCAAGGTTTTGAATCTGATGTTCAGCTACAGGGAGCCAATGAAGGGAACGCAGCAGAGGAGTTACTTTACTGAATTTAGGAACATTGAAGACGAGCCGCGCTGCTGCATTCTGGATGAGTTGCAATGGTCTGATGGTCCGCATAGGAAGGCCAGCCAATAGGGAGTTGCAGTAGTCTAGTCTTGAGATGACAAGAGACTGAACAAGCACCTGAGTGGCCTCTCTAGACAGAAAAGGTCGAATTCTCCTAATGTTGTAAAGGAGAAATCTGCAGGACCTGCAGTATAAATAGGATAAATAAATTTATAAATAAATAGGATAAATAAATTTAGTAGCTGCAGTAAATGACTCAGAATCTAGTAAAATTGCTTCAGTATGACTCAGTTCCTAGTATGAATGTTTCAGTAAGTAATAAATATGATTCAGTATGTAGTATAAATGGTTCAGTATCTAGAATAAATGATGCAATATGCAGTATAATTGATTCAAACAATTTAATATATACATTAAATGATTTTGTTTCTAGTATGAATGATGTGGTATCTACAACTAATAATTTAGCATCCTCTATAAATGATTTAGTATCTTGTATAAATAATTCAGGATCTACAACTAATAATTCAGTATAAATTATCTAGTAATTGCTATGAAAGTAATGTGGTTTGATGGTGTGGGATTGAAGTATGGGCCTACATAGATGGTTGGGTTTAAAAGGGTTAAAACAGGCTGTAGTGGAGCTTATAGGAACTGAATAGACCAAAGAAGTGGTTTGGAAACTTATAACTCAGAAAAGCAATGAAAGCCTTTTAAAACCTCCCTATTAGAAACTCAATGGTTCCCAGTGGTGGCCCTTGGGGAGTGCCGCAAATGCACAGTTTAGTGTTTTCCTGCTCAGTTGACTCATTAAGGTTGATAATTAGTTGATGGGTAGGTCAAACAGGTGTGTGAGAACCTTGGAAAACTATGTACAGTGTGGATCTCCCCCAGGATCATGGACTGGGAACCATTAAGCCTTTCCTTTCCATGGCCTGCTCGCTGCGGGGGACGGACTGGGCCCGTCAGGCAGGATCCAGGAGCTGGCTGTTGAGTGTCGGCTTGCATTCAGCCTGGGCGTGTGGAGCGCTCCAGAGGAAACGTCTTTGAGTCCTGCTTTAATTGGAGGGCATCCTTTGATGGTGGAGCGTGTGCTGTATCTCCATGGGTAGGGTGGTGGGGGGCTAGTGGGGAGGGCCGGGTGCTGCTGCTGCTGGAGTCCATTTGCATCTTCTTTTTCCCTGCTGCCAAAACCAACTTGCACCTCACCTCCTAAACGGGGGCTTAATGAGACGCAGACCAGCTAGTGGCAGCACTAACTGTGCAGTGAGGTTGCCAGATCTAACCCCACACCTTATACCCGGCCACTGGAAGGGCCAGACTGAGCAGATTAAACACATGCTCCCTATTCCCCTTGCCCCATCCACCACCAATACCACTACCACATCTGAGTTCCACCCCAGCTGACTTAAATGAGAATGAAATGAGGGGAGAAAAGAGGCCTTTTCATGTCGTGGATCAACAAACACAGCCCCCCAAATCCTCTTTGCAGTGATTTTGAACATGTGTTCGGTAATTAAGTGCAATGCCGAAGGAGCCTTTTCATCTGGTTCCCCGCTCGTGCGGCTCGCTGCCACACCGATTTGTCATCACTGCAGATGAAAGTCATTAGGTTGGCAATCGTAACCTGCGATCTGGTGCCAACGGCACGCACACAAACACATGTAAACATGCATGAATGGCGCACACACATTCACATTCCTGCGGTACACTATACACCATCAACCATAACATTATGACCACCTCCTTGATTCAACATTCACTGTCCATCTTATTAGCTCCACTTACCATACAGGAGTACTTGATCGTTCAATAATACTGCAGTGCTGCTGGAGTGTTTAAACCCCTCACTGTCACTCCCAACCAGAAGTATACTGCCAGCAGTGTCTTGTGGGCAGTGCCCTGTGAGCACTGATGAAGGACTAAAGGATGACCAACCCACACTGTGTAGAAAGAGATGAGCTTCTGTCTTTGACTTTACATCTATAAGGTGGGCCACCTAGGTAGGTGTGTCTAATAGAGTGAGTTTAATCCCTCCAGCAGCACTGCTGTGTCTTTGCCACTCTTACCAGCGCAACACACCACCACCATGTCAGTGTCCCTTGCATTACTGAGAATGACCCACCACCCAAATAATACCTGCTTTGTGGTGGTCCTGTGGGGTCCTGACCACTGATGATCAGGGTGAAAGGAGGTTAACAAAGTATGCAGAGAAACAGAGGGATGTTCTCCAATAAAATGGACAATGAGAGTAGAAACACACAATGCTGTGGTTGATCGGAGTACTGTACACATGTGGACACTCAGACTGTGCAAAGACATAATGTAAATATATACAAATCACACTTACCCACCCACCCACTCACTCACTCACTCACACCCTTACTGTACACACACAGTTCTAAATGAAGAACATGCAGTTCCTATTGAGATAATTGAAGCTCGGTTTATAGCGTCTGGCTGCTCTTTTTGGTTGAGGCTGGCAAACTCTACTGCCGGAGGATATGAGATGACACCTTCAAATCTAATGACAGCCAATAAGAAAAGGATTCCTCCACAATACCACGAAATGAGCCTCACGGTGCTCCAGCCTGGGGCCTGCACCACAATACAATACAATACCATTTGCATTTATATAGCGCTCTTAAGGTGTTGATTCAGGTGAAATATCACAATGGGAGGGATGGATCTATCGCCTTGAGACCATATTCAAAAGGCAAAGCAAATCAATCCCATATGTAAAATGCAGGTGCAAAGGTGCAAATGATTGACTTATCTGCAATATCCAGGCATTTGCATTGTTATTTGTGCTGAATCGGAGGCCCGTGCTTGATTGGGGGAGATGGTTTTCCAAAAGCGACTGAAAATGATATTGTAAAGTGCCAAACTCACCTGGGGAAAAAAAATAGGAAAAAAGCTGCCTTTCCTCGTCCTGGATCTGTCATTTGCTGTTAAATGTCACAAACAAAAGACAGCAGTGCGAATGCAGCTACCAGAATGCCAGGCTAGATTTTTATCACCTCTCTACAGTGACCCACGAATGGTTTACAACAAGCTGCAAAAGTGATGAAAGTGTCTGTGTGTGTGCGTGTAAGTGTGTCGGCAGGCTTCTAACAGCTAATGATAGCTGTCTGCACTTCCTTTTTTTTTTTTTTGTTTCACCACAAACTTTCAATTTCAAGGTTACTTAGTGTGTCAAGCTTTCTGGAAAGGTTCAGACTGTCGACTCTCAGGGGCTGAACCAGGGCCTCTATTGTCACTGTCAGGAAAAAGACGTGTTAGTTTTTGGTTTTAGTTGTTTTGTAAATCTGCCAGTTGTGGTTTATATTGTGTTCAAATTTCATGATGGATGGACCCATATACAGTCATGCGAAAATGCTGGGAACACCCTGTGAACACTTTTTTTCACATTTGAGAGACGGAGGTGATATAAATAAACACATAAACCAAAGAAATAAATGTCGTTTAAAAATCATTAGCAAGATCACCCCACATTTATTACTACTTAAATGCCTAAAATTAGAATCATGTGCGGCACGTCAGCGGCAAATGATTAGACCATTGTTCAGGGAACTTAGAGAGGCTGTCCTAATTAAACCTCAGACATTAGTTTGGTTTGCTCTTGATTGTTGAATGAGTGGGATTACTGTGGCGAGATGCACAGAGCTCTCAGAGGCTTCGAGAAAGATGATTGTAGATGCAGATGAGTCTGGGAAGGGATTTAAAGACATATACACACAATTAGAAATCAGCTGTTGTACTCTCAACACCTGATTGTGTCCAGAGCTTTGGTGTGTTTTTTGGAATCAGCCTCTAGCCCAACCTTCAACAAAGGAAGTACTGGACTCAAGAATCAAAAATCATTAGACCGTCATTGGGGCTCACTGGCTAATAGTTAAGCCTGTTTGAAAGTCCAGCTTGAAACATGTTTGATTTGTCACACATAGGAAAGGATATCTGTCTTGGTGTAACAGTAGAGGAGGCAGGGGCAAGATGGAGGTAGATGATCTGCTGTGGTGACCCCTAAAGGGAGCAGCCGAAAGAAGAAGAAGAAGAAGAAGAAGAAGAAGAAGAAGAAGAAGAAGAAGAAGAAGAAGGAAAGGATATCTGTCAACATTTCATTATACACTACTATGAGTGCATAAATGCATGAATGACAGGGGACGTCGATGTATCAGTCCAGAATGCTCCTTTCTGATCTTAACAAACACAACATTTTCCTGGGTGGATCCATCAGCTGGGTGAATCCTTCCACACTGGTGGAGTTGATGGGACAGCAATGCCAAATACAGCCAGTACAGTGATTGCACGCCATCAAATCCTCCATATGTATAAGAGTGAGGGCAAACCTCAACATGTAGGATTGAGTCCAAAGCTTTGAAGTAAATGTTTGAATCCCTAAGTGTCTGGTTCCCTTTTTGGGATGGATTCCCAGCCCTAATGACCCTGTGTTGTATCTTGCTCAGTCTGGGCCTGGAATGAAGCAGCTGTTTATTTGTGTAGGCCATGATGTAGCTGTGGTGCTTGTACATATGATGAAGTTTAAAACAGAAGCTTTTCCAGGATAAGCTTGTTCAAGCCCTTTATTCTCATTTACATTGTTACTTTCACAAAAGGATGGGATGTATTGTGCGAAATTCGGCTCCGGCTAAGAGATGAGCCCCGCACTGTAGGCGAATGGTAATTGGAAAGTGCATTAAAAGTAAATTTGCGGAAGCATCGAAATGCCTGGCTGAACTATACAATGTGAGGAGACATATTTTTTTTGCTCCACAGCTCAGCGATGACCTCGGGTTGCCGTCTCAAACAGAATGCATGACTGTGTTCTGGCCCAGTGCTAATAATGTTAATACAGCAAACAACTCAAAATAGCTTAGCAACTCGTCTGCTGGATGATAAACTGCAAGCGTGCACTCTGCAAGATTATTTGAACAATGAAATGTATTCCAAAGACAAAATTGAAGCCAGGCAAAGACTTTAAATGTATTCTTAAGAGGTTGTTTAATTCACTGGATTGCTGCGTAGAAAATAATGTTACTGGACAGGTATTATACTGAATCGGTTTCTTTGTGTGCGAGATTGTGAGTGGACGGTTAGTGAGTTGTGTGTAATATTCATTTAGAAAAGTAGAAGACTTGGCATGGATGGTGTGTTTACAGAATACACACATAAAATATCGAAATAAAAAAAAAAATGTGTTTGTGTGTGTGTGCATGCAATATAGTAGCAAGTCAATATAGGCCTATGTGATGTTTTCACAGCAACATTCCAAATGAGGAATAAACAAATCTTCATTAATTGCACCAGTAAGAGCAGAGTGTGAAGGTTCAATTAGCAGGGAAGAGCACAGTTTTGATCAAAATATTGCAATGCACACAACATTATGGGGGACATACCAGAGTTCAAAAGAGGACAAATTGTTGGTGCACGTCTTGCTGGTGCATCTGTGACCAAGACAGCAAGTCTTTGTGATGTATCAAGATCCACGGTATCCAGGGTAATGTCAGCACCACCAAGAAGGACCAACCACATCCAACAGGATTAACTGTGGACGCAAGAGGAAGCGGTCTGAAAGGGATGTTGGGGTGCTAACCGGCTTGTGTCCAAAAAATGTCCTTCCCAAGACGAATTGACGCTGTATTGGTTGCAAAAGGAGGCCTTAGTTCACCGTACTAATAAAGGATTGTGGTCTAAAACCAGGTGTTTCGGTTTTATTGTCCAACCGCTGTAGATCTTTAAAAATATGTGTACATATATTTCCATGACTATAAATGTCAGTATATTACTCTAAGAATGCAGTCTGCTATTAGGATTGGACATTGATTCTGATATGAACAAAATCATATGGATCAGATCTTTCAAAGCCCACATTTTGCAGGTGGCTACATGCCAGTATTCTAAGCTTAATTTGGCAGTATGACACTCTCGTTACAAAAGTGTTCCGAAATCAGTGCAGGTTTACTCACTACATGTTGGAATTTACTTTGGGGTATTTAAATGCTGCTCTTTACTCACACAAGAGTTTGAATTTTGCTATAATTTTCACTATGACAGACATTTGTCATAAATACACAAATAACATAGCTTGACATTCATTTGAAACTTTATTTGGAGTAATGTGAAGTATAGTTAATACTACATTTCCTAGTCAATTTAATCAATACAAAATAAATGTCAAAATTATTGCATTTCAGATCAAAACATGCAAGATTATTCATTTCAAAGAAGATATTCGAGCTGTAAACTATCAAATATATATATATATATATATATATATATATATATATATATATATATATATATATATATATTATGTATAAAATTTAAAATAATTTATAAAAATGATAGCGTATGGATATTTTTTCTCATCGTGTAGGAAATGAGTACAGCTCAGTGTATCTAACAGCTGTATTCAGCACATTCCCACTTTGGAGGACATGGAAAGGTGTAATTTGTCCATGTTCTTGGAATTGTCTGAGACATTAATGGAATCTGCCTCAGCTTTCCTCCTTATATGGACCAGTGGTGTCATTCATATCTGCAGCACCCGCTTCTTTAACAAGAGGCATGTTCAACGTCTTGATTGAGTAGATGTAGCTAATTAAGAGAGGCGCCGCCATCTGTAATGTAACTGCGGCAAGCTGATTTCTGGTCACACTTTCTGAATCTCAATGAATGAATTACCGCAAATCAGAGGGAAACGCTTCGGCAGTATCGCAACGAGCCAATCGCTGAGATATGCGGCCTAAGTCATGCCTAAGTCGTGAGGTTTTGCTGCTGAAGTTTGTTTTAGGCTGAAATTCACTCATTAAGTGTGACTGTGAAGAAAGGAATTGTTATGTGCTGGCATGCAGGACAATGCCACGTGTTCAACCAGGAGCCGTTTGGGCCGGGCTCGTGTAAGAGGACGTTTTTCTGCTGGACAAGAGGGAAGGAGACAGATGAACGGTAAATTAGCTTTGTGGTAAACAGGCGGCGTCCGTAATCTGGCCGCATAATTGGCCTCGCCGCTTCCTCGCTCGCAACAGATGACAGGGTTGTAATGGCTGTCTTCATTTGTCTTGCTTTATTGCGGCATAATGCTGCCTGCAGCACAGACCTGGCCGCGCTCCTGGACAGCGGGCTTTTTTACGGGGCAGAATCGGTAGTCGCTGACTCTTGCTGTCTTTTCTGGCCTTGTTTTTCTCACAGAGGGATTCTTCCTGACCGAAGAGGAGCAGGATCAATGAGTCTTGTTTACCGTAACAGTTTGGCAAGATTGAGCATAATTTCCCACATCTGGATTAAAATCGGATTGGGACACGTCATTCCTTGATGCTTCTGAAATCAAGGGTGTTAAAAAGTGTGCATTTGTTGGAGTAGCTGTCTCTACTGTCCAGGCAAGACCTGGACAAGATTTTGGAGCGTTGCTGTGAGGATTTGGTTGGTCTGCAACAACAGCTTTAGCTGGTGAGGTCAGGACATTGGACGATCACCACCCCACCTCATCCCCAAGTCATCCCAAATGTGTTGGAAGGGGCACCATCATTCCAGGGAACAGAGTTCCTCAGCTCCAGAGCTCAGTTCCGAGAGGCTTCATGCTCCTGAAGCCAATAGGTTCATGTTCATCTGCACCAAAGAATCCTATTCTACAGGCAGTATTTCACTACAAGGACAAGACAAGCTGTGTGTGTGTGTGTGTGTGTGTGTGTGTGTGTGTGTGTGTGTGTGTGCATTTTCACATCTGTGTCAGCAACAGGTGCAACTTAAATGATCAATTAATTGTCACGCAAAAAGCCTCCATCTCCATTCTTGCGAATGTGAATCTAGCAGGTGTTCTTTATATTGTGTCAAGATTTCATGATGAATGGGCCAATAGAAATGCACCAAATGACTTGGACTACAATCTTTTTACATTGACTTCTATTGAAGTGTAAGATGTTTTTCCTTGTAGATGCGCTCAGGTGCTCTCTTTCAGGATTAGATTGGACTGAGTTACTGGAGCAGGCTGATTGTGAAGGCCGCTGTGGTGGATTGTGACATTCTGACACTGTTCTGAATAAAAAGTGGCCTGCTTTGTGGAGGAGATGTGCAGTGCTGATGTGCTGTTGGTGCAGGAGCTGTGGTCTGTGGCCTCAGAAAGCCTCTGTCTCTTACAACAAAACACAGAACACAGCTGAGGAGTGAGGCAGTGATTCACACTGCATGATTTTACAGGAATAAGAGCAGTGATGAACAGAGAGGGGGAGAGAGAGAGGGAGAGAGAGAGAGAGAGAAGGAGAGAGAGAGAGAGAGAGAAGGGGAGAGAGAGAGAGAGAGAGAGAGTGAGAGAGAGAGAAGGGGAGAGAGAGGGAGAGAGAGAGAGAGAGAGAGAGAGAGAGAGAGAGAGAGAGAGCAAGAGAAAATATTTCAAATAAAATATCTGTCTCCCTCTTTGTCTCTCTCCCTCTTTGTCTCTCTCTCTCTCTCACTCTGTTTCTCTGTCTACCCTTTCTTGCATTATCTTTCTCTCACTCTCGCTCATGCTTTCTCTTTCACTTCTTTTTCTCTATTCCTCTCTTTCTTTATCTTGCTCCTCTTTCTCTCACTGTCATTTTATCTCTCTCCTCATCTCTCTTTCTCTTGCTCATTTTCTCTCTTTCTTCCCCCTCTTTTCTGTCTCTGTCTTGCTTTCTCTCCCTCTCCCTCTTTTTTGCTCTCACTTATTTGTTCCTCTACTTCCTCTACCTTTTCTCTATTCCTCACTCTCTTTCTCTCTTGGTCTTTTCCTCTCTCTTTCTCCCCCTTCTCGTGCATTCTCTGTCACGTTCTGATTTGCTCCCTCTCTCTCTCCCTCCCTCTCTCTGTTTATAGCTCATTTTCTCTCGTTGTCCCCTCTCTCTTGCCTTTTTCTCTCACTCTCTCACCCTCTCTTTCTCTCTCTGTTCTCTATTTCTGTTCCTCTCATTAATGTTAAAGGACTTGCAGCAACGTACAGCTGAACGTAACACACACTTTACACTACATAATCCAGAACAGAGCAGCGATGAATCTGATAGCATGTATTTTTTAATCAGACATCCAGCTTGATGTGTGTGTGTGTGTGTGTGTGTGTGTGCGTGTGTGTGTTGAAGTAATAAAGCAATACACACACTAATAACTCAATATTCTAATATTATCATCATATTTTAATATCATCATCATCATCATCATCATCCACAAAGTTCTGCAGACAGTCAAATTCCCACACATTATGCAATGCTACCCACACCCACACACACACACACACACACACACACACACACACACACACACACACTGATATTAGACCATGTGTGTCACACACACCAGCAACAGCTGTGTAATCTATCTGAAAATGGGTTCTGGATCTGCTGGATCTTCTGTTCCAACTGCCTGTTCCTGCTTTATTATTAATCTCTTTAGCAGACATCAGAACCCAGGAGCTGAAGCACAACAAGCTTTCCCCAGTAAGACTCCTTTATTCATCTTTTCACATATGAGTTATTTGTACAGGGGAACGTGAACAAAACTCAGAACACAGAATAAAGGAGATAAGTGTTGCTGCATGATTAAAACTGACCTATTGATCACCATTCCAGACAGTTGGACGCACTATACAGAACCCTGTTATAGAAAACATCAATTGTATTTTCGATGTTCTAATAACGAAACAATATTTTCAGTTAGATACAGATACCAAAACGATACAAAACAATTATATTTAATATGTAATATGGACTCTACAGAACCTCTGAAGGTGTTCTGTGGCATCTGGCACCAAGTAGATCCTTTAAGTTGTCCTGTAAGTTGTGAGGTGGGGCCTCCATGGATCACATCAATGAGTCTTTGGTATCTGTGACCCTGTCCTGACCGCTGTACACTGGAAACACCCCATGTTTTAGACATGCCAGACCTGATGTTTTAGAGATGCTCTGTCCTGGTCGTGTAGACTTCTTAACAGGCTCAAATCCTTATTGTCCATTTTTCTTACTGCTGATTTCACTTGATGAAATCCATCACTTGACAGATGCCACTGTAGATGATTAATTAAAGAATACTACATTAATCTCCATTATATGGGACATGGGTGGTCCCTCAACAGTAGTGCATACCACTTTAAATGGAAATTCAGGAGCTAATCAGGAGCAGGTTTTCTAGTACCTGTCTATTACCAGTTCAATAGTACCACACTGCATATTGGTCCACTGTTTTTCAGACTCAGTTACAAAGTACTGAATAGTATAGATGTCCCACGGTCACCCCGGTCTGTGGTTGGTGTTCTCCTTCTGAGCAGTCAAGTGCAGCCATTCAGCACAAACGCCGGAATAAACAAGTCAATAAACCCACCACTGCATTTTACAAAGAGAAGAGAAAAAAAAAACACAAATGCAGAAGTTACTTATTAGTCAGCATGTGTGTGTGTGTGTGTGTGTGTGGGGGGGGGGGTTGTGGACTGTGAGTAAAAGTGGCTATTATTGGTATTTCTGTACAATTCAGCAGAAATCATATGGGATTTTCTACCAGCATTTTTCCTCCATGCATTTAAATACAGTGATAAAGACGCCCCTGAGTACAAGAGAAAAAATGTGGGCTCCACCACAATAAAACAACACTGTTTAAAAAGTGTCTTTTACGTAATATTTAAAGCAGACAGTTTAGAAATAATGGCAGGGACACTCAGAGAGTATAGTGCATCTCAGAGACAGGCAGGAATGAACATGAGCGCTGTTCTCTTATGAAAATGGGAACATTGAATCGGGTCTGAAAGTGCAGCCGTCACTCGGAGATGTATGTATTTCACAATCGATATCATAAATTGACTTTAACCCATAGAAATAGTGTCAAGATAGTTATTCTGATGAACACTAATTTACATGACATAATTGTTCATAAAACTAATTACACAATCACACATGGTGTAACTGTTAAGGATGTAATTACACAATTTTTCAGAGTAATAATGACATAGTTCATTTTTTATTTGATTTGCATTCTCTACAAAGGTCAAGTCTACAGGTCCAAGTTTCTCTGCTTGTTTGTTGTATTGTGTGTTGCATTAAAGGTCGACCGATAAGGGTTTTATTGTCCGATGTCGATATTCAGTCGATTGAGTCGAGTTGAGTTCAGTCCAGTTTGAAACAGTTAGATTCAGGACAGTCCTACACAGCTAAACTCATTTCAGTTCAAGTCCGTTCATATGGACATGCTTAGTGAACTGGACAAATCTGGACAAAAAAAGAATGTGTAATTTAACCAATGCAAGACCAATACCAGTGAAAAATGAAATTGGCATGTCCACTTGAACGCAAGTTCTTGAAGTGACTATTTCATGTTTACTGAACAAAATGAACAGAAAACAACTAAAAGTCGCGGTGTTTCCTCTCTCTCCTCTCTCTAGCTGCACTCTGACGTAGACAAAGGCGAAGGCAGGATAAAGTACGTTCTAAATGGCGAAGGGGCCACCACCATTTTCACCATCGATGAAAATACAGGCGACATCCACGCCACCAAGCGGCTGGACCGCGAGGAGCAGGCCTACTACACCCTGCGAGCACAGGCCCGAGACCGTGCCACCAACCTGCCTGTGGAGCCCGAGTCCGAGTTTGTCATCAAGGTCCAGGACATAAACGACAATGAGCCCAGGTTCCCAGATGGCCCCTACCAAGCCCATGTGCCTGAGATGTCTCCAGTGGGTGAGTGACCGTAAATGACCCTGAGGATGGTAACTCATCACTGCTGGATCCTTGATCTTTCAGCCCTTGAATCAGTGATCAAATTTCAATGTTTAAATGTAGTAAAAATGACAGAAGAAGGAGTCTGTCCTAATTTTTTGAATTTTCCACCATTTCAAATGTCACCATTCAGCTAAAATTGAGATAGGACATTTTGTCTATTTTGCCCAGCTAATTTTGCCTAGTTGAGTCCAGTTAATTCTGGTCATTTCAACTCAGTTTGTCTTAGTTCAGCTAGATTTGTTTACAGTCAGTGTGTTTCGCAGACAGGAAATAAGCCCTAGTCCTAAATTAAACTGTACTTCCAAGAATTTTTTATTCGTGATTAAATATAGTTAAATTCATTTAGGTTTATTTCATTTCAATTCAGTGCAATTCACTTCAGTTCAGTTCTGTTCATATAACTTCCAGTCAGTTGGCGAATGCATTTACCAAGCTTGTCAGCATGCCCTGACCAGCATGACCAGAATGACCAAACATGTCAAGTATGCAACATACAATATGTAGGTCAAGAGCTGGTGAACCAGTTAACCAGCTAAACAATATATTGTATGTTTGAGCCTTGATGACCAGCTTTTCAGTCACCTTCAGAGAGTGTAAACCATATATAGAGAGAGTAATATAGAGTGTGTACACATTAATGTGCACGATACGTACATTATTGCTGTGAATGGAGAACTATAGAAAAGGTGAGGTGGATTTACCAGCAGTATGTTCTGGAAAACACAATTTCAATCATTTGAATGTTTGTTTGCTACCTTTTCTCAAAAGGTTTATTGGCATTTTTAATACTTTTCTTTAAAATTTCCAACCTAGCAACAGTCACTAAGAGATATGATATTTGTGGACAAAGCTTGGAGGATCAGTTCAGTTCAGTTCATTTACTTTAATTGAGTTTTTTTGGTGATTATGCTTCCTCTGCGGAGCAATAACCCATCCTATGACTTCAGTCAACACCGAAAAGGTAGAGTAACTAAATTCTGTTGACATTGCTGCTAGCCTATTAGTAACGTCCCTGATCTTGTCTGTGACTGACAGGTTTTGTCAATTTGCTGAAATGATCGTTCCACCTCGTTCAAGTAGATGCGTATTTGTCATTGACAGAAATGTCTGGGTTAATTGGAAGTGCGTCCATGTCCATGAGAAATAAGAATTTATTTAACGAATGTACCTTTAGTCTCCACACACTGATGAACCTCCCTTACTGATATAACCTCCAGTAAATCAATCACCGGACAGACACTGTTTACACGTTCTCCTGCTGAAAGGAGCGTTTTGTTTGCCACTGTTTGACCATGCGATGCATATAATGGCTGACAATCAGGGTGAGAGAGTTGACACGCTGTTTTATAAGAGCAATTAACATGCTGGCCGCCAGTGTCTGTCCAGAACCTGGGAGCAAAGCCATTAGCCCCTGCGAATGCATGCGACCCTGTTTTTCATTGACTGCGTTACAGATCAATTTAAAATCATTAGCGGCTGAGTGGTGATGAATGGACTTGATTAATGAGAAAATGATTAATTTAATTTGGTAATTAAGAAGCAGGAGATTGTTTGCGGCTGCGGACCTTTGTGGCACCTGGACACATCTCTCTCTCTCTCACTTTTGACTTCTAGGAGTGCAAATTTGAAGCAGATGCTTATGATAACGGCCTCGCCTGCTCATTTTTCACACATTATGACTTTATTAAGATGTGCGCAGGGCTGCATTAAACTGTTATTGCCGGGTCAACCAGCTGGACCACGTGATGAAGGTGTGCAGTCAGGGTTTTTTTCTTGTCTTGCTAATTAACATCCATTACCAGCTGACAGGGAGCTGCGTACTGGGTTGTTTATAAGCAGCTTTATTGTTTGGAGTAGCGCTAACAACTAACCTCTGTTCTCTAACAAAAATAGAATATTATTATAAAGCTCATTTGTGATTACAGCTTCTTTCAAAACTGTCTTATTTTATATTCATTTCACATTAACTGACATTTCAAGCATCTTTTTTTGTTTAAGTGTTGATCATGTTGACTATGAGCTCATGAAAATCAAAAATCATTGCACAACAATAGCCTTTCTGAACAAAAAGGTTAAGCAGCATCTTTCATAGGAGAGAACAACAGAGAATTTGCCAACATACAGTCCATCCAGAAAGTATTCACAGAGCTTTACTTTTTGCACATTTTGTTATGTTACAGCCTCATTTCAAAATGGATTAAATTAAATTTCCCTCAGAATTCTACACATCATACCTCGCAATGACAAAGTCAGAAAACTTGTTTGAAATCTGAGTATGATGCTACAAGCTTGCCACACCTGTTTTTGGAAGTTTCTCCCATTCTTCTTTGCAGAACCTCTCAAGTTCCATCAATTGAATGGAAACCTTGGTGCTCAGTTATTTTTAGATATCTCCAGAGATGTTCAGTCAGCTTCAACTCTGGGCTCTTGCTGGGCCAGATGATTAACCTTCATCTCGGTCTGAGGTCCAGAGCACTCTGGAGCAGGTTATCATCAAAGATGTTTCTGTACATCACTGCAGTCGTCTTTCCCTCGACCCTGACTTGTCTCCCAGTTCCTGCTGGAGAACAACATCCCCGTAGCATGATACTACCACGACCATGCTTCACTGTAGGAATGGTATTGATTAGGTGATGAACAGTGCCTGGACTTCTCCAGACATGATGCTTGACATTCAGCCCAAAAGGTTCAATCGTATTGTTTCTCGTGGTGTTTAGGTGCCTTTTGGTAAACTCCAGACAGGCTCTGATGTGCCTTTTACTGAGAAGTGGCTTCCATCTGGCCACTCGTCCATACATGCCTGTTTGATGGAGTGCTGCAGAAATGGTTGTCCTTCTGTAAGGTTCTCCTCTCGCCACAGAGTAATATTGGAGCTCTTTCAGAGTTACAATTGGGTCACCTCCCTGACTATGGAACTTCTACCATAATCACTCAGTTGGGCCAGCAGCCAGCTCTATAAAGAGTCCTGGTGGTTCCACCAACATCCATTAATGGTTGATGGAGGCCACTCTGCTAATTGGGACCTTCAATGCAGCAGAATTTTTTCACGTACCCTTCCCCAGATCTGTCTTTTGATGCAATCCTGTCTCAGAGGTCTACAGACAATTCATTATGACTTGGTTTGTGCTCTGACATGCACTGTCTACTATGGGACCTTATATAAACAGGTGTGTGCCCTTCCAAATCAAGCTGTGGAAATATCTGAAGGATGATCAGTGGAAACAAGATGCAGCTGAGCTCAATTTTGAGATTCATGGAACAAGCTGTGAATTCTTATGTTCATGTGATATTTTTTTGTTTTTATTTTTAATACGTTTGCAAAAATTGCAAAGAAACTTTTCGTATTTTGTCATTGTGGAGTATTGTGTGTAGAATTTGGATGGAAAAAGGCTAAAACAAAAGTGCAAAAAGTGAAGCGCTGTGAATACTTTCCAGATGCACTGCACATACTGTATTTCTGGTCAATATTTTTATATTATAAAAATAAATATTTTTAATTAATACCCAGTACAACCCTGTCTGGTTTAATTTTTGTTAAGACTAAGGCTGGTATAAGGGCATATCTGAAGTATTGCCAATTTTCTGGGACTTATTAAACAACTCTGTATCTTTTTAACTGCATCAGCAAACGAGGGAAGCAAGCAGAACTGATGTTGGGGAATATATAAAAGAAGTATGAAGAGATTTAAAGAGCAGAGTAACTCTTTACAATTGCCTAGAGGTTTATTTCGCGCAGGAAATCTGAGCTTTACAGGATGCACTTCAGATTTTGTCAATATCGGCACTGTATCTAATACTGAGCACCCTCACTGACTCTTAGTCATGTAAGACCTATACATCACTATGGCTTTCATTACCTTTGAATGAGATTGTGATCTAAAGGCGTTTTCAAAAGTTGTCTTCATAGTGATCAAGATAAACACAGACATTCAGAGCAGGTTTAATGTGAAACGCTCTGAAACTTGCCGTCGAATTGCTCACAGTGGGCGTGATAGGAACCAGACGTCTGAAGAGTTGAATGCCTCTAAAAGCTCACTCACAGAACGATATTACCTGAAATGGGTATGAATACACTAAGTCTTAGACACTGTTTGGTCGTTTAAAAACCCAGGAGATACATATTCTAAAGAAAAAATAATATAAAACAAATGTTTTCAGGTTTATAACTATTCTGCCATCATCGAAAATTACACATAAATCAGAATCAGAATTACTGTACTGATCCCCGCGGGAAATTACAAATTACAGCGGCACCCATCTGTATAAAATATTAGGATTTAGAATAATGAAAATAAAAATGACAGAGTAATAACAAGAATAAGCAGAATGAACACTTTGAAACTACAGAATACCACCAAAATCAAACTCTTTGGAAATATATAGAGTTTGATTTTGGTGGAATGAGTCTTGCACTGAAAGTGCTCCTGTGTCTCATAACTGTTTGGTAGAGTGGCTGAGAGTCATTGACCATAATGGCCTGCAGTTTAGACAGCATCCTCCTCTCCAACACTGCAATCAGAGAGTCTTGCTCAACTCCTCCAACATCGCTGGCCTTAAGGATCAGTCTGTTGAGTCTGTTGGCGTCTGATTCCCTCAGTCCGCTGCCCCAGCATGCAGCAGCATAGAGAATAGCACCCGCCACCACAGAATCATAGAAGATCCTGAGCATCGTCCCGCAGATGTTGAAAAGGGCATCCGTGTTCTTAGCCCAGTCCAGTTTATGATGGTCACAGGGGTCACCGGTGTGTTGTTCCTCCACAGGCCACTAATTCTTTCGTCTGTGTAAAATCGAGCTCCAGATAGTTCACCTAGCACCAAGTCCTTCACCGTCTACCTGTACTCATCCTCATCACCCTTGCTGATGAGTCATCAGAAAACTTCTGCAGATGGCAAGTCTTTTGTAGTTGCTGAAGTCTGTGGTGTAGAAGGTGAAGAGCAATGTAGAGAGGACAGTTCCCTGTGGGGCTCCAGTGCTGGTATCCACTTGTCTGACACACAGTGCTGCAGGCGTGAATACTGTGGTCTGCCAGTCAGGTAGTCAACAATCAGGACACGAGAGGGGTGTCTACTTGCATCTATCTCATCTTGTCACACAGGAGAGCAGGCTGAATGGCATTGAATGCACTAGTCAAAAAAGATGACCCTTACAGTGCGGGCAGGCTTGTCCAGGTGAAAGTAGACTCGGTTGAGCAGGTAGATGATGGTGTCCTCAACTCCCAGAAGGGGCTGATTGGCAAACTAGAGGGGATCCAGGGATGGCTGGACAATAGGTCCAGGGTAGGACTCGCTATGGTTTTCATTGAATGGGACGTCAGTGCATCTGGCCTGTAGTCCATGATGTCACTGGGTCGTGGCATCTTCAGCGCAGGAACAATGTAGGATGTCTTCCATATCACACGTACCCTCTGGAGACTTAGGCTCAAGCTGAGAACATGGTGAAGTTCTCCACAAGGCTGGGTGGTACAGGCTTTAGCAGGAGTATTTATCTCCTGAGGAGGAATCTCTAGATTCTAGCCTTGTCTACTAGCTAAGGATTGAACAGCAAAGCAGTTTGTAAGTCGCTCTGGATAATGGCGTCTGCTAAATGCCATGAATGTAAATGTAAATACTGCAAAGTCTTAGTCTTGACTCAGAATGGACCACTTTAAAGTGTTTAATTGAATCCAGATTGAATTTCTGGATTCCAGTACTGTAATGGTCTTAACTACAACAATATCTGTATGTGTCCAAACCTTTCACTGGTACTGTACATAATGGACACCTTAGTGTTATCTTGTTGTTGTTGTTGTTTATAAGTAAATATCTAAAGCATTTTATAGTAAAAACCCTTTGTGTCTTCTGATAGTGAGTGAAATTTGTTGTTCTGAGGGCCGCGTGCCACCACACTCTAGAGGCGTCTCATTTTTTCTGCGGGTGTGCACCCAGTGGTGTCCTCCAGATGTTTGGGTTTCAGATTTGACACAAACTGGGCTCATCCCCAAATGTCTTATTTAGTTATTTTATGAGCAAATGCATTTAAGGATAATCTGTACTTTTTTCCAAGGAGCGCCCCGAGCCTGTAAATTGCGCTCAAATGAAGGCCTGGCACTTTCCATTAGCCATTTTACAGTTTAAATAAAATCTATCTGGGAAATATCAGCTGGCAAACTGGGCGACATTAAACTCCTTTGTGATGTCGTACCACAGCACAGAGGGCCACATAACAGTTCTAAAGGCTGAGTCCTCACATACAGATCAGATGCTACTAAGAGAGAGCGAGGCATGCTGTTCGGCAAAGAAAGGATTACATGGTGGGACACAAATGACATAAAGCCTGTGACTGTAGTCCGATAAAGAAAATTATCTAGGTATTTGCCACCATGAATAGAATGAGGAACAAACACACTGACATGACAGTGGTGAAAGTACACAGCAGTAGGACTATAAAGGCAGCAGATTCAATAAAACCTAAAGGAAGTCCTGAGACCGGCGTATTGTGGCGAGTGGCATTGTCTGCTTTTGCGTTCACTCAGTATGTCCTTGTGTTTTTGTTTTTTTTTTGTTTGTTTTTTTTTGTTTTTTTTCCAGCTTTCACACAGCTGTATTCCATCCAACACGTTGAAACAATCAGGATAAAACTGAAAAATAAAGTGTGTGCCACACAGTCCAGATAATTTGTCCAGCCTTGAAATGTCATATCTACTTTCAGAAGACAATGGGAATTAAAACAATTAAACAGGAAATTAAAAGCAGTTTGTACCTCTGATTTAGACTTACGAAGTTAGTAGCTCTGATTTAGACTTACGAAGTTAGTAGCTGTGATTTAGACATATGAAGTTAGTAGCTGTGATTTAGACTTACGAAGTTAGTAGCTCTGATTTAGACGTATGAAGTTAGTAGCTCTGATTTAGACGTATGAAGTTAGTAGCTCTGATTTAGACGTATGAAGTTAGTAGCTGTGATTTAGACGTATGAAGTTAGTAGCTCTGATTTAGACGTATGAAGTTAGTAGCTCTGATTTAGACGTATGAAGTTAGTAGCTGTGATTTAGACTTGTGAAGTTTGTACATGTGATTAAACTTAGGAAGTTTGATTGATTTTTACATGTAAAGCTTGTACATGAGATCTGGGCTCACAAGGTCTGTTTGTGGAGTTTGCACTTTTGATTTAGGCCTGAAACATTTGTTTCAAGTATTTGATCTATACTTACAAAGTTTGTATGTGTGATTTTGGGTTTATATAGTTTCTATGCTCGTGTGGTGTTTGTAAATATGAATTATTCTTGCTAACTTTGCACGTGTGATATTTATTCCTGATGTTTGCATATGTAATTAAGGCCTGTGACGTTAGTATGTGATTAGTATATTTGTAAATAACCGTCCCTGATATGCTACAGTTGTGCCAGAGTATCAGGTTGGCGTGCAGAACAGACGAAGCCTAGGGAAGCAGAGGTAAACGCTGGGGTTGAGGATTTAATGAAAATAAACAAAATACCAAACTAAAGGATCTCAAACAAACACTGGGTAAACAAAATGCAAGGTAAACAAACAAAAAGAAACGAACGGATTAAACACGGAACAACTGACTGACAGAATCAAACGTACAAACCAACATGATCTCTACGCACAAAGTTGGAAAAAAAAGGACTGACACGAACACAACGCATATGGGCAGAAACAACAACTAGGACACGCTACGCTAACATATCACTACCATGTCAGTGTCTTTAGTGCATCTTCCAATTAATATAATACTGCCATTACTGTTGTTTTTCAGGTACATCTGTGGTGGAGGTGAAAGCAACCGATGCAGATGACCCCACATATGGCAACAGTGCCAGAGTCGTCTATAGCATTCTGGAGGGACAGCCATATTTCTCAGTTGAGCCCAAGACAGGTACAAACACAGCAGTACACAAGTAAACAAGAAAACAGTTCTCACTGTTTGTGGATGCTAATGTGTTGGCAAAGATCCATTATTTTATCACAGAATACATTCTCAATACTAAAGCATCCGGCATGGTTCTTGACTTGGAGGTGTGGCTATAGGAAACAGCTTCAGATGCTATAATAGGCTTTCCATCATGTAGAGGTTCTTTAATTTCAAAGATGCTCTTTACGTGTGCATACGTTTACCTTCCCCCACTGAAGCAACTGGCCCTTTTTAGGGCACCTAAAGAAGGCACACTCAAGAAGGATTTTGTTTTATACCAAATAATCCCTTGACCTTTTTAGATAACGCTAATTCCAAGCTTCCGAATGTCTTTAGACAAGCAGATGCAGGGTAGCCTACAGTAAAACCACTGGGAAATAATATTCCACTATATTCCCAATACTGTATGTGTTATTTATAGGTCACCTGCTAGGGCAACTGGCTCCAGTGTGTCAGCTCACCCATACTAAACCCCACTGAAGGCAAAATCATGTCACCATATCAAAACTCAGAATGCTGATGCCTGTCAAGGGAGGGCAGGATTCATGCCCCATCCCTGCTCTCCCCAGAATTCATAGACTTACAGTTAAAACGAAGCAAGTTACAACTGCTCGATCTCTTGACATGCCAGCGACACGCTGATTATTCTGTGGAATATTTTTAGAGGATTTATTGTCTAGATTCCTCAAATGTGACCAGCGGTACAGCATGAAAAGCCATATCTCACAAGGCTATGGTAGGATCTCGTGATAGATCTTGGCCTGTCACAGCGGGAGTACAATCCTGAGATTAAATAATGCAAGTTGAGCAGCCATGACAGCTCAGACACTCCATAGCAAAATCTACCTGCTATGAGCTTTCACATGAAGAGACACTTTGTGTGCAGATTTAAAGCTGATTTATGCTTCCTAAATTTATATATGTGATACATTTGGAGATCATGCATGTGATTTATACATGGGTTTATGCTCAGGAAGTTTGTATAAATTATGCATATGTGACATATACAAAGTCTACGACTACACTTGTACATAATATATACTGTTCAAGTTGATATATACTTTAACTTGTACATTTATATATAACAATTGCTTCAACGTATACATTTAAAGTTATATTTATACATTTATTTATCATCTTTATGCATGATTTATACTTTTAAATCATCATTTATATTTATGAAGTTTATACATACAATTTGTGACTTCTACTTGCAGAGTATTTGTATGATGTACACATAAATCATACTTTACATATGTATACATTTAATAAATACTGTAAATGATTTGTTCTTGTAACATTTATTTGTACAATTAATATGTGAGTTATGTACCATCTATAGCTACATTTTAAATAAGTTTATATTTTTATATAATGTATACAGTAAGTCTTTAATATATAAACTGTATTGTTGTTTATGCATGAAATGAATGCATCATTTTATACATATAGTGATCTAATTTATTCTTGTATAATTTGGAAAGTTTATACACATAATGTATGTGTGATTTATAGATGTACAATTTGTCTGTGGTCGCATGAAGTTTATATGTACAACATATGTGATTTCTACTTTCCAAGTTTATATGTATGATCTACATTTCCATTTGTTATCATTATTTTATTTAAAAAAGAAAAAGCATATTTGATATTAATTACATGTAAAGTGACAGCTTTCAGGCCTTTTTTTTTATTTTAATGTATGTAAACACTACTGTTTACTGTTAGTATGACGTATAGCTCATGAAAACCAAAAACTGAGTTTCTCATAATTAGAATATTTAATTTTGAGATTGAGTAAATTACTATTCAAACAATATCAGCATTAAAATAGGCTGAAGCAGAAGTACTCACTGGGATTGTGGGTTTATTGACTAAATGGAACATGAAGCAGCATGAAGTAGCATTTTTAATTGGAAAATCTGTTGAATCAATTTTGAAATAAGGCTGTAACATAACAAAATGTGCAAAAAGTTAAGCGCTGTGAATACTTTCCGGACGCACTGTATATGGTTTATAGCCAGGTTTATATTTAAAGTTTATATATTTGTGTTTGATTTATATCTGCAATGTTTATCTAAGGTTATGTAGACCATTTATGACCTTTCTATGTAATTAATATTGGCATTGTTTAGACATAGTTTATCACAGTTTGTGAAGTTTATCTGTATAAAATGTGAGTTACATTTGCAAATCCGCCAGTTTATATACTTCACCTACAATTACACCACCTAGTCCAGCTATGTTTAAACAATGGTCTTACAGCCGATGATACATGTAATAGAATCATTGGGAGCTTACTGTTTTGATTTCCTCACAATTTGTTGGAACAAGCTGATGAAGTCTGGATGAAGTTAGTGCCGCACATTAGCACCTGATTATATGAAAATAAAGCTTAAGTGTAATCAGCACGCTAGCTGTAAACTGAGGTCAGTGCTGCGTCCACATGAGGTCTGTCATTAGTCCTTGATTAAACCTTGTTTTAAGAGTATAGGCTCATTTTAGATTTTTCCCTTCAGCATGTAGAAGCAGCAAATGCCAGACATGGTAAATAGCAGCTCCTATTGATTAGGGTTTATCTCAAACAGTCTAGGCACAAGACGGAAGAGAGGGGCCGTTTAATCGCACGGGAATGAGTCAACCGCCGATAATGGCAAAACTAACAAGGATCCGGAGAGGAAATTAATTCCAAGTCCGGCGCAGACATGGGTAAAGATGACTTATCATGGAGAGGCATTATTAAGATATGCTTTTGTTAAGACTGAAAGCACAGCCTTGAATGTCTTCTCTATAAAACAATATAATCCTGTTTTAATTATGACACAGCCACAGTCGAAAGGAGCTTTGAAGACTGAGCCAATCAGCAGCCCTTCTGGTGTCCCTCAGTGCACATTTTCACTCCTATACTGTCCAAAAAGTCACAGACACCTGTTTAATCCAGCCTTTAGGGTATAAATAGACTGTTTGTGCCCCTTTGCTATGGTATGGTACAATGGTTTTGAACATTGTTGTGAGAATTTGATTGCCTTCAGCCCCACAAAGCAATTACAGAGGCCAGATATCAGTACTGTGGTCAGGTTAATTGTTCTTTTCAAAGATACATGCTGATACAAATTCTGATATATGCTGGTCTAGTCCGTGTACAGAAGCATTGCCAATAGAATAGGGCTGTTTGGAGCAAATAGACTTCTTGGCACCATGCTGAATTCCAGGCCTGGGCAAGAGGAGTACATAGCATTTGGGTTTAGCGTCGAACTGTGGAGCACTGAAACTGTGTTCTGTGGAATGGTGGTGCTCTAGCCAATGCAGTTAGGGTGAGTTGAGTAGCTGGGGATGAGGCGAGGTGGTGATCATCCAACATCCTGATCTTACTAATCCTCATGTTGCTGAATTCAAACAAGTTCTCACAGCAATGCTCCAAAATCTAGTATAAAGCCTTCCCTGGAAAACAGACAAAAACGATCATCTCTTTTTTAAAACACTTGATTTTAGAAGAAACAGAAAATAAGCAGGTGTCCCAATACTTGTGTACATATAGTCTACGTATGGTTATGACATCACACCCATTATGAATGTTAAATATACTGCTTTTGTTTCCTTATATGGCCTGTATTGACTGGGGAGTGAACAGTATGTTTAACAATGTTTACAGGTATTGTGAGGACAGCGCTGCCCAATATGGACCGAGAGGCAAGAGACCAGTACCTGCTGGTTATCCAGGCCAAGGACATGGGTGGCCAGATGGGTGGCCTCTCGGGAACCACCTCAGTGACTGTCACACTGACTGACGTCAACGACAACCCCCCACGATTCTCCAGAAGTACGGTGGTCACGCTCCAAGACATCGGAGCTTAATTTTCATAAGCCTGCAAATATGCAGATAATACTGAATACCAGTGGATTACTATTATTAGTCATTCATTCAGGAGCAATTCAGTGCTTCATAAAATCGCAAAAACTTGTTCTCAAGCAGAATTCAGGTACTTTGCAATAATTCCATTGATTAACAATATTCTAATGCATCTAAAAATACATGAATATCATGATTTTTTGTTCATAATTTAATTTAAAAACTGTAAAATATTTGAAATTCTTAACATATGAAGTTACAGATTTTCAGATTTTTAAAAACTGTAAAATTAATATGCTATAATATTGGGTTTCTGATTTTACATAAACAAAGTAAACATTTCACTTTACATGTGATGATTATAACATTTGCCAGTTTAATTTTTAATGAAATTAAAGTTAATATAAACTATTCCTTCTTGTTTTGTAGGTGGAATGGATTTTTATGTTTGGAAATTGGCTGAGAATTTAAATTTGGTCAAAACATATTGATATTATTATAAATTTATTTTTTTTATTTTATATTTGAATATAACTTGAATTTAGTTTGAAAATGTTTGGCTATTTTTTTTTATTCCAAAACTATGCATAGATATTTATTTTCATAGTTGTTTTGTAATATTTTACATTTTAACATTCCAAAACCAACAAGTTTGAATAACCATCTTCAGATTCTTGTTTTTAATCCCTAATTTTTGCTGTAGTGATGAAGAAGGCATCTGCTGTGTAATTACCTGGAAGATCACCTTCTGAACTCAAATCCCCAATGTTTTTCTTCACCTGGTCTTTAAGGCATGGCAAAGATTGTACCTATATATAACTCATTATGGGCCTTTTCCCCATGGCCCATTTCAAATCACCACGATCAGAAATGTGGCTACCTGTAGAGCAAACCCTGAGACCACTTGCCCACACAGTCAGCTCTATCAGTGGAGAGGCTAATGTAGGACAGAGCAGGGGGACATGACCAGCATGGACTGGCCACAGCAGCCAGGTGATAAGAGAGAAAGAGAAATTGCATCATCAATAATTTCTGTGTGTGTGTTTGTGTGTGTGTGTGTGTGTGTGTGTGTGTTTGTGTGTAGAATCCTATCAGTTTGCAGTGCCGGAATCTCTGCCCGTGGCATCGGTGGTGGCCAAGATAAAGGCCCTGGACTCGGATGTAGGAGCCAATGCAGAGATGGAGTACAGAATTATAGAAGGAGACGGCCTCGGGGTGTTCAGGGTTGAGCCAGACGCTGATACACAGGAAGGAGTCATAACTCTGCAGAAGGTGGGCCACAAAACAGCCAAGGGAGGAGGTCATTCGGTCTAGTATGATCCGTAGACCTACTGGGCAAAATATTTAAACAAACATGACTGAAAGTACTGTATGTTTTTCCAAGGTAAAAAAGGCAGGATCTAGAAAGCTTAGGCTTAACCCTCAGATATCTTCTCTAACAAAATTGCTACAGATACTGTATATGGACAAAAGTATTGGGACACCTGCTCATTCTAATTTCTGCAGAAATTAAGGCTATTAAAAAGAATTTATTCTGCTTTTGTTGGAGTAACTGCCTCTATTGTCCAAGGCTTTCTACTATATTTTGTAATATTGCTGTAAGGCTATACAGATATTGCTGTACTCATCTAACCCACACCTGGTATTAGGCAAGATGCCAGTAGGGTCCATCTGTTTAAGAGAGTCATTTTCTATTGGCAGTACTTTTCTACAGGGACTTAACAAGCTGTGTGTGCATTCGCACATCTGTGTGAAAAAAGCTGAATGCATTTATTAGTATTTATTTATAAGGTGTATCTGCAAAATGTTGACATACAGTGCAGTCAAAGCACACAGTACAAACCCATTTCTGACTAAATATTACTAAAACTACAAATCCCAGCAGACCTCACTCAAAACTGCATCAGAAATGAGTTCATTTAAAAAAATATTTTTGCATGATTTTAAGTTTGAGTTACAATCGTTACATCATCCTAATTATTATGCGCACCTCGTTAAAAGTTAATGAGTGCAAAGTGTCCTCGTTAATGTGTCTGAGCCAATCAGGTGTTGGGAGGTACTTGGCAACATTTCTGATGAAATGCTGACAGTAAATGTTGAAAATCATTGCGCGAGTAAGTTTTTCCAAACTTTTGACTGCACTGTAATTGTCTGTCTGCATTTGCTAATGATGTGCCTGTGCTGCCAAAAATGGGATCTTAATACCACTTAACCAAACTGACAAAATATCCAGCTCAAGACCAGTATTAGCTGGGACATAGTTTAAACTGACCATCCAGCCAGTTTAGCTTGTACGCAGTACGTTTTCATTTGGGATTGATGGTTTAGGTGATCTACCAATATGACTGTCAAGCTGGTCATAATGGTTGGCCAGTTTGATCATGTTGATCTACCAGCTTGATCATATTGTTTCTGTTGGTCAGCCAACATAATCATTTTTTTGCCCTGATGGTCAAGCAATTTGGTCATACTGGTTGCCCATCTTTGTCATTTTGGTTATGCTGGTCAACCAACATGGTGAAGTTGGTTATGCTGGTGGATCAATTTAGTCATGTTGGTTAAACTGGCTGCCCCATTTGGTTATGTTGTTGTTGCTGATCGAGCAGCCTAGTCATGTTAATTACACTGGTGAACCACTATATAGGCTAGTCAACCAACTTAGTCATGCTGGTTAAGCTGATCTCTCATTTTGGTCATAGTGGTCATGCTGGTTAACTAGCTTGGCCATGTTGGCTGTATAAGTGAACCAGTTGGTCATGCATGCAGCTCGGTCATGCTGGTCAATTAGATGAGTCATGTCAGTTAAATAGCTTGGTCATTTTGACTGCGTTCGTGAACAGGTTTGCTCATGCTCTTCATGGTGATCAACTAGGTTGGCCATGTTTGTTACTTTAGTCAACCAGCTGTTTCATACCGGTCAACCAGATGCAAGTCAGGAATTTATGTAAGACAAATTCTCTAATAGCGGTATAATTCAATAATCTCATAATGAGAAATATTGCATAAATCAACTAAAGTTTTTATTTGCAGAGATCTTTTTTGCAGTGTTGTTTTATCTGTTGCACAGAAACTCTCTGAATGATAAGCTTTGGCTGTGGGTGCAGAATGATGGGCACACTAATGGGAGAATTAGAGATGGGTGTGGGATCACATCTGCAGATAATGTCTGGAGGTTAATCTGTGGCTACGGATGCAGCTGCTGTTAAATATTCCCCGGGATCAGCTCCCAAATAAGTCCTGCCCATGCCTTTGAGCTGGTGTTAAAGTCATTGACTCTGTGCCACTCTGTATTCTGCTTTTCTACTAAAGGCTAAAACCACAGCTGAATGTGTGAGGCTGGCACAGCTGCTCATTGTAAGGGAAAGTTTTGTGTTGAAAGTTGATTGTTTTTCATTTTGCTGCATATTCCAGCCGTCAGGTGTGATGAATGACCGCTTGAGAAACTATTTCAAAAGACATTTTTAGCATCATGTATCTCTGTCTTAAAATCAATAGTCAGCTTTGACCCTGGCGCCCATCCTGTCAGCTCGTATCAAAGGAAGGGGCGTCTCAGGACGTCATACACTTTCTTATACTTTTATTTGTTGGGTCAGTTTTCAAGCTGGGAATTCCGGTTCAGTGTCTTCTGTTGGTTTTGACATGGTTACAGATCTTCCCTCAGCATTTGCTTCAGAAAGTCTAGAAGGGAAAGGTTTTACCTCTTGTTACCAATAAAGTCAGTCAGTTAAAAGTGTTTGTTTTCTGTGGTTTTTGTCTTTAGTGTGAGGCAAATGTGGTGAACAAGCAATAGAGACCGACGCAGACCAGTTTGCATTGTCCAAATTCCATCTAATTCCTCACACACCTGCCTCAAAATATGTGGAGGTCTTCGGTAACATCTGATAAACTTGTTTATGTAATGTTTGACTCTCTCTGCTCACAATTATTAATTCAAATGAAGAGAAGTATAGCTAATAAGTGTTGTGATGTTAGCACATTAGCACATTAGCACCCTGACTTGCATCATTCTGGCCTATGTTTACAGGTAACTGTTATCCAGTGTCAAAACCACATAAGCAAGGGTCTGAACACTTTCATTTACATTTACGGCATTTGGCAGACGCTCTTATCCAGAGCCACTTACAAAAGTGCTGGTTGTTCACTCAGAACATATCCTTAGCGCGTTGGTAGAGGCAAGAATCCAGAGATTCCTCAAGCTTAGATGCTGCCAAATACAAATGTCAGAATGGAGACCTTGATACCCGAAAAGCAAAAACACTATACAATTTATTACACAAGACATAGTATAATTATAATCCTTTAAATGAGTTAAAGACTCTTGAAAGAGATGGATTTCAGTCAGTGTTTGAAGACAACAGGTGACTCCCTGGGGAATTTCATTCCACCACTTTGGTGCCAGGATAGGGGAGAGTCTGGATACCTGTCTTCTGTGTATCTTCTGGGATGGTGAATCAAGCTAAGTTGTACTTGCTTGAAGGGCTCTTGGTACAGACCAGGTCTTGATTATTGCCATAAAGTATGAAGAGGCTGGTCCATTTTTAGCCTTGTAGGCCAGAGTTAAGGTTTGGAAAGTGACGTTCAGCTACAGGAAGCCAGTGAAGAGGATAAGAGGAGTTAAATGGCTGAACTTAGGGACATTGAAGATGAGCTCTGTTGAACTGAATTTTCCCTCTACCCCCCCTCCTGAAACCCACCACAACACTCTTGTTCCTCTGTTTTGTCCAACAGAACCTTGACTTTGAAACAAAGTCCAGCTACACTCTAAAAATCGAAGCCTCCAACAAGAACATTGATCCACGGTTCCGGGCTCAAGGTCCATTCAGTGACACTGCAATGGTCAAGCTGATTGTGGAGAATGTGGACGAGCCCCCGGTTTTCTCTTCTCCTCTGAGCAGGATGACCGTCTCGGAGGCAGCTAAAGTGGGCACCATCATTGGAACAGTCTCTGCCCTGGATCCTGACTCAACTAACAGTCCTATCAGGTGAGGCATGGCAAGATTCACTAGTTTGATGACAACAAGTTGTTCCATGCAATTGTAGTGATTGTTAAGAAGTTAATCATTTAGTATATAATTTATATTGCTAACAAGTTTTTTTCTGACTGCACCGTTGTTTGAAGCTACAGTATTAATGCAATCTTATAGACTTACATTGATGTATATTTTCAGCGATGAAGATGTTTATGGTGTACACTCTTAAACATCACCATTATGTTACAGTGAGCAGTGCAGTGAAAGTAGCACAAACAAACTTAACATGCAATCTTTGGAGCATTGACGCCTTAAAACCGTGACAAAGTGAGGGGATACTATGTACTACACGGTGTCGAGGACTATAATCTGTATAATCTATTATCAACAATGATCCAAACATCCTCAAGGTGTAATGCCGTAACTGCTGCTCCAGTCTTGTACTTGGATGATATGATATGTGTGCATATCTGTGAACAGTTTCCAAACTAGACTGTAATGCACAGTTTTTATCCCATCAAAGCAGGATATGTTTCAATAGCAGGTTTTAGAATCTGCTGCTACTTAAGCATTGTCTGTGTGTCAAAATATTGTGTATCATCAAAATGTCTTTAAATTATATATATATATATATATATATAAAAACCCAAAAAAATATGTAGATCATCATCATGATACAAATCAATGTCTGACATAGACCTAAAGTAAAGCAGAAAGTGGACTGTGAAAGAGGACATTTATAGTCTCAACTAGACCACACAGTAGCACTTTGTAATTCTTTAATTACAGACTGTACACTATTTGTTCCTTTCCATACTCTCTTAGCTTCCTGTCAGTCTATTGTTCAATGATCAGGACCCCAGAGGACCACCACAGAGCAGGTGACATTTGGTTCTGTGTCATTCTCAGCATTGCATTGAAAGTGACATGGTGGTGGTGTGTTGCACTGGTCACGAGTGGATCAGACACAGCAGTGCAGTGCTCGTACCAGCGCAACACGTCACCACCATGTCAGTGTCATTGCAGTGCTGAGAATGACACAGAGCCCATATGATACCTCCTCTGTGGTGGTCCTCTGGGGTCCTGACTATTGAAGATCTGGATAAAAAGAGGCTGACACAGTATGCAAAAAATTTTAGTAATTTTAGAGGTACTAAGTGCTCCCTTATGGTCAGTAAAGTGTGTACCAAGTGTAGAAATAAGGAGGTGGTCATAATGTTATGGGTGATCTAATCGTTGCTTTTAAAAAATCATCCTTTTTAGAGGTGTTTTTTAGTTTGTACTTAAAGCACTTGTTAATGTAAGTTTAGTCAAGTCCAGCTAGTTAGTACTGCACTTTCTCTTTAAGATTAAAACCATTATTGTGGATGTTCTTCATAGAAAAAGAGCTTGTTTGTGGGCGGAGCATGGGGGGGGGTTGATTGGAGGTGGCACAATTCATCATCGGGGATATTTTGTGATAGTGTTCTGCGATGCGCTCTTTATTATTCATGCCTACCTTACCGGCTTAATTGCAGGATAAACAATTGGCATTTTCTCTCTCCTATTACTCTCAGCGCTTTTTGAATTATCATTGATTAGCTTTGATATCACACATTGAGAGAGCACAAAGAGGATTGATTGCGGAGCTTATTATTTCTGTCATGGTGAGCTAATACAGAAGAGTATCAGCTTGTTAATTGTAGATATCAGTCTTCCTAAACGAGCTCGTGCTCCACGCTTGCAGGACGAGATTAATGTTTGCGGCAAACCGAGTTTAGGTCACATGGGCCTTTGAGGAATGATTCTGATTGGAAGTTGATGTTGTTGTTTGTTCAACAATGTTGGAACACTTTTCACTATTAGAAAAAAGTACAGCATAAACAGAACAGAGCAGAAGCTTCTGGAAGCCGCTTCAGTGTGAGTAGACAGGGCTGGGCTTCTGTAGTCTGAGTAGATATATTTGTAAATGTGTTGGTTGTTTTTATAACGTTATAAAAGCATCGGATTCCAAAGGGACTGGACCAAACAGGGGAGTAAATAGTACGCTGATAAACACGGACTGTTTATAATAGTTTATAATATGTCCAAATATTTGTGGATAGCCCATCAAATGAATGCATTTAGCAACTTTAAACTGCACCCATTGCTGTCACAGATGTGCAAATGCACACACACACACACACACACACACACACACACACACACATACACACACACACACACAGCTTGTCTAGTCATTGCCAATAAA
This sequence comes from Acestrorhynchus altus, assembly GCA_034509495.1. Lineage (NCBI taxonomy): Eukaryota > Metazoa > Chordata > Actinopteri > Characiformes > Acestrorhynchidae > Acestrorhynchus > Acestrorhynchus altus. Next base: position 7,617,380 of record CM067502.1, on the reverse strand, counting down.
ACAGACTCTCTAGAGCAGAAAATCATGGACCTATTGGTCTATGTCTAATGCCAGGTGTGGGCTAGAGGGGCATAAGCATCCAAGCATTGAGCTGTGGAGCTGTGGAACTGTGTTTTCTGAAATGATGGTGCTCCATCCACTACATTTGGGATGAGTCTCTGAATGCCATCAAATCCTCACAACAATGTTCCAAAATCTAGTAGAAGTCCTTCTCTGCACAGTAGGTATAATTATGCCAACAACAGCAGAATAAACACTTTATAATACCTTTGATTTCAGAAAATGCAATGAATGAATTGGTGTTCCAATACTTTTCCCAATATAGTATCTATGCATATGTGGCCATAAATCAGATTTCTGTGTGCGAACCCCTTTTTTCTGTCCTGGCTGCTTAATGAAATACACAATAAATGAAGATGTACAAGAAAAAACCTAAAAACAATTCAATATTCTTATGTATTCATATATGCCAACTTCTGTTCGGTATGTTCTGACTCAGAAATGAATTATGCAGCAGAAAACAATAACAAAGCTGGACCAGTTCTCATGCACCACCAAAAAAAAACAGCTCAGCACAGCAATTGGTGATGGATTGAAGGGGTCACTGCATTCTGATTGTGTGTCCACAGATACTCCATAGACCGCAACACTGACCTGGAGCGCTTCTTTAACATCGAGGCAACAACGGGGGTCATCAGCACGGCCAAGGCTTTAGATCGAGAAGTCAACGCAGTGCACAACATCACCATCCTCGCCATAGAGAGCCGTGAGTGACCTCCTTACTGTGTGTGTGCGGTCGGACTGCATGACATACTACAGGACAAGAGTATAAGCTGGCACTGTTGATGCCTTCCAGCTAACAGAGAACGTTACAAAAATGTTCTGCAGGCTTTTTAAAAGGTTTCAGAGGATTTTTCAGGAGCTTTCTGAAAACGTCTATGTTTGATGGAATAATGGTTTGCATCAAAACGTTATAGGAATGTTTTGTCATACACTGTTCCCAGTTAGACAATATGGAAGTGTTGTTGGGATGGGAATTAAGTGGAAAAAAATGGATAAATGTTACTTAAGTGATCAAATATGTTTCTGAAAAGAATTTCTAAGAATCAGAAGATAAGAAAATGATACATTTTCAGTTGAACCCCTTTGGAGACTGTACCATATCTTACTAGTAGTTCCATAATAGTTCCATGACATTGTTTACTAATGAGCTTTTCTTGGAAACAAATTGGGCTTACTGGATACCCATAAAACATATATACAATGTCAAATGTGTCCCTTCAGCCTCTCAGCAGCTCACTCCCGATGGCCAGTCTATCCCTGATATCGACCAACCAAAGCAGCCCTAATGAAATTATGAAGGTGATGTTCATAATTATGAACTAGATGTGCTACTATAACTTCAGAGAAAATGGAAACGGGGTACGTTGCTGTGGTCTGAAGAAGTGAATAAATATAAATGCATTGATTTTGTGACATCAGTCGCACTTAAACAGTGGTACCAAAACAGCTCCGACCTGTTAAGACAGGGATTCTGTCACAAAGCATCCTGTGGTATCTGGCATAAATCTGTTATTAGCAGATTCTTTAACACCTGTTTAATGCATCAGTTTAAAAGAAGGGACTGCTCACCTGCTGCCTAATAGCAGAGCCCACTGACTGACTGGTGCCTCTGGAACTTGATAATCAGTGTTCCTTTAATGACGTGTCAGTGGTTTTAATGTTATGGCTGATTGGTGTATAGCAAAATCCGATAGTGAGCAGCAGCAGCAGCAGCAGAACATTTCAGAGCACAACAGGGGCATGATAAGTGCAAGCCCATCCCTGTGGTCTCTTCTCCTTCAAAAAAGTCTGTCTCTTGAAAAACAGTCCTTGCTTTTTTTCACCCTTTTTTATGTCCTTCATAATTGAGACCTTCAAATAGCAGAGATATTTCATTATCATGACAGATGAATGCATTTTTCCCGTTTGCTATCACAGCATGGAGCGCTACTCCACAGGCAGCTGGGTTTCACTTTCTGCAATCCCAAATTCTATTAGAATGAAATCCTGCATACTGTAATAAGAGATAAAAATTTAAGCCTCTTGAGCAATTTCCCAATGAATATCATTATCCTGAGGCTAACGGGCTTCCACTGACCTAACAGCTGGCTTCTAGCTGACAGTAATCAATATTTCAAACTGTAGGCTACAGGCCCGTACGCCTCACCATCGCACCTCTGAAACATCAAATGCTGCAATGTGTGATGTGTGTTTTTTGGCGCCGGTCAGGCAGTGTGAGGTCTTTGGAACAGATGTTCCACAGTAAAGGTGACCGCCGTCCGTTGGCTCCTCCTGAACTCGTGGTGTTTGATGGAGCCTCGGCCTGATTCTACCTGATGTTCTTCCACTATCCTGTACACATCCTTGCTGCTGCTGCTTCTTCCAGTGACCTTCACTGCAGCACACCTGTTCTCCAGCATTCCCTGTGGTCCTCCTGCAGATACGCCGCATGTCAAACATTTGCCTTCCTACCAGTTACTTTTCAATTAACCCATTAGAATCTCAGACTGATGCAACAAGACGAGAGTGGTAATCATTCATTTTCGAAGTAAGAGAGCGATTTCCAAGCATGGGAAACAGGTAGTCACATGACAAGGTTAAGCAAAGTTTATGCAAATAAGGAGTAAAGTTATTTACTGGTAAGCAAAGAGAACTGGGGGTTGCAAGTCCACCAAATGCAAAGCTGTGCCCCTTATTGGGTTCCTAGATATTTGTACCTACTGGTGTTGGACTAGAAGTATTGCTAGAATGTAGCATCATCAAGTTGAAGCTCCTGCACCAAATTGGCGTAATCTAAGAGTTTGTTCAGTGAAAGATGAACAGTTGCGAAAGTGTGAACTGACTGTAACACATTCACTAACTACATAAACTACAGTGCTGCCTGAACTGTTAAGGATCTTTAGATTGGCTTGGATCCAGCATTAATGGGACTCCTGTTTTTACATTCAGATGTTGAAAACGTTGAAAGCCTTTACACTAAAACATCAGTTAAATTACTGTAAATGTAGCAAAAGCACAGTCGCTGGTCATGTGTTCTTAAGACAGAGTTTGACTCTCTCGTCAGAATTATGTCAATTTCTGAATTTCTGAATCACTATGAATCATAAATATGAAGCAGAGCAGAGATATATACCAGCCCCTGGGATTTTTGCCACTGCTGGTACACCTGTACGCTTCGATACAACAATTTCAGCTACTTCCTTTATAACTGTGGCCTTTGTCTTCCAAAATGAATAACTTCTAAAAAAATATGTTTAAGGCCAAAACATAAGCTTAGATCTATCATAAATCAGGCATCAAGCAATATATTAGTAGCCAGTTATGGTTAATACCTTTCTGCGACGATGCATTTAAAGAATCTTCAGACATCTTGTTCCACCACTGTAAACAGTTCTGACTCTAATGATTTAATTATGCGTATATGCTCTTACATTTAGTGGAGGTTATGTGATATTATTATAATAAAATAACTATTTTTTTCTGACCATTCATTAGGTTAAAGGGAGACTCCAGGATTCCTCAACCAAATCTCAAACCGTCGCATCTATAGCATGTGCTTAATTATCTCACACACTGATTCCCTGTACAATAGAGCAGCCGTTGACTTGCAGCCTTTATAACAGAAGTCAAAAGGCATATGTAACACATTAGCTTTCATTATGTTCCCATGTTGTTTTATGTCAACAGCTTTTCTGTATCAAATCACATTTAAACTACTTGAAACTGCTGCCTGTGGGAGATGCAGGAGAAGTGGGAAGTACTGATTATGTTGAAAAAGCTGGCAGATCTCTTTAACCTTGTGCATGCTGCATCTGCCCACTGAGTCCGATTATAAGTGTGTTTGGGGTCAACATGACTCAAAACACACTCAAAATGACAGTAAATATCAAAGGAAAAATATCTTGTTAATTACTTTGTGTTTCCAGATTGACAGTCTGTTCCATACATGTGGTTCAGTTAACTGTGCGTCTCATGGTGTCACTTTGAAACAGGCAATGGTTCTTGCAGTCTTATACTCTGTTTGGAAGGGGTTAGTTTGACATGGGGAGGTGGGGTGAAGTCATTTTAGTCGTTTCAGTCATGTCATGTCAGTCATTTTAACCAGCTGTTCATTCCTGCATCAGTACAAATTACAGACTATTTTACCTCCTGTAATACACGTGCCTAAACATTCCCTCATATCTTCTGGAAAATCCTGCACACTCATAGATTGTTGAAGCTTGCTCAGGCCACGGAAGGAAGTGTTGCAATTTCAACTGTCATATTTCATATTCATTACACATAAAGTGACATATGAAGTCTTTATGTTTCACTAAAACCAGAACTCCAGAATCTCAAAATATTAGAAGTTTTTAAATAAAGTTTGAATAGATTACCCATCACGTTATCAGTGTACTATATCAACTTTAAAACAAAGAAGCTTGAACTATATCAACTTAAATGTAATGAACTGATACAGTCGATAAGGTAGCTTGTAAATGTACAAAGAAGAGCATGTAAAAAAAAAATAAATAAATAAAAAAGAGCAATGAAGCTGTAGCTGCTGATATGACTGGTACTGAGACATTCTGGCCTTTTCACTCCAGCACCCATGAAGGTGGATGTGCAGGAAGTGAAGTTTGTGAGCTCTCCCTCATGGTCTATCGATCTCTGTCAGATACAGCCAAGGTCCCTGAAATGGGTCCTGGCACGGAAGATTGAAATGTCCTCTTTTATCTGTCTGGAGGCTCATGGAAACCCAAAAGTTAGGTTTGGATCCATTTGTCTTCAGATTGCCTTGGGTGCGGCATTAATGGCATTGAAAAGCGCGAGGGATGAAAAGTGCATTTCTGATATTGGATTTTTACATTCAGAGGCTGAAAACATTACGCCTTTAAACGTGGGCTCTTCTCTATTTATATCCTTCCAGCTTATTTTATTGTCTAGAGCATAAAGCCTTGACAGGTGGGAGAGTCTTGGTTACTACTTTACAAGTATGGAGGATGTAGACATGATACTGTCATTTTCTCTATAACTACTATGATACTGAAACAGTACTAAGGTCATAGTCTGGATGGTGAGGTCACTGTTACATCACAGGACACACTTGGGCTTTGGAATGGATGCCTATTCCCTCATTAGTGTTGCGCTATTTAGTTTCTTAAGCAGTGTCGAAATTAGGACACTTCATTAGCAATGCACTGGTCAGCACCGGTAACATAATCTGAGCCATGGTTCAAGCTTCAACCACACACACAAACTGAATTCTGAATTAAAGTTATTAAACCTCTGTGCTGTTCATAAAATAATCATTGATTGTGTTGCTTATAAACATAAGAATCCTGTTATTTAACTAATGTTACGAGATAACATCTGAAATTCACAGCATCCAGTGACTCGAGCACCAGCACTTTCTTAGAAGTTATATGAGCAAACGTCATCACCTCCATTCATTCCACTCTGTCTTTAGTAACGAGACTCAGATTTGCATTCCGGCCCATATTCAGCTCATGTAGTGAGCTATGATGTTTACTATGATTAACTAGTGGATTATGGGTGATTACAGTGCCCTCAAAATCACAAATTCAAATGAATTTATACTGGATTAAAATCACTTATTATTATCAGATTAAAAACCACTCACTGCAGATTCATACCACATTAAACTAACTTTAATATTAGAAATATTGCACAGAAATTTCTACACACTTCACATTTATGCCAGGTTTAAATCACACCCCAGACATTACTGTCAGACTGTAGAAACCACACACTGCACCCAGCATGTGGAGCCCGTATGTGTAGTCCAGATGGGAACCACAAAATGTTATCAGCAGTTCTATGGTGGCCCCATCTTGGTTGTAAACAACATACAGGGTCTAGATGGGACCCATGTGAGATTAAGGTGGGCTATAACAACTCCACTGGGTCCAACTGGGTCCTAGTAACAACGTATATACAAACCCAGTCAAGACCCATGTCCACCTGGAGCCCACCCAGCCAACATTACGCTTACATTAAATAAACACACTGTAGGTCATACTGAATTAAAATCACTCCACAATTACTGGTGTGAGACTGTAAAATCTAAACACACATCAGTTCCTTACTGGGTTATAAACACTCCACAATTACTGGTGTGAGAAAACAACACATGCTACAAATTCACACTGGATTAAAATCTTTCCACGATTACTGGTGTGACACTTTAGATTCATACTCGATTGAAATTACATCAATTTCAGATTTCAGTTAATGTCTATTACTTTACAACAACATTGACCTTTGATTGCAGTGTAATTAACAAATACAAATTATGTTTATAATAAAAGTTATGTAGTTAGAAAAGTGAGGGACGGAACTTTGGACCTACGGACGGGTCTTAAGAGTTTAAAGAGTTAACAGCTGATGTCAGAGCACCTGTCAGTAACTAACTGACACAAAGGCCTCAGGGACAGTAGATCAGAGAGCCCAGTTAGAGCCCAGTGCTTAAGGCAAACACCCAGAGGTTCTATCATGATTGCAGAAAACCACCTAAAGATCCTGACACCCAGCAATGTATACCATTTTTGTGCCCTTAAGCAAGGCACTGAACTCCCAACAGACTATGGATTCTGAAAGGAGCTGCATGAATTAAAGAAGAGCAGGTGTACAACTAGGAAAACAGAGCTGCCTCTTCACACATGTCAAGTCTGAGAGTATTGTTAAAGCAGTGTATTGGTAAAAAGTTTCCCCTTTACCTCAAATGTCAGCCAGTATATATATATTGGTGTGCAAAGTTAGGCTTCCCTATTTGCTTATTTAATTTTATAAATTTATTGAATAATAAAATTGTAATAAAATGCTTTTTTAATAAATGTTACATATTATATATAAAACTTTTAAAAATGGCCAGACGAGTCAAACCTTGTCATAGTGTCAATCAAATCAAATCAAGTCAATGAAATGAAGTTGTCACAGAGCAGCTTTACAGAAATCAAGAAATAAAAAGGTTAACAACACAGGAACAAAGGATAAGAGACAGATCACCTAGTGAACAAGGGTGACATCCTAAAACCATTTTCTGTAAACTGTGAAATACTGGGTCTTATTTGATTTAAATCACTTCACAGGTATTACTGTCAGACTGTAAACACTACAAATTCATACTGGACTAAAATCTTTTTTTCCAGTTATAACAGTTACACTGTAAGTACAGCACAGACTGCAGATTCATAATGGATTAACATATCTTAAAATATCAGTTGTCATAGTTATACTGTCAAAATGACACCTAGGTAAAATTAAAATCACTTCACAATTTTAACTGTCAGACTTTAAACATTACGCACATTGCAGATTCATACTGGATGACAGTCTGTCATTATCTTACACTGGAAAATGACTATAGATTCATAATGAATTATAATCACTCCACAACTGTAACTGTCAGATTGTAAAAATGTAAAAGCAGTACAAATTCATACTGGATATATAACAGTCAGACTGTAAAATCAGCAGATCAAGTAAATTCATAATGGATTAAAATCACTCTGCAATTATAACTGATAGATTAATAAACAAACAAAAAAATCTCTCCACTTATTGTCGTCACACTCTTAAAACTATGAATAAATAACTGTATAAATTAAATTGCCAGGATATAAGCTTTCTTTAGTTTATTATTCGTTGCAGCACCAGTGCAAAACAAACAAAATCCAATTTTCCACCAAACTCTGTCGATCTCTAATATAAGGATGAAGGTAAAAAGGGTGAATTAGATGTTTCCCCAAACTATCACTGTAGTCTGGCCATGATACAGAGTTCGCAAGAGGTTGGGAGGCTGTGTGGATTCTGTTTACTGTGGATGAAACGATCCTTTGTAGGGTCAAATAAGTAGATAAATGAGCTGCATCATGCTGCTGGGTTTTTTCACCTCCCTGCAGGTGTGGAGGTCTCAGAAGCAGATGTTGATAATACATCTCAGACAGAGGATGCTCTTAGCGCTGTTTTCTCAGGATCTGCGTTTTCCCAAAGTCTGACTGGTGTTGAACAGTGTGCTTTTGGAGAGTCACTTGGCTTAGGTTCTGCCAGCTATGCATACTGCTAGTGAGCTATGTACAATAAATCATACCGGTTTCAGTGAAACTGTAGTCAGAGTGAGTCAGCATTTTTTCTTCAGTCCGCCACCTCTGTGTGGCAAGTCTCACACCTACACAACACATTTATTTAACACCTCCGTTGACTCATTTGGCCGGGAAGCGTTGTTGTGGTCATAGATAATGGCCTAATAATAACCAAAGCATTGCCCTTTTCTAGAACAGCTCCTGCAGTTTAGCTAATGGGGCCGCATATGACCTGGTGGTTGGGGAACCGGCCATGTGATTGGAAGGTTGCAGAAGGCACTTCTCCCCAGCTGCTCCCTGGGTGCTGGGGATAGGGCTGCTAACCGCTCCAGGCACGTGTGCTCACTACCAGCTGGTGTGTGAATTCACTAGTGTGTATGTGTGTGTTCGACTGTGGATGGACGGATTAAATGAAGAGGACACATTCCCCAAGCACCTTTACCTTTTCCTTTACCAATGAAGGATTGCAATCTAGAGGTGGCCAGTTATTATGATGCAATATTGATCATAGTTCTGCTATTGGTTCCGGAAGTCATGCATCATTCTGTTCTGTGTTCATCAATGTAATTACTGCAACGTGAATTCCTGCGATGAAATGATGCTGCATTAAAGCAAGTCTAGTATGAAACTACAAGAATATTGCATTCGCTACATGGGCAAAAGTAATGGGACACACCTCTTTGTCATGGAATTCCGGTGCTCCATTGAGTCTCACTGCCACAGGAGGATAAAATCAAGTCATGCAGTCTGGCTTTACAAACATTAGTGAAAGAATGGTACATCCTAAATTACAACTGTGTGGTATTGACAAAAGTGGAAGCATTTAGGAACCACAGCAAATCAGCCATGAAGTGTCACAGAGTGTTACCGAGTGGGGTTGTGCAGTGCTGAAGACCATAGTGCAGAAAATGGCTAATGCCCTGTAGAGTTCCAAACCTGCAGTTGTCCAACCAAGCATTGGATGGAGTGGTGTGAAGCACATGCATCTGGCAGTCTGACACAGTCTGTCAGAATGTTACCTGCCTGACTGTGTGGTGCCATCTGTAAAGTTTAGTTAAGGAGGGATAATGCTATGGGAATGGGTTCAGGGATTGTCCATGGCCCCTTAAGGTTCCAGTAAAGAGAAATGGTAATGCTTCAGCAGACCTTATGGAGAATGATTCGCTTCCAACTTTGTGGAAAGAGTTTGGGAAAAGCTTTTTCTATTTCAGCATGACTGAAAGCTCCATAAGGTATGGTTGGGTGAGTTTGCTATGAAAGAACATGACTGGCCTGCACAGAGCCCTGACACCATCAAGCAAATTTAGGATGAACTGGAACAGAGAATGAGAGCCAGACCTCTTGGTCCAACATCAGTGCTTGACCTTACAAATGCCCTTCTGGATCAACACACTCCAAAATCTTGTAGAAAGCCTTCCTAGAATACTGGAAGGTAGAACTGCAAATGGGTGAAGGGGCAACTCCATTAATCCCTGTGGATTTGCAGTGGGATATCCATATGTGTGATGTGCCGGGGTCCCAATACTTTATAGTGTAGAACATCATCAACAAGTGCCAAACTTAGGATGCAAATAAACAAACAGTTTCCCCAGTGAGACTAACATCTAGCAGGCCTCACAAGGATGTGATGTTGACATGAATGTGTAATGCCACATTGTATTTGGCAAAAATAGACTCTATGGATGTTAACCATTGCAGCTCTTGGCCAACGTAGTTTCATCTGAGCTTGATGGCTTAGCTGGTCTACCTCCATGGCCATCTTGACCGAGCAAGTTGTCAAGCTGGTCTTACAATTTGGCTAGATTAGTGAAGCTGGTTGACCAGTTTGGTCATATCAGTCCTGGTCTACTGCCAGAGACAAGCTGGCCAAATTATACTGGTGGATCAGCATGGTCATACTGGTCATTTTATTCAGCAGGCTTGCTCAAGGTGATTGATGCTGGTAGACCAACCAAACCACCGTACGTCAATAAATACCATGTGTTGATCATGAGATATTTATCTAGCTTGACTAGTTTGAGCTTGATCAGGATGACCGTTAACTTGTAGCTCGTTTATTCGCTTGAGGCTCTACAAACTTCAAATTTTACTTCAACTATTGTGCTTTAATGTTGAATATTTAATCAAATGAAAAAGAAACATAAACAAAGTCGTTCCTGCCAATTTTTTATCTTATTGTACTGTGAATTTTGTGTTCAGCACTACTAGAGGGTTCTCATTTTAGTGACACTTGCATGTTTTGGCAAAGTGTTCCATGCACTTTTGGATTAACTTGTATATTTTTTGGACCATATACAGTGAGATACAATATTAAATAATAAATATCTGTGAACTTGGATTCATCCACTGTACGAGAAAAAAACTTTCTTAAGTAATGTAAGTCGGTGCCAAAAGCATGGCCCTTATTAATGGTGATGTCTGTGTGTTGTTTGCGGTGTTGAAGCTGCCCAACACACTCAGCGATTTCCACCAGCTGCGTCTCTTCTGGTTGACTGGGTGCTGTTTGCCCTCCACAGGTGTTTCGAGTTGGCTCATGCTATGGAGCGTACCAAATTCTCAGCTGTATTATATGCTTACAAAACAAAGTATGTTGCAAGCCCCCCATATGGTCTATTAATTTGCTGTTTGCCAAGTGTTGCATAAGTAATGATATCCCACAACTTTCTTTGGTAAACGTTGCCAGCGTACCAAGGATGACCTTCATATGCTGAGTGAATGGGTCTTATGCTCAGTCAATGGAAGGAAGCTGAAAGACCCTGTTTAATATGAATGTGCAGGGTTTTTTTTTTTTTTCACAGTATGCCCATTTGCGCTCAAGGTTCTGGATTTTATCATCTGCAGAATGTGGCGATACTTGTATTCCTGCTGTTGTTTGGGGGGTTTGAATGCTATTGAGAGTGGCATAAAATTCTCCCCGCTTATTCACAGAGGTGAGTGCGGTCCTGTCGGCCTGAAATCACTGAGCACTGAAGCAAAAAGCATGGCTAATTCTTAGCCCATAAATAATGCAGTGTTTGCACCTGCGCCACTGACACTCACCCTGGATATTTACATCGTCTCAATAAATATTTTTTACAGGAGTTTATGGTGCAGAAGATCCATTAACTTTAGAGACAATTGCCAAATGTTGACAGTTGATTAGAATAAAATCGAGTGTACTATACTAATAGTTATGATAATATATTTTTACGCAGTTAACCTGACTTCTCGCCTCACCAATCAGGCTTGGCTTTGGCATTAGCATGGTGACACCTATGCCAATGAGACAAAACTAGAAATGTCAGTCAACAAATCTCAAAAGGATTAGGTTCAACCTTTTTGAAATTATTCCCAAGTCTTACTGCAAGGTTTCTAAACCTGTGGAACAGGGACCACCAGTGGGCCATGAAGCACTCTCTAATAGGGATGGGTGATATCGCTGATTTTGCATTGAAAGTTTGCAAACCAACTTTTAAAGCTAATATACCAATACCAATATCAACACTGATACATGACATTTTGTGATTTTCTTTAATGGCACATAATAAAGGTGAACAAAATCGAAGTGCGAAATTGGCCTGCTATCCCTCTCTGGGTGGGTAGATGGCGCTCTCTCCCCACATCACTTACTCATTTTGATGATAGTCGGCCCAGGCATCTGTAAGCCATTGCATCAGAGATAGGGACCCGGCGCTTTCCTCCCCCGAGTGTGTTGGCAGCAATTGGAAAGGAGTCGGTAGGCTGTCGTCTCATGCGTCAGAGGAAGCATGTGCTTGTCTTCTCCATTCTAATGTTGGGAGCATCACATGTGATAAGAGGAGTACTGCAGTGGGGGAATTGGCATTTCTACATTTGCAGGAGAAAATGTAGTTAAAAATCATATTAATCGTTTTTAAAAGTTGAGTTTTTTAAAAGTTAAGATTGTAGAATGAACCCAGCAAGCACACACTCACTTCTCCAGGTCTCCCTGGTCATCCTGCACAGCTATGATGGCTGTTCCTCAGCAGCCTAGTGGTCACTGCTAGTTGTGCTTTTCCTGGTCAGAAGCGTTTAGCCTATTTACCCTCACTTCCATATTCTTTAAAAGTACCCATTGTTTTTATCGTCAAAAGGCAATAACAACCTTCTTATCTTATTTGTTGTCCCTGGCTGTTTTTTTAAAGAGCAACCTGAAAATGATAATGAATTTATCAGTTTATCAACAATTTAGCCAAACAAGCAAAATTGTGAATATTCAAGACACACAGTGGCACTGCATGTAGTGTGTGTGTCACATAGGTCCAGGGGCCTGGGCTTGTGGGTTCAATCCCTGCTCAGCTCACTGTCTGTGAGGAGTTTGGTGTGTTCTCTCCTTGTCCTTGCAGGTTTCCTTCGGGTTCTCTGTTTAACCCCAAAAATACACTTGGTAGGTGAATTGCCTTAAGGTGTAAGTCTGAGTGTGTGTGTGTGTGTGTGGTACCCTGCAATGGACTGGCGCCCATTTCAGGGGGTGTTCCTGCCTTGCGCTTGATGAATCCAGGTGGAGTCTGGAACCACTGTTCACAAAAACATTTGAATTACATTAGATATCTCTAATATGAACTGGCAGTGAACTGCATTCTTTAGATGCTGTTACAGGAAGTACTGAGTAACATCACTTCAACAAACGAAGATTGCAGTCTCCTCAGAGACTGGTACCGATAGTAACCTGAACCTCATACATACCTTAAGTGGAGGATGGGCAGTACTGTGTAATATTGTAAAAATAAGACAAAGATTAACACGTTTAACCAAGTTATCTCATCTCAGTGGTCTTACAATTTGACCACTATACAATAATGTTGGTTCTTGAGGTTAATGGTTTTGCACTTCAGTGTTTAACTATCCCAAAGAAGTACAACTGTCCACTCTAGGACACCTTTGGTTTAAGTTTGGCATTTCCGTGTGTACAAATCAACATTGTTTTATGAGACATAAAGTGCCTTAATTTGATGTTTCCACCATTTGTTCTGCCCAACCTTTTCTGATGCCTTTGACGATCTTGTGTTTCTGTGTTCCAGTGGATCCGTCGCAGGTGGGAAAAGGAATCGCTCTCATCACAGTGATGGATGTCAATGACAACGCCCCGGTCTTTGCTATAGAATACGAGACGTTTGTGTGTGAGAATGCTGAACCAGGCCAGGTAAGGTGCTGATCTCTACTGTGCCAAAGCTAATTTTAGGTCTTGATGAGCTGTGTTCAAAATACAAATAAGGCAGCATGTCATGAAGAAACTCTACAGCAAAATCCTTTAAGGTCTTTAGTTTCACACACAACTTTTATAGGCTCCATATTAACGCACTGCCGAAGTATACGACACTCTGCAGATACAGATAAGCTAAGCATTGACTGAGGAGCTGTGCCAGTGATCCTTTGAGTTGGAGTGTTCAGAACTAATCATCCTGCATCAGTACCAGTAACATTGTGTAGGGAACTTTCTGCTGATTGTCAGCCCTATTAGTGTCATTTTCTGAGTTTTACAATGCAAACAAATGCAAATCTAAAACAAAAACAAAAAAAAACAACTAGAATATCATGTTCTCAATGCAGATTCCAATGCTTCTTGAGGTCTGCAGCTGATGAATAAAACAAATAAGTGCAATAAGGGTAGTAACCCAGTGCACTGTGAATGGAACTCGTGCACACAGCTTGCTTAATTAGCACTTAACTTTCCTTCAATTGGCAGTTGTTGTCAGACCTCAGGATTTGCAGGAGGGTGTAGACGTTTGTGTGAGGAATACAAAAGCAAGCTTGCATTATCATCTCCTTCCTCGCTGGTCAGAGAGGCTTTACTTCTACCTTCCACCCTCAACCACACATTTTTCAAGCGAGTTCTGTCCGTCCACCACACCAGTGTCTTTAGGCTTTTCCTTCTACCGAGAGCATTTCCACAGCTGCACGTTTAAAAGACCAAAAAGGATTCTTTGCAGAGGAATTGAATTTGAATGCTGTAGACTGCATCTTGTTTTGGGGTGGCCATGGATTAAAAAACACCTTACATCTCAAAAGATCCTGTTGGAAAATGATCATCCAGAGTGTTACTGAGCTGAAATTCTGATGAATTGTTTTAATGATTTGATTGACAATAATAATTATAATAATAAGTTGTTCAAAATACTTTACAGTTTTCCTAATAAAATAAAAAATCAGCCTGAATTTTTGTTCTTTATACTGTATATGTAGCAGTATTACCCCTTCTGAGACTTTTATAAAAGAGACCAAACAGTCACTCCTTTCCAATTTTACTCTATGAACCATTTTCTCGGACCATGATGTCATGAGCCCCGCCCCCTCTCACTGATCAGTCAGAGTCTGCTTGCAGGTTAACCATGTGCATGTGGACAGAGCAGTAAAAACACACTGGAAGTCCCCTTTGGCGTTTAATTCAGTTGGGAATTAATGAATTGTAGCTGTTTTCTGAGCTGGATTATTCAGTGATAATTCATTCGTTCAGGAGCCTTTTCATTCTGATTTTTTCAGGCACAGTAACAGTCTGAAAAAAGTACGGAAAATTCACTTGTTAAAATGAATGATGACTGTTTTAGCACATATTAGATGTCCAAATGTTTCTGAACACCCTTTCTAATGAATGCATTTGGCTACTTTAAGTAGCATCTATTGCACCCATAGACACACATCTTGTCTAGTCCCTATAAAGAAGTTCTGTCATAGAATAGGACTCTGTGGAGCAGATAGTGTTCTCTGGAATGGTGGCACTCCATTCAGTACTTAGAGCATGAGTAGGTAGTTGGTAGTAATCAAATCCTCACAGCAAATGTTCCAAAATCTACTAAAAAGCCTTTCGGCACAGTAGAGACAGTTTCTCCAACAAAAGCAAGATTTTTTCACGTCAGAACAAACAATGAATGAGCAAGCGTCCCAATACTTTTGTACATATATTATAAACCCATTTAATGTTATATGGGAAGATTAAATGATATATGCTTATTAAAGGCTTTCCTATGAGCTGTGTGTTTATTTAAGCTCCGAGGCAGAGAGAATCTGAGGCTAGAGAACATAACACTGAGCAGAATCATGGGAAATAATGTCTCCATGCAGATTTCTATGGCAGGTCACTCTAATCAGGGGATCAAAGCACTGGGCGCTGGTGGGGAAAAAGCTTTACAGCTATGCAAATGCGGCCGGAGGTAACTGTGGCATGAAATTGGTTTGCTGAGGGAGTGTGGCGTCATGTCAAGTGGCCAGAGCGAGGCCTTGCTGTGGCAGACAAACTCAAGAACACACACTCACATGGCTCCTTTTCCTGTTCTCCCTCACAGTGGTCACTTTGAGTCAGCAGGTTTGCTTTGCGTGTGTCCGGTGCTTTAGTCTTATGTGTGTCTTCCTTATCTATGTGTGAGTGTGTCAGTGGTGAAGCTATATAAACCTTTAGGTTTTACTGGAGCGTGCTGTGCATATGATCGCCCATGCAAAGACATGATGAACTCCTTCTTCCTGAGGAGAAACAGTCAAAAAAGTTTGGGGGTTAGAAATAATTGAGCAATATGTAAGGAGATCCATATGCAAATCTAATATATGGTAATATATACATTTCAAAAATAGCACCTAGCATGTTCGAGGTGGTGATAACTTCAGGTTTCTGTAGACGGCTTTGCACAAGGATGACCGGGCTATAAATACCTGCTGGGTGTGAGATGGGGTTCGAGACGGAACTGCTGGTGTGTTTCATTGCTTGTGAATGAAAATCACAAGCAAAATTCCGAGCAACGTTTGCTTCTGGTCCTTCACAGACCTGCAGAAGAACATATGGAGCGGTTTCATCTGTTGGATTTTTGCCACTGCTGGCCCGTACGAGCGTACGCTTCATGCTAATTCAGCCTCTTCCTTCACAGTATGGCCGTTCCAAATGCAGCCACTGGATTGCCAATCATTAACATCTGCTTTGCAACCCATTAACCACACGTTGAATGAGGCATTCAGAGCACTGTACGGCCTCGTCTCAATCTATGAGTCACGTTGCACATCCCGCAGGTATTTACAATGCACATCATTCTTGTCTCCACCTGCAGGATTCAAATTGTTACTACCACCGTAAACAAGGTGCTGTTTTTTGTCTGGTGAGTTTATATATTAGAATGTAGAAATATAGAAATAGAACATTTAAACAGATATGCAATTCCATCCAGCACTGTTTCTGTGCTATGTTGTGTTTATCGTCGCTGTCAAATGAAAGACATTTATCTCCAAAATGGAGACTTTACAGGAGAAATGTTCTTAACTTTGAATTCTATTGGTCCACTTTTCATGAATGGAGCAGCACAGTGGTCAGGGGCCTGGGGTTGTGGGTTCCATCCCCACTCCGGTCACTGTCTTTGGGAGTTTGGTGCGTTCTCCACATGTTCGCACAGGTTTCCTCCAAGTACTCTGGTTTCCTCCCGCCTCCCAAAAATGCACACGATAGGTGAATTGACCATGTTAAATTGCCCCCTAGCTGTGAGTGTGTCTGTGATACCCTGCACCCAGGGGGTGCTCCTTCCCTGCGCCCGATGACTCCAGGTGGTCTCTGTATTAACCGTGACCCTATTTAGGAAGAAGCAGCTAGTAACTGACATGTATCATGAAATTTTGATACAGTATAAAGAACTTCTGTCAGATTCACATCATGGAGAAAACTTAAAGGCACCCCGTCCTGCACATTTTAGAGGATTCCCTGTTTTAACACGCTCCCTGCAGCTCCTAAAGGGCTGGTTAACTAGCTCATAAGTTGAGTTTGAGTTTTGGCAGCAGGGAGAGATGTGCAAAGCAGGGGTGCCCATCTTGCTTCATGTTAGAATCAGTGAACAGGCTGTGGATGAGCTCTGCAGGTGATGAATTATGCGTTTATCCTCATCAGGAAAAACATGGTTGTAGGGTGATAATCTACCGGTCTTATAAGGATTCCCACTTATACAATATGCCTAATTTCCAATACAAGAAATGTTTACGACTGTTTATTTCTCCTTTGGGTGTACCAGGCATCATGCAACAGACAAGGCACTTTGCTGGCTCACAGTGACTTTCTGATCCATGTCACTTGCACAGTTTTCTGCGTGCTTGGCACAAATCAGGCAGTGGGTGCAGATAGTGCCAGCCTCTAATACCAATGAGGGAGTAGGGAGCCATTTCAGCCACAGTCATGTCTTCAGGTTTTCACTGTTTCCAATATGAGAATGATGAAATGTTTCTGTGTGCTGTCATTTATGTTTTTTTAGAAGGAGATAAAATCAGCAAAGGACAAAATTGGAATCGGACAGTCATATATTAAAAAATCTGAAATTGGTAAATGGTTCTTCTCGATGAGAATCTGTTTTGTATATGGTGATTTAAACAACCTGTAAAATAGCAGGGTTCTTCTCAAGTCATAGACAAACTATCTTGAGTTCTGTTTGTATGACCCAGATTAAAATCTATATATATATATATATATATATATATATATATATATATTCTCATAGATATAAATATTTATATAATGTCACAGTGTTAAACGATGAGAATATGCACATTTTAATAACTGGAGCAGCATCTTTACTCCAGAGAGATGTGAAAGGACCATCAGAAAAGAATAGAACCCTGTTAAAGGACTCATCTGTCCCATTAGAGCTTGTAAATCCCAGAACAAGTGCTACTAAGACATGAGTCTGGGAAACTCCCCATAGGAAGATGATTGTTTGCGGTCCAGCAATTAGGCTCCTGTCTGCCTGGCTGCCAATGTCACAGGGAAGCGTGTTTGTTTTTCCTAAGAGTGGTTTTACTGGTTGTGCTCATCTTTTATAAACGCTATCTTTGTTGGTGAAAAGCATTACTGAAGTCCCCCTGGACCCTCACTTGTGCTTTTTTGGACCCCCCAGGCCCCCATCTCTTTTAACTTTCCCAGATTGCTCTTCTATTAAGAGCTGGATGACTTTGTCGGTTGTCTGGCAGTCCTCTTGGAGTGAAGCTGAAAGCTGCAACATGTTTTCATAACTGCTTTACTTCCCTTGTGGGCCGTGCTTGTTCCGGCATCTTTGACCACCCCCGACTAAAGCATATAATAAAATATTTATTCTTGATTGAGATTGAAGCTGTGCAGGCAGGAGGCAAACAACAACAAATCAGCCACAATTTCAACTTAACTATATGAGAAATAAATACATGAATGGGTTGACAGATGGGTGGCTGGCTGGCTGGATGGATGGGTGGAGGAATGGATGTGTTATCCAACACTCACAAATATAGTACTGGTCTTGTAGTTTCTTAAATGGATAGATGGGTGCCTTTATGGATTTACTTGGTGGTTGTGATGATAGATGGGTGGTTAAATGGATAGGTGGGTGTTGAATGGATGTTGGATCCATGAATGAATGGATGGTGGACTGACATGTTCAGCTAGGCCAGAAGTACAACTGCTTGTTGGTGATTTAGGGATAGATGGATGGATAAATGAGTAAATGGATGTGAGGATGGATAGATGGATGTTTGAATGGATGAGTTAATGATTTGATGGATGGATGGATGGATGGATGGATGGATGGATGGATGGATGGATGGATGGGAGGATGGATGGATGGGAGGATGGAAGCATGGCTATGTTGGTTGGAAGCGGATGAATAGCTGGGACATCCAACAGTTCCAGCAATAGAACTGCTCTTGTATACTCCTGGAGGGATGGGTGGACGGATGGATGAAATGATGAATAGATAGTTGGATCAAAGGAAGGATAGATTGATGTCTGAATGTTTCAAATGGATAGATGGAAGGATGAATAGCTGTGATATCCAGTAGTCCAAGTAGTAGGACTGCTCTTGTGCACACTTGGACGTAGGGGTGTGTGATTGGATGGATGGATGGATGGATGGATGGATGGATGGATGGATGGATGGATGGATGGTTGTTTTGTTGGCTAAATGGATATTTGGATGGATAGATGTCTTACTTGTGTGGAAGTGGTATCCAAAATTCTCAGTTGTAGGAACAGTCTAATACTGAAAGACACTTGGTATCCAAATAGCAATCATCACATTCACTTTTATTACCATATTTCACTTTCTGAATGTAAATGACTTTTTCTCACTCCGGCAGTCCTTGGGAACATTTTCCCCATCATTGTTGTGCTACATGTCAGCAGTGAGTTTATATATATCGAGCAGCACACACCTGCCACAGCGCCAAGCCTGCCACTCTGAGAGAGCTTGTGCAAAGGCTCTTGAATTTGAATGAATCCCATCAAATTGTCTGAAGCAAGAAGTGTTACATACTGTATTGTTGCGAACACAACCCACAACCTGCTCTCACTTATCAAACCAGACAGGTTCCCCCCACCTCCCTTCCCCTTTGCAGCGATATCAGTGAGATGGAGAAGCCACTGGTCGCTCAATGTTAAAACAGATGGCTAGTTGTTAAAAAGAGTCCCCAATCCCCACCCTACAAGTTCCTCTAATGGGGTCACACCAGGTGCTCGTCTGCACCTTCCATTTCCAGCTCGCAGCACTGAGTGCGGTCTCCTTGAGCTGTCCTTTCCTTCTCAATGTTGCTTTCAGCATTTCACATCCAACTGTAGTTTTGAGCAAACACAGGCAATGATCCCCCGAATGTTGAGAACTGAACCAATGCCGATTGAATCGGCAGAAGAATCTGCAATGAAAGAGTTGTCTGGTGCGTAATGTTGTCTCTTAAAGGGTCCTACTGCTTGGCCTGGCCTCTTTTATGCCTCGCTGAAGTGGTCAGCTCTGGCGGTCTGATAGACGATGGCTGCTGCTCAGCATGCGGTCTCTGTACGGGCTGAAAGATTTCCCCTTCACTCACTGTGAGTCTAACCAGCACTGTAGATATCCCTTATTCCCTCCAGCTACTGGAACGGAGTCAATCAGCCAGACGCTGCCCTTTTAACCCTCCTGCACCATTTAAAATAAAGCTTCCTAAATTGTTCTTGTCTTGCCTGCACTTTGTGGGCAGTTTCATGCCTTGTTCTAGGCTTCATATGTCTGGAAACTACAGACATGGTACATCTATCTGACCATCTTTAACGTTATAATAAAACACTGTAATCATTATCATGTCTTAACATCTAGCTCTGGTGTCTTCTCATTGTGTCTTCTCGGTATGATGTGCTGTTAACAAGCTGAAGAGATTGTACTCAGTTAGCTTTTAGACTTGCCCCCACTCACTTCCCTGGGTTTGGTTTCCTCCGGTCTTACCAGTAAAACAGTGGCTTTACTGATGTGTGTTTAACTCCAGTGTGGTTTAGCAGAGGTAGTCCAGTTTTTGAGGGAGCAAACCCCAGTACCCTGTTGGGCTGCCTCTGGCCTGGATACAAGATGAGATGCAGTTGGTCATGGAGGCATACAAGTTGCATATGGCATCCTGCTGGGCATTTTCCCACAGATGTTGCAATAAGGGCCTGCAGATCATGCACACTTGTAGGTTGTCCGAGCTGGCATCCCATCTAGTCCCATAAATACTTGTTTGGCAATAAATCTGGTGACTGGGCAGACCAAGGCATTGTTGCAATCTGGTGGGGACATCTGAGGAAGGGTCTTCTGGGAAACCTTTGCTCTGTGTGGGGGAGCATTACCCTGCTGAAAATGCCATTTGGAAGTCCTGCCATAAGAGGCCACACATGTGGCCACAGGATGTCCTGTGCATATCACTGAGCAGTAAGGGCCCTTTCTGTCACCACAAGACCTCCGTACTCAAACCTGACTGTCAGATTTCAAAGAAAAGTCCAGATTTCTCCTTCATGACACCACTACAAATGAGCATTCTGACCGACAGTGGTCAGTCAGAATGGCCTAGATGAAGAGTAATTTGTTGACAACTGGAGACAGTGTCTTCAAATGTGTCATAGAGGAGGGCCTAGCAGTCAAGGATCTCTTATCAAGAGGTACACTACCCAAAAGCAACCTCTGAGAGCCTTTTAATTGGGCAGCATGGGAAGCATTTTCTATGCCATCTTGTGCCGAGACCCAGTGTCTAATCAGACCACATCCCATGCATGCAGTAGTCCGACATGAATTTATAACAAGTCAAGACTGTTACATAACAGTTTGGGGGCTCAGAGTTTGTCCAAATGATTCGACCATGCCAAGGCTGCCAAAATACTGGTTAAGGAGAAAATAGCATTGTTGTAAGGAATAGACTAGTTGGACTTTGTTGACATACTAACATAACATAACAGCAGTCCCTCCATCATGGTTGAGTGTGCTGTGGAGTTCGGCTTTAAAAGAACATCCTGAGTGGCATGACGTACTTATCGCGGCATGCGGTGGTTTTTATGGTTCAAAAATATTTACAGATTAAAAAGATAAACCCTTCACAGTCGCTCCTGCCAAATAATCAGTTAATGTGCTGGGAGATGAAGCCGGGCTGCTGAGAGGATGAGCGAAACGTTGAATACTTCTCACTGATCACAAGTTCATTTAAAGAATAATCAGGGATGAGAGCACACGGAGCGACCACCGTTGAACGCTCCTAGTCGCATTGGGTTTAGGAGATTTTCAGGGAGATTGAATTTCTGCTGACGAAAGCTTGACACAGGGGTGGCACCGGGCACTTAGTATTTAACCCAGCCAAAGCCTGCAGATTAGGACACAACAGAGTGTCAGTGGAATCTTCTTAGCGTACCACCTGATGGGCAGGCCCTGATAATCATCTCTGAAACACAGCACTTTTCTCTGCTTTGGGGAAGGGGGAGGCTTGGGCTCTGCATTAGCCCAGGATGGCCCTCTGCTTTAACTAAATCCCTGGGATACTGTCTAAGCATTGCCAATCACAGATAGCACATTGACTTACTCGATCTGCTGCACGATTGTTTTGATTAGATTGGGAGCATAATTGGAAATTTGTCCTGCTGCCAAAGCAGACCTGGAACGCTACACTGATATGACTCTCACATGGACGTGTCTGCTTCAAATAGCGGCCCCTGAAATTGGTTTTGTATTCTGTTATGAGAGGGACACATAAAAAGTCATTTTGTCCTGGCATTTTCATTGCTAGACAAAAACAAGTCATTTAACGCTGTGGTTCGTTTTCGTTGTATCGGCCACTGAGGTGATTAACAGTCATTTTTTTTCCTGCAGGTGATTGAAACCATAAGTGCTGTGGATAAAGACGAGCCCCCCAGTGGTCATCGATTCTTCTTCTCTTTGACCGCTGAGGCTGCTGGAAACCTCAACTTTACTCTCCGGGACAATAAAGGTATATAATGACTAGGGAGGGCAATTCCAGCAGAACTGCAACTCATCTCCTACTTTATTGGAACCCCCGTAACTTATACTCAGGCCACTTGATGAACTTCCAACCAAAAAAGCTCTACACCAGGGGTGCCAGACTGATTTGGCAATGGGCTGCTGTGGCTGCAGGTTTTTATTGCAGTCAAACAGAAGCAAGTGTTGTCAGTTGTTGGAAGACCAGCCAATGGTTTAAACAAGTGGAATCAGGTGTCATTGCTGGTTGTTTAAAAACATATTCCTGGCAAAAATGGTCGGACAAGCCCAGTTTGTACAGTGGTGTAATTGTACGGAATGGTTCTTCAAGCTCAAATGGTTTGGAGTACTAATAATTTGTCGGTCCACTACATAAGCCAGCATAGTTTGCTGATTTCCTATTTTTGCTGATTTTTTTTTTGAGTAGGAAAAGCACAAAACTGTGTTTGAATCCTCTCCTCTAGAATTGTTGTTGAATTACAGACAGTATTCCATCTGTTGTCATGCACTATTCATCAGTCCACCCTCACTTGTCGTTGGAAAGTTTCTGACCACTGTTTCTGGGGAACCACTCAGTCTGAAACTCACTATTCATGAAGAGCTAGAACACACCTAAAAGAATTTCTTACTGTTCTCCCCCTCGGTTCCTCTTCTCATTTTCTCACCTCTCCTCTCCAGACAACACAGCATCTGTCCTGACTAAGCGTGGTGGTTTTCAACGGCGAGAGCAGGCCATGTATCGTCTGCCCGTGCTGATAGTGGACAGCGGGAGTCCCGCTCTTAGCAGCACCAACACTCTGTCCATCCGTGTGTGTGATTGCGACTCAGATGGGGCTCCACAAGCCTGCGGCACAGAAGCCTTCCTCCTGTCTGCCGGACTCAGCACTGGGGCGCTTGTGGCCATCCTGGCTTGTATCCTCACTTTGCTAGGTAAGAATCACATCTGTCATAATGATCATTATCGTTGTCATCATCATTATCATCAGCCTTCCACGTCAGACACATTAAGTTCATTCACACCATTGTTCTTCGTCTAACACCGTTATCATTATTGTCATTGTCATCATTCACAACACTAATACCAGCAGCATTACTGCCTCCAACCTTGTTATTGTCATTACTATCATTATCATTCTCAACCATCGTTACCACGACCATCATCAGAATCACCAAGCTCATTATCATCGCTCTCATTAGTATCACCAGAATTAGTAACAAATGTCAGTATCATCACCACCACCACCAAAGTCATTATCGTCAGCATCAAAGCCATCCCCACCATAAACAACATCTTCATCATGATTGTTATCACCATGTTCGACATTGTCGTTAAAATGATTATGATTATTGTCATAATGATCAGCATCACCAGCAACCTTTTCATTATCAATTTCACCACCAAGGTTTTTCCATCAGAACCATCACCATCTACCTACAACCTCAACCTTACGGCATAACCACCATCAACTCCAGCATGAGCGTGATCATTCCCATTACCATCGCCACACTCTATTACTACAGGTTAGGCCACGATAAAGTAGATATCAGATAAAGTTTGAAGATTGGAGATCTCCAGAATCAGCACTGTCATATTTAGCATCATCAATACCTCTAGCATCAGCATTATTCCATGCACAACATCACCATATTCACCATTGGCATTATGACATCATCATCATCATCATCATCATCACCATTCATCCATCACGACTATTATTTTCAACATGAGCATTATCACAAGATCATCACCATCATCCTCACTTGCATCATCACAACATTAAACATCAGCATTAATACGTTACCACCACGGCCACCACCATCACCCATTATCAGGGTTTCTACCATCACGACCAAAAGCAGCTTCTTCACCACCAACATCACTAATATCATTTCATTCTGCATAAATGTTATGAAATTAGCACAAACCTCCATTATCACCACATTTGTATTATCACAAAAAACAAGATTATTCATTCAACATCACCAACACCATCACAATTTTCATTGTCATCATCACAGTCACATGTTACCATATATCAGCATCAACACCACATACACAATGTGGACAAAAGTATTGGGACATCTGCTCAGTCACTGTTTCTTCTGAAATCAAGGGTGTTAAAATAGGTTTTCCCTGCCTGTGTTGGGAGTAACTGTCTCTACAGCCCAAGTAAGGCTTTTACTAGATTTTGCAGCATTGCTATGTGTGTTTGATTGAATTCAGCAACAGCAAGAGTTTTAATGAAGTCAGGATGTTAGATGATCCCAACCTCACCTCACCCACAAATCATCCCAGTTGAACTGAATGGAGCATCAATAGGTTTGCCTGCTTCAGAGTCCTACTCTGTTGGCAGCACTTTTCTACAGGGACTAAAGAAGCTGTATTTCAAAGAGATTCAGGGCGTAGCTGAATGCGTTCATTGTGAATTCATCCATCACGAACATTTGGAAATGTAATGTACTATTGTATATTTGTTTAACGTGGGCTGTGACCAAAATGGATCCTTATTCTTTCATTAGAATTGCGCTATATAGGGATAGACTAGTTACTTTACACACACAAACTGAATTCTGAATTAAAGTTAGTAAAGCTCTGTGCTGTTCATGGAATAATCCTTGATTATGTTGCTTATGAACGTAAGCCTCCCATTAATGACCAAACTTTATGGGAGAACATCTGAACTTCACAACGTCCAGTGGCTCATAACTATGACAGATTTAGCTAACAGTTATATGAGCCAACGTTGTCACCTCCATTTGTTCCACTGTGCTGCACAGTTGCATTCAGTTCCATGTTCAGCTCATGTTGTGAGCTACGATGTTTGCTATAAAATACCAGCGAATTGTTGGATATTATAGTGCCCTACAAATCACATTCAACTTTACTATATGGACACACGGCTGATATACTCATTAGTGCCGTAAAACACAGACAGGGATGCATTTTGGCCACAGCTGTACTCTTTTGACATTTAGAGGTGTGGACATGTTGTTTGGAATGAATAGAAAGACAATACCATTATGAGGATGAACAGTTTTGCTGGTTGCGTTCCTGATAATTGTCCTCATTAAAAGCAAACCCATTCAGAATGAATATGTTTTTTGTTTTTTTTTCTGGGAAAATAAATTAATTACAGCCAAACTGACTTTGGGTGAAAAGCCACGCTTGACAATCAGATAACATTTATGCTAATTACAGAGTTTATTTTCAAAATGTCCATTAGATCTGTTACTTTCTGACTGATTTTCTGCTGTGTTGGAACCCTGATGGCTGTCAGACTGACGGGTTCATGTGGCTTAACAAGATGGGATGGTGCTGTGGAGAACAGGGGTGTATTGCGGGTTGGTTTGATCAGAATAGGCTGTTTTGCAGCTCCGGGGTCGACACTGACGAGACTGATTAGTGAATTTGTGGCATCATTAGCCGATTGTTTGATGAGTGTCTCCTTTTGTCCAAGAATTCACAAGGTGTGATTGGTTGACTTTGTATTGGTTCACTGGTCTCAGGACTCCGGAGAGAGAGTGAATATCGTACTGATGGATAGATTGATTCCGTGATTATGGCATTGATAGCTCATCTCTCCAGTTCATGGTAGCTGGGTGCGAATCTGCCCACAGCGGTGCTACCTGACCTTTGTAGTCCATGTCTGGCAGTGGCTTCTTTTAGAACTAGGACAGACAGGACAGGATATATACCATGACTAATGAGATGGTAGAGGTGGCACTGTGATTTCTATCCAAGCACTATATTCTCTGATTGCAGCTGAGGGTGACCCTCATTGAACGCTTGATATTCCAGAGAGATGGGAATAGCAGATGTGAAGAGAGCATTTTTTCTTTTTCTTTTCTTTTTTTTTATTTTTTTGGTACAATTATGATAAAAAGTTCACATTTCTTAGTGAAGGATGCAGAGCCGCATCATTGTTTCAGGTTTATTCTCACTGATGGAAGACCACCCACCCCTCATCCAACCCCCCTGCTCCTACTCTCCGTGATTCTGTCTCATCGTTTGGAGTTCTAAGCCTAAATAGTCTCTCAGAGGGGTGCAATCAGTCAACAGATTGCAGTGTGATTGCGATTTTTTTCTCTCCCGCCCTCACCCCCCGCATTCAGTTGGACACAGAGACAGAGAGACTGAAGATCTGTCGTCTGAGCCCACAAATACACACACGCAGCCTCTCCTGTGGAGAGCACACTCCCTAATTAAGAGTGACAGAAGCTGGCGAGAGGCTCCATCCTTTTCTTTCCAGAACCATCTCCCTCAGCCTCGTCGTCTTTTTGCTGATGTCTTTTGACCAAGGTGTTAATTTTTTTTTTTTTTTTACTATTTCTGAAGAGTTTATCTTAAAAGAGTTTGATTTCCCAGCATCACTTCATGCCTTAGAATTAAACAGAGTGGGCATTTAAAACAGTCTACAACTCAAATGTAGAACAAACTGTTAAAGGGCCCATATCCTCATAAACCGAATTCCTCGTGTGCTGAATTAAAAGGGCTTTATGTAGCATATAAACAGCGTTAAAGCAACATTATGCAGCAGTTTAGCCTTAAAGTAGCAGCTGTAATGATTGCTAAAGTAGCAATTACGTTGACCAGTAATCAGGTGAGTGGCATCTCTGTCGTTCCCACTCAGCTGGAATGCTGCTGTTAGAGAATCTGCGTGAGACCTGCATGACTCTGTATAACCAATGTCATATTTATATAAAATCCTGTAATTTTACTCTACCACCTCAGTTCATGCTGCATTCTTTATTTGCCACTTCTGTATCCCCCATCCTATCAAATGCATGTATACAGGAGCTCAAAGCATGATTTGTATTTTCTGCAGTGGTGTAAAAGCTGGTGCAAAAATACCAGCTCTCAGGAAAATAAGCTGCAAAACTAGAAATTCATATGTGTATGTGTGTGTGTGTGCGTGCGTGCGTGCATGCATGTGTGTGTGTTATAGTTTACAGTCCTGTTAAAGCATGAAAATAGTGATTAGCCTGTAGGTTTTCTACTTGGGATGGAACATAATTTCAGACAGCTGCCGAAGTTCACGTGCAGATCCCATATGAAGCTTTTATTCCACAGCTCTCTTATTTCAGCGCACAAAAAAAATCTGTTTTCCAGGATGTATGTCTTTAATTTTTCATCAGTACAATACTGCGTTCTTCTGTTTCACTCTCATATCACTGCTTTGCTGTCCAGCTCAGTATTAAGATCCCTCTGTGCCTTTCCGTTCCTGCCCGAAATCATCCAATCCCATAACAGCAGGATTAGCCCACTGCTTTGCCTTAGCTGAGCTGTGCAGTTATTTTAGGTGAAGAAAACCCGGCCCGGGGCTGCTCACTCATGGTTAAAGACGGATGCAGTGTGTGTGTGTGTGTGTGTGTGTGTGCATTAGTGGGGAGAGTTTGCTGAGACGTGCAGTGGAGCTCATCTTTTTTCTCTGTCTTTGTTTCAGAGTAATGAATCAACAAGCGCTGTGCCCATTGTCAGTGATGTTACTCATCCAAACAACAAGCTGATAGTGCAAACCTACCACATAAACATTTCATAACGTTGCTGTCAAAAACATAACTCTATTTTATTTGTTTTCCATTTTTTACACTTTGAGCGCACCGGCTACCTTTTACACTGCGGGAACATTTTGTAAGGAATGTGTAACTAAAAATGGTTCAGAACAGCTTGTTACATTTACTTACATCAAAGTTAAGAACATCTCGTCCTTTAGTGTTCCCGGTTTGGACGAGGCAATGAAGAAACGGAGGATTTGAAAATATTTTCAGCTGATGATTTGAGATCATGCAGAAGACGTTTGAGTGAGGCATTCTTCATGATTCCCTCCACTTTGTACAATGTAGCAGTTCCACTGGCAGCCCCACAGCATGATGCTCCCACCACCATGCTTAGTAGTTGACTCGGTGCTCATGGGGATGAATTCCTTACCTTTACTTTTTCAAACATAGCTCTGGTCATTGTGGTCACCTCAACTCTTTTCTCATCCCTCCAGGAGGCCTTCCTTTGTCCCTGTAACCAGTTGCAGATTTGACTCAAGTTTGAAGGTGTTGATTATGGAGCAGTGGACACATTTTTAGTCCAAACTCTCATGACTGTAGACAGTGACCATGGTGATCGAAGGAACTTTTGACCAATACCAAGTCTCAGTTGATTTTAATTAGATGTATTGCTTTAATATAATAATGATACAATGAGTACAATAATTACATTGTAGCATTCAGGTCATGCCAAGTCATACTATATGGTACTTCAGCTATGATCTAATAAATATGGTGATTGATTTAAATGTATTGATCAGTGATGTTTATAATAACATAATTAAGCTACATGCATCACCAATGTGCCCCAATAAATATGTAATGCGTTGTTTTAAAGGCATCAATCTAAGCTATATAGTTTTGCAGATGATTTTTGATCTTTGAATTAAATGTATTGCCCTTCATTGCATTGCTTATAACATAATTACACTGCAGGATTTGTCACAATGTGTTCTGATGACATTCCCACAAAAAGGTACTTACAGCTGTTTTGTTTTGAAGATACTTTAATCCTCTTTTTTAATTCTTTATCTTTAAAGAACATCATGTGTAGAATAATTAAACCCCAGCATTTGAGGCCTGCCAAGCCTTTCTTCATAAAACCCCAAGCCAGATATGAAACAGCACAGAGTTCAGCGCTTTAAATATTTCAGCCTGGACTGTTTTGTTTTGTAAACGAGTTTCTCTCAGTCCTACAATGAGGTCACGTAAAAAATATTCAGAGCCGCATTTCCACATAATGACATCCGCTGTGGCAGATTCGGGTGATTTTTTGGCTTTGTCTCAGGGAGCTTTCCTTTCCCTCATTACTCCACAGCCTAAGGTGGACAGGCAGAGAGGTCAGCTGAGCCTGGGGCACTCTGGGATACTCCTGGCTATAGGGTCACAGGAGTCTGGGCCCATCAAACGTTTGGGGATGCCTAGTCTTTCACAACATATTCAATAAATTAGTGGGGTTTTTTTATAAAGAAACTTGCACTCATTTATAAAGAAGGTTTACAGAAGGGGGTGTGAAGGTTCTTTACCAATTTAAAGATTCACGCTCACATCTATTTTTTTAAAAATAATAGGATTCTTTATGGAACAACAAATGGTTCTTCCATGGCATTGCTCAAGGAACCCTTTGTATCACCTTCATTTTTAAGAGCATTGTAAGCTCCAAAACATGACAAAAGCACAAAAGGCTACCATCTGAAGTCCACCAAAGCCTACGTTTCATTCTCAACTCAAAAGTCAGTGCATTAAGGTTTCTGTTTGTTTCTCGCAGAGTTGATGTTCATCTGATTTTGGCAAAATAATGATGTAATAGTGGAGAGAAACAGCCAATGCCATGCAACTAAAAATGTGATTGGTCAGTGCTTAAAAGGCAGTACTTGCTGTATTAGAATGTAACATTTGCGAGTACCACTTCACTGAAAAGTATATTTACTAAGTACACTAAAGTATATCAAGGTCTTTAGAAGGCAGTTATGAAGGTCTTGAAACCGTTGTCAGTTGTTAGTATTAAGCGGTTTGCATTAATCATTACCCCAGAAAAAGACATCCTTCACTTCCAGAACCTATAGAAGAAAGAAATTTCTTTTAAAAAGTTCTTCAAACTGAAGAACTGCTACAGGAGCTTCTTTAGGAGGCTACATACAGTATGATACATAAACCAACAAAGTCCTCTAGCAAGCAACTTCTGTGAACTCTAAAAGCTGAGTTATTGGTTTAGAACTGCAGATGATTGACCAGCTAATTTGTCCATCTTTGGTCACTTAATATGGCAGGAAACAAGGTAAACTACATTACTTAGACCATAACATTATGACCACCTCTTTGGTTCTAAATTCACTGCCCACTGGATCAGCTCCCCTGACCATAAAGGAGCACTTTGTAGTTCTGCTGTCTGGTGTCTGTCACAGTTTGATTAGTATATTACTTTTAATTGGAAACAGATGAGTTCAGTCAGATTTGAGTGAATGCACCGTAAAGGAGAGGGCCAGCGTCTGATCTGGTTGTGGCGAATCCTTAAAAGACCAAGGTCCAGTTTATGATCCCACTCGTTCCCTATCAGTGTATATCCGTATGAGGATCTAGCGTGCACTTGCCTCCATTGCTATAAACACCAATTTATTTAGCAGATAATGCAGTAGCTCTGTGAGCTCAGTGGCAGACGGGTGCTGTAAACCACGGCTAGCTATAGTGTGGTCGTATAAATGTCCACAGGCAGACAGAGCATATCTCCGACTGCATCTCCATTAGCGGCTGCTGCCCTCGGGTTATAGCGGCCAGCGCTGAACCTCGCACAGGCAGAAGGAGAATGGCAGTGCATAATCTAGCGGGCGATGGCTCATTTTTACAGGGTCGATGAGGACGAGGCCCCCCGCAAAAAAAAAAATATCCCACTTGTTGTTTAATTGATTCTACATGATGGATTGTTTTCTCAATCCAATTATGGCAAATTGGGGATAATGTTAAATTGATCCGCTGCTCCCCGCCGAACATCCATCTTGTGTCAGAGCCGCAGCAAAGCTGAATCACGTCTTTAAGTGGGAACGGTCAGTAACTGTACAGACTGTGCACAAAGTCTATATAACACCCGCCATAATCACGTGACAGCAGGGCAGAGGCGAGGGGTGGGCGAAGCTAGCCAGTTTGGCATTTGGTAAATGGTGAGTTTTCCCGGAGTGTTTTAGTGAAGTAATGGACATTGATGGGGTGCAGGCTTGCATTTCCTTTAACGAGTTACGGAAAGAGGCAGGATTAAGTTTCAAGGAAAGTATTTTTTTTTCTTAAAATTGTCTTTTTCAGTAAGGCATTAACTGTTTTAGAGAACAAAGAGGTTAGCTTATGTTCCATAAGGAATATCCAGGAGTGATAGCACAAAGCTTTTTGCTGTTCTCTGGAAATTGGCAACACTCATGGACGTGGACGGTCGTGGATGGACGTGCTCAGCTTTTTGTTATCTACTAACCCAGGGGTGTCAAATCTTATCAATGGGCCGCTGTGGCTGTGACACTTTTAAACACCCAGCAGTGACACCTGATGTGACGCAACTGATCACATGTCTCTGTTTGGCTGGAATTTAATCTTGCAGCCAAACTTGCCTAATGCAGATACGGTTTGACAAAACTAACCTCTTAAAAATGAAGTTGGCAAAAATGTTCTTGAAGGGATGCCACTGAGAAGTGAATACCAACCGTGGTCCTGGAGGCCTCTTTACTACATTTCTGACGACAGTTATTAGAAGAATCAAGTGGGTTCCTCTAGAGTTGGTGCTCAAATCTGCAGGAAGGTATATTTTCCAGGAGCACACTTGGTGACCACTGACATAGAACAGTGGTTCTCAGTCCTGGTCCTGGAATTGGACTGTCGTGCATAACAGACCCAGGTCACCTTTGAAAGCGCTTGTTAAATAGTTCATTTGATTAATCAGGTGTATTAGCAGTTGGGGAAACAAAGTGTTGTTGCTTCAGGATCAGTATTGAGAACCACGGGATGATCCTTCAAAGAACCATTTTAGTAAAAGACTCAACCAGCTACCAAACCGTTTCTTCTATATTATTCAGTAGTTTGCGCTTTAGTCCTGGTTTGAAGGTCAGCCGTTCAGATCCAAAACAACTGGCTCTGCTATTCTGATGCTCTTGTTGGTATTTATGACCTGGAGAAGATAGGTATAAGTTGGGTTGTAGGATTATAGATCTCCTGGACCAGCATTTGGCACTCGTGATAAATAGGGAACAGAATCAGGATGAAGCATCCGTATAAGGTATTGTTCTCAACCCTGGTCCTGGAGTACCCATGCTCCACATCCTGAGCAAATGAGGTGTTTCCTGGATTACGGTTCCAGTGTATTAAACTGCCTAACTCACTAATCAAGTGAGTACTTCCACAGATACCACCAAAGTCTCTTTATTAAGCAAGGAGCCAGTCGTTCTCGGCCCACCCCCCCAGTGGATGTGGGTTTTGGGTGTGTGAGAAGCTTTCACAGGCCATTCTCTGAATCTCTAAGCTTCTCTGTCCCTGGGAGTCTACAGCATGCCTAAGGATGAAGTATGAGTGTGCAGTGCCATATTTCACACTCTCCGTGGCAGGCCGATGGACGGATCATTAGATGTTTACTCCCCTTCCCACACACACACACACACACACACACACACACACACACACACACACACACACGCACACACATATACAACCCAACCTACCTCTCTTTCTATTTAGCCTTGCCTTCTCTCCCTCTCTCTCTCTCCGTCTCCTTCTCTCTTCATTAGATGCTCTCTATCTCCCGTGCTAGGACATCCTGCAATCCTGCAACCAGGCAGATGTACCCCTGTGCTATCTTTCAGCTTGGGACAGAAATCCTTAGAGAAATGGAGTTAGTCTTGAAAGGGGAATGTTGTGTCTGCACCGAGATATCCCAGTGGTGATATATGGTAAATGAACAGCGCTGAGGGCCAGATGTATGCGCAGCGGAGAATGCAGTCGCACATGCATGCGTTTATAATGCATTTTAGCACGACAAATACTGTCCGTTTAAAATTGTGAAACCGTTACAGTCACAGCTTTACATTTCAGGCACGGCTTTATTTCAGTGATAATATATGGGGTTCCACTGTATGTGTGAGTAGTAACATGCTTGCTGTGGTCAGGGGTGTTTGTGTAGTGTCAAGGGCACTAGTGCGGTGGTGCGCACAAACTGATAGACCTCGTATATTCACCTGTGCGGAGACAGATTGACCATAAACTCACCCAAGATGGTGATATACTGTACGTTTTCTCCCGTGATTCTGTGTTTTGAATGTATATGCACCATATATATCCACCGTGGCATAATGACCACCTCCTTCTTTCTACACTCACTGTATCATTGTATCATACCTCTGACCATACTTTGTAGAACTAATTACAGACTGTAGTTCATCAGTTTCTCTGCATACTCTGTCAGCCTCCTTTCACCCTGATCTTCAGTATGGGTGATGGGTCATTCTCAGCACTGCAGTGACACTGACACTATGGTGGTGTGTTAGTTGGTCATCCTCATCCTCTAGCCCTTTATCAGTGCTCACAGCATGCCGCTGACATGAGACTTCCTGGATAATGCTGCTGGACTCATCAGTGGGATGTTCGATGGTTGCAAGCTGAAGAGATTGTAACTGGTTAGCTTAGAGCTAGTCTAAAGGTGATGAGCTGCTTTTCAGTATCA
This sequence comes from Acestrorhynchus altus, assembly GCA_034509495.1. NCBI lineage: Eukaryota > Metazoa > Chordata > Actinopteri > Characiformes > Acestrorhynchidae > Acestrorhynchus > Acestrorhynchus altus. The sequence goes on along the minus strand of CM067502.1, from coordinate 7,583,847 downwards.
ACAACACTGTGTCCTGCCCAAGTTGCCCCTTTCTCTTGGGGGTCAAGGCTGTTATGTAACCGTTTAGGGGGGGGCTTCCAGCCCTGTTTTGGTTCTGGATTTTCTTCTGAAGCAGAAACAACAGTGGTTGATGTTCACAGTTCACTCATTATTTATCTATGCAAAGAGTTTTCCATCCTCCAGATGAATGTGGACTGTACTGTAAAAGTACTGGTTTTATTCGAGGAGAAGCTCCTGATATCTAAGCTCATTTTAGCATCTCTTTTCCAACACGCGTTTTTTATCTGTGATTGTTTGAAGACGACACAAAAAAAGAAGAAATGAACGCCTCTTCTCCTCTTCCTTGCCATTGTAGCCTCCCTCTATTATAATGCAGGTTCTTTTTATAGCATGCTGATATTAGCATGGGATGCTGTTTATCATTACGGATCGTGTGTGACCCGTGCTTTGGGGACGGCAGAGGGGGGTGTTTTCTGACTGATGGATAATCCTGCCTTATTTCGCAGATACAGTAGGCATATGCCGGACTCATAAAACAGGATTTAGTGCTGGCCAGCGCGGGCTAAGCCGTCCGTGGGAGAGCGGGGGAAGGCAGGGTGACCGCTGGAGCCTCATATTTACAGCACATTTTCGCCTCTAAATCTCAGCGTTAGCGTGTGTGTGTGTGTGTTTATCTCGCTGCTGGTTTAACTACGCACAAGCATGACAGTACAGAGAGTGAGGAGACACAGGGGCCTCTATGGACTTAAATCTCTGCAGGACTTACTCTGAGCTAGACAGGTTTAAGTGCATGTGTGTCTGTGTGTGTGTTTATTTATGAGGAACAAAGGTTCCCAAATGTACCCTTTAAAAAAAAAGCGGGTTCTTTAAGGGCTTTTTGGTCAAGGTAATATTTCTGTGTAGAACCTTGAAAGCTCAAAGAAAGAAAACCTACCACTGAACCTTTTAATAATGGTTCTACCGAGGTTGTCAGAGTCAAAGCACCACTTTTCAGTAGTATCTAGAGCCCTTTTTATGTTTAGATTTTAATAGCTAAATAAATGGGGCCGTAATAAAAAATTGATGAATAATTGATTGATTGAAGAAATTGATTGATAATCTTATCAGGGTTGGATAATGGAATGGAGTAGTTCCCAAGGTCTGTGAAGGGCCTCAATCCACCAAAGCATGTCTTTTGGAGTTCCACAAGGTTCTGTTTCAGGGTCAGTCAGATTGATCTTAAATATGACAGTGAAGAATCGAAGTGTGGGTTCACATGCAGACTGTATGTGAATGGTGTGTCCACTGCATGTGTTGTGGTTGGGCAGCTGGCGTGCATTAGACCGTATATGCTGAACTATGTAGGTACTGGTTACTGGTTGTGAACTGCTTTTGCCTGACAGACAGGGGCAAAGTTTCAGATGGTGAATTCACATGCAGTGGACACGTACCATAAAGTATTATATACCATATGGTGGGTCCGGTGCCTTCCTAGCATCATTGGGTGAAAGGCAGGCAGATAGCCTGCCTTTACAGATAACCAAGACTATCTGCTCAGACTTCTTACAAGACAGTGCCCTACACCTGACCCATATCAGCATGCCAGCAAGCCAGCATGCCCCTTACGGGCCAGTCATGGCCTGGTCGTTAGGGAACCAACCTTGTGACTAGAAGGTAGCCGGTGAAAATACCTGAACTGCCAGAACATGACGGAAGTGCCCTTGAGCAAGTCACTTAACTCAACTGCTCCATGGCCATGTGTGTTAACTACCCCCCTAGTGTGTGAACACACTGGTGTGTTTATGTGTGTATCTCTGTGTGTGGATGGGTTAAATGCGGAGGACAAATTCCCCTATGAGCAGCACAGTGGGTCTAGGAGCACCTTTACCTTTACCTTAAGGCCAGAACATCTTGTTTGGAACCAATCCATCAACAGCTTAGAAAGGAAACTGTCAGATTGTTGTTCTTTGGCCAAATCCTGATCTTTAAAGCAAGAAAGACTCTTTGAGGCTCTTTAAACTAAATATACCCAAGGATTAGCACACCGCTGCTTTACATGAATTCAAAAAAAAACTTTGTAGGCACTGTCTTTCTTGTGTTTGCAGGAGGGGTGCGGTGAGGGTGAGCACACAGTAGTTTACCGTAATTGACTAAAGCATGTAATAAGGTGATTAAATCAGATAAATCTAACTCCGTAACAGGCTCTGTCCCTGCACTCCCCGTGATAAAACACCGCTTACTCCAGATCTGTCAGCGCCACTGCTGAAGGCGCTACAGCCCAATCTGATGAATATATTGATAAAGCTAATGTACCTGATCTGGCTTAATTGAACTGCAGAGATAATAGCAGTTATCTTTTAGGTGCTACACAACATGCTATCTCTGAAAATAATAGAAATGCTCTCTGGTGCATTGCACAAGGGAAACGTATTTTGGCGCAGGGTCATAAATATGGTGGAGATACTAGTCTCTCCTTGCAGATTTTATACTAACTCCCAGTTTTGTCACAGAGTTGTGTGTCTCATTCTGGGGCGAAATTTGTTTTTAAAGTTCCGAGGGCTAAAAGCCTCCAAGTTGCAAATAAATAAATACCTGCTCTGAAGGTCCTTATTGCATGTATCAGTTCTGAGTATGGATTCGGCTCACTTTCATTATTATTCTTTTCCGATGGAATTGTGTCTAACCTCCAGTTGTTCTGTACCGCATATTATTTGGCTCCCCACAGTTCCTACAATTTCGGATTCAATTGCAAGTTTTTCTCATGAAAGCACCTCTCTGAAACTAACGTTGCATTTCTCCATTGTTTCCCACAGTTCTGGTGCTTCTGATCGTGACAGTGCGGAAGCGGAAGAAGGAGCCATTGATCTTGGATGAAGACCGTGACGTGCGGGAGAACATTGTGCGATACGACGATGAGGGTGGTGGAGAGGAAGACACTGAAGCCTTCGACATGGTCGCCCTGCGCAACCTCAACGTGGCCAGAGACAGCAAGGTGCGACGAGATGTCACTCCGGAGGTGCCCACGCTGTATTGCTCCCGCCCGCCGCCGTACAAGATCACGCCTGACAACGGCATCTTCCGGGATTTTATATGGGACCGGCTGAAGAATGCTGACGTGGACCCTTCAGCACCCCCGTATGACTCCCTGCAGACGTACGCCTTTGAGGGCAGCGGCTCAGTGGCCGATTCGCTCAGCTCACTTGAGTCGCTCAGCACGGACTCGGAGCAAAGCTATGACTACCTGAGCGACTGGGGGCCACGTTTCAAGAAGCTGGCTGACCTCTATGGCCACAGTGACAGCAGCAATATCTTCTCCTCCTAGCCATGGGTTTCCATCCACTCAACCATCTGCTCAATCAAGGACATGATGGAAATTAACAATTGTATTCAAGAGAGTGCCAATGACTCACTGATACTTGACAGAGGTGGGTGGGAGGACAAAATATGGAGCAGTTCTGTGTGTGGGAGAAGATATCCTGGCATAGATTATCAGCCGAGACACGGTTTTACTCAAAAAAAAGAAGAAAAAATGAACACAACGAGACACTGAGGTGTTGTCATGGCCTGGTGTGATAAGAATCTCCAAGGACAAGCTCTGGATTCTTATGCCCTTCAATGCACTTGGAATTTCAGACCACAATGCGATGCCAAGCCTGGACTTGGGATGTGGTTGGGAAGACTAAAGAAAGGATCTCACGGATGAGTGAGAAGAACGGGACTCACTGTCCCGTCTGGGAATACGCTTGCGGTTGTTTTCTGCAAAGATGTCGGGAGGCGTTCTTTCTGTCTCCGCGGCGATAAATCAGAACAACCGACTAGCCCCATTGCCCTGTATCAGTGTTCTCTATTCGGTATCTGTATGTTTCTGTTTTGTCAAATGTTTCTAAGACTTACAGATTCTTCGGGAATCAAAAAAAAGAATACAAACCAATACAAATTGAGCAGCCGAGAACACTGAGATACTCTTTTTCTGTGAGAACAACAAAACAAAGGGAAAGGAAAACTCCCCTGTTTTTTTCCAGACACATTGCCTTGTGAGGTCCTGCAACTTTTGCTGTGTAAAATATCTTTTCTGCATAGCCTCACATCCAACAGCCGGCTTTCATTTTTTCATATGAAATGAAGCACTGACTGTCATTTAATCTTTAGCTTCTCAAAGCACTCCCCAAGTCCGCAAACGAAGAAAAAGCCCCCCCCCCCCTCTTTTTACAGTATAGATCCTTTAAACAAGGAATTTTCTATTTCTTTGCCTTTTGGGGCAGATTCTCCAAGAGGAACCTGTTCTCTCTGTTTCTGTTTCCTTTTGTATGGGGAAACAGCAGCGAACGTAGAAGCAGCGAATAGATTGAGGACGCCTTGTTGGATTAAACCCATTTATCTCCCTCACTTTCTTGCTCCAGAAACACGTGTTTGTAGTGTCAGGTTCTGCCTCATGTACTGCATACTGGCTGCTGACTGTAGAAGCAGGAGCTGGTTGGCATCTGATTTTCATGTGGGACCTGAGCTTTTCTTGGCTTGTAGGCATCTCAGAGTGGTTTCCTTCAGAGAACGTAGACAGCTCTGATTCTAGACTCCATGTATTGTCAATACGCAGAGTGAACACTGTGTCTTACAGCTGTTTTCACTTTGAATACTTAACCCTTAGAAGTCTGACGCTAGTACTGTAATTTTTCTATGCTATTTAAATAGAACGACGAAATTAATCACGTTGAGGTTCGGTGTTACATGTTAAGAAATGACAAAAACATGGAATGAGAGTTTCAGAAACCCACATTATTAGCTTTTGCCCATTAAGAAATGTAGCCAACCCACACCATGCTTTTGTTATTGCTATCGGCAACAGTGACTTCTAAGGGTTAACGGTGCGAATGATGTGGAACGAAGTTGCTTTGAAATGTTCTTCATATACAGCATCATTGCACTCATTGTTTTTTTTTTTTGTTTGTTTGTTTTTGTACAGACAGTAAAAGATAAAAACACGTGCACACTTATTCATTTCCCTGCCAGTCTTCTTTTTGTTCATTTCTGGTCAGCAGACCATGACCATATCTCTGACCCGCGCTGAATGCCGCGTCTCATAAATAGGTAGTGTGTTTTGTGTTTGCAGTGCGGTGTGGGCAGACAGATGATCAGTAATCAGGGCTTTGGCGTCGGGAAGCAAGTGAGCGAGCGAGCGAGCAAGGACTGCACCCGGCTTTGATGAATGGCGTGAGCCACGTCGGAGCGTTTAAAAGGCCTCCGCTAAATTAGCCTCAGAGAGCGGTGACTGATGACTCTGTTGTCTCTGGGAGAATAAACATACATCCAGAAATACGAGCACACGTCCGTGCATGGCCAGACGGGATGGGCGATGCCCCTGCACAGTGGAAAGCCCAGTCTATAAATCGTCATTCGCTGCACCTCTTACAGACGAGGCAGGGCCAGGTTAGAGGCGCAGCCCCGGTTAAAGAAGGTGTTCAGCAAAAGACGGCACATTTACACACCCTAAGCACTGCACCATAAAAGTGCTGCCTATAATTTAGTGTTGAGGCATGTATGTTTGTTCAGTAACGGTACAGAACAGTACAAATTACAGTTAGGTCCACTGACAAACCACTGAAAAGTCAAGGGAATGATATATCTGATTACAATGGAACCTGTCTGAGGACGGGATCTACATACTAGCTAGCGAACAGTCAGTTCTAGATGTTGTTGTGTTGACCAATGAAATTTTGAAAAATGGTCACGTGCAAGAATCCGAGACACTTTGACAAGAAATAAACTGTGAATTTCTAGGGTCAGAACATTTCCAACACGTCAGGCAGGTCTTGTATGATGGTCCTGATATGCAGTGCTACAAGGAAGGACAACGAATGGACAGGGTCATTGGGCCTCGATGATCACTGATGCTCATGGAGGTCCTGCCTCTTTAATGTCTTAGTAGTTCTTAGTAGGTTCTCAGTTGCAAAACATGTAAAAACCCTCTCAGAGCTGATGCCCACCTGGAACCTGCCTAGCCCACGTTCCACTCATGTGAACCCCACGTGAGCATGGTTTAAGATTAGTATATGATTTTTATTTTACAAAAGTTGGTCACAGCCCATGACCCATATTTACTATAAAAAAGCAGTGATCTACTATAAGAAGCACTATGATCTGAGGATCACTGGTTCGAATCCTGGATCATACTGCTTGCCATTGGTGGCCTGAGTTTGAGAGAGGACATTAAGCCAAACGAACAAAATGAAACATACGAGTAGACAGACTCATTGGCACCCTGTGCTGGTATTGATCAACTTTGCCACTAATAGTCTCAGGCTATTACAGCAGGTGGAATGTGACCTCATAGGCGTCGCAGATGTGTCACATGCGTGGCTGCATATGTCTGACATTTTCAAGTCCAATTTGGACCACTTTCATATGTGGTAATGAAATCCAATCCATATCTGATTTGCAGCAATGCAGCTCAGTCTGAACAGCCAGGTCATGCAACAATCTGAAATTATTACAGCAAGGGATTTTTCACGAAACAAATGGCAGAACGCACTAGCTGCAGCATCCAAAAACTTAAAAGCAAAGTTTCAGTTTAAGCAAAGCTTAAAAGCACAAATTGTTCTGGTGAACCGTGAGAGTTCAAAAAAACGGCAGCAGCTGCTTTCACATGTATTGAAGGAGTGTAGTGTCAGGAGCATCAAGTGTGATGGGGGTCTTAACATGGTTTGGGTTTGGGTAAATAAAAAAGAAAAAAAATAAATAAAAAAATGACAGATATGTCCAACATACACCTCGCTGAAAGTTCTACCAGGAGACTCAAATGCCACGCCCTCCTACCTTCCTCAACCAATCACTTGCACCCACTTGTCTTTAAAAGCTTTCACTCACACACCCCCTTGTCTTTCTCTCCTTCATCTCCTTCACCACCAGTTTAGTCCCTTTGGTCATCCAGGGGGTTGACACCACCCCTGCCTCCCGTACTCGGCAGGACCTAAGAGGGCCCACATTTTAAGACCTGGTGCAACTACGGTGCCAACATCAGTAAACTCATAAATATTAACCTTCAAACTGTACACCATCGCTCAGAATAAGATGTTTCTGTATATTCCTCTTCTGCCGGACACATATTTAGCATGTTTGTAAACATTTCACGTGATTACTTTCAGTGAGAGGGTCTTTTAAAGCCCTAAGTACTTCAGACGTGTGGTTGCATTCACCAGCAGTGCAAGCGAACAGAGCGTTTCACACCAAACCTCTCTGAATGACTTTGTTTACATCTCAGTAATGTAATTAGAAAAATCAATGTAATTCCCCGGTTCAGAGCTACGCCTGTTCTGGGTAGCTCTTAAATAGTCCCTGTTAGAGGTATGATTATGTAAAGACTCTTTTGCACTCTATGATTTATGAGAGCACTTTTGCCCTGTTATGATGCTTGCTTATGTTTTTTAAACCACACATTACAGCTTTTTTTTTTTTTTTTTTACTATTATTAATTTAATTTTTTTTTGCTAATGGATTTTCCGTATGACCCCAATGGTAATTTAGTCATTTGGTCTCTGAAGCAAAGGTAATGAAGATTGAGAACACTGTGATCATTAGAGAGGGGCTGTTATCTGGAAAGCAAATGTAATTATTTGTTAACTGGCTCGCTAAATGAAAACTAAAAGGGCAATAGAAATCTCGTTTGACTTAGCACTTAGTAATAATAAATAGCATTTTAATTAAGCGGATAAGCAGGGAGTAGCTGGGGTAAGCAGATAACGCCGGGTGAGAGCGCCACGCATCGCATCAGCGCTACAGATGAGGCACTCCAGCCATAAATCACGATGACTAAAAATCAATACCATTTTTACATTTAAGCATAATCATATTTTTTGTTTACTGCACTGCCTGCGGGGTCTGTTAACTGGCAGACAGACCTCGTAAATGTACTCCACTCAGTAATGACAAAAGATGTGACATAGGATAATAATGCACTTTCCTTGGCATAGTTGAATAATGAGAGTTCAGTACAAGGAAGTGATGAACCATTCAAAACAAAAACCACACACACAAGCAAATATGGCTGTAATGAATGAATATGTTGATAGTTCAATCTATTGATTATCGAATTCAATTATTTATTATTCAGATAATTCAGTTTTTGCATTTAGATTGAGGTTGTTGTATGCATTTGCTCAGGGGTCTCATCTGACCATCATGAGCAGCACCCCCATACACACCTTTTCACCACCACCTGGTTGATTGAGTGAAACATGCTGGGTTACACCACCCCCCTCCGGTAAAACAAACAAATCCCTTCAGTGGAACCCCCACCCCCATGGTCAGATGAACAAAATCCTTGAAGGGACCTTCACCCCCTGTCGAGCGAACCAAGCCCATCATGGGCCCCGGTTCTCTGCCCTAAGCCCTGGCTCTCTGCAAAGTCAGGTGAAGCCCGTGCATTTTCAAACGAAGACAATGAAGATAAATAATTTATTCAAAAATTTATATTTTGATGAGGTTCCTCGCAAATGTAAATATGATTAATATGAATAATAATGTTTTATTTTATTATTTAATATTTTAATAGAAGTGTCTTTCTCCTGTTAAAATTTAAAAACCAAGGATTTGCAAAGTAGCAGCATCAAAATATAACAAAACGATCAGTTTTCACTTCATTTTTTGTTTTAGCCAAACAAAAAACAAAAAAGAGACAAATGTGAGAGTGAGTTTGACTTTAGGTTCCAATGGATTTTGTGTGGTAATGTTTGTATTAGTGATTATTATTTTTGACACAGTCTGGCCGGAGCCATAATTTCATCAACCATCTTCCACTTGCTGTGTAATTAGCAAGCTGATTGGCTCTTTTTGTTGAAGGGCGGGAGTTTGTCCATAAACAGACACCACGGGCGTTAAGAGAACTCCTATTCATATTTCAGTCAGTGTCTGAGTTTTATAGATATAAAAGGTAACAGCAGCAGTAAACATGTTTGTCACACTGTTCTGGTTAAACTTTGGTGATTAATCTGTTGATCATATACTTCAGTGCTGCTGTGGCCAGTTAATCCGATCAAGTCGATCAATCATTGCACCTCTACAAGAAAAACAGTGGTAAAATGGGCCAATTCTATAACCAGCTGATTGTTCATGAGCCAACCATAAATGGAAAAATGGCTGGTTTCATTCACGGCCGAATAACAGGGCTGTAAGTGAGACTGTAAACCTGCATCTGAGCATTTTTCAGCCTGATCAAAATCCCACATCCAGCTATCCGTTCATCTTCCTATCTGATTATTGGGTTGTGGAGCTGTTGGGCATGAAGCAAGAATAATTCATGGACAGGGTACCACCCACACACCCATTTAGTTGCACCTAGGGGCAGTTTAATGTAGCCAATTCAAATAGATTATATGGCTAAAAATATTGGGACCCTCATGCATTTGTTCTTCTGAAATCAAGCGTTTAAAAGAGTTGATCTTCCTTTTATTGGAGTGTCTGCCTCTACTGTCCAGGCAAGGCTTGCTATTAGATTTTGGCATAGATTTTTTTTTAGACATTGCTGTAATGATTTGATTGCATTTGGCAATGAACGTTAGTGAGATCAGGATGTCCCATAATGTCCCATGAGAGAAACAGGATGTAAAAGAGTGCAGTTTAAAAAACTGGAACTGTTAAGAACAGAAAGATGTCTAAGAAACACAAATCACAATTTTCAGTGATTTACTTTTATACCCACCAATAACAGGAGAATTGAGAACACTCGTGCACAATGGTGCTGTTTTTCCCCAAAAACAGAGCTTTCTCTCGAACAGCGCACTGAAAATGTCCAACATCTCAAACCCAAAATGCACATGAACTGTTTTTTTCTATCCCCAGTGCAAAATTGATTATGAGTGGTGCCTCTGTTTACTTTGCAAATTGCTTTCTATCTGCTGTTTATTTAGTGTTGCTGTGTATTTTACAAATGCCTCATTACTCCTTTTCACAAAGCCACAACATCAGCTCTGAGAGCATAGCGAGTGGCCTTTCCTGCCCGAAACAGAAGCCAACAACAGGCCATAAACAAGCAGAAACACCCATTTTTTGTCTAACCGACAATCAGCAACACCCTTCTCCAGAAAAAAAAAACAAATACAAACAAAAAACAAAAAGGTATGCTTGGTCTCATTGAGTTTGTACATACTGTTCAGAGACGAATGCCTCTCCAGTTTTGTAAACGAGATTTCTGTTGATGCTCTCGACCTACAGGTCTCATGTATGATTTTCAAATAAAGTAACACATTGTTTCAACGAGTCCAACATCGTCATGTCCTTTTTGAATAGGTTTGTTTTGGTGAGATCTGGGCTCCTATTTCTATCCAAACAATCAACCATGTGATCATTTAAGGGTGTGTTCACACAGTTTGTAAAAGTGGCCTGAGAGATGTGTCAATGGCACAAACTCTGAATCTGGCAATTTTAATAAATGAACAACTACAACGTCTGAACTTAAGAACAGACAATGAGCTATTGTGTGTATTAAGTATGTAATATGTAATTAGACAAACATTATGTAGGTAACAATAGTAACAATACAGTAAGAATGAGGAAGCTAGTCTGTTGTGTCCATACACAAGTACATGGATATGAGTGTCTGTGCAAAAGATATGAATGGAAGAGCATTAATGTCCATCCATTCAGTGAGTAAAGTTGGTGGTACACTGGTCTACTGTGCAGCAACACCTGCACTTCATGGTAGACGCATCCTCACCACAAAAGTTAGCCTGTTTTGATGTTTTGTTCAAATGTTCAATGGTCTAATGAAGTTAAAAATGTAACTTCTTGGTGGATTGGAATGGAAAATAGATCACCTATCCAACTGTTAAGCACAGTGGGAGGACTGTGTTTCAGCCAGTGACACAGGGAACGTTTCACTGGCAGAGAGAAAGTTGGATTCAATGAAATACCAGCAGATTCAGGCCGTTTTCCTTGTTTTGCAACTATAAAAGATGGAAGCATCTATTATTACATATTCCTGTCTCATTCACCTCTAAACCTGCAGAGCTGAATCAGGTGTATCTGAGTAGAGATCTCCAAACCCCTGCTTTAAACTGCAGATAGGGCCTCCGTGGACAAATCTGGACACATCTGATTCAGCGAATGGATTAGTAATGTGATAATGGTCATTTTATTGTATTTGCTGTGGTCCAGGCAGTGTTAGATGTGTAAAATGGGCATACGTTGCTTTGCTGAGATGATCCTCTGTGTTTCTTAATTGATTAAGGTGGTTTAACAAGCTTGAGCGTGGTGGTGCCTAAAATGTACATGCTGGGCTGGATGTGGGCCAAAACACTCAGCAGTCAACCCAGCACCACATACTACAGGAACACCACCACCCCTCCCCCCTCCCCTCCCTCTCTCTCTCTCTCTCTCTCTCTCTCTCTCTCTCTCTCTCTCTCTCTATGAGCCTGGAGATGTTTAACCTACCCCTTCATTAAACATTACAAGCTGTACGTTTCTACAGTTTAAATTTAATTCCACTGACGCAAATGTCCAAATGTCAAAGCAAGACATGGAGCAAGTGGATTAAAGTGGCTAATCGTCCACGTTTGGTCAGACTAAGCATTCCGTGAAAAACGATAGTCCATTTAGAAAATGAACCTCGCTTCTAAAGTCCCCGAGAGACTATAGCCGTCTCGCTTATATAGTTCCTACCAAATACTTATAAAGCGTCCGGACTGGATTTACAGGTTTCATTAGGCTAACGAGATGTTGCTCCGGGTGTAAATATACGGCCTTCTATGCCTTGCCTGGGCTTTGGCCCATCGCATGTAGGCAGGCACACATACACACACGGGCGTACAAGCCAGGCTGTGGACGAGCGACGGCGTTCACCATCGATTTCCTCTCGAAATTAAATATACGATTTCACACATTTAAAAGGATTGCTTCAAGAAAAATCCAATTACTGCTTCAAGAGGCGGTGGAAAACTCATTAAAACAGGCTGGGATAATTACGCCCAGCGACGCCTGTTTTCAAGCAAATGAGAGGGTGCTGAATGAGCCCAACTTGACATGCACACACACACACACACACACACACGCACACACACACACACATTCATACAGGCACACAAAATAACATTGGGTGATGGCAGCCAGTCAACACTGTTGTGGGAACCATTTTCTAGAGGTAATGAAATTATAAACGAATGAGTTGACAAGAAATGGAATCGAAAGTGACAAAAGGTGTGTTTAAGTCTGCAAGCTTTAATTTTACAGCAGAAGATGGAATTCAGAGTTAACTGTACAGTAAATACAATGTAGCAGATCATGGTAGGCTTGTGCACAAAATCAGTAGTCAGAATGGTACTGGAGGCAGCTCTGCCTCTGAGGCAGCACAAACATAACTGGTTTAGAAAATAACCAATTATAATAGCCAGCAGGTGGAGCTTTAGAAATGTATATCTGCTCCTCGGCGCTTTATATGAGCATGGAAGTGCGATTCAGTTTTGTTGTTTGTTTTTAAGAAATTCTTTTGAAATGGTGTTGATTTCTCAAAAACTGCCAGCGATCTTGTAAAGCAGCTTCTATCCAGTATTTCTGTGTGTCTTGACTTTTTCATGTGATAGTGTCAGTCATCTTCGGTTCTATTATATAAAAACAGCTTTAGAAAATGCTCATGTTTAATAGTGAAGTTGAATAGTGTTCTTGACAGTTGCACATAGCTAATATGCAAGCAATCAAAGGAAATGCTGCTTTAGAAGCAAGCTGACTAGATTTCCAGGCATTTGTCTGATAATCCAACACAGTATGAAATGGATAAGGGCGTCTGCAAAATGCCATAAATGTAAATGTAAATAATTTCTTTAAAACAAACAAAAACTGAACCGCACACTTTGGATCTTGCATTTGTTCAGAGCTGCCTCCAGAACCATTTGAGAAATGAGTTTGCACATCAGGTCAACAAAGCACGATTTCTCTGTAGAGCTGAAACGAGTTCGCCCAATACCAAGGAGATACGCAAATATACAGGCTAGTGTACTTGATAGTACACAAGTACAAACTCCAGTGGGAAGTAAGAGACTGTACATTTGCAACAGGAACTGCAGTGTACTAGATAACCAGGAACCTGCTCCCATCTTCATAAAGTGTGCAGATAGATTATGAAGTGTTATGTAAGGGGGATGCCTTTGAAACACCCAAATCTGTAGAAGTTGTCAGCAGTGATGGACTGGAAAAAAAAAAAAAACAGGAAAATCCCAGTGGGATGCCATGAGTGTGGGCCGCTGGGAAGGCCAATGTCCAATACCCCCACTCCCACCCCCGAGATGACAAAATGAAAATGAATGAAATGACTCACCAAACAGGGGCTGGTCACTACAATTCACTATAGGAGTGAATTAAGTTGCCATCCCAGCCCTGGTTGTCAGGGCTGTCTTATCTTTTGAGTTAGACTGAACACTGGCCACCATACTGATGGTAAGGTGACGTGAATTATTAGGGTCAAGTGGAGCATGATAGTGGGTGCCAGCTCGATGGGACGTTCAATTGCCGACGTTTTGTGGACATTTAACTTTCCTGGAGCCACAGTGTCATGTGCGTACTGGGTATATGTCACAGAACTACTTCTGAGAACTACTTCATACCGGATTGGGTCTGGTATGGTTGGTCCTGTTGGAATATGCCATCAGTGTGGGGATTCCTGAAGTCTTCCAAGCAAAATGGTCACCAAGCAGTGGAAGGCAGCAGTCAGTGATGCGTTTGACCAGTTGACCTACACTCTACACCAATCCACCAATCCACCACTATTTGATTTGATTTGAACTCGGAGTACATTGGGGAAGCCTTCAATGCAGCCGAGTGAATATATAAGGTATTATATATGACCCAGCATTTTAATAACATATATATAGGGGCATCAGGGGTCTGTGCAGTACACAAGGCCTAAAATACTGGTACCATGACTCATCAGGTCCAGTTAGCAACCACTGTGTTTGGCATCACGGGTCTTCTGCGCCTGTATCCAATGGCAGCTAAAGAAGATGTGGTATACGCGTGTGGGCCTTCTGCACTGAATTCTGACAGTTCTGACCAGCAAGTCAACCACTTTGGCCATCTGAAACCAGCTACCAGCAAAAGCTTGAGCTGGATTTTTCAGCAGGGTTGTCAAGTTGAACGGATATTTTCTGTGGAACGTCTTCAGCCTTCGTGAAGATAAAACCCAGTAAACAGTGCCTTTGCGAGCTATGTATGGACATATCAATTATTTGGATAAGTGAGAAATCCTGCTTTATGAAATATCCCCCAGTAAATCTGACAGCTCAGTAAATATTCACAAAGAGGCCAGCACATCAGACAGAGCCGATAACTGTACATCAGGCGGTTGGAGGTGTGTTGACTGAACGGGAGCATGAGCCGAAGCTCTAGCTTTATCATCACTAGGTTAACCTGCTGCGTCTTATGTATGTTTAATGGCGTAAACACTGGATGTCAGCTGCAGGTCTTCATAATGCTGAGTCCGCTTCTTATTGGCTTTGAACTGACCTTAAGTGACTGCGGCGTCCTTTGAAGCGAAAGAGCCGCCTGGTACTCATGCACAAGCTCACTCTCTCTCACTCTCTCTCTCTCTCTCTCTCACACACACACATACACACACACACACACACACACACACACACACACACACACACACACACACACTATATATGGGCCATGAAGCTGCTGGTTGCTCTTGCTCCTGGTTAACTTCCATATAGCGTAGGCTGCTCAGACTTTAATCTGAAAGACCGCATCGGTCAATAATGCTGTGCAATCCATTTATGGAGCTGTGCCCCGACTGGCTGTGATGACGATCTGGAGTGTGCCCGCATTCTGTCAAACTGATTTTTTTTATTTGTTTGGTTTTGAGAGTATGAGTATGCCTGTGAGAATGCAGCAAATTATGTGTTAGTAAAGTGTTCAGTGTATCCTTCTATGCTGTAAGTGTATTAATGACATTAAATACTCGATGTATTAATGGTACATCTCTTTAGGCCTTTGCACATTTTTTATGGATCTCAAATGAAAAATATTACCTTGAAAAAACAACTTTCAAAATAAGTCATAACAAATTCTCTGCCTGGCCAAAAAAAAAAAAGGTCACACACTGCAATATTTAGTTGAACCGTCTTAATCTTTGATTGGTATGCGTTCGCTGTAGCATCATTTCCACAAGCTTCTGCAATGTCACCACATTTAATTCTGTCCAGAGTTGCATAACGTTTTCTCCAGAACCTCGTATTGATGATGGGAGATTTGGACCACTGCACAAAGTCTTCTCCAGCGCATCTCAAAGTCTTCTCATTATGGTTCAGGTCTGGTCAGGTCTGTTGTGGCCAATGATCTGATGAATCCTGGCATTGTCATCTTGGAATATGCCCGTGCCATCAAGGAAGAAAAGAAATCATTGATGAAATAATCTGGTCGTTCATTATATTCAGGTAGTCAGCTGACCTCATTCTTTGGGTATAACGCTGCTGAACCTAGAACGGACTGACTGCAGCCGCCTCTCTTCTTACCTTGATGGGTCCATCACTCTGGAACAGGGTAAATCTGTACTGATCAGACCACATGACCTTCTCCCATTTCTCTGGAGTCCAATCTATAACCTCCCTTGCAAATTGAAGCCATTTTTGCTGGTTAGCCTCTTTATTGTCTTAAGCCTACACAGCTGTCCCAGTGAGTCCCGTCACCATGTGTGTGTGTGTGTGTGTGTGTGTGTGGAAATGCTCTTACTTTCACTATTAAACATATCCTTCTACTGTTGTTTTTCTATGATTTTATTTCCACTTTTTAAAAATGCATTGGACAGTTCTTAACCTGATTTTAGTAGCTTCAGCCTCACTTGATCCCTTGCTATTTTCTATGCTTGTTGCCAATAATTTGAAACTCCTGAAACAGATTAACATATTTTCCATGACCACAGGATGTGTCTTTAGACATGGTTGTTTATCAATTGAGAAGCTACTTACTGCATCATTTAGGGTTAAATTTGTTAAAAAAAACAACAACCAAGGGTTAAAAACAATAACCTATGCATCCAGCAGGAGGCTAATTTGGAAAATCACATACCTGTTTATATAAGATCCTGCAGTAGACAGTGCATGTCAAAGCACAAACCAAGCCATGAGGTTTACGGAATTGTCTGTAGATATCCGAAACCGGATTGTATCGAGACACTTATCTGAGGAAGGGTACAGCAGCAATTCAGCTGCATTGAAGGTCCCAATGAGCACAGTGGCCTCCATCATACATAAATGGAAAAAGTTTGGAACCACCAGGACTCTTCATAGAGCTTTGAGTGATTGAGTGATTGAGTGATTGTGTTAGGAGGGCTTTAGTCAGGCAGGTGACCAAGACCCCAAGGGTCACTCTGACAGCCCATCGGAGTTTCCCAAAAGGCACCTAAATGACTTTCAGACCATGAGAAACAAAAAGATTGAACTTTTTGGACTGAATGCCAAGCGTCATATCTGGAGGCATTGCTCATCACCTAGCCAACACCATTCCTACAGTGAAGCATGTGGTGTAGAGACGTTATTCTGCAACAGGAACTGAGAGAATAGACAGGGTTGAGGGCAAGATGACTGCAGCGATGTACAGAGACGTCCTTGATGACCTGCTCCAGAGTGCTCTGGACCTCAGACTGAGATGAATGTTCCAACAACATGTATCTTCCAACAACAACCCTAAGCACACGGCCAAGATTACTGTGGCTTCGGGACAACTCTGTGAATGTCCTTGAGTGGCCCAGCCAGAGCCCAGACTTGAACTTGAAGATATCTAAAAACAAATGCTCTCCATCCAATTGATGGACCTTAAGAGGTTCTGCAAAGAAGAATGGGAGGAACTTTTCAAGGTTTGCCAAGCTTGTAGCCTCATACTCAAAAACACTTCAGGCTGTTATTGCTGCTAAATGTGCTTTACAAAGTGCTGAACAAAGGCTGTAAAAAGTTATATACTGGTTATACTTTTCTGTTGTATTTGTAATAAATGTATTCGACAAAATGTCACTTGAAAATTGTAATAATTAAACTTCTTTCATTTTGGCTTTGTGGGGTATTGTGTGTAGAATTTAAAAATACTGTGAACACTTTCCATATCATTCTGTTTATGTATTTATTAACTGATTAATTAATTCATTAATTTCTCCAGCTTGCCATGCTGATCTTTGTAGCACTGAATGTTATGATTAAAATGAAATGTTGGAGAGGAAAAGAAAAACAACAACAACAACAAGGTCTCAGCAATCAAAGAGAAAAGCATCCAAGGGGATGGTGGAGGAGGTAGATGTGGCCCCCTCAGGGAGCGAGAAAGAGAGAAAGACAGAGAGAGGGTGAGAGACAGAGCAATCACACACATATAGACTTATCAGCGCCTCAATCTACAGATTAGGACAGACAGCCTCCAGGCTCGGCCAGTGGAGGACGAGAGAAGACACTGCACGGTGTGCTTATTGTGTCCACAAATCAACTGTAAATTGCCACTCAGAAAATGAGTTCTCTGAAATGGGGCTGAGAGTGAGACCAGGTTTTCAAACCCAGTAAACTCTTTCAATTATCTTAAACTTCAGGACTAAAGCCCGAGAGCGTGCTGCATCAGCCGCCGCTACTGCAGCTGCAAAAGTTGGAAAACTTCTACAAGAAGAAGGGGGGGAGAAAGAGATAGATTGAGGAGGGGGGGGGAGGAGAGAGAGAGAGAGAGAGAGAGAGAGAGAGAGAGAGAGAGAGAGAGCTATATGCCTAAAAGGAAAACTCCTCAACTGGGCCATGTTAAGCAATTCGTCTTTCGTAAAGAAAGGAATGCATAAAGAATGATGAACATCTTTTTATAGAAGATAACTGGCCCCATTCGTGTCCTCACATTGTACAAATCATATGGAAATATGTTCGAATTTGAAGGCCTTGTGTTCTCCTAGAATGTCTTGAGGGTCCATTAGCAGATGGGTAACAGATCAAATCTAAATGCTTGGAACCTGGCTGATCGTCTTGGATTTAGAGCGGATCACTCACATCCGGTCAGCAGCAGAAGCTGTAGCTCATATTAAACTTTATAACTCTAGGCTAATTTTATGGGAGGTTTACATAGTTTGACGTGCTTTTATTAGCCGGAACATTTAAAAAGTATTTATAGAAGACTTTCATTTGAATTTGACCATGTTTGATATAAGGCACTGCAAATAGATTTATGGTTATCTGTTCCAGAGAGTCCTATTCTATTGGCAGTACTTCTCTACAGGTAGTAGACAAGCTGCATTTAAACGTAGCTGAATGCATTCATTAGAATGGGTGTCTACAAACATTTGGACGTGTAGTGTACCCGAGGCAATATGTATATCATAACCAAGTTTATATGCATATAATCATATTTTAATATATTTTTAGCCAAAATGTCCATGTAGTGAAGCCGGCCAATCTCTGGTATGGATGAAGAATGTGGTGCAACATCATCATTCAAATTCTACCAGCAGCACCATGACTTAGTCGAAGGTCAAATAATGTGAAGGTGTCTCCATCACACGGGAGCTGAACTTTATTTCCATCTTTTAAGAAAAAAGTACACACTGTTTTGAGGCGGATCGTGGTTGAGCACTTCAGAGCTTGTGCGTCTGTATACAAAGAGGCTCATCAAGCCCCCACCTCACATCCTCAGTCTCAGGACAAAAGCTAGAAAGAAGAATGAGTCAAACTTTATTGGAAGCTTTCCTGGGTGTGATCCGGAGCGCATGCTGAGTGCCCTTAGTCATAGCGTGAGGCCTAAGTGCTCCCTCAGCTTTGATACCGTGTCATCCTTCAACCCACTCTGCTTGGCTCGCTCCCTTGCCAAACGCTGCCTCCTCGCATCAAAAAGATGTCATTAGACGAAATATCTCCATATGCTTTCAGAGCGAGCCTTTTAAAAACGTGTCATGCTATATCAGCAAACTGATGCACTGCTTTTTTATCACCAGCAAATAGAAAAGTTTTGTTGACCCTGCTTTGCATAACCCTTAGAAGTCGGAAACTAGTCACTTCACTGTGAGAAACACTCAGCGAGCAAGATGCATGACCTGGCAACCTTCTCATTCATACAGTTATTTATTCTGCCAACTGTGTGGCAGCAGTGCAATTAATAAAATCGTGCAGATACAGGTCAGCAGCTTTAGACGTTCCATTGGCCTTGAGGTTGGATGTTGAAGCTGTGGAATGAAGTCACACCCAAGTTGTCCACTAATAGATAGATGCTGGACAGGACTTAGGGCGTATTCACACCTTAAGTTCATTTGCTTTGGACTGGATCAGTTAATGGTTTTGTAAACTTGGAGTTTTTCCCAAGTGGTTTGGGTTGTTTTCTCAAAAAGGGAAAGTCAATACATCAGTACAAAGCATTCGAACATTGACTTGGTCAGACTTGGGTTGGGGGTTAATTTTATTTGGGCTGAATTTTATAAGGTTTGGGACTTAAAAAAATGTAGAACTATACCACAGATACCCAAACCAGGCCATGCCCTGAAAGACTCCTGCTTTCACACTGCTGAACTGTACGCAGCCATCTTTGACTCTGATGGTGTCGGTAAGGTTCAGCCAAATGTCCAAGTAGGAAATCTGACTTGTGGAGGAGTTCCAATTAAGATGGCCTGTTTAAATGTTTAACTTCCAACATTCAAATTCAATTGGGATGAATCATTAGCCAATGTTTACATCAACCATCAGAATAGGGGGAAATGTGATTGCAATGATCTTGAGCCTGCCATCGTTGTTCAGGGTTTGAATGTCGGTGGGCTCAGTTACTTTTCAGTTTCTCAGAACAGTGTCATAAAGAAAGCACATTCAGCGAAACACTTTGTGGATGAGAGAGGTCAACAGAGAATGGTCAGACTGGTTGAAGCTGACAGAAAGGCTGCAGTTACTCAGAAAAGCATCTCCGAATGAACAACATGTCCAGCATTGTGGAGGATGGCTTACAATAGTGAAAGACCACTCCGTCAGCTGAAAGCTGAAGCTGTAATGGATACAGGCTCGCCAACACTGAAGACTAGGAAAACCTAGTCTGGTCTAATGAATCTGGATTTCTACTGAGGAACACAGATGGTAGGGTCAGGATTTGGCACCCAGAGCTTGAAATGGACCAAACCTGCCTTGAAGAGTGTATGATAGTGGAGGTGAGCATCCCTACATGTCCACAACTAATCAATCTTCTAGCCGCTACGTCCAGCATAATGCACCACGACGCAAGTAATTTCAAGCTGATTTCTTGAACATGACAGTGAGTTCAGTGTTGTTCAGATGATCAGAGCTCCTGAAATATCTACAAGAACTGGATGAAACAATCATGTCATCACGGTGAGAATCTCCAAAGAACGAGAGTACATGTTGCTTTCAAGACCTGCAGGCAAATGGCAGCAATGGAGCGGTCTAGACATGTGCTGACTTTTGCAAGTTTGTCTACGAGGGCAGCATCTCAAGGGCATTAAAAACACTTGGTAACCTGGCCTGGTAGGCAGCTGTGTGTGTCTCAGAGTGTGTGCGCTTGGCTAGGAGGCTGCGCCACTTGATGCAAATGAAGTTTGGAAAGAGATTGACCTGCATCCTTGATCACAGCATCATCATTCATTCTGATTAGGGCGCAGATCCACCGGCCTCGTCCCAGCTGCTGTGATGGATTAGTCACCCCAACAAAGTCCTCCTTCAGGAATTCACAAATCCCTGCAGTTCAATCACCCCTCCAAGCTCCTACATGACAATACTTGTGTGCAGGCGAAGAACATCGGAAGAGGGATCTTCACCCTCAACACTATAGATTTCTGCAAATTTCAGAGATCTCCACCCCTGGATTTTCTAGATCTTCTGGATAAAACAGAGAAGTGAGCAACAGGGCAAGACGAAGTCTGAAATGCTGTTTCTGCATCTGAATGTTTCGTCCTTGGTCTTTTACGGCAGTATTTCTCAACCTTGGTCCTGGAGGCACTCCTACCCTGCATATTTTAGAGCTTTCCCTTTTCCAAGCACACATGATTCAACTCATTAATGAGACTGTTAGAGTTGTACGGGGTGTGTTAAAGCTATAACATGCAGGGCAGGGGTGCCTCCTGCACCAGGGTTAAGAAACACTGTTTTAAAGTGATATTCTGGTGGGATCCTCTTAACATCAAGCTGATCTGTCCACCAGTTGTTATATGATCTATGATCTATTGAAATATGAGTTGATTTCACAGAAAATGTTCAGACATGGTTTAATGAACCTGTTTAAGACACCTGTTATTTTACCTCACAATGAAACATGTGGATGTTTTAGAGAGCTGAATAAATCATTCTTTACAGCACTGTAGACCACTCGTATGTTATTTGTAGGATTGGGTATCATCACTGATTTCCTGTATCAATTTGATACCAGTTCACAAGATCCCAATTCAATTCAATTCCTGATTTGAACTGATTCAGTTCATGATTGATTCATTAACTCCATTTAGAGTAACAGGTTTTTAACTTCATCTCCACAAAAAGCAGCACTGATATATGCTACTGAACTAGTTATTCCTTCTCAGGATCAAATCAACTCAAAGTGAAGCTGTTCTGTCTTGCCAGTTGTTTTTTTTTCCAGAAGGAAGCATTGCTGTGCTGTGCTGTGTGTGTGTGTGTGCTGTGTGTGAGGCAGCAGGTGTGTTGCTGTGAGGCATGGCAGCTTTTATTAGCTCCAGCTGAGAAATCTTACAGTGCATCTCAAAACACTGATATCAGTGTGAAAACAGTATAAAAAAAAACAAAGATGGGCATTTTAACACATTTACTTCCCCCGGGATGCCCAGTAAGCGCTGTGGTGCTGATTCCAGTGGGTTAAAGAGATTGATTTATATGAATCGATATCAGATCATTCAAGCAAATACCAGCTTGAATTGAAAAATTTATTTTTACTGATGAAAAAATAAGCCACTGCTTTCTCTTCAGCTGTATGTTTAGCTGCACTTTGGTTCTGTTGAGGTAGTCCAGTTTGTTGTCAAGGAAGTGAATGATGGAGAGAAGAGATGATATAAGCTTGCGCTGGCCTAGTGCAGATCCTTCATTGTTCCCTGAGCTTTCATTTCCTCAGATTGAGCTCCTCGTCTGGCACAGGAAATTCTGCAGTCACTAAGCACGGTTTCAGTACCAACCCATATTTTCCATAACTACCAGAATATGCAGGTGATGAGCTGCTCTCCAGTATCAACACAATCTTCTCAAGTTCTGCAAAAGAAAATACATCTAGTGAGGGCAGTTCTGCAGATGATGAAGATTACCAGGAACAATAAATCATTTCAAATTTAGACTGATATGGGTAATATTTATTGAGCGACAAATACAGAAGTAGTGTTTTTCAGTTTAACACAACATGCCGGATGTCTTGGAATTAAGATGTGGAGGTTTCTAATGGTGTCATGTGATAATCCATCCCATACAGTTTGAACATTCTCACTCTGTTCCTGCAGATTTTTGTGATGAGGGGAGTATTGATAGCGTGTCCGATATTCACACATTTTCACAATGGGGGATAGGTCTGGTGATGCAGCTGTTCGAACAGTACACACACCGATTCATGTGTTTGTGATAAAGGCTGTTGTCATGAGGGTTGTGTGCATGTAGACCTGCATCATGCAACCATCTGCTCATGGAAGGCATCACTTCTCACTGAATGTCCTCACTCGTGGCTGTTGGGTTCCTCTGCACAAGTCAGACAATGTGTCAGTTCTACCTTTCAGTTCATGTTTGTCTCCCAAATCCTTCATGTAAAGGGGGCGTGTCTCTTTCTATCCACTGCCATTAGCAGCGTGATATGGAAATATCCGCATGACCAGTATGGCACACCATCCTGCTTCCAGGAGGAGCCCTCTCAAACTCTTCCAACTACTTCAATTGCTTTCAAACTCTTTTCCAAGTCGTGTGTAGAATGCAAAGGATACTACCAACACAAATACACAAGTCAGAATGGAAAGCATGTGCAATGGCACAACTTAATATAATCAGTCAGATACAGAAATAAGGGTTGTTCTTGCTTATGTCACGTGCAGCCGAGCACCAAACCTGAATCATTTGCATGTCTCATGATATCAAACCTACCCACCAAGTTTCATTCCTATCAGTTGATTCCTTCTGGATGCAATTATTTCTTTGACAATGAATGTATAATTGCATATCACTGCCGTCCAATTAAAACCACGTATCTCCATGTTTATCCATTCTCTTCTCCATGGTTTGAACCCTGCAGCTGTTCTGTGTTGTGTGTAATTAATTGTAGATAAGCAGACCAATAGAAATGCTGTAAAATGACTGTTAATTACTCTTATTTTACATTCATTTCCAATTTAATTCAAGAGTACTTTTTGCCTTTTTGGAGAGACATGTTTTCCTTACGACAGTGTTGATATACAGTATATACAGTGCTCTTCCTTTGCCTCAATATGTGTGCCCTCCATCCCTGTAAGAGCCACACTCGGGCAAAGTCACTTTGATTGCACTTGTATCGACAGAGCTCTGCGACCCCTTCATTAGAGCTTGGAGAGAACGAATATTGAATAATATATTCCATCAGGTTTGCTCTGTCCTTTGTAGAGCCTGTCACGCTGCACTAAGCCTAGCAGCACCAGTCGCCGGCCTTTTGTCTTTGAGCGGACTACTAGCTCCTCATTGCCTCTGTGTTTGCCCACTTGAGTGCAAATCTCCTTCTAACGCCACCGCGCTGGATTACTGCTGCAACATAATAGCCATAAATCAGGTTAACCTGGGCGTGGGGGCGCTAGTGCTTTACTCTCTCTCTCTCTTTCTGCTATGCCCTGCACCTGGTGCCAGTTCAGGGTGAAATACAGCCATGCTAACGCACCCCGACACAGGCCACATAGGTTCTGCAACATTACCTCCACACCATATGGCGCATTGAGTCATAGAGGTATATTAGATGAGGCAATTGTCCCTACAGCTAACATTACTGTAGATATAATTTATGGTGGGCATTGGGGGGCATACACACCCACATTTTCAGATTGCTGTCCACCCCACCACCCCCCACACACACCCCAACCCCCACACACACCTCCCCCACTTCATTTCAAAAGAGAAATATGTGTATACACTGGACTGTGAGCAACTGCTGCTTTGAATATGCTACCAAATATGCAGCATAATAACAATGCACAGAATGTCACTATGGTTAATGTACACAAGTGTCATTTAATATCACCAACATGAAGAAAGAAACTAATTCTTCTAATTCTATTCTAATCTATTACAACACCTCCTTTACATGTCTTTCTCTGTGTGTGTGTGTGTGTGTGTGTGTGTGTGTGTGTGTGTGTGTGTGTNGCTGTCTAAGCTGAAGATAGTGGCAGAGGCGACATTACATCACTGCATCTTGAGGCTATTGAAGAACAGTGATGAAGAAAGCCTGGAGTGCCTCTGTCAGCTGCTCAACACAGCCGGCAAAGACCTGGACTCAGAGGTGCTTACTCTATCATCACAAAATCAGGAGTAATATCAATAAACTTACTATGTGTATATACACTATATGTCCAAATGTTTGCAGACGCCTCTTCTAATGAATGTGTTTAGTGTGTCCTTTATGTTGGTGCCCAGAAAAGTAAACTTAAGTAAAGAAAAGAGGATAAAAGATAGAAAAAAAACTCAGGCGAGAGCAGGAGCTGCTGCAACAGGCTGTCAGCTCAGCGGTGCCATCTCAGCATAGTCTAAAATCTGTACTGGTGCTCTTCCTGACATGCCAGTAACCTGACTGAATAGCCTGTTCTGTCTGTGTGTGTGTGTGTGTGTGTGTGTGTGTGTGTGTGTGTGTGTGTGATGAAATGACTCATAGGAACGGATCGATAAATACAATTGCTCACATGGCTTCGGGGGTTCAGCCAGGTCAGCTCTGAGCTTCTGGTAAAAAAAAAAAACCTCTCGCCAGGGCTGGACCCATTTTGTAATAAACCGCACGTTGTCCCTCGCTGCCGTTTAGATGTTTGCAAGATGTGAGCAGTAGCTAAAAGGCAGAGGGCCTCTGACATAAAACAATGGAGCCTGAACCTGAAACCCTCCATCCTCATGGGCAGCATCCTCAACACAAAATACTGACTTTGCTTCCTCCCCACCTTCAAACTGATCTAAAGCAGGTGGACAGCTTCTTTTAAGACATCTCCCCCCTCACACCAGAGGCTTGACTGAGCTCTGCTTTTGAGGTATGGAGGTTGTATAAACCACGAGGACCCCAGAGATTCACGTTCCAGCAGTACCTGATCCCAATCCAACACTCAGGCCATTGAGAAAAATGCTACATTACTGTATAAAATGTATAAATAGCTTGCTTAGTTCAACACACACAACCACAATCTTCGGGAAGCCTGCTGACCTGATGGTTATCCAGAAGACCAGCATCCACACCCTTCACAAAGAAGGTAAGCCAAAGAAGATCATTGCTGGCTCTTCTTCTAGTGCTGTGTCGAAGCATGACTGGAAGGGGAAATGTGGTGGGAAAAGGCATTGAGAGGGTTGTCAAGAAAAGTTGAGTGAAGAACTGAAGAATCAAGAGCTACCATCAACAGAAGTCTCCAGCAAAGGGGCTACAAATGCAGCATTCCTAATATCAAGCCCCTCCTTAGTGAGAGATGTCAGAAGCATCTTACCTGGCCTAAGAAGAAAAACAACTGGACTGTTTCCCAGTGTTCCAAAGTCATCGATTAAGTAAAGTAAATTTTGCATTTCATTTAGAAATCAAGAGTCTTAGAGTCTTAACTCAAGCTCCTAGATTCTGGACAAAGAGTGGAGAGGCAGAGAATCCAATGTGCCTGACGTCCAGTGTAAAGTTTCCACAGTCTGTAATGGTTTGGGTCATATATCCGCTGCTGTCGATCCACTGTGTTTTGTCACGTCCAGAGTCACTGCAGCGTCTACCAGGAGATTTTAGAGCACTTCATGCTTCCATCTGCTGATCAGCTTTACAGAGATGCTGATTTCCTTTTCCAGTAAGACTCAGCACCTGCCCAAAACATCTGCTAGTTAAGGAACTATAATTCCAGCTGCGGATGCTGATTGGTGAAGAACAACAGCAGTGTGATTGCCTACTGCAATCACATTATTTAGGGCTGAACAATATATATTTTTAGGCTTTTGTGTCGCACTATGCACACGCACAATGTTTGCAGGGCAATTTCAGGAGATCTTTCTTGAGATGGAAGGAAAATTTGCACTGTAGTAATGACAAATGACTTGTCTACCAGAGCTACCAGAGGCAGATTGTAGTATCTGCACATCATCATTAATTTTACTCCAGTGGACAAACAGCATGCTTGAATCATTGACTCCTGGTGAAATCTGATGACAATTCCAGTATTTTTTAAATCGAAAATATACATTGCAGAAGAAAAAAACATTCATCATGTTGTGCATCCCAACAATTCATTTACGTGATATATTCATGTAATATGTAATCGTATTATAACATTAGCTAATTCCTTCATGAGAATTTCTCCAGGAGTAAAGATAATGGGGTGCGACATCTCCAGAGCTACTTCTGGCCCAGTTCCTTTGGTCAAGGCCTCGTCTGAAGCCTGAGTGCCGTGGTCCCCAACCAGGATCAAGCCCTCAACCTTCAAATTCCCGGCTTTAACCACCAAGGCCCCATCTATTACACCAGCGAATGAGTGTTTAGATGCTGACCTTTACTGCTGAACAGTAAAAACTTTGTAACCAATTATTCCCAATAAATAGAGCACTCTGCAGCTTCAGTGCTCTCAGTTGATAAGGCCTCGTTCTGCCGTCGCGGTATTTCTCTCAGAGATTTTGCCGAAGGGCTTTTTACCTCCTGGGTGTTCTTCGCCATATGTACACAGAATTGGCAGCTATCAAAAAGCAACATTACGGAGGAGTGAGGGGAACTGCAGAAAGTGATGTTAGCATGAAAAGCACTGAAAATCAGATTTTCAAAACACACAGTGGGGAGCGTAATGAGCAGGATGAATATTAATGAGTTCATCGGCAGCACACCACAACATTGGAGGGATTTTAGAGAGGAATGATCAGAAATGAACAATATTTGAATGGGTTCTTTCCATTTAATCGGCTGTGCAATGACAAGATTTAATACAGATCCAGTATCATGTAGCAGTTCTTACATTGCATTCCTACAGTGGTGGTATTACATCTCTAAAGAGCTTGGACTTCACAGATCCACTGCCTGACAGACTGTGTATGAATGGAGGAAATTCAAGACCATTATTATCGTCCCTAGAAGAGCTCAACCAACAAAGATCACACCAAGAGCAAGGCGTGTAATAGTTGGTGCGCTAGATAACTTTGGAACAATTCATTGGCCTAAGTTCATGCAGTTTGCTAACAATGACAGGGACAAGGCAAAATCCTACTTTGCATCATGTGTTCCTTCCCAAATGATTGCAAACAAGTCACAACCCAAACAGGCTAATTAAGGTCTGAGACCTCAATCAAAGTTATCTTTGGGTTTATGTGTTTTTGCGAGGATCTCCTTTCTTTTTTTTAAATAAAAACTCAAAGGTGGAATTGTGAACGCAGTCATTCAATGTGGGCAGTCTGGTGAGGTTTATTGTACAGAAATCCGATATTTCTACAGTGGGAAGCAGAAACCCATGACTATAAGACAAATGTTGTCATTTTATTTAGTATGGAAATCCACCAGTGAACAGGTCTTCTGAACTTCATATGAAATGGTAATTATGGTAAAACAGTAGACATTATTAAATCTGAATATAATACATTTTATATGAGAAAGAAGATCCTTTTTTTTCACAAGGCAGCATCTCTCCACCATGAATGAATTAAAAATACATTTTAAGCCAATATTTTATCTTAAAACTACCATAAATCAGCATTTCAGTGTATTTTTAATCATATTGTTTAATAGTTTTCTGTAAACCCTTTGGTTTTTTCCTCCTGAGAGTTTCACACCAGACCAGTTTGAACGGGCTTCTTTCCAGCTTAATCGTTTAATTATGCAGGATGTAATGTTTTAAAATTTTTTAATTTGCAATGTTTGTCACTAGATGGGCCTGTAATACAACAGTGAGTAAAGACTTAATCAAATTTACTCATGATTACAAATTGGGCTGACTTTTAAGTACTTGTTAACTCTAAATTGATCCCATTCTAGGACACTTTTTGATTAATTAGGCAGAGAATTACAAGCACCTGTATCATAAAGACTGTCTGATGATTTTCATTTTAAATGCTGTGGCAAATCTGACTCTCCACTGTAGGAAACGCATACAGAGAATGATAATGAGGAATAAAATACTTATTACTTATTTACAAAATCAATAATGTATGCAATGCAATGACCAGGGGTGCCAAAACTTTTGGCATGATTATGCCCAATGATTTCTGCAATGTGGAGAACAGAGAAAGAATTACAATAGTGTGATAATAGAATAATCCATATTGTGTATTCTCCAAAAATGGATTTTTTTCATTTTTAACACCTTTTTGCACATACCTGACAGGGTACTGTGTGAGAATAACATGGAATGGACTAGCTTTGGGTATGCAAATAGCATTCAGAACATAACAGAACCCTAAAGGGTTTTATGAATCAGGGCAACAGCTATTCTACAAGTTGCCAACATGTTACATCCAAAACACACTTTCAGAGCAAGTCTGCCCTTCCAAAGGATAAGACATGAGCAGAAAAATCCAACATTAGGCACATTGTTGTGGAGGAGTGTGTGCATCAAGTCGAACATACCACTGAACAAATGAAGATGATGCATCCTGTCATCTGATAAGACGGTGCCGCCCTGCCAGAAAATGAGATCCATCAGACTCTTCGAATAACCTATCGACTTATGTTAAACACAGGCGAGCTCTTTGTACTATGTACTACCAATCCCACACAGCAACGTATGCAACGTTTAAGACCCTGTAGCAAGTTGTTTTGTCCATATATGTCTCTTATAAGATGATATATTATTATTACTATTATTATTATTATTATTATTATTATTATTATTATTATTATTATTATTATTATTATTATTATTATTATTATTATTATTATTATTATAAAGGATATTCTAAGTAAACAGCAAAGCACTGTTGTAAGTCGCTCTGGATAAGGGCGTCTGCTAAATGCCTCAAATGTAAATGTAAATGTATATGTCAAAGCATTTATAACATATATACAACACCCATTATAAAAAGGTGTATATGTACATATATTCAAAACATCTAGAAGATATATATTCATATATACTGTATTTGATTTTTACACGCAACTTTATTCACATTGCCTATATAAAAACGTTATGTATGCTCCCATAAGTTGCTATTCATTACAGGTTGTGTGTATATAGCCTGTATGTTGTTGTGTATGTCCAACGCACCTGAAGTCTGATATGGGGAGGAGATGTTTTGAGCAGTTCGCGGGAAGGTGCACGAAGGTGCTCTGGTTTCCTCACAGCTGCCAAAAATACACGTTATACATAAAAATAATGTATTTGTAATGTATTTATATTTATTACATATAACAAAGACGGTTTGAAACATAGTGTAGTGACGTATCATTATAAAGTATATGTGCACCATATATATACAAAATGTATATATTTTATTATTATTATTATTATTATTATTATTATTATTTTTTTTTTTTTTTTTTTTTTTTTTTTTTTTTTTTTTTTTTTTTTCCACAATAATGATCTCTGACATTCACAGAATAGTAACAACATTTACTCAGAGATCAGGCAGCTCAAGACCTACTCCTTATCTCACGCTCTACTATTGTGTCAAGCCTTACAATTTACACCTCATGTTCAGAGCATTACTGTTAACACTAGTCAATGTTACCCTATTATTAGCACAGAGCCTATTTTAACCAAGTGTTCTCTGAGCCAATATGACAAGTGTTTCCAAAGCATTCGGGTAGCTTTAACACCTCTCACACCTGCATGTAGGGAGTCTGCGGCCTCCTCAGCCTGGCCTGCACAAGGAGAGCGACTACACTGCTCTGGCGCGTACAGTACATCACCTTTCATTAGCTGCATCAGCGTGCGCCAGTCTTGTTTACCTAGGCTCTTCTCGCTGCTGGCACTTGAGTCACACTCCGCAGTGTTGGAGGCTCAGCCGCCGGGGACCAGCCCGTATGCAGATGAGGCTCACTGGCACCCTGCCCTAATCTGGACAGACAGGCCAGGGATCTGCAGTGGACCAAGTTATCATAAGGCCTTGGGGGAAAAGGTGCGCTGCCCATCAAAAGTAAGGAGATGTCTAGCCTTTGACTGTGGTTACAATACAAATCAACATTACTTGGACATTCTTTTGTTAAACATCATCATTATTTGTATCATGTTATGGAGAAATATAATGTGCTGATCCGATCCAGTCAACTGGGAATGTGAGGGCATGGGATTGTCTTTCAGACAAGATGGTCAGCAGAACAGGGGCTCCTCAAGGAACAGTCCCGGCAGTGCTCCTCTTCACCCTGCACCCTGCTGACTTCATGTACAGCTCACCAACCTCCAGAACTTTCCTGATGACTCTGATTATCAGCCTCATAAATAATGAGGAGCACACCAAGTTCAAAGAACTGACTGTGTTGTGGACTGCTGTCTGCAGAATCACCCCCAGATAAACGTGGGGAAGACCAAAGAACTGGGAGTGGTCTTCCAGAGGTGCAGACACACCCCTCTGTCAGTGAACATCCAGGGAATGGACATTGAGAGAGTGGACTCTTATTAGTACCTGGGTGTTCATTTAAACACCAAACTGGACTGGTCGGTTAACACTGCTGCACTTACAAAAGAAGCCAGAGCAGATCCCACCTACTAAGGAAACTGAGGTCATATGGAGTGCAGGGAGCACTTTTATGGAATGGTCTCCTGAGGCAGCAGTATGGTGGCAGACAGAGAGTCGGTCCTGTCCCGGGAAGCCCATTAGACCCAGTGCAGGTAGTGCTAGACAGGATGTTTGCCAAGCTGGCAGAATGACTCCCACACTAGGCATGAAACTCTGGCAGCACTGGGCAGCATCTTCAGAGACAGGCTGCTTCATCCTAAACGTGTGAAGGAGCGGAATCACATGTTCTGCTGTTAAACTCTGCAACCTGCACCGCTCTCAGCATACCACACACACACACACACACACACACACACACACACACACACACACACTCACACACACACATGCAATAATTCTTCCATCTCCCATCATGCAGTTATCTGAAAAATTATCTGTTTGTTTGTTTCTTCAAAGCTTTTTGACTTTTCATATTCATAATGTTTATATTGTACATACTATACTGTTCATTTACATATTTGTTATGTATTATTTTGTACTGAGTGCCTTGTTATCCTTTTGCTGCCGTAACACAGTGAATTTCCAAACTGCGGCACTAATAACACTTTATCTTATCTTATCTTTTATCTAAACTTTTTAACACCTCCACTCTGACCGTCACTGTTTTACTTGACCTTAATTACTTTTCTTTTTACATATTTATGTATCTTTTTACATGTTTTTACATCTTTTATTCATATTTAATTATTTTGCTTTATTTTTAAATTGACTTTTACTCTTGTTCCAATTATTTTACAGTAAGTTATGTTTCTTATCCTTATTATAATTGTAGTTGTTGTATTTTATTTATTTATTCTTAGACATTCATTACTTTTATTTTCATTATTTTTGTGTTTTATCTTATTTTCTTTAAAGGTTTTAGTTTGTTCTCGTTTTAAACATAGACCTATTTTTTGTTTATTCTCACCATTTTACTGATGTCTAAATTTTATAATTTTTTTGTATGTTTATGTCTTTTTGTTCCTTATTTCTTTCTATTAAACAGTATTTTTATTTCCTCAGGCAATTTCTGTACACTGTAAATACTCAGCTAAATTGAAAATGAAGCTTAACCTCAATATATCTCAGAATGAAAATAACGGTTGATTGATTATTGATTGACTGTTAATTGATTGATTGTTAAGAAGGTTACAAAACAGTATGCATTGTGAAACATACAGTGGAACAAGAAAACTTAACCTAATATGTGTGATTCTGTGGTGATTGGACTGCATTTGAGTTAGTTTTTGTCTTGTTTTTCCAGCCAAAACCACGTACTGTAGGAAAATACATTCCTGCCATCTTTACTCTCAAACTACTGGTTACCAAGAAAACTATTGTAGAAACTGTTATATCAATGAGAAACTTCGGAGGCTAAGGCACACACTAGAGATTGCTCTAGTCTTGGCCGATTCTGATTTCCGCTGATACTGATTTTAATTGACAACATACACAAAAAAATAATATCTAAAAATAAAAAAATGTAAAATCCTCAAACCTGTGTCCAATAGGAATCACTTATTTCGAGTTGTGTATCTATGGTTGAGGTAATTCCATGTTTTTCTGTGTAATGTCTTCTCGTTGCTGAAGAAAGTTAGTAGAGGCTGGTTCTGTTTTCTGATTCTTCTTTTACTACTCTTAGCCTCTTTTTCAAATTGCGTACATTCAGTGGGGTGACAGTGTTCCTAAGTGCCTTCTTAAAACTGTCACTTC
This sequence comes from Acestrorhynchus altus, assembly GCA_034509495.1. Classification (NCBI taxonomy): domain Eukaryota; kingdom Metazoa; phylum Chordata; class Actinopteri; order Characiformes; family Acestrorhynchidae; genus Acestrorhynchus; species Acestrorhynchus altus. Next base: position 7,551,382 of record CM067502.1, on the reverse strand, counting down.
AAATATTTGGAGAATATTGTGAAGTATAGTACAAATCCACCTCTGATGAAATGATTTTAATGCTGGTGTCCCACAAATCTAGCACAGTAAGTTCAAAATCATGTGTTGTATCCAGAATGACAAGCAGGACTGTAGAAGATTCATCATAAATGGTTTGCTTCACCATTTCAACTCACTACTCAGAAGCGTCACACTGGTAGGTCAGCCACTCTTGGGAATATTGACCATATATTCCATATTTTCTCCATTAGGAGATAATGGTCTCCACTGTGGGTTGCTGAAGTTCAAGCCTGAGAAATGGCTTTTTTTTAACACTTTCCACCCTGAAATCTTCCAGTTATCTCTAATCCAGATGTTCTTTATGTCATTTTGCTTCACACTGCTGGACATTTAGCATTTTCAAAGTTGGCACTTAAAGTCTGAACTACTGAAGAACTCACCTTGAAACTCAACTCTCAGGTTGATTTCACCTTCCTCAACTCAACCTGAGTTTTCTTAATATATTTTAGTCATTCTTAATTATTAAATGGATGGATGGAAATATATGGGGCAATATATTATATGTCCAAATCTCCCTGTGGTGGGCAGTACAACAGACATGTGAAAATTAGGACACCCCATGCAAACCTTTGAGGATTTTATTTTATTTAAAAATGTGGACATTTGATCTTCATTTTAACTATATTGAGAGATGGAGGTGACCTGACTTCTCATTAGAGAAGACTGTGGAGGAGGCTGTCGTATTTAAATCTCTGATATTAGTTTGGTTTGCTCTTGACTGTTGAAATGAGTGGGAATCCAAAGAGCTCTCTGATGGCTTCAGAAAGAAGGTTATAGATGCATATGAACATAAGAATGGATTTAAAAACCATCCTTTCCACTGTCTGGAAAATAATTCACAAGTGGAAAACATTTTGCCTGCCAACATGGCCAGGTCAGGCTGCCCTAGCAAGTTCAGCCCAACAGCAGACTGCAAGATCTGTAAAGAAGCATCCAACACTCCTAAAAAGTCATCACAGGACCCACAGCCACATCTCGCCAAGTTGATGTCAAAGTTAGATCACCGTCATCTCTCTGTTTAGTAAAAATGGACATCAAATGTCCATATGTCTAAATCCGTTAAAAAGTCAGAGGTGTCCATAAGGTGTCAAACCTTTTCACACGGCTGTAAGAATATACTTTAGTTAGTTGAAATGGAAGGCCTTATTCTAATTAAGAGGGGTCCGGATTGGTCCAGTTTCATCCAGAAGGCCTTAAAATGGAGTGATTGGTCAGTCAGGCTGCCAACCATAAGTGCCCAATATAAAATTATTTAATAAATGACCAAATGTTCTCCACAGGCAACAGCAACCTACAGGGAGGAAATATGAGTGGAAGATGAGGAACTCAGTGTGTGTGTGTGTGTGTGTGTGTGTGTGTGTGTGTGAGTGTGTGTGTGCGCGCAAGAGATGTTAATTGTTCTAGCGGGCGCGTTCCCCGAGACAAATGTGTTGTGAAAGTGCTTTGTCATCAGTGAGTCAGGCAGAGAGAGAGAGAGAGAGAGTGTGTGTGAGTGTACAGTGTGTGTCATCACTCAGAGTCCAACCCAAACACAATCAAATTGAGCTGTCAATATCCAGCCGCGAGCGCATCAAGAGAGCTGAAGACGGCAAATATATTTGGCCTGCGGTGTGTGTGTGTGTGTCTATGTGTGTGTGTGTGTGTGTGTGTGTGTGTGTGTGTGTGCACGCACATGTGTAATGTTTAATGTGTGTGGTCACTCTGTCTCTCTGAAGGTGGCAGGTGGGTCTGTGCATTGACGGCATGTCTGGTTTTCCTGAGGAACCCAGGATCTCTTGTGGTGGCTGGTCGCTCTAGCCAGGCTGTACCTGGTCAGGGTGTATTTTATTTAGAACCTTTGCCTCCTGTGTATGTTTTCACACACCTACCTCCTCCTCAATGAGCCTCGTTATACTGGTCCATCACCTCATTGCAGTTTTATGGTAATCAGCTACATCACTGAAGGTAAGCCTTTTCCTGCCCTAACTCATAACTGTACAGAAGTGTTACATAAAGGAAATAACTCTGTACCAACTGTTACACATGGTAGAGGTTGTTATGCTGCCAGTGGAGTTGGTACAGAGTAATGGAGGGGAAAATATCAGAATTCCCTGAAGCACCTGAATTCTTCAATGGGTGTGATGTTGTGGCACAATAGATAACATCACCAGCAAACCAGCACACCATGTGGGAGACTGGGGTTCAATTCTTAGTCTGGGCAACTATACAGTGTTACACCAATACGAGTCATTGGGCAAGACTCCTAACACCTGTAAATGTAGGAAAATGACCCCAACACACATCAGAGGAGGTGTGGATTGGTCGAAGGAGACTAACACTAGCTGTTGAAATGGCTTTGACATGTGCATGTAAGTGAGGGAAAAGTGTGTCAGCTATACAAGCAGTGTGTGCATTTGCACATCTGTGTCAGCAATGGGTGCAACGAGTAGCTGAATGTTTTCATTAGAAGGGATGTCCACAATTATTTGGACAGTGTCTGTGCTATTTGGCAAGTCCAGTTGTAAGCTGCTCACAGTATAATACATGAACTCATTTACTTTTAAAGTCATTTCTCCGGCGGAGAGCTTCGGAATTCGGGGCTTTGGAATATCAAAAGTCGTATATCCATAAGCAAGAAAAGTGCAAGTGAAAAGAAAGCTCTTTGTTGTTAATTCAGCATTTCAATGAGGGGATAGTTTAGATTTCATTGCAAGTAAGATCTGTCTTTTACAGAGAAGATCTCAAGGAAAAGTGAATTTTCCCAACTGAAGTAGAGCTTTTTGTAGTATGTTAACCTTATTAATATTTTAAATCTCTTCTCTCCCCATATTGCAATTTTACAAAATTGTACTGTGTTACCCTGTCCAGCTTCATTTGACATGGTTCTAGAGATGGTACTGTAGTTTCGAATAGTGCTGACAAGATCCACTAAGAATATCCAGCGTAAATATGCAATGTTTTATGAAGAAGCTCCAGTATGAACTGGGAGATTGAAACTGGCTTGAGGGAAGGATGACTGCAGTGATGTTGTGACATCCTTTATGCTAATCTGCTCCAGAGTGCTCTGCACCTCAGACTGGGACAAAGGTTTATCTTCCAACAGGACAACTCTGCGAATGTCCTTGAGTGGCCCAACCAGAGCCCAGACTTGAACCTGATTGAACATCTCTGGAGATCTAAAAATGGCTGTGCACTGATGCTCCCCATCCAATCTGACGGAGCTAGAGAGGTTCTGCAAAGAAGAATGGGAGAACCTTCCCATTAACAGGTTCAGAGCTTGTAGCATCATACTCAAAAAGAGCTGAGGCTGGAATTGCTGCCAAAGGAGCTTCAACAAAGTATTGAGCAAAGGCTGTGAATACTTAAGTAGATGATCTGTTTTTGTGGGGTTTTTTTTATAACTTTGCAAAGATTTCAAACAAACTTTATTATTATTATACATATTTTATTCATGTTTGTTACTGAATAGAAGAAAATTAAGCAGTCAGATGTTTTGATGCAGTATATATAGAAAAAAAATAATGTTTTATGAGAAGCACTTTAGATAGATATGTCAAACAGGCCAAATAGAAAGACTAATCTTTTGTCTTTTATCCGTCATAAGACATCAAAATAACCCCAAATAAAGCTGCAAACATTGTGGAATGAGGTTACTCATGAGTCAGGAATAACGTTTGAGTAGCTGCTGTTATTCTACAACCAACGCACATCAATGCACCGAAGCTGAACACAAATACAGCACTACCTCAGAGTTTACCAGTAAAGACATGAAGGGGTGGAGTAGTTAAGGGACAGAGCATGAAGTGAGTATTGTGTGAATGGATGGTTCAGGGCCTTTAGAGACGGCTGGAGTTTCTACATCATTTCAAAAACTGTATGCTGCCGTTTGTGGTATGTGTGTAAAGATACAGGACACAAGGATTATAATATATTTCAAATTCTTTATTATAAATAATGATTTTTTTTTTTTATGATATTAATGATTATGTCCAGTTCCTCTTTGACCACAGCTGTTGATTAACTGTGAGGTGCTGCATGTGTTCCTCAGCTTCGACCTCCTTATGGAGCTCTTTAATTGTTTTGGGGCCCTGATCGGCCTTCTGGGAGATCCAGTTGTTCTATGGCACAGAAAAAGAAAGAGGAGCACGTCACACGTCTGCACTGACTCCTAAAGTACACAGCATAAAGCACACACTTCTGCAGTCTGATACTCAATGAACTGAACTCTTCATTAAACACACATTCAGGTCAACATTCAGACCATGCTCTTTTCTGGTGACCAATATTTTCTTGGGACGACCACAGAGTACTGTAAAAAAACCGACTTCATTTACTGTGATTGTTACTGAGAATGATTTTTTTTTTTTTTTTACAAGGCAAGAGAAAAACCCTTAAATTCGGAAAGAAAGAAAGAAAGAAAGAAAGAAAGAAAGAAAGAAAGAAAGAAAGAAAGAAAGAAAGAAAGAAAGAAAGAAAGAAGGAAGGAAGGAAAGAGAAGAGAAACACAGTGTAAGCACAGCTGTAATGAAAGGTGAAATGTTTACCTCTCTGAGCTCCACAAGGTCCTGCATCATGAATCGAATTCGAGAAGACGTTTTCTTTCCCTTTATGATCTGCTTGATTGTCAGGAAATACTCATCCATATGAGACTATACACACACACACACACACACACACACACACACACACACACACACACACACACACACACACACACAGACAGAACAGGCTATTCAGTCAGGTTACTGGCATGTCAGGAAGAGCACCAGTACAGATTTTAGACTATGCTGAGATGGCACCGCTGAGCTGACAGCCTGTTGCAGCAGCTCCTGCTCTCGCCTGAGTTTTTTTTCTATCTTTTATCCTCTTTTCTTTACTTAAGTTTACTTTTCTGGGCACCAACATAAAGGACACACTAAACACATTCATTAGAAGAGGCGTCTGCAAACATTTGGACATATAGTGTATATACACATAGTAAGTTTATTGATATTACTCCTGATTTTGTGATGATAGAGTAAGCACCTCTGAGTCCAGGTCTTTGCCGGCTGTGTTGAGCAGCTGACAGAGGCACTCCAGGCTTTCTTCATCACTGTTCTTCAATAGCCTCAAGATGCAGTGATGTAATGTCGCCTCTGCCACTATCTTCAGCTTAGACAGCTCCCCGATGAATTTAACATTGGCAGTGGAACGACGCCGAGCCTTCTCTTCTGTCAGGTGCTGGAGAAAAGAGTACGATTGAGTTTCCGTGTTTTCCCCACCTTTAAACACAAGCTCAGCCTGAGGCTGTGCTGAGTCGTGTACATTATGGATCTTAAGTATTTCAGGAGGATACGTTTGAGAAACTGTACCTCTGTGGTTCCACCCAGCTGATCATTGTTCTCGAACTCTTTTAAACACCGGTCAAGCAGAAGTTTAGACATTGTCATTCCTGGTTCCACTGACAGGAATTTCAGCTGGAAAGGAAAAACAGGTTCAAATGTTTTCATTTATTGAAAATAAATAAATAAATAAATAAAATTGCTCGTTCAGAAGAGATGCTGGCGGGTTTGTGCTGCATCACTGCGCAAACAGTCAAGTATGGTTTACAAAGAGAAACAAGAAGAGAACAAGAAAGACAAGCAGAAAAGTGGTTGAGGGTCAGGAGCAAGGTCACTCACATTCATGAGGCCGTGGCACATTTTGGCGTACATCGAGGAGAACAATGGTTCTTTGATGGCCTTCTCGTGCACCATGTCAATGACACCCTGTAGCCTCTCTTCCGTGTTAATTGCAAGGCCAGTCACCTGCCTCATGAGTTTCTCAAACTTCTCCGGCGTTAACTTATTCAAGATACTCCGGAAACTACGGAGCAGCTCCTCGGATTTCACAGCTCCGGTGTCCTTCTTCTGGGCTGCACCCACACCGTGTTGAAGGTCCATTTTCATTTTCGGCTTCCACGCCTTCTCAGCCTTATTCAGCGATATCTTGCTGTTCTGGGGGAGGCTGAGAACCAGTCTGCTAGGCTCTAAGGAACGGGAGCGAACACTCTGCAGAGGAGGCACAAAGAGCACTCATTAAAGCCTTTTTAATGGCTGAATATTTGAAGGGAAAGTGTTCTTCAGTGTTACTCTGGAACACTGCTGAAGATTATTTCTCTCTCAAATGTATCTTGATCTTTGAGTTGCTCTGTAATTTGAATTTACCATTAAAACATGTGACTAAGTTCATACAGATTAAACGTCATGCTTATCATCTACAATAAAGAGCAACTTACTGGTCTACTTCCACCTTTACACCACTGCCTGCCCTGGTAGGGCAATCTGGACCTGGAATCGGGGTAGTAGTTGCTCAGATCACCAGTGTTCAAAGGGGTCATGCGAGGCTGTACAGAAAAAGAAAATCTCAGTGTGATGTGGGGAGCGACTGACCGCCACATTATAACAATACACAGTCGTAACATGTCACACAGTGGCACAGTCGTAACATCAAAGGACTGGAGTGGATCAAAACCATAAAATGTTCCTTCCATCCATCCATTTTCTGAACCGCTTATTCCTGAATAGGGTCACGGGTGAGCCGGTGCCCAGCCGGCAACTCTGAGCGCAAGGGCGGGAAACAACCCTAGACAGGGCGCTAATCCATCGTAGGGCACCATAAAATGCTATGATTCATAAAACATATTTCATTTAAAGTCTAGAATTAGGAAATTCATGTTTTATGATGTATGGTGTTGTTCAGTTCCACAAAAAAAAAAAAAAATCACATCATACTGTCCAACACAATGTAGGTGTAATCCTGACCAGGTCCAGCACAACTCCAGGGATGTGCGGCAGTCCCTTGGGTTTGATGAGGCAAATGGGATAAAATTGGAGGCTCATCACAAACTCCAGGTTGTATTGAGTTCTCGCCACCACAGGGACGGTCTTGCAACTCTCTGCAATCAGGAAAGACAACTTCAGTAAAGGTTCTTAAAACAAGGGCAGTTTCTATCCTACCCCAAGACCAGGGATCTAAAATGCTATTGCTTAATGGATTGATGCAAAGTATGAACATCAATGGTGAAGATGTTGCAGGTTCAGAGTCTGACCAACTGAAGAGTTGATATGTGTCACATGTACTCAACACCACCCAGCCCTGGATTAGTGCAGTACTGATAAGACTGAGAAGAAAACACCCTCACCCTGCACAGTTGTCATCTCCAGATGAACATCTGCCCCTGGGGCCTCCTCCTGCACCTCCAGCAGCATGTTGGATATGGGGACCTGCTCTTCCCGTGCACTGGGTGACACTGCCTCTTCACTGACTGAGCGTTCCACCTCCTCACTGACTGAGAGGTCCACCTCCTCACTGACTGAGCGTTCCACCTCCTCACTGACTGAGAGGTCCATCTCTCCACTGACTGAGAGGTCCACCTCTCCACTGACTGAGCGTTCCATCTCTCCACTGACTGAGAGGTCCACCTCTCCACTGACTGAGCGTTCCACCTCCTCACTGACTGAGAGGTCCACCTCCTCACTGACTGAGCGTTCCATCTCTCCACTGACTGAGCGTTCCACTTCTCCACTGACTGAGCGTTCCACCTCCTCACTGACTGAGCGTTCCATCTCTCCACTGACTGAGAGGTCCACTTCTCCACTGACTGAGCGTTCCACCTCCTCATTGACTGAGCGTTCCACCTCTCCACTGACTGAGCGTTCCACCTCCTCACTGACTGAGCGTTCCACCTCCTCACTGACTGAGAGGTCCACTTCTCCACTGACTGAGCGTTCCATCTCTCCACTGACTGAGCGTTCCACTTCTCCACTGACTGAGAGGTCCACCTCCTCACTGACTGAGCGTTCCATCTCTCCACTGACTGAGAGGTCCACCTCCTTACTGACTGAGAGGTCCACCTCCTCACTGAGTAGGACGTCTGCCTCTTCACTGAGTAGGACGTCTGCCTCTTCACTGAGTATGAGGTCTGCCTCTCCACTGAGTAGGACGTCTGCCTCTTCACTGAGTATGACGTCTGCCTCTTCACTGAGTATGACGTCTGCCTCTTCACTGAGTATGAGGTCTGCCTCTTCACTGAGTATGAGGTCTGCCTCTCCACTGAGTAGGACGTCTGCCTCTTCACTGAGTAGGACGTCTGCCTCTCCACTGACTGAGAGGTCTAACTCTACCTCTACCTCTTCAGGTGATTCCAGCACAGACTTTACACAGGTCTCTGAAACAGAACAGAAAATCAATGAGAGCCATTTTAAAAGTAAGTTCAAGCTGAATTTTATTCATCATTTTTAATGACATGAAGAAGACTAATATGAACCTGACTCAGGAAGACTCAGTGCAATTGTTGGTCCCACATATTGCACAGGTCCACTCTCAGGAGAAACAAACTGACCACCAGACTGGATCTCCTCAGTTATATCCCGCCCCCCCTGACTGGGGTCTCGAATTCTGACCTGTAGGGGTCAAGCAGGAGAGTTGTCATGAGGTTTAAACCAAATTGATAAATGTTTATAGATAATAGTTAGACAGTGTCATGAGGCAGCTTATTAAAGGTTATTATAGAGAGTTCTTCATGTATTTGTACACAAATCAATATTCATGCTCAGATCAGACTCTTAAATATAACAATAGTTCAAACTCAATGTCTGAATTGTTATATTTTAAATGAGGTGATTTTTTTTATGAAGAGTTTGCTTTATAGTTTCTCAAACTTCTTGGTTCATTACCTTCCATGAAGCAGGTTTGAAAAAGTGGAGAGGGGATTCCTGGATGGGTTGGGGCCAATGTTGCTGGACAGGATGGGCCCAATGTTGCTGGGTGAACTGGGACGGTCTGGGCTGGAAGGGCTCAGCCCAATGTTGCTGAGCGGGCTCGGCCCAGTGTTGCTGGGCGGGCTCGGCCCATTGTTGCTGGGCGGGCTCTGCCCATTGTTGTTGAGCGGGCTCGGCCCATTGTTGTTGAGCGGGCTCGGCCCATTGATGCTGGGCAGGCTGGGCCCATTGTTGCTCAGTGGGCTCGGCCCAATGTTGCTGAGCCGGCTGGGCCCATTGTTGCTGACCGGGCTCGGCCCATTGATGCTGGGCAGGCTGGGCCCATTGTTGCTCAGGGGGCTCGGCCCAATAATGCAGAGCGGGCTCGGTCCATTGTTGCTGAGCGGGCTCAGCCCATTGTTGCTGAGCGGGCTCGGCCCATTGTTGCTGACCGGGCTCGGCCCATTGTTGCTGACCGGGCTCGGCCCATTGTTGCTGGGCTGGCTCGGCCCATTGTTGCTGGGCGGGCTCGGCCCAATGTTGCTGAGCGGGCTCGGTCCATTGTTGCTGGGATGGCTCGGCCCAATGTTGCGGAGCGGGCCCGGCCCATTGTTGCTGGATGGGCTCGGCCCAATGTTGCTGACCGGGCTCGGTCCATTGTTGCTCGGCGGGCTCGGTCCATTGTTGCCAGTTGTTTCTATGGATAAAGCCGGTACTCAGACTGGCCTGAGGGACATTCTGATACCAGTACAGCAAAGAAATGAAAAGTAGTTAGAGGTAAAGAGTACTCACTTAAAATTATGGTTCTTCAGAGGGTTCTATTTTATTATTATTATTATTATTATTATTATTATTATTATTATTATTATTATTATTATTATTATTAATGCCAAACTTTTTTAAAGTTCAATTATATATATATATATAAAACAAAAGGCAAATAATCAATACGTTTTTAAATAAAGTATAAATAATAAGAATAAGCAATAATAATAATAATAAAAGAAAAATGTACTCACACGAACTTAAAAATATTCCCTTTTTTATAAAATTGTATATATATATATATATATATATATATATAATTAGCCATAACATTAGGACAATCCTTGTTTCTTCATAGGAATGCATTGAAAACAGTTAATGAGCGAAAGTGTTGATATCCCACATGTAGGCCAAAAGTATGTGGACATAGCTACCCCTAATAAGCAGATGTGTTGGCCAAAAGTTTATGTACAAGGCTAATGAGCAAAAGTGCTGGCACCCCACGTTTCAGGCAAAAGTTTGTGGACACAGCTAATAAATATTGGTACCCCACTCTGTTTCCCTACTTTTCACAATGCAAAAAGGCCTTTGCACAGAGTGAGGAGCTGTGATGAGCTTACATTGTTCTGCTGGTTTGGCTGTAGAAAGATGAGTGTAGGACTGGTGTGCCTTCCATAAGGAATTGATGCACTGTGGAACATCTCTTCAAAGCTCACGGTCAGAAAAACTGGAACTGTAAGTAAACTGTGCTTCTCTGAAGATGGGGGTCTAAACACACTGGTGTGGTTATGAGCTCTAACTGCTGCTGAAATTACTGCCTTTATATGCAATGACCTAACCAGAAATCTAATGACCTCACAATGACATCATTCCATCACCATGACAACGTTCTATCACTATGACATTATTTCATTCATTTTTTCTATTCGACCAGGATTTTGGATGATGAGAGTCATCAAGCACAAAGCATGTCTCACACACACACACACACACACACACACACACACACACACACACACACACACACACACACACACACACACACACACACACACACACACACACACTAGGAATAACACTGATTACTTATTAATTGTTACATTTAGCAGAATTTCCCGTAGAATGTCCCTATAAATGTCTATGCAATGATCAGCCATAACATTAGGTCCTTGTTTCTACATAGAAATGCATTGAAAAGTATGTTGACTCAGCTAAAAAGTAAATATGTTGGCACCCCTGATGTGTGGTTATGAGCTCTAACTGCTGCTGAAATTACTGCCTCTATATACACGGAATCTAATGACCTCACAGTGACATCATTCCATCACCATGACAACGTTCTATCACTATGACATTGTTTCATTCATTTTTTCTATTCGACCAGGATTTTGGATGATGACAGTCATCAAGCACAAAGCATGTCACACACACACACACACACACACACACACACACACACACACACACACACACACACACACACACACACACACACTAGGAATAACACTGATTACTTATTAATTGTTACATTTAGCAGAATTTCCCGTAGAATGTCCCTATAAATGTCTATGCAATGATCAGCCATAACATTAGGTCCTTGTTTCTACATAGAAATGCATTGAAAAGTGTGTTGACTCAGCTAAAAAGTAAATGTGTTGACACCCCTGATGTGTGGTTATGAGCTCTAACTGCTGCTGAAATTACTGCCTCTATATACACGGAATCTAATGACCTCACAATGACATCATTCCATCACCATGACAACGTTCTATCACTATGACATTCTATTCGACCAGGATTTTGGACCAATCATGAGAGTCATCTAGCACAAAGCATGTCACACACACACACACACACACACACACACACACAGACACACACACACACACACACACACACACACACACACACACACACACACACACACACACACACACACTGAATAACACTGATTACTTATTGTTACATTTAGAACTTCCCTTTAAATGTCTATACACTGATCCGCCATAACATTGTTTATTGTTTCTTACATAGGAATGCATTGAAAAGTATGTGGACACAGCTAATAAGCAAATGTGTTGGCACTCCACATGTTGGCCAAATGTATGTGGACACAGCTAATAAGCTCTAATAAGAATAGTATAATATTCTAATACCTAATATTCTAATATTCTAGTATAATAGTATAATACCATCACAATAACAAGAATTATTGTGACGGTATTAGGCATAGATTTGTCTCCCCATCTCTCATCACAATTTTCAAGATATTGACTCCTCTCCTGTCCTCCATCCTGAACCCAAATGGTTAAAATATGTGAAACTGGTTGGCATTACTGTTTCTTAGTTCTGTTTCAGGCTTAGGGTTAGATTGTGAATAGGGTGCCTCAAATGTAAGGAAATGCCCATGTAAACTTCAACAGTGTACATATTAATATAAATTTACCCCTTTTCATGTTCAAACTGTGGTTTTATTCTGTACAGGCAATGTGAAGAATGACATTATACCAGGCAGACCCAGATAGCATACATATGTAGGCCACTTCTGGCAATGATATGGCACTACTGGGTCAAAGATGGCGTTGGCCAAAAATATATATGAGCAAGAAATGGCCCACATGTTAAAATGCTTATTTGACCTGCATGCCCCAAGCCATGTCTGGGCCACTTCTAGAAGAAACATGGCACCAACATCAGTAGTTGTACTGTAAATCAGCCAAAAGTTGCCATACTAAAAATTATAAATTGCATTTATTGCAATAAAAAATATTATTATTATTATTATTATTATTATTATTATTATTATTATTATTATTGTTGTTGTTGTTGTTGTTGCTATTAATAAGAAGAGCTGAGTGTCATGTCATGGTTGTGAAAGAGAGGCTCTGTGAGAAGTCATTGCTTAGGCTAGCAGTGACCAGAATTCCAGGCACATTTGGATAAGGAAGAAAAACTTGAACAAAATGGGCTCCACCTATGGGCACCTTCTGTGCTTGGACTCATGTTGGTTTACTCGCCCTGGAGTTGTGGGGCCTACTGTCACGCACTGAGTCCTGTTTAGTTCCCCGTGCTTGTAGCATGTGTAACAGAGTTAATTTGGCACCATTCATTTTGAGTTTCACCAAAATCAAATTATTATTATTTTTCATGTATAAGACATGTATAAATAGTTATTTAAAATTTCATAAAATAGGTTAAAAGGGAGCCTTTCTTATTTTGTGATGACGTCACTGCAGGCCGTGTCCCTCTGGGTTTGCCGTACCTCTATAGTGAGAACTCTGAGATGGACGGTCGGTAGTTTTTATAGCTCTTCATTTGTGGAAATATTCAAGCCACATTGTATCAAAGTTTTATTTATATTCATATCTTACTGCTGTGTATTAATTAGCACATGGTTTTAGGCATAAGTGCTGACTTTGTGGCTATTGTTCGGACACGTGCGTGTGCGCATGTGGCGGGAAATGTGTACAGATGAGTTGATTTATATAAACTCCTAAGTTTATACTCTGTTTAGAGATGTCCAGTGTGTGGAGCCTGCGACCTTCTTCACAATTGAAGAAAGACATTTTATAATCTGTTTCAGAATAAACAGTGGAAAGAGAGTCGTGGTGTTGAGTTGAATCTGTGGGCCAGTACAGGATCGGGTCACATGGGTTACACGTGTGTGTCTTGTTTTGGTCTTGTCTCCACCCATTCCCAGCAATGTCTGAATGGCGTCCCTGCCCCTTCGTAATCCTGTCCCAGCCAATGTTCTTGTGTGCATACTCCCTCATGTCACTCTGGTGTCATGAGTCTACTGGTATGTCATCTGGTTATGTCTAGTGATTGTTATCAGGTTTATTTTATCTCATTATGTTATCTGTATCCTGTTTATTGTCTGTTAAGTATTGGATTTGTGACACATTTATCATATTCATTACATATAAAGTGAAATATTTTAAGCTTTTATTGTTTTTTCTGTTTTCAGTGTGGTTTATAGCTCATGAAAAACAAAAATCCAGTTTCTCAAATTAGTAAATTCATTTTTAATTGAACATAAAACAGAATTGGCTTGAAATATAAACAAGGAATGTATAATAGGATATTAATATAAATTGTGGAATGTTAATAGTATGAATTTAGTATATAAACTAAGACAATTTTTCAGTTAAATTATAAACAAAAATGAGATGCACTAAAACTGTAGATCACACCCCAGGTGCCAATGCTATTCACTATTCACCTAGTATGGGTTCTAATGTTTTGGCCGATTGGTGTATAATATCACTTATAGCTCAGAACCTTGGATGTCCACTTTTACCATTTTTCATTTTTTGACAGTGTGAATCTGGCAGTTGTTCTTTACTGGGTGATAAATAATGATGAATGGACCAATGCTCAAAAGAAAAACAAGAAACAATAAAAAACAACAGCACAAAACAAGTCTTTTTACTTTGACTTTCATTGAAAGCTTAGGTTTGCTTCCTTCTCCAGTAAACATGCCATTTTAGAGCTTCCAGCTTTTTGTATGACAGCATTGATATTCTACAAATATGCTGAATATTCATGTGATATTGGGTGTGACAGGATTCATAAATTGAGAAGTGCAGTTTATGTCACAATGTGGAATTTCCTGTAGACTGGCATTTCAGCCTCTGCTGGTAGACCTGTATGAGCGTACGCTTCAATACATCTGCAAGTGCAAATCCTTCCCTCACCCTCTGGCCTTTGGTCCAAATGCAGTCACTCCAAGACATTCACAGCACTGCACCACCTCTTCATAATCTACGAATCCCATCACACACCCTGCATGTATTTATAGCCTGATCATCCTCATGTAATGCCATCTGCTGGAGCCTGAAGTTACTACCACATGTAAAGAACACTGTTTTTGTGATGATCTCATATTTACTACACTTAGCAAGCTTTCACACTCCAGTATATATCTCCATCTGCACTTCTTTTGAGAGTCAGCATAAACTGGATTGATAAATGCATGTGGCTGCCTTAATTCTGCAAAATGAATTTTATAACATTCCAGGTTTTTGCTATGGGTTTACTAATAGGGGTGTCATTAAAAATTAATACACTTGAGTGTTGCGGTATGACCATTTATGATACTGTATCAATTCTAAAAAACAAAAAACAAAAAAGAAAAAAACCCACAATATCAATTTATAGTTTCCACTGTAAATGCGACGCTTGTACATTGAAGTCTGTTGTGTTCAGAGTTCAGAGTAACCTACAAAGAAGATACACACATTTAACCAAAAACACAGGACCTGCATTGCATGGTGTGATCAACCTGTCATCAACATTTAATGAGTGCATTTTAGGGAACATAACAGTGATTGTGGTTGATATAGTATCCCGGGTGGTTGCTGTGGTGTTGCTAAGTGATTACTAGGTGTTTGCTATGGTGTTGCTAAGTGGATGTTATGGTGTTTGATAGTGAACCAACTGAAAGTTGGTCACTATGGTATTTCAAGCACTTGCCATGGTGGTGCTAAGTGGTTGCTCAATGGTTGAAGGGTGAACTAACTTAACTTTTTATTGAATTCGTTAATGTGGAGGGAAATCTCATGTTTTTATGAGAATGGTCTACAGAATGTGTTTGATGCTGTCCATGTTTGGGTGTTAAATCTATCCTTGCCTCCCATTCCTAATGAACTTTCACCAAGATAACCTGGCTGAGGCATCCAGGGCTGTCTTTACGATGAACAACATTCTGCATCTTCACACAGTAAACAAGCACCTTGACACGACCCCACAGATAGAAATCCTAACAGGTTTCATTAGTCGATTGGACTTCTTGACTAACTGAACATCAAGATTGTCTCTAACAGTGCAGGCATAATGAGGTGGACCATCTTCTTGGAAGAAATCAGGAAATGTTCCATCCTTTGACAACAATGATGGAAACACGTCTTCATCTAATAACCTTGTGTAACAATCTTGCTCCTAATGTTCTGTCAAAGGTCCCACAATTCAGGTACCCCATACACTACACCTAGAGTTGCAACCTTTTGAAGAAGCCCAAACTAGACACCCCCATGCCTGCTCCACTCTTCTCCAATGTGTCATGGGAGGGGGGTGGGACAGGCTCAGCTATTTCTTAATGGGTGGTCTTGGGACATCAGTTGGGTCTCTCTTCCATGTCTAGGAGAAGGAGATTACTACCTCCCTAAAGAGACTTTAATTTAAGGGACTGTTACAAAGAAATCGACAGACGTCCAGGTGAAATCCACATGGATGGCAACCCTAAACACACCATACTACGACTTTCAGTGAGGCTGTTAGATGGATCAGTCCAGTTAGGGTTTAGTATAGAACTTTATTGATCCCTTGGGAGGGTTCCCTCAGGGGAACAAGAGCAAGATTTTTACAACATCACTAAACACAACCTGCCAGGGAAAATGAGGCTTTATCTAAAGTTGCTGTGCCATGCATTTGTCTAAAATTGGAACACCATCTGCCAAATGGGTTTCATTTTATAAGGGTTCAATTTGTAATTCAATCAGTGTGAAAGTTCTAAAAGTTACAAGTGGTTCCAGATCACATGGACTGGAACTGGCTTATGCAACCCTGTTCTAGAAATCAGGTACTTGTAATCAGTCAATACATCAGTTCATTGATTCTTAATTCACTTTGTGAATTATATATATTTCTATATTTCTACAAGTTGTCCCCTTGGAACTATAAGGTTCTATCTGCATTCTGAGCAGTTCTGGGAGCCTTAAAGTGTCTTTAGAGTGACATTGACATACAGTGCTGTGAAAAAGTATTTAGCCCTAACAAATTTCTTTGGTTTTTGCTTTTTTTTAAATAGGGCCAGATTGTGTGGGATATTTTTCCCCTTTATAAATGAAATCATCATGTTTAAACTGCTTTTTGTATTCACTCAGGTTATCTTGAGAGAGAGAGCAAGAAACATAAAGACCTTGAGTCTCACAGCTTGTTCCGTCTACCCAAAATGTCATAAAGCTGTTAACAGCTGAACAACATCTTCTCCAAATCCAGCCCTGAACCATCCCACTATCCCTCTCAGCTGCATGGCACCATATGGAGAAGCTGAGGTGACAGGCATGATGGTGTCAAAGCTTCAAGGTGAGGAAAGAAAATAGAAGCAGACACTGGAGACACAGCCTTAATGAAGAGCAGATCCGAGGGCTAGCTGATGTTCGTCGACTGATGCGGTCAAAAATTAAGTGTATAACAGTGTCTCAGATTCCATTATGGCTGAAAGGGGCTGTCTGAAAGCGCCATGAATAGACTTGTAAACACATTAGACCTTCAAGAGGCAAAGCAGATTTGGCTCTTAATGCTAATGTCAACTAGAAGTTGACACAATGACGTGCTGTTGGATCATTTTGCAGATTTTCCTTTTTAGAATCGTCAGTAATGGACGTGCAAATCTCTGACCTTGAAACAAGTTGATTAATTTCAGGTTATATATAGAAGTCAATGGTTATATATGGAATCCTGACAACTTAAGGAACCATGTGTCTAATTTAGTCTAATGTTCTCTGGAGTGATGGAATTCTGTCCCAATCTCTTCTCCTTAGCTGAGACAACATCTGATGCTATTTCTGCTTCAGGAGGAGCTTGATATTATCATGAACCTTTTCCCACCATTTTCACCTTCCTGTCAACGTTCCATTAATATGCTTTGATAGAGCATTCTGAGAACAGCCAGCCCTGCCATGACCTTCTGTGGTTTACCTTCTTTGTGGAGGGTGTCGATGATCATTGATCATCCACTAAAACACAAACACATCTAGTAAACTCAGTAATCTGCCTGTCTGACTGTATTTGTGAAAGCGTCAATAAAATAAACATACAGCAATGAAAAGAATTCAACAAAATCCGAATAAACCGAGAAAATACATGGGAAATGAATTTATGGAACCCCAGTTTCTTCAAATTATTTGATATTAGAGGAGAAGGTTCGGCTGTTCCTGTGAACTAGCTGAAGGTCTGATTATGCTGAAGTGCTTTACAGGCTGGAAGAGACAGGACAAAGGCAGGACAGAAATCAGGCCATGCCACCGGAGATATTTAAGACAGCAAACCAGTGGGGTGAGGCTGGGGCTCAGGACGTCCCAAAGGAGCAGTGATAAAGAAGAGCACAGGGACAGTTTAATGGCTAAGGTCTGGAGGTCAAGGTTATTTTGCAACACAAGGTAAAACTGACCAATCAGAGATTCTATTTCCACTACAGTCGTCAACCTTGCCTTAAAAGGGTTAGACTAAAGCTCATAGACGGGAACAAGGCTTTATTTAAAACATGTCCATGCTCCCTAGTGGACCACCTGGCTAAAAATGTGTTGGTACCTGAGGATGGTCACAAACAACACCACAGCCACCCACAAAAGCTGTATTCTGTGCATTCCGAAAGTATTCACAGCACTTCACTTTTTGGATTCAGTTCTTTTTTCCTGTCACAAGCCTACACAATATCCCACAATGACAAGGAGAGAAAATTATTAAAATTAAACACATATATAAAATATAACAAGTATTCACACCCTTTGTCATCACACTCGGAATTGAGCTCAGGTGCACCTTGTTTCCACTGATCATCCTTCAGATGTTTCTACAGCTTGATTGGACACCTGTGGTAAATTCAGTTGATTGGACATGATTTGGAAAGACACACACCTGCTTATGTCAGGTCCCGTAGTAGACAGTGCAGGTCAAAACACAAACCATGAAGTCTAAGAATTATTGAACTGAGATATCACCCCAAATATTTAGGAGATTTTTCACCTCACTCTCGCACCACTGAAAACCAAACTGCTATCGTCCATTTTCCCTTCTCCTCTGCCAGCATTTATGAGGAACATCAAGTTTGATTGCTAAAAGTTGCATGAATTCCAATCTAGCTATTCAAACAGAATCAGATTTCATATTTCAATAAAACATAAGTGAAAAGTGGGATCAAATCAGATTCAGCTGTCTGGTGCAATATATATATTCAACTAACAGTATGGTAACAACTACAACAGAATAGGTAAGAACTAACTCAGAGGAAAGTCTGAAATCAGGTAGGTACATAGGCAGACAAATAGTAAGGGGTATTAATTCTAAATGATTTTGAATTTGAACAGCTACTTTGTACCAAAAACATAAGGGGTCACAAAGAGATATTTGTGGGATACCACAGAAGAATGACTTCAGTAAAGAGTCAAATGTCTGAAAAAAAAGTCAAGAATGTGCAAAACTTAATATATCATATATTTTCTGGAAGTCGATGGTATGTATAACTATATGAGCATATCTGCAAACTAAAATTGACTGATAAAAAGTGCGTACGCTACACAGATCTGAACCATTCAGTCTGAAATATCTGCAATAAATTTTGCATCTCTTGATCATCTGGGGCAATAAGGTCTGACCAAGTCTGTTAAATAGTAGATGAGGGAGAACTCCGCTCCACCTAATCAATTGGAACTTAGACTTTAAAGTTGGAGCTTTAAAGCCAATGGAGAGCAACTGAGGCTGGAGTGAGGAGATCATGGAGAGCATAAGGAATCTCAAAATGGAAATTTACTACAAAAACTCAAAGAGCGATGCAAATGAGGTTCTACTTTTACATCCAGGAACAGGTCATCAATAATGATTCTTTATAATTAGGGCTGATCCCTAGTTGAGTAATATTTAGGACATCTCACTTCATCAAGTGCTGCAGAAGCTAGAGAGAATTTAGAAGCACAGGGTTGTGTGTTTAATGTGGAATATTTGCAAAGTTTTGCAACATTAGAAAATGGACAAGTTATCAACTTAATCAGACGTGGAAAGGAACTACGGTACTTGAGTACAGTTATGTCATGGTTCCTTTACCTTTACCAAGTGTAATTACTTGGGTAGCTTAGTTAACATTCATTTTTACAGAGAATAAAAAAAGGATTTCAATTGGAATAATCAAATAATCAAATAGGTACTTGCTCCTCTGACTGATTCGGTTTTATCATGTTATTTTAGAATGACTAACACAGCAGTTCTTTTTTTCTACTTATTTGACCTATGTAACAATTGTGTTTGCGCAGAGCAGACAAAAACAGCCAGGGGGGGTAGATGTACGTGCAAGGGTTTTGGATTTAATATAATAAAGAAACAAATGGACTACAAAAAACAAACTGACATAACAAGCAACAAACTGACCTGAACTCTGGGGTATAAATAAGAAAACAAACCACGTGGAAATAGACAAACCAACACAATCAACATAGGACTGATGAGTACAGACTGAAACAGAGGGTCTTAAATAACAAGCTACTAAACTACATTTGACACACCTGGAACTAGATAATTGGGCAGGTTTAATAATGAGACACAGATGGGAATGCATGGAGCAAGGGTGGAGACAGGACCAAGACAACGCATATGTGCTGAGGAGCACATGGAGAAATGAGACGAGATGGAAAGTTAGGTGTGAAACAGGACCTATATGTGACAACCTAAAATGCCTTATAGGCTCTATACCAGGGTTTCTCAGCCTGTGGGCCGGGGACCACCGGTGAGCCCTAGTGGGCCAGTAATGCCACATTAAATCATAAAAGTGTAAATTAAAAAATAGTGCAAGCAAAAATTGAGAGATTGATCATGTGCAAATGATAAATATTATATCAGCATTGATAGGAATGTACAAATAACATTGCAGAAGTAACACAGGGCAAATTACATTTCATAAATGCATGATTTTCTATGCTTTCTATGCTTTTCTATAGTATAGAACCCCTGTTCTATACTATAAGTGCTCCAACACATTTCACAAATGTAAGCTAAAGTTTAAACTTAATGGTGCTAAAGAACAGATTCATTTTATTTGAATATTATAACTTAAAAATCTTGTGAGACCACCCTGCTACAGATCAAGCTGGTCAGGCTGGTTCTGGACCAGCATAAGGTATGTTTGCATGAGTATAACTGCTTAGCTGATCTACAAGCATGATCCATCTGACCAAGCAATAAGACCAAGCTGGTCGACCAGCATGACCAAATTCAAATGCTAAATGATGATCAAGGGCTGGTCATGTTTTCCCCGCATGACCAGCTTTTCAACCACCTTCATCATTAAAGACTAAATTAGATCTTCTGAAACTAGAAGAAGAGCTCATCTTGAGCTGGATTTTTTAACAGGGCAGTAAAAACAAGGTACGTGGTGGTAAATGGTTATGAAGCTTAGTATCTGTAGCAACCCATATTCCCATAACTGAGTTAGGAGATGATGGGCTGCTCTCCAGTATCAACAACACCCTATTTTTCATTGCCAATGCATTTTAAAACTTTACTAACTGGTGGATATAATGACTCAAAACGCTTTTGTCACAGTTTTGAGGTTTCGGAATTGGCCTTTGTTCCTGTGTGAATTGCGGTTCATAGTTCCATGTACCGAACTTATTAGCCGAGTGTGCCAAGGATCTTAAGGTTTTCCTTTGTGTAAAATAACAATAACAACACTCATTATTTGAGTCACTTATAGGAAAAACCACTTATCCACTCTCGTTTGGTTTATAACTCTGCATTTATGTTGATTAAGCACTTCTGTACCAATAGTTTTGCTTCTCAACACAGGTTTGTCAGTACTCTTGTTCATGGTCATCTGGTCTATACACGAGGCCCTTCCACTTTCTCCTCTGCTGTGAAATGAACTGATTTCTCCATCACTCTGCACTGATGAAAAATTAGCACTGTGAGAAACTGCTTTTGTAAAGGATGTGCAGGATTTTCCCAATGTCACCGTGGCACATGGCCATTATGTCTTAACCAACACCAGCTTCTCAGGTGTTCATTAGCATAATATTAGGCTGCCTACTGACTGAGAAAGGGCAATGGAAGAGATTGAACATCTGTCTTATACTGAAACTAAAGGCAAAAATTAACTACTGCCAAGGTTAGTCGTCACATAACCAAATTATGGAGAACTGCCATATGGACCTTTTGCTTCGTGACAATGACACTTCACCCCTTTTCCACTTTTTCTGTCCCTTTCTTTTTCTCCTCCGCAGCAGTAATTATTCTAAGGCTCGGTTAAGGACAGGACTTGGACGTTTCCCACAGTGACTTAGTGCCCAGTGTCCAGCCCATTGTTATCTTTAGCCTCTTCTAAGTGTCCCGCGTTCGGCTTGCTCCTATGGAACGTGGCATTTTGCCTTAGTAATGATACTCATTATGTGGCCATTGGAGACAGCCAGCTGATGAAGCAAAAGGGTGCACTGATCCTCTTTTTTATCATTTCTTTATCCATCCACACAAAAGTGTAATCCACCCAGCCTTTATATGTTACCAGGTGCTCTCACACTTCAACTTCTTTCCTATTATCAGGAAGAAATGAATGTTTTGATATGTAAATGATTTAATTAATTATACATATCGCTCGGTTCTTCCTCAAAAAGAAGACTTGAGTGGTTGAATAGGATCTGTTACACTGTTCTTCCCCCAGAACTCATTCAAAGGCTCTGAGCTGATATTAAGAGGGTGCTGTATACCATGCTTTACCCATTTTAAAACAATTTCTTTTCAATCACGGTACGGGAATTGGAGGGTAGTTACATTGTTAATGTTTCCATTTTCTGTTAGGAGTGTATGGATGCAGCATTCTGTTGTTAGAAGAATGTCTGATAACAGCATGATACCTGTGGTCTTTAGCACAGTGTAATGTTTGAAATGCTCATAGAGATTTTCCTTATCTGTTTTGGTTATTCTATGTTCTTAGCAAGATTGTCCTTTGGTGTCTTGGTTACTCATGGTGGTCCTTCTTTGGGTTCTTATACAGATTGTCCTTATCTGTCTTGGATACAAACATTGGTTCCTCCTCATGTTCTTAGCAAAATTGTCCTTTAATGTCATGGTTCCTCATAATGGTTCTCCTGTGGGTTCTTAGAGAAATTGCCCTTATTTTTCATGGATACTCACATCGGTTGTTCTTCATGTTCTTAGCGAGATTGTTTTTTGGTGTTTTGGTTCCCCAGATCGGTTGTTCTTCATGTTCTTAGTGAGATTGTTTTGTGGTGTTTTGGTTCCTCACAGTGGTTGTTCTTCATGTTCTTAGCCAGATTTCCCTTATCTGTCTTGATCCTTCACAGCAGTTCTTCTTCATGTTCTTACACAGATTATCATTATCTGTGTTTTTATAGAGAGGTTGTTCTTTGTTGTCTTGGTTCCTCAAAGTGGTTCTTCTAAAAACTTGGCCTGAAGTCTGTTGGAAAATTACCATATGAATTAAACCAAATTGAACAATGCATAGAAGCTGTGCAGTTCTTGAAATCACAAACAAGGTGAAACATCATCATGAAGAAAGTTCACTTTCTAAATACTACAGGATACATTTATGTATTTGTTTGTTTGTTTGTTTGTTTATTTATATGTGACAACACTCTGCAGTTAGATGTTTTCCCAGCTTTATCACACCTGGTTCAGCTCATCACCTAATTACCAAGCCTCTCATGCATCAAACCAGTGAAGTGTACTACAGGACAGAATTGAGCACTAAGCTCCCTTCTCAAACTTGCATGCTTAGAGAGAGTATGCCAAGCTATTGACCAGCTATTAACACGTACACTCACTGTCAAAAAATAGTCACACCCAGAAGGAAGTGTGGGATGACAAAGCTATTGGGAGGGAAGATGTAGATAGTTTCTCCACATAAAGAAGTAGTGTCTCTCAGTGTCTCATGCGGCAACATGTCTGTGTATGTCTCGGAATGCAGTTGGTTCCTAGTGCTATCCTATGCTGTATATACTGAATATTCTCACTCAGTTCCTGCAGATTTTGCAGTAGGGGTGGATTTTTGATAGCATCCCACATATTTTCAGTCAGGGATAGACCTGGTGATGTGACTGGCCATGGCATAGTGTCTGTTTCTTCAAGGTGAGCCTGTGAGACGGCAGCAGTGTGTGAATGAGGGCTGTTATGTGTGTGTTCTGAAAATGTAGGACCACAAGTTGCAGGTCCTCATTAATGTAATTTTGGGCTATTAAAGTGCCTGTGATGAAGAGCAAGTTCTTAATAGTGTCTTGTGATCATCCATCCCATGCAGCTTGAATATTTTCAATCAGTTACTACAGATTTTGTGGTAGGGTTGGAGAGTTGATAGAACGTCCAAAAGCATCCCACACATAGAGATGACCCACTGCAATTCTGGGTGATACCATGATAGTCTGGCAACAGGTCATCTGCCAAAGGGGCGGGTACTAGCAGAATGACTCATGGAGGGCAGCACTGCTCACTGAATGTCCACAATCATGGCTTTTGAGTCACTACAGGCTTGTCAGAGACTCCATCAGATATCCCTCTCCATGGTCCATGTACGTCTCCCAGATCTTTCATGTTGCTGAGGCATACCTTGTGTCCACTGC
This sequence comes from Acestrorhynchus altus, assembly GCA_034509495.1. NCBI lineage: Eukaryota > Metazoa > Chordata > Actinopteri > Characiformes > Acestrorhynchidae > Acestrorhynchus > Acestrorhynchus altus. Next base: position 7,527,519 of record CM067502.1, on the reverse strand, counting down.
CACCAAAAGCATTTGTTGGTAATATGTGCACTATTGGTGTGGCACACAATATGCTCATAAAACCGTCCCACTTCCCAGAGCCCTACAAGGCAATACATTGCCTCCAAACATGTACAATATCCCAGACATATTGAGCAAGACAGACCTAGTGAGAGAGTGTGACAGAGAGAATCTTCATTAGTCTGTCTTAGGAGGATATATCCCAATTATATCCCAATTATATCCCAATTTTTCTCATCCCAATTTGGAAGTGTCATTTACCAAACCCCGTTAGTACTCTCCCCCTATCACATTTGATGCTCCCAACACTAGGAGGGTGAAGACAGGCATATGCTTCCTCCAATAAACGTGAAGCCAGCCACCACCTATTTTTAGAACTGCCACCATTGCATCATTGCTGGGCAGCCAATGCGCTCAGAGGAAAGTGCCAGGTCCCCAGCGCCAATACAACGGCTAACAAATGCCTGTACACTGGGGTTGATGTGGAGAGACAGCATCTCAGACTCTGGTTGCCAGGTTGCAAGCAACCTGTAATCCTCGAATCATAGTGCTCATGTATTAGACTGCTGAGTCAGTCAGAGCCACTACTTATCTGAAATGAGATTTGGCAGGGTAGGATGACTGTGATTGCATTGTGATAGTCATTTTGGTATAAATGTGATGTTTTACATTGTTTCACATTCGCTCTAAACTCCCTCAAAACTTGGGATCAGTGAGTCTTTTTCTAATCAGTACCCAGCTGTGCTAATTACATTCCTGGACCATCACACACTTACAAAACTGTCAACTCGTTGAGTCAGATACTGTCACTGATACTGATACTGTCACTGATACTGATACCGATACTGTTACCTGTAACAATGAACAAAAGTGCAGTGGAAATCTGAAAACATCAGCAAGCCTGAATATTGTATGTAGGTGACCATATGTTACAACCCGTACAGCTATGGAGTAGCAAGTTTGTTTCATTGAGAAAAACTGGCAACATTACCACAAAAATTACCATTATCACAAACTTGTGTATGCCAGGTATCTATGAAAATAGACACGGTAATTACATCAGTGTTTAGCTATGCTATTGTATTTAGTCCTATGTGTATAGATGTCACTGTGTCATGCATTCTGAGAAAACACATACGTCTACAAGATATGTCCAAATGTTTCTGGACACCCCTGCTAATCAATGCATTCAAATCTTTAAGTGCTAACACACAGGTGCACAATGCAAATGCAAATGCACACACAGCTGGTCTAGTTTTTTATATATAAAAACAAGAATCAGTTGGCACCAGGCCTACTGCCATGTCTTGGCTAGAGAGGTTTAAAGCCCCCTGCTCTAAGCTGTGGAGCAGTGAAGCTGTATTCTCTGGAATGATGGTACTTTTGACATGGACTCAAAGAGTTGGGGATGAGGTGGGGTGGTGATCATCCAACATCCTGACCTCACTGACACTCTTGTAACTGAATGCAATTTAATCATCTCAGCAATGTTCTTTTTTTAATAATTGTGCTGATTTCAGATGAAACAGCAACTGAAACTTGACAGGGTTTAAGGCAAGACTTGGGTTTGGGTTGGCAGTTGTAAATGGTGAGATATTGGCACTTCACAGCTGTAGCACAAGCTGCACATGCATTGTCTGTAATCTGGGGTAATGTAGGAAACGGTGTGCATGTGATTTCCAGTCGTATTCCATTTCTAGTTCTTGATTTTAAGGGGTGAAACTTGGCCAGCCTTCAGTAAATGCGGAGGCTTTGTAAAGAGGCCACAAGGGAAGCACTGGCTTTATGAGTTGAACCAGCTCAGACGTGATATTAAATTTTCTTTCCTCTAAAAAAACAAGCACTGTGCAGTTGAGGCCACTGAGAAACACTCGCTAATGAAAATCCTGCTTGGTTTAGCGTGACTGATTTCGAAGTCCTCCTCCAAAAGCTCACGCCCGTCGTCCGTAGCCAAAGGAAACACTGCAGTGAATGCAGAGACATGGGAAGTATCCTCAAAGTGCTCTCTCTCTTTCTCTCTCTCTGCTCTCTGGCAATCTCGCTCACCCTCGCAGGGAGTGGATTAGAGTCCGTGTCTTTCGAGGGTGGTGTTTGCTCCGTGGAGTTTTCAGGCTTGTGATGGAACGACAGCACTTGCCAAATCCCTTTCAGCCATCTCTGGCCTCCCTTCCCACCACCAAGCCTTCATCTCAAGCTCCCACCACAACATCTGAGCTGTCTGAGAGGAAGTAGGGAGTGTGGTGGGCAGGGGCGAGAGGGGTAGGGGGGGTTGCTGCAGTTGGTCTTTCTTCTTCACAGATCCAAGTAGTGAATATTAAAGGAATATTTTCCATGAAAAGGCTGATGATGAATAAAAGCTAATGGGGTCATTATGGAAATGTGTTCTTTCAGTATTAGCTGTGGTTGTAGTTTTTCATGAATCATTCCTTTAAAGGATTCATAATACAAATCAGTTATAGACAGGCTGTTTTTATAAGCTGATGTAATATATAACAGTTGTTTCAAAATGTATTGTTTGTTCCTTTGGTCATATTTGAGAAATAAGCAGCAAAAACAAATGATACATGTTGGCGAAAAGTCCAAATAGAAATATTTCAGAGTCATGATGGCAAGAAGAAATGAACAGGCACTGGGAGAATTTAGTTTTATAGCTCTTAATCCTCGAGTTATTCAAATTAGACTTATTTATTTTTAATTATAATTATTATCTTCACAGTATGGCTAAGAGTGATTGTATAATGGAATTCGTATTTGCTAAGTTAGTATATAAATTAAACGGTTCAATTAATTGTTAAATTCATTCAGTATAAATGATGTCCATCCATCGTCTTGTCAGCTTCCTCCAGCTCAGGGTAGGGGTGGGTCCGGAGCCTACCCAGAATCAGTGGGCACCAGTAAAATGATACAGTGCATCTGGAAAGTATTCACGGGGCTTCACTTTTTTGCACATTTCATTATGTTACAGCCAGAATTAATTAAATACATTTTCCATTTAATTCTACGCTCAATACCCCACGATTTGCAAATTTATTAACAATAAAACACAAAAATATAATGTACATAAATATTCACAGTACTTTGTTGAAGCATCTTTGGCAGCAATTACGGCTCAAGTATTTTTGAGTATGATGCTACAAGCTTGGCTCACCGGTTTATGGGATGTTTGTCCAATTCTTCTAAGCAGACCCTCTCAAGCTCCATCAGATTGGATAAGGAGTGTCAGTGCACAGCCATTTTTAGATCTCCAGAGGGTTCAAGTCCGGGCTCTGGTTGGGCCACTCAAGGACATTCATAGAGTTGTCCCAAAACCACTCCTTTGTTATCTTGGCTGTGTGTTTAAGGTTGTTGTCCAGTTGAAAGATAAACCTTCATCCCAGGCTGAGGTCCAGAGCGATCTGGAGCAGGTAATGATCAAGCATGTCTCTGTACATCACTGCAGTCATCTTTCCCTCAACCCTGGCTAGTGTCCCAGTTCCTGCTGCAGACAAACATGCCCACAGCATGATGCTGCCACCACCATGCTTCACTGTAGGAAATGTGTTGGCTAGGGGATGGTTTCCCCTAGATATGATGCTTGGCATTCAGGCCAAATGGTTCAATCTTTGCTTCTTCAAACCAGATAATTTTGTTTCTTACGGTCTGAGAACCGTTGAGGTGCCTTTTGGCAAACTCCAGATGGGCTGCCATGTGCCTTTTACTGAGGAGTGGCTTCCATCTGTCCACTCTACCATACATACCTGATTAGAGCTCTGTCAGAGTTACCAGTGGGTTCTTGGTCACTTCCTTGGGTGGCCAGCTCAAGGAAAAATCCTGGTGGTTCCAAACTTCTTCCATTTACAGATGATGGAGGCCGTTGTGCTCATTGGGACCATTAATGAGGCAGAACATTTTCTGTTCTCTTCCCTAGATCTGGGTCTCGATATACTCCTGTCTAGGACAATTATCTTAGACTTCATGGCCTGGTTTGTGCTCTGACGTACACTGTTGACTATGGCACCTTAAATAAACAGGTGTGTGCCTTTTCAAATCATGTCCAACCAAATGAATTTACCACAGGTGTCCTTCTAACCAGATGTTTCATTTTGAACAAATTTGCAAATATTTCAAACCCACTTGTAGAATTTTGAGGGAAAAATGAGAGCAATCCATTTTGGAAAAAGGATGTAACAAAACAAAATATACCAAAAGTGAAGCAGTGTGAATACTTTCCAGATGAACTGGAATAATAACTTAAAATTTACTAATTAACTTTGAATCATGATTAAGCCAACGGTTTCCAATCAATTCTATAAATGATCCAGTTATGTTATAATAATTATTCTGTAGCTACTATAAATTGTGATAATTTTTTGAATAATTATGAAACTAATGAATTATTCAGTAGCTAATATGATTTTTGAATAATTGAGTTTTTACTATAAATGATTCAGTATGTACAATAAATGATTCCATACCTATAATAAATTATTCAGTAATTACTATTATCTATTCAGTACCTACTATATATTATTGAGTGATTACTATAAAATATTCAGTACCTACTATAATATATTAAATAACTAATATAAAATTCAGCACATAGTATACAATGTTCAGTATCTACAATTACTTATTCAGTAACTACAATAAATGATTTAATATCTGTTACAAATTATTCAGTACATGAATGTCAGTACCTAACTTATTCAATACCTCCTATAAATGAGTTATAAATATATATTCATTAACTAAATTACTTGTAAATATAATTATTCAGTTACATCTTCAAATTATTCAATAGCTATGAATAATTCAGAAAAAACTAAATTATCTAGTAAATATTAAAAATTATTCTGTAACTAACATTAATTATTCCATAACTATGAATAGTTCATTAACTACTAGAAATTATACAGTATCTGTTATAAATGACTTGCCTACCATTAAACCATTATTCAGTTACTATTTGAACAATTTCAGTAATTGCTTTGAATTTTGTAGGAATCTGCTATACATTGTTCAGTAACTGCAATTAATTTGAAATATTTTTGGGGAAAAATCCTTGTTTTGTCAAAGACGAAAGAATTTTCAAGATGACACGCTCCAGCTTAGCATTCCTGCATAGAGTCGAGATTACTTGGCCTTTGATGGACTTGGAATTTAAAACCAATTTGCTTTCAGTAATGAGAATCTCCATTAAAGGCTGCAGTCTAATTGAGAGAAAGTGAGGATGGAAAAGAAGGGATTGACATAGTTGGAAGATGGGGAAAGGGGGCGGGGGACTGGGAACTGGGGGTGTAGGGGTGTTGGGGGTGGTGGGGTGGTGGTCACGATCACATTTGCACATTAATTACCAGGCAGGTGCTGGCGGTCTGTTTTAATGGGCTGAGGGAAAGGTCAAGAGGGTTTAGCTGTCATTTTTTTTCTCCCATCAGTGCTTTTTCTCACTATTTCACAGTTTCACAGTTAAAAACATTTCCCATTTAAATATATCGGCATCTTATTAAGAGGTTAATGAACCCATTGTGCAGAGAAGTTTGTAATCATGGTTGTATTTTGGGAAGCCAAAGTTGGGCAATTATACTTAATTAGCTGTACTCTGTGCTACAAATGTTGGGTGTCAAAAGCTTGTCTTATTTTTATCACCTTGCCGTGAACATGTCATTATCAATCAACTTTATACTCATTCTTCTTCCTGTTCTCTCTGTTTAGTTCATTGGTGGTGTGGGTGTACGTCCCACTCTAATTGTTCAACTGAAGGGCAGGTCGCTCAGATAAAGTCACATCAGATCACTGCTGCACTCTTAAAAATAAAGGTTTTCTTAATGCAATTAATTAAGGCAAACAGAAGAAGCACGTTTGGTTTCTTTAAACAACCTTTCAGTAGATGGTTCTGTAGAAAATCATTTTGGTGAAAAAAGAAATGCATATGTGCAGAACCTTTTAAAGTCTAAAGAACCTCCATGTAATGGCTAGTGGGTGGGTCTTTTCAGACCACTCGCAATATCAGGAGAATGATTTTATTCCATTTTTCCCCAAATTGTTCATTGCTATCAAATTCCACTGTGATCCTCTATGAATGCTTTATTGTAGAGTCCCATATTTATTTGTTAGGACAGTTTTTGTGGGATTATTTCATAGTTTGACATACTTTTATTCACCAAACAATTTGAAAAGTATTTATAGGAGACACATGCCAGATTTGGTCATTTTCAGGAAATCCTAAACTTCTCAAATTTGCCTTCATCTAAGATTTAATGATTAAAATAGTTTAAATATTTGTATGAATTTGACCATGTTTTGATGAAAAAAATTACTTCACGTCTACATTGTTTCTTATAAGGACAAATTAACATTGAATATGTCAGAAATCCTTTTGTTTGACTCTTCTCTACACCTGTGCAATTTGATCTGGAAAACCTGATTTGATTACTCCAAAGTACTCAACATGTTCTAGGCACATTTAGATATGTTCAGACAAAGAAAAATGACAAGAATTGTTTCTGCATAATCAAACCATTTAGATGTAAAACAAAGCCATTTAGAGTGGTTTGGTGAGTCCAAGTTTTGTGCCAGTGGATGGACCCTGGCATCAGAAAATCTCTTAATGCCTCTAAAAGCTTCCTCATAATCAGATTAAATATTTATGATTATGTCTCTGATGTCGGAGAGTTTTGGTCCAAAACATACTTATGAAAGACACGGAGTGATTTTAGGAAAAGTAGTCCCCACACAGTCAGTATTTTGCCATCATTAGCATTGCATAGAAAACCCAAAATACTGAGATGGAGATTTGGAGATTTCCCTCTGACTGTTTTTGAACATATTTCCATTCACACAGAGATGAAAAACCCTGTGTAGGATTATAGAGCCACATCAAGAAACACATCAAAACACCCTGAAGAAGGAATAAAACAAATGACACTCTACTTCCTAAAATTACAAAATTACAAAATTACTAAATTACAAAATTACTAAATTACAAAATTACTAAATTATTGAAATTACTAGGGAATAAGGAGATTTTTGAGACTTGGGAGTGCTATGTTTGGTTAAGTTCACTATTAGGCCATTTTCACACCAAAATAACTCTGGTTCATCATCTGGTTTCGTTTGGGCTTATAAGAACCAGGTTTTATACTAGGTTTAGTGGAACAGAGGATACATCTAAAGAATATGCCATCAGTATATGGAAGTGAGAAGATGGTAGAGCGTATAGAGTACATGCAAGCATTTTTGCAAATTTGGATCAAACATGGATGAACTTTTGATGATAAGAAGATGTAGAAGACTACACCATGTGAGATGAATGGTATGTCATTGCATTTGATCTACAGTTCAGATGGAATTTTTCAGTGTGAAAGCAAAGCAAACCAGTCATAATAAGCCCCTCCCTCAAATGAGCCCGAATCAGGCCTGAATATTGGATTCTATATTTGGGACAAGTTTGAAACGTCCTTGATCAGGAACATGAACGCATTATGTCCCATAAACACAAAACTGAAATCTCATTCTCGAAAAGCTTCATTTTCAATGATTAAAAAGTTGTTTTTTTGTGCAGCCAAAACATTAAAAATGAACAGGGCCTGAGTCAGTATGTTTCTCAACAATGAGACATTTCACACCAAACCCAATTTCAGTAACTGTTTACATCTCAGCCAGGCTCAAGATTTTGTTTTCCTTTAAAAACATTCAAATCTTTAACTTTCTCAAACAGTTCTGACAAAAAACATCCATCCATCCATCCATCCATCCATCCTTGTTCTTTAAATATTGCTTTAATATATTACGGCAGCAGAGCTTTGTTATGTTTGCCTGTCTGAAAACTGGAGTTGTCGGTTTCAGTGCGCTGCTGCATTTCCCGTATGGTTTTGACCCCTTTCAATCTGTTTACGTTACACAAAGGCAAATGGGACAGTTGTCTTTTCTTCTCTTTAAAACAATTATCCATTTTCTTTGCATAAATGTGCGAGGAAATCTGTCACCGCCAGATGTGCACTTCTCAATCTATCAAACGGACACCCATGGGTGCTTATTAAAGCTCCTGTAACGGCATCCCATGCAGAACAAAAACATCCTTCACACCATTTAAAACTTTAATGCATTGTCGGCAAAAGTTTTCCCGACTACACTGCTTTATCGTAAACACGGCGAAGGGCAAAACGGTGTTCGGGTACATGCAGCACTTAATGTGACATATTACCGCAATTATTTGACGTGTTTTTCCTCCATTAATAATGCAAGGGCCGTCCCATGGCCCAGAGATGCCGATCCATCAGAAACAAAAGGCAGCCAGGGGCTAAGGAAGGGCCCCTGTTGCTGTCCGGCGATATTTCCGAAGCACAAAAGCAATTCTCTCTTCGCCACCCAGCGCCTCACCTCAGCACAACAAGCCATTTTTCACCACGTCAGCGATTCCGCACTGCTTCATCTTCGCAGCCCTGCCATTTAGTAAGCAAGAAGTGTTTCGCGAAATTGCAGGGGTGGAGGGGAGAAAATAACAATGACGGTGGAACAGCATGAGCGGCGGGTTGAAAGAGCCTTTTGAAAGGCAGATGAGGGCTCTCAGAGAAGCACTGAGTGACTGACTCAGTCTATTTGACTGCTCCTCTCTCTGCTCACTTGTTCCTTATTTCCATACACTGTGAAAGAGCCTCGCAAAGACACCTGTAATTAGAAGCCAATGTGTTGCCAGCTTTCTCAGATCTATAAAGATGCACAGTCCTGACCAGAGAATTGCTGGATGAAAGGACTGAGGAATCCTTTGTTTTCAAGGCCTCAGAGTTACGGTTTATTTCCCATATGTGACCAGTGGCTGTGCATTCATTCTACGCATTCATTGTGCAGCACTGTACTGCCTGTACCACTGTATGGACGTCACCATCAAAACAGCCAGTACGTTCTGTAATTTAACTGTCAAATGTTTGGTGAATGCCTACCTTTTATGTTCTTTTTTTGTAGGAATGTTTGTCATTTGGATGTAACATACAGTTTCTTTTGGAACACATTCAGCTTCCCAACAATTCAGACACTATTTTTTTTTCACAAGATATTTCAAAAAAAATTCTGTAACGTAGCCATTGAGTGGGGGGTAAAGATGTGACCCCCCTAACCCCCTAACAGATGTACAAGACCTGGTAGACCAGAAACACTGGCCCCATAAAAAAAAAAAAAAAAAAAAAAAAAAAAAAGAACAGCACTTTGCTTCGTTTAGAAAAGGGCTCACCGATCCTGTTCCTTAAGAGCTACCTTTCTGCAAGTTTCATCTCCAACATAAATCTAACATCCCATTCAGCCAGTCAAGAACGTCTGACTGCAGTAATTTTTTGGATCAGTTTAGGTGGATAAGGATTCCTTTGTGCAGACTTTAGATTCTCCAGGAGCAGGGTTGGTGACCCCTGGTTAAAATATGCCATCAGCATATGGTAATGTGGGAGGAGCCTGTAAGGGGGAGGAACTCTGTGAACTTTGGGGTGGAAATAAATTGGCTTCTTTCTTTTAGCTAGAAGGCCATACCTAGGGCTGAAAGTTAGAAGCCAGCTGCGCCAAAAGAATATTCAAGCAATTTCACTCTCACAGACAAATTCCCAGTGTCACTGTAACATCACATGAGTCTTGCTAGAATTGCAGTGCACTCCTGTCATCTTGATCATTTGGTGTAAGGTGGTCAGGATAGCTGTCTTACGTATCTCTTGTCTTGATGTCTTTTTCTTGTCTTGACGTTTCAATAAAATCAACCATGTTCAAAGGTAGAGTAGATGGTTTGTCTAAAAAACAGTTTTCGTTATATATTTTTTTTGAAATGGTCTATTCTGAAAATCAAATCCTCTGACGACCCAAAGGGGTCATTTTCTGTTGAGGACATAAAGCTGTAAAAACTCTCCCTCAAACCAAATCAAAGATTGGATTCCATACCTGCCCTTCTCCGCAATCTTTCTAGCTTGCACTACCGATGACAGAAAGAACGACAGAAAGACAGAAGTAGAAATGGCTTTGACCCAAAAGACCCAGTTTGGATGAAGGATGAAGTCCAGTTGAAGGATGAAGACCAGAGTGGATTTAACCAGACAGTGGCGAAACCTGTGGAGCAGTGGGATTTGCTAGCTGAAAGCCAGACCATTTTCCTGTTCAATAAATAAAATAAAAAATGGTTTGTGTAGCACTTCCAAAAGAAGGAGAACAGCACCTGAAACAAAGGATAAAGACATAGGACATAAACGCCCTGGTAAGCAAGCCAATGGGTGGAAACTGGAGGAGGATCCAGGCTCACAAAGGGAGACCCCTTCTCTTCTGGTCAAGCTACTTATACATAGTTAGGGCACACTGGACCATCAAATATCTGCTGTAATACTCAAGTGTTTCCATTCATCATGCACCTGCTGAAGAGTTCCAAGAAGCAGCTTTAAACCACAGCAGTCCTTGTGTGTGTGTCAGGTCATTGGCTGGTCCAAATATCAGCCAGTTTAGGGTCTGGTTCAATTCCTCTCTCTGTTTCCACCAGTTGATTAGAGGAAATTCCCAGGAATTTCCAAGGATTTCCCAGTTTACTCACATCGATTGGCCAAGAAAGCAAGAGAAACTAGGTGTTACTCCCATGTGGCCGAAACTGGGGAACTGTCTTGGCTGGTTGATCACGGTTGCTCAAGTAACATGCTGCAGAATGTGGACGCAGTGTTTTGCTGCTTTCTGTTTGGTGCTGACGAGAGCCAATCACCTACCGGTTTTTCACACTGTCAATATCACAATTTTCCTGAGCCATAACTAAAACTTTGTGATTACATTAAACACACACAAAGACCAGATAACCAATTTGCCATTTGGGCTGGAATTTAGCATTTGGGCGCCTTGCTCAAGGGCACTTCAGTCACAATCAGACTTGAACCAATAACCTTCAAGATGCAGGACCACTTACCAGGCTGACATTAGTTAAGAGGAAGAGGCAGAAACTGTGGAAACCTCATGGACACGTCATGGACACAGAAATTAGAGAATGTTTAGGATATTACATTCAGTCAAGTCATAACTCCTCTTTAGTTTTCATCTTTAAGAGATATCAATTCAGTCCTTATTCTTCCTTCAGATGTGAGAAAATCCACAGATGCTTCTGTCCACCCTTCGACTGTGAGAAGATGACTCAATACATTGGGTCTGGAAGGATGTGGAGCTGATCAAAAAGGTTCTTACTGAGAAAAATCAACCTACAGAAGCTGTTGCTCAGAGTGATGGACCGACCACCCCAGAGTCCACGCCTCAGTATCTTTGAAAATGTACGAGTTGACTTGGATGATGAGAAGAAGAAAATGCTCTGACTGAGGACTAAACATTGGACATCTTCCTGCAGAATGGAAGCTGCAGTAAAGGTAAAGCTTGGAATAATGGTATAATTGTTATTACTGATCATTTTGACCGTTTAACCAAGATGTAAGCAGGTTTCAGGCTCTTAAGCTCATCCAAAAGCCTGGCAAACTCACTTCTTTTGCTTTCCTTAGACCATAGACAACATTAATTAATAACATGGGAGTCGGAAGATATATTTCATAAAATATTACATTTCGTGATTGTTACGTCCCTGAGTTTGGGGACTCTTTCCTTTTTGGTTTGTGTTTATTTTTTCCAGGTTTGCTGCCTTGGCTGGTGATTGGCTGCTGAGGAGAAATAGATTGATTGTTGCTCCACCCATGATGACTTCCCATTGGCTGAGATTTAAAAAGGCTCTTTGTTTGGGAGCGAGGAGCTGCACCTTTTTCTCTGAGCCGACGTGTGTTGCTCCCGTGAAGGCCCACCAGCACAGACCAAGCTTGTTTGTTCCTTTGTAAAGTTGATTTTGCAGGATTTGTAGGGGTGACCTGCCTTTTTTGTTGCAACCTTTTACCTTTGTTTATGTAAAGAGTAGGTAGGGTAGCTGTTTGTATTTTTTTTTCTTTACTTTTAGTATAAGTTAGATGCTTTCTTTTGTTATAGTTGATTTGTTTGTTGTTTTGGCCTGGGGTCACATTGGAGTCTTAGAAGCCTGTATTTTTCCATTTTGATTGTTATTTTGCTAATTTAAGCCTTGACTTTGAGCAATAACAGCCTTAATTAATTATTTTGGGTTGTGGTTGCTTGGTCTGAGGCTGAGTGGGCATTCACGCGACACTTTTTGTTGCGTCCTACCCCAGAGGACGTAACAGTGATACTGTTTCGATTCTCTGAAACACACTATTGATTTTTATTTAACAATTTAGACAATAAGACAATCCTTGCACATCGCAGGTTTTTGAGCGCTTCCTGTTAGTATATGTTAAACATAGGTTCAGAGTAACCTACATACATGATATACATATCAAAATAAACTGCGTTCGTGTGGGTTTCCTCCGGGTACTCCGGTTTCGAAAGTGGCCTTTAGTGTGTGCATGTGTGCACCCTACGATGGATTAGCGCCCTGTCTAGGGTTGTTTCCTAAAGACCAGAGTGGATTTAACCAGACAGTGGAGAAACAGTCCTGAGGCCATATATATATATATATACACATGTTAACAGTATAACTAAAGTATTGCAGACATGAAATAAATATTTGATGAAAACATCAAGCTTGTACAAAAATCTAAATCATGTATTTATATCTCAAATTGAGAAAACAAATAACTTGCTTACAGTTGTGCAATATATCGTAATACTTCAAAATGTTACACCATATCATGATACATATTGGATCATCAGTCTCCCTTCTATTTTGATACCACAGTAAGAAAGTAACCCATACACACTGCCATTCTGTCGTGTCTAACAACAGCCATTAACAGTGGTAATTCCACTGCAACGAATGGCCCCATGGGTTTAATTTACACCACTTATTTTATCAGCCAGTTATCACCACCAATTTAGAATTGCTGGAATAGCAGTGCACAGCATGGTTGGTCTTGTGTTCTCATTGCCCTTGCCGTGTTCTTGGTGCCAGACTCGCATATCTTCCTGTAACACCTCTCGTTAGCGCGTGTATAAGACTTGCCTGAGGCTGGTGTGGAGAGAGTGGCTGTGCCGAGGCTCAGGCTGAGGCAGAACGGCAGATTTAGCGGGGATGAGTGCCTGGCTAGGCTGGGAATACCCCTATCAGCTTCAGAAAACAGAATAAGTGCTTTATCTCCGCCGCTGAAGCTGCACCATCCACAGAACAAGCCTCCCTGCCCGTCCCCCTCCATACCCCCTGCTTTGGATTCTGACATTTCCAGGGCTGGCGGATCCGGGTGGGATATGAGGAGGAGGGCAAATAGAAAAAAAAAAACCACAGAAAAAAAGAAGAAGGGAGCAGTGTATTAAACCGTTATCTGCCTGCCACATTTGGCTGGGGCCACCGTAATCCCCCCGAGTGCTAAAGCGATCTTGCATTGTAATGAAACTCTAAGAACGACATAATCGGCCTCGTGCCCCTCTGTTTGCGCCTGGTAAGTCTCGCAAAAAAAAGCAGAGCCAAACCCAGGGGAAGGATGAAAAGTGGTGTAGCCTTTCTGCGAGAGCCGATTTTTTTTACAGAACCTACCGTACTGTATGTGTAAGTGTGACATGGGATCATTAGAATTCAAATTCTAGAGGCAGGGAAGAATACAGACCAAATTCAAAGCTGCTGCGAGACACTGAAACGTAAAGCGAGTTATGTAGGTCAGTTACAAAGGAACCTGCCGCTGCTCCGAGTGACTCAGAATTGGAATATTGTTTCCTCCTTTAAGTTCTTTGTGAGATGCTTGACTTACAGCATAAGGCGTCATGAAGTGCAACGAGGCAGCCCTTCATTCTGTGTTAAATTGGTCTGAAATGGGGCTGTGGCTCCACATTAGCATGCCTGATGCTTTTTATTGGGTGCCCTTTCACATCACACAGCCAGACCATGTAATGCCACCGAATTTAGTCGCCAATGAAGCAAGAAGACGCTGTAATACAGTTCAGGATTTGCTTATTACAAGTGGCTTTTGAAAAGGTTACGGAAGGTAATGGCCTGTTTCCGCAAGGCTAGTGCAGATCCGCTATAATGTTTACTGTTTAATCTTTAGGTCCCTTTATTTTCCAAAATCTTGTCCTGTCCTGGGTCATTTCTGGTGAACTAACATTGTCATGCTCACTGTGCCTGTCGTCAATCTCTTAGAACTTGGTGATGGGGGACTCTACGCATTAGGCAGCAAATGAACTTTCAGACAACCAATATGACCAGGCGTGACCATGATAGGTGACAAGCATTACTAGCATCACCATGCTTGTTGACCATCATGACCATGCTGGCTGACCAGAATGACCAGTTTTTTTGACCAGCATGACCAAGACCAAGCTGGTTATCTAGCCTGCTAATGAAACATTTATCTGTTTCAAAATTATTAGATCACTCTTAGAGGGAACTTTACAGGACGTTTTAATTAAGCTTCAGACATTAGTTTGGTTTGTGCTTGATTGCTGAAGTCAGTTGTATCACCATGGCGATATTCAAAGAGCTCTCTGAGACGTTCAGAAAGAAAATGTAGATGCTTATGAGTCTGTGAAAGGATTTAAAAAAAAAAAGAATGAAAACACTTAGAAATCAGCTGTTTATTATTATTATTTATAATTACAAGTGGAGAGCATTTAAAACAACTACCAGCATGGTCAGGACAGGTCGTCCTCGCAAGGTTAGCCTAATAGCAGTCTGCAACACATGTCAAGAAATGTTCAACAATCATAAAATATCATCACAGGACGTACAGGTAGCTCTTTCCACAGCTAATGTCAGCATCAAACATCAGAAACAGACTGCAGATGTTTCATGGGAGGTGTGCAAGACTAAAATTTGCAAAAGAACACCAAGACATAGAGCAGGACTTCTGGAACAATGTGCTTCCAAAGTTTGTTTTATGGGGCACAGTAACAGAAGACACATCTTCTGATACTGTGCCCCATGCTGTGAAGCATGGTGGTGGAAGTGTCATGGTTTTGGGCTTATTTACTGCAGCAGGGCCTGGAGAGCTCTCCATCATAGAAACCATAATGAAATTTTTATAGTAAGTGAGGAGTGAGAAGAAAAAAACCTGAACAATGAGCGTAGAAATATATATATATATATATATATATATATATATATATATATATATATATTTATATATATATATATATATATATATATATATATATATATATATACTGTATATATTGCTTGCATTTTTTTGTTTTATGTTTTTGGATCACTGTATTTTGAAGAACTTATTTTTAGGGGTCCAAGGACTTTTTTCCTTTTTTCATCTGCTTACATCCCTCATATGCTGCAAAAAAGCTTCAATTTACAAAAGAAACTTGTGCAGCACAGTTTGCAAAAATCACACCTATACAGCACTAACTCAGATGTGCTTTATCTGATTCCTGCAAAACGTCACATGCATGTACCCGAAGGAGTTTGTAGACAACCATCAAGTGTGTGGGAACTGCATTGCTAGGTGACACTGTAACAAGCAAAAACTTCCTATGCCACCAAAAAGTGTCCAAGTGACATGAAAGTTGGCCTGGTGCTACTATATGCTGTCCTGGTCCAGTATCTATGAGTCTGAGGTTATATTACAGAAACATGGCCACCTTCAGCCAATCAGATTTCAGCAGGCACTTAGGTGTACACATATAAAAGTTACAAATACACAAACTACACATAACGTGGCTTCTGTTCTGGCCTCACTGGGCTAATAAGTGCTTGGAGCCGTGAAAATTAATACTTGTGGCTATATTTATAAATGGCTTTGTCAGTCTAATCATTACAAATTATTATTCAAAATCCAAAAATGGTCAAATTCATACAAATACTTAAATTCTCTTAATGTTTAATCTCAAATGAAGACACATGTGAGTAGCGTAGGATGTGTGGCTGCAGACCAGGATTTTCATCATGTATCAATTACATGATTTTACATCGCAACGGCAGGCAGTAAAGAAACAGCAGGAGAGCTGAGGTTCTGCTGTTGTACCAGTCGACCCAGGGTCATGTGCTAAATCACTAATATTGAGTGAGTAGGAGTGGATCACTTCAGGGCAGGCAAAGGCAGCAAGCTGGACGATGGGCTCTTGAGCTACCTCACTCTATTTTCTCCTTCCTCTTGGGCCAGCATCACGGGTTTACAGTTCTGTTCACTGCCGTTTCCACAGCCTTGGCCATACTTTTGATTAGCAGCCCTGTCAGCTTTTAGAACTCAAGTTCTAAAGTCAAGCCAAACCCTTAGGGCCCTTCTTGCAGAATCTATATTTATTTATATATAACAGCTACGGCTGCATTACAGTTTGGAGGCCCTGCGTGGATTTCATCTTGTAATTATTGCATGCTGAATTAACATACTCTCCCCACTTTTTGCCAACCACATGTTCAATTCACTTGACTCCTTTCACCCACCGTGACCTGTGTTAAGCATTTTAAACCGATAATTCATCCTGCCACATAAAAATGTTAAAAGCTGGGTCTCATTTGCTTAATGACGACAGGTCCCTCCTGGCCTTCGTACATTATTAGCAAAGTGAATTATTTCTGTGAATGGTACACCCGTAACGTCGGCTTCTTTAAGGTTTTCCTAAAGTAAAGGCCACTCCTAAGGGGCGGGAAAGTTATTGTTCTGTACATTATCTTTTAAGAACATTGTAAATGCTTAAATTTAGCACTGGTCAATTTTGAACTCTTGTTAGGAGTGAAAGAACCATTTTGACATAGAATATAGAACCCTTTTTGTTAAGAGTGAGAGTGAGGGATGTGCTGTGAGACTGATGAGACAGATTTTAGATATGATTCATGATGGTGGCTGGGGCCATTGTAGCTCTGCGTAATAATAACAGGCTCCTACTGACTTTCATTCATTTCCTGATTGAAAAGTGAGCTACACTGACAAAAAATGAACACATCCAGACAGAACTTCTGTAAAACTCAGCCTCAGGCAGATATATAAGTGGTCTGATTAGACACTGGGTCTTTTCACAACAGGCCGTACAACTGCTTCCCCCACTTCTCTATCAGAAGTCTCTCAGAGGCTACTTTTGGGTAGTGTACCTAATGGTGTCGATTATTGATTATTGACTGCTAGAAATGCCTCTATTATGCACTCAAAGATATTTTGCCCAGCTCAAAGATTTTGAGATGGGACGCGTCACTGGCCTGAGAGAAGCAGGACGGACATTTCAACGACCACCATCTAGATAGTTCTGATGTTCCAAGTCAATGTTTGTTTGTTTGAAGCTGTGTCATAAACAAGTAACCTAGACTGCTATGCACTGGAACCATACAGTCTTTAGTGATGATTCCATGCTTTGTTTGGAAACTGATGAGGGTGGGGTTTGAGTGTAGAAGTCTTCTGGTCTTCTTTAATCCTACCTTTGCTTTGAGTGACACAGTGCCCCAGCTGCTGGTGGGATGATCTGGGGTCCTGTCATATACAATGCATCCAGAAAGTAAACACTGTGCTTCATTTTTTGCACATTTTGTTAGGTTACAGCCTTATTTCAAAATGAATGGATATAATTTCCCCTCAGAATTCCACACACAGTACCCCACAATGACAAACTGAAGAAATGTTTGCAAATTTATTAAAATAAAATAAAAACACAAATATATAACATGTGTATATGTATTCACAGATTTTGCAATGACACTCAAAATTGAACTCAGGTGCATTTTGTTTCCACTGATCATTCTGGAGGTATTTATACAGCTTGATTGGACATGATTTGGAAAGACACACCTGTTTATATAAGGTCCCATAGTAGACAGTGAATGTCAGAGCACAAACCAAAAAGTCTAAGGAATTGTCTGTAGACCTCAGAGACAGGTTTGTATTGAGACACAGATCTGGTCAAGGCAACAGAATCATGTCTGCTGCAATGAAGGTTTCAATGAGCACAGTGGCCTCCATCATCCATAAATGAAAGAACTTTGAGGACTACTAGGACTCTTCTTAGAGATATGTCATTTTTTCTTTGTATGTTTAAAATTAATTTTATTTATTTATTTTTTTTTTGAAATTTGCCTTCCAGCCTTCCTTTGAAGTCTCTATTTACGACATTGTAGCTCATATGTACATCTTGATTTCTATTCAAATGGTTTTAGTCAGAAACAACATGAACTCCCTGAACATGCATTTCTTCTGCATTTCTTCTGTTTTTATGACCCCAAGTGAGTTTACTTGCCATCACTGCAAAAAAAAAAAAAAAATGAAAGTATGAGGATTGGAAGATCAGTGTTTTTGTCCAGCAAGAAGAATCAGTAGCATGAACTTGTCAGTTTTCTGAGTGTGGGTGAGAGTAAGTGGTTACAAAACATAAATATAACCTCTTGGAAAGTAGGAGGCTAATGGAAAAATCCAAAATTCCCACCAGTATATATGTTCTGTGGTACTGACATGGCTGACAAATGAAACTTTCTTTGCAATAGGTTTTGTTGGTTTCATAAAATACTTGAAAAAAAAATATTGTGAAAAGGTTAGTTCAGGTTCAGGATTTCATTCAAAATGGAAAATGATTAATTACATGTGTACTTTGTTTCAGTATGGCTTATTATTAGAATATTTAACTTGAGGTACTGATTACTAATTACTAATCATACAACATAAACATTAAAAAAAGGCTTGAAATGCTAGTGGATCTAAAAAAACATCCTACATTTTGTTTGTTCACTATTTGATTTAAAAAGCTAAACTGTAATATATTTTTTGATTCATTACATATTTCCTGCCTTTTTATTTTAATGTTGAAAGTGTTTGATTAGTAATTTGTGAAAACATACAAAAAGGAAACATTAATTAACAGTATTTATGAGAATAATGAACATTGTTAAATTGTTTAATAATTAATATTACTTATTATACTACTAAGTATTTGAGTAATATAATATTTGAGAAGGATCAGCCAGTTGTGCACAGTGTATTCTCTTACTATAACGAACAACAGGAATTATAACGAACCTACCTAATATGGACTGCACTATACAGTACGTATTGGAACACCTGCTCATTCACTGTTTCTTCGTCTTGTCGGTATGTGTTTGTTGAGTGCTGAGTGGGATTCTGGATTTTCAATGTCCATGAGAAACAAAAATGAACAATAAAACAAAAAAGACTTGAAATATTTCACCTTATATGCAATGAAAACACAATGTGGCAGTTTAGCTTTTGAATGAAATTCTGAATGAAAAAGAAATTCACTATGTTCAAACTGTTTGTGATGCACTAGTATATCTAACTTTGGGTGAGAGAATATAAGGCTGTGTAAATGCTCGTTGTTAGTATCAAAGACCACCAACTAATGTATGTTTTTGTCTGAAACTGATGTTGAAAATGTCCTATTCTGTGAACTGTCATATTTTCTGAGAGAGCTTCAAATTACATTACCAGTGGCAATCATTGGGGACCAAGCACTGCGAGCCATTATGGAACCTATAGAGCACAAATCATAGCAGATTTTTTTTAATGGCCTAATTTGAAATAGAGTCGGGGTCTTAAACTGGGACCCTCTTGACATGACTCAATTTGCATAATTGAACACAATGAAATAAATAATTCCACAGCAATTACCCCTGTATTTAAGTCCAGTAAGGCACCAGAATTTCCATGTTGAAAGAACGAGGAACGACGCTTCCAGACCTCACTAGAGGGGTCTGGATTCTAAACTTTCACTTTCACTGCTCATTTTAATGTTGTAGTGTTTCTTATAGAGTCGGGAAAGCATTTTCTTACAAAGGTGACAGTAAATGTAGCACTCCTTTAAATGTGTGCCACTGCTCTGATGGGATGTCAGATATGATTTATGGTGGACAGAGGGATGAGGAGATGTGGGGACAGCGCTGCTCCATAATGAGATCAGGCTCCTATTGTCTTCCATTCATTACTCGCAATGTTAGCATTCGTGGGTGAAGTATTCCTTTAAAGGGTGATTGTGATGATCAGATTTCACCAGTGATTTATAGCAGAGAAGGGTCTGAGGTGATGGGGGGACAGCGGCGCACCATTTTGGCAAGACCCCTGTTCTTAATCATTCCTTGCGGCTGGATAATGGCATGCATTATTTAACATTAGGGCCCTGTAATGCCTCTTTGCTGGCTCTCGTGTTTCTGCCACCCCGTGGAGCGTGAGGTGTGAGTGAGGGCTGTGCCCCTGGGCAGTCGATGTCTGCAACACTGATTTGGACCTTGTTGAGTATCCGCTCACAGCTTGCTTTTGATTTCAGAGTTGGAAATGTTGATCAGCGTTGAAATTCGGTATTTGAAATGGAAATGCTGCTCTGCAGCTTTGCAGACGTTGCAGTGTTCACGGCTGGCTGTTCTTCAAATGCTGTTTGGAGTGCAGTGAACTGAACTGAGAGCCCGAATTAATGGATGTTGTTTTGATATTGCAGCTGTTTGCTGTGTGAGCTTAGTTCTTAAGCTGGGAGGTTTTCACTAACACACACATCGCTGTGGACATGTAACAATGGAGGAGCTCGTTACAATCGGAGGGCCAGTTACCCTGCTGCTTGCCATCGGCAGCTGGAGTCAGAGGGAGAGCGAATTTGGCCTTCGCCCCGTCCCCTCTCAATGATCAGTCAGGTTGAGCATGTGCATGTGGACAGAGCAGTAAACATGCACTTGAATGTCCTTTGGCATTTAAACTGGGATTGAATTCAGTTGGAAACAAGTGGATTTGAACTGTTTTCCAAATTGAATTACTGACTGCTAGTTCATCACATGATGATGGTTATATAGATTAAGTCTTAAAGTTTGATATGATGTGCATCATGTGTGTATCATCATAGGAAGCCTTGAACTGTCACTGTAATTGTCAGCAAAATGTGGATCTTGGGTTCTAAGAGTCACTAAACGTAATTTATGCAACTAAATGCCACTGTGCTGATTTGACAGGTCCCTAAACATATGATAGCACCAATGTTTAGCTACCTGTTTAACAACTGACATGTTTAATATTACAATTTTGGTCATTATGGAAAATGAAGATTTTTTTTCTATTTATTTATTTATTTATTTATTTATTTATTTACTTTTTTGTTTTACAGTAAGAACACTGCAGTACAGCTGTATTAAAAAGGCATAAAACGGAATGGCATGGGGAATCAGCAGTTTAAGTATCATACAGTCACATAAATGCTATTTGCAAAATGGCAGACAAAAACGAAAGTTCACGAAAGTAAAATATCAAATAATAATGAACAATTTGTATGTTCATTTGTGATGTTAAATCAATACATGGTTTTTGCATAACACCACTGTGACTGCAGAGCTGAAAATGACCCACCACCCACATAATACCTACTCCGTGGTGGTCCTGTGGGGGTCCTGAACATTAAAGAACAGGTTGAAAGAAGGCTAACCAGGTATGCAGAGAAACAGATGGACAGCAGTCTAAGTAAACAACTACAAAGTGCTCCTGTGTGGTCAGTGAAGCGGATAAAAATGAGCAGTGCGTGTAGAAACAAGGAGTGTGGTCATAATGTTGTGGTTGATTGTAAGCCCCTAAAACAAATGCACTTCAGACTGTCTTCGTGCTGTCATGTGATCTCGTGAATAACAACATGCTGCTGCATTTGTACCCTGCCAGTCAAAAGTTTCAGAACCTATAGTGAGCGTTCTAAAACTTTTGACCTGCAGTGTATTTCAAATCGTTTATCCTGTTTATTATTTTATATTAACGGGTGCAGCTGTTTCCTTCTGCCATTAGTTCTGAGTATTTCGGATTCACACCACATGTGATACAGACTGTCCAGGTAAGTGTCACTTCTTGAATGTGTAACATATTAGAGAAAATGATGTGTTATTGGTCCCACAGTGGGATATTAAACACAGCATAGCATCAAACGAACTGTGTGAACCCATCACTTTCCAGAGTGGACGAATAGGTGCAGCAGTAAGGCTGCATAGTGCTTTACGGCGCTCGAGTCTGCTACAGTAGATGGATGCGCCTCTTCCGTGCTGACCCAGAGCAAGGTTAAAATGCTTTGTAGTCAGAGAGAGAAAGAGAGAGAGAGTAGGGCAAAGAGAGAGATGGGATCTGTTGGGACTAATTTCAGTGTGTTCTAACACAGCGAGCTTTGATCCAGAGGTCATGTAACAAAGCATTCGCTGCAGTTTAAAGAGCATTGCACACGCTCACAAGCTCCCCTCAGCCTCTCCGTTAGCTGACGGAAATATATATATTTCATTTTACATCATTCTTTTCCCGCTTCACTTAGTTTTTTTTTTTTCCCGCTTGACTTTAAACCTATCGTTGGATCAACTGTTTCCTGCAATGTAAATTCAGCCCTGGACTCTGGAATTGCAAAATATGCTCATTTCTATGAATTAGAACAGAAAAGTATATGTTGACAATTTTCTTTCTTTCATTTTTTTCTAGACATACTAAGAAAACATGCTAAACCTGGGTTACTCAGTCATCTATCTACAGTTTGGCTCAGTTATAGACTCTTATTCTTGTCCATTATCCTACTTCAACACCTCAAATGACTGTTCACTTGCTGCCGTATTCGTAAATCCCACCTCTTGACAGATGCAACTAAAATCTACATTTTAATTTCAGAACTTCAGACGTCAGGGTGAGCATGATGTGGATGAATATGCCACCATCCCAGATATGCCACCATTCTGATGTGATCTATATTCTGCTGTTATACAGATCAAGGAGACAAACTGAAATGTATTCAATTTTTGATATTCCTTAAATTCTTAAACAAAACGTGTCAGACATCATTTTTCATTTGATAAACAAAACCTACTTTTATTACTATAAATAAGCTTTTTTTCATTCAGAAACTTTTTCTTAATACAATTTCATGTGATCACTTGTGACGTCAGTGAAAACCAAACTATAAACTTCATGAATAATAAACATGGAATGCATCCACAGACTAGAACAGATTTACTGTGAAACTGAAGCGAAATATTTCAGTTATGACATTTAAGTCATGATTTCCCCTGAAAATATACACACTGACGGCAGCCTGATGGGTGTAGCAGCCGCCGGTGTATATACTAGATTGTTTATCATCCAACCTGCATATTCTTATTGCATATCTAGGCCCACACGCCTCATCATTTTGCTTCGCTCCGGTGCTATCTGTTTTGTGACTGCTTGTTTAGCTGTGCTGCGTCTGTGGAGACCAGGCCCAAGCTGTAATTAACCAGAATGGAAGTGTCAGTCAAATGCAGGAGATGAGCTGCAAACGGCTACAGCTGTCTACCATCAGCAACGCTCAACCCCCACCACCACGGCTGGGGTCCCTAAAGTAAGCACACAAATGCTACCCACCCGACTCACACCCTGGTCTGACTTTGACAGGCCATTAGCTAAATCAAGCTCTGGAATGCAAGGTTCAGTGTTTTGGTCCTTATTGGTGATTATTGTCAATGATGAGAAATAAAAGGTTTTGCTCTGCTGATCATTACACAATCCGTTTCCATCAGTATATTCAGCAATTTTTTTTTGGCAGACCACTTTGTTACTCATCCTTAACCTTTAAAACCTGAGGCCAATTTTATGGTTTGTTTTCATAGTTTGATGTACTTTTATATTATTATCTTCAGGAGATGCTAGACTACTCAAATTCTAAAAAGTCTTCATTTGATCATTTAAATATTTGTAAGAATTTGATCATCCAATGCAACATTTTTTTTTTATTAATTATTTGTAATTATTAGATTGATTAGGGTATTTATAATAATGTGCTCAGTGGTCCAAATTAAATAAAAAAAAAACAACAACCTGAATATCCTTTATTATTTTGTGTTATTTATGTATGTATCTGTATTATCATTTCTCTGGACTTTTATTCTGAAATTTGAGCATTGTGTGAGCAAGGACAGAGAGTAAACAGTTCCTCCTGTCTATGACCCAATATCTAGATCAGTGACATCATTAGCCCCACCCCCTGTACCTGTTCAGTCAGAGTCTGCATGCAGGTTGAACATTAAAAAAATAAATAAAATAAATAAATAAATAATATATATATATATATATATATATATATATATATATATATATATATATATATATATATATAAACATGCAAATGTTGACAGAGCAGTAAACAGGACCTGGAAGCTCCTTTGACATTTAAATTGGTATTTTCAGTAATTTAGTTGGAAACGAGTGGAGTTTAGCTGGATTCCAAGCTGGATCCTGGAGTGTTAAAAATGTTAGACAGGTAAACTCTTGTCCTTTGTTATGATATGTGTATAATGTCTGTAGGATACTCTGATCCTGAATTATGCAGTTACAACATGTAACTGCTGTCAAAGTGTGGATCTTGGCTTCGAAGTTACGAAGTGCAGCACACATCTGTGTTAAACCTGCTACTAAACAGTGTGAGTTCTGGGAAACTACAGAAGAGTGTCTTTCTTGACATTCATTCAGATCCTTACCAATAAGCTCCATTATGACTCAAGCTCGTGCTTATACAGCCTAACCCTGAGGCGGCCAAACGTGAGATCCAATTATGCATAATAAATGATTACATGCTTTGCAAACAGCCAGCTAATTTAGGTCTTGGTCAAATAATTGATCTAATCATGAATGCCTAATTAGTTTCTCACAATGGTACCAGAAGAGCTATGCATGATTTTGATCTAGTGTGTGGTGTATGAAGGGTACGTTCAACTGCTTTGCGTGACTTACGCAAGTCTTTATCTATCGCTTACATGCTCTTGGATGCTATGCTTTAATGAAGCCCACAGCTATCGATACACTAGGAACCAGTGGGCCACTGCAGCATCTGACACTGACCCTGCATTCTCTGAAACTCAAACCCTGTTGAGTTGGTGCGGCACGTGATTGTTGAGGCTGTGGATGCTCCCTTCTGATCACACTTTTCCCTTTGGACTTGTCAGGTCTTTTCATACCCCTGTCAATATAATACTAGTTGGAGAACTTTGTTTCAACTACCCTGAACTGAACTGAACAGAACCCTTAAAAACACTTCTGTCCTTTATTGCCTTGATTTTTCTTACTCCATGTATCCCTCAGACAAGACTGAATAGGTTTCAAAGTTTCAGCAATTAGTTTGCAGAGTAATCAAACTTGGACTGGTTTCACTACCTTTACACTAATGGTGATCCAGGGAGCCACTGCATAAAACAGACAGTGTTGCCTCTCATTGTAGGCCTTCCAACTGGTATTTTTCAGCAGGATAATGCTCGTCACCGAGCAACGTTTCCCACCAGTTTGCAACACAACCACTTAATCACCAATTAGTTGGGGGACCCTCCAGACATTTGCTTCCTTGTGTGCTGAGTTTAAGCGGCCATTCTCTGGACACTGGCACAGGAAAAGCTGTGGTCATAAGACCGGGTTTCTGCAGCAACCAATATTCCCATAACTAGTGGAGTCTGCAACTTAAAGTAGTATTCATTAGAAGGGGTGTCCTCAAACATTTGGACATATAGTGTATGTTACAGCCAAGCAGTTGGCTGTGTCTGTAAGCTTGGAAAGGAAAACTCTTCTAATTTGATGTTTGATCTGAAAAAAAAAAAAAATATCACAGGTTTGTTCTGAAAGCAGCAGCATTAATGCTGATATTTACTTTATAGATCAGCACTGAGGAACTATAATTCGGGAGACACGCCGTCTTTATTAAACACTCCCCGGCACTGGCTGTGCCTCGACCGCTTGGCTCAGGCAGTTCAAATCCCTCTTCATAAAGGACAGTCTGTAAGCGTGGTGTGTGTGTGTGTGTGTGTGTGTGTGTGTGTGTGTGTGTGTGTGTGTGTGTGTGTGTGTGTGTGTGTGTGTGTGTGCGTGCGTGTGTGACACAAAGGGAAAGTGAGAGCAAAGACAGACAGGCAGCAATAGAGAAAAGAGTGTGTGTTGGACAGGGAGAAAGAGAGAGAAAGTAAGCAATAAAGTGAGGGAGTGGATATGAGCTGTGGGTATCCGCATATAAGAGACTCCAACAATTAGAGAGAGACAGCAGTGAGACAGCGGGTAAGACATGGCTGCATATTTGGTCAGAAAAGTGGGGGTACCAATACCGGTAGGCCTTCTTACAGCACTTTATATTTACTTATAGGTCCAATACAGTATATGTCCAAATATTGTGGACACCCCTTGTAATAATGCAGTCCACCACAACCATTGCTGACACAAATTCACACACAGCGAAGAGAAGAACTGCCAATAGAATAGGACTCTCTGATGCAGATAACCCTACTATGAACTTATTGACACCATGCCTAATTGTCAGGCATGGGCTAGTGGGACCCCAGAATCGAGCTGTGGACCAATGGAAATGTGTTCTCTAGATTGATTATGCTTTCTGGATGAGGTTGGGAGTTGGGGATGAGGTGAGGTGCTGATCATCCAACATCTTGATCTGACTAACACTTATGTCGCTGAATGCAATCAAATCCTGACAGCAATGTTTAAAACCGTCTAGTAGAAATCATGCTCTGGATAGTGGAGACATTGGAGACATTAACTTCAGTGTATGCTGTATTTCACTTGTATGAAGCTCTTGGATCTACTAAAGTAAGGTTATGGCAAAAATGGCAATTTTTAGAGTCAAAGCACCCGACACACAATTGTAGAGCCAGTATGAACACAAATATAGGCGAGGTATTTATAAGAGCTGTGGGGCGGGATCCTGGATTTTGCAAAGTAAACAACAGATTTTTATGTAAAATATTTTTTGGATATGTCAACTATTTCTGTAATTGTTCAATCCATTGAATAATTGCACAAATTAGCCAGTCTCTGTATTTTTCGTCTCACAATGCATTGAATACTGTATGTCTTGAAAAAATCTCTCCTAACTACTTTTTTTTTTTACCATGGTTACCTTCATCTTTATTCATTATTTTTATTATGCATGCTCATTAAAAATACCTCACACGACCGTGTACCACAAAACAGAAAACCACACCATTGCATCCAAGAATACCCCAAGAATCACCTTACTGAGTTATCGCACCCTCCTAGCAACACCATAGCAAAAACCTGGTATACCATAGCTACAGCCTAGTAACACCTTAGCAACCATTCTCCTGAGATGCTATAGCCTTGCATCCTCCTGAGATGCAATCACCTTGCAACACCATAGCAGTGACCTATCATTACAGACATCTCCTAGAAACCATTTCACAATGCCATAGAAAAATCCTGGGCTGTGACCGTAATGGATCCCTATTTATATTTTATGGCACTAATGAATGTGTCAGTGTCCGAGTGATAAAGTGGTTTATGAATGGAATTTTGAGGGCAATCTCATACTGGATGCTGTGAAGTTCAGATGTTTTGTCTTAATGTCATTTATTAAGGGGATGTTTATGTTTGTATGCAACATAATCAAAGATTATTCTATGAACAGCACAGAGCTTCACTAACTTAATTTTATTTAAGGAACACCCTAGCAATCAGCTAGCTACATCGTACCAAATACCACTTAGCAAAAACATTCAGTCAGCTTGTGACACCATAGAAACCACCTGTAATACCACACCAACCATCCAGGTGAAAAGCACCTAAGCTGCATGAACATTAATACATCTTTTGAAAGCTTTTCTCAGGTAACATCCCAGGTTTAGAGGCTCAAAGAAAGTGAGAAGATGAACAAAAGAGAGACAGAGTCGGTGTGTGTGTGTGTTTGTGTGTGTGTGTGTGTGAGAGAGAGAGAGAGAGAGAGAGAGAGAGAGACTGAAAGAACTCCAACAGGAGAACCACAGTCTACGTGCACAGATGACAAATCTAAAGAAGATGGGGCAACAAAAGAAAAGACCCTGACAAAGCAGATAGAAGATCTGAAAGAAGAGCTTCAGATCTTCAGGGACTGCACTTTATCCTCTCCACACTCACCAAGCACACAAAGGGCAACACCAGAAGAGGACTCCGCACCTGACACCCAAACAGCTTCAGCAGCAGAGTCTGTGCCTGTACCTGATCCCACCACAAACAGCAGAGAAGAAGCCTTATGTGGTGCTGCAAATCCCAAAAAGAACTTTTCTGGATTCCCAGAAGCTGTTCGCACGACACCAGGTGACAGAGAAGAGCAGCAGCACCGTTGGTCAGGATGACCAGATTCTGAAGAAGGAGACCCTTGGCAAACCATAACACACCATCATCCACTCCGGAACTAATGACCACTAAGGCAGTACACAACATCTACAGCATCAACTTACACATCAAAAGAATATGGAACTCTGGCACATCACCCCAACATCACACCTCAAGACATGTACGATGGGCTCCATCTCCTCGCAACGACCCTTGTCACCTTGGGCTGCAACTCTGCATCAATGAGACCATCTCCACCTTCAGGATTCCCCAGACCACCACACCTGTACATGCCAAGGCATGTCCCCTTGTCACCTAGAAGGTGCAGCAGAACTAGGACCTTGCACCACCTTCTACCTCTTTGAGGAATTCCACAACCACACACCCACCTGCTGTACCAAACATCACCACCAAGAAGAAAGAGGAGACACTACCCACTGTAAGGAAGAGCACTCCACGGCCAGAGAGCCCTCAACTACATTAAGTATGCTCCACCATGGAGACAAGATTCTGGAAGTGTTTTTGTGTGGTACAGAGCAGGTCTAGCCAACCTCATGAAAAGCACACTGCTGGCCAAAATGTCAAAAATTTAAAATAAAATAAAATAAGAATAAAAATTGGCCCAACAGAGGCAGACACATACCTCTGTGCTGCCTCCAATTGAGTATCCCTATTATGACGAGGAGTAACTATACAACCTCCATATAGAAATGAGGCATCGTCAAGCCCAGGGCAATGTGCTGCTGTGTGGAAATGTCAACGCCCCGACAGCAACGGAGCCTGATTATATAGAACCACAGGGAAACAAACATGTGTTTGGCCAAAGCCCCCTGTACCTCACACCAGTCCTTAAGAACAAAAATACCCTTGACAGCACTGTGAATACAACTGGTAAGAGGTTAGCGCATCTCTGCTGAACCCCATGTTTGTACATTCTTAATGGCAGGGTCAGAGGGGACTCACATATTCACATATTGTTCAAGTCTCTGAGCTAGTGTGGTCGATTATGCCCTCACTGACAAAGATCTCAGCACCGTTAATGAATTCATCACCTCTATCAACATAACCAAATGAACATATATCTCAAACTGTCCAACCAACCCGAACAAACAACAACAGGGCCCAGGAAACTGCACTCGCTCCACAGGACCTACAGATGGGCACCAGACAGCCAGGAAAAAGATCACCCATGCACTTAACTAATTCGAAATTTCTAACAGACATTTATAACTTTAACAACAGCAGTTTTGAAAAAGGCAAGAGTGCCTTTAACCATGCTGTGAAGGAAATCAGTAATTTACCAAAAAGCAGTTATTATGGCTGCAAAAGGAACTTGCAAACATGGACCCAGATCCGAGAAAGAAATATTGTGAAATCCTAAAGTAACATAATAAATCCAAACCAAACCAAAAGTTTAGTACAAAGTATAGAACAAACTATACAAACAAAGTTCTCAGAGAAATTGAAAAGACTCTATTAAACAAAATCAGTTCTGGGAATCAGTTTGGGCACAAACAAAGCACAGGTCTTACCAGTAGAAAATAGCAGAATTATAGAAAAAAAAAAAAAAAAAAACACATTTGGAACATCTTTACAAAGAGATTCCTCAAAAATATCCAATTATGATCTGATCAAACATAAATTACATTTACTAGAATGCTCCATCAAAATCCCCTTGATTATCATATAACACAAAAAAATTGGCCCAACAACTCAAATCTCTAAAATACAAGAAGGCTTTTGTTCCTGACAGCATCAAAAACAAGATGCTTAAAAGCAGCACTCCTGAGCTGCAGAGGGCAGCGCTCCAACTATTTAACCTTGACCTGAGTTCAGGTTCTGTTCCTGACATCTGGAGTCAGGGACTCATCACCCCAATCCCTAAGAGTGGAGACAAACTGGACCCTAACAATTTCAGAGTCATGTGTGTGAGCAGCAATCTGGGGAAAGCTTTCAAAAGCATCTTAAATAACAG
This sequence comes from Acestrorhynchus altus, assembly GCA_034509495.1. Lineage (NCBI taxonomy): Eukaryota > Metazoa > Chordata > Actinopteri > Characiformes > Acestrorhynchidae > Acestrorhynchus > Acestrorhynchus altus. Next base: position 7,497,585 of record CM067502.1, on the reverse strand, counting down.
AACTTGCTCTTTCCTTAACAATCACAGTGTCCTCAGCAAAAGTCAAATTGGCTTCCTTCCACAGAACAACTGACCAAACTCTACACCCCTAGATTAACAAACATGTACATCAAACCAAAAGTAGAAATCATTTGCTTGCTTCATAGGCATTTGAGTCTATTTGGCATGAGGGACTGTATTACACACTCCTCCAGAGTGGAGCTGGAGGTAAAGTGTATGATATCATCAAATCAATGTATTGAGAAAACCAAAGTGCTGTAAAAATTGGCAATGAACAGACATATTTCTTCTTCCGTAAAAGAGGCATGAAACAGTGCCACACTGTTAACCATCTACATCAAGGAGTACACTGCAGAACAGTCTGCAGCCCTCTGCAGGATGAGGAAGTAAAGTTCCTGTTATATGCAGATGATCTGTTGTTGCTGCCCCTGAGCGCACAGGGGCTACAGCAGCATGTGGACCTGCTATAGCAGTACTGCCCTGGCAGTAAACCTAAAGAAAACAAACATTATGGTTTTCCAGGAAAAAAAAAAACAGACATCAGAAAATTCACCTTGAGAAGTTCCATTCTGTAGCATGCGCTCCAGTACACTTACCTCGGCCTTGCTATCACTGCATCAGGCAGCTTCAGCAGGGCAGCGAGAACACCAAAGGAAAATGCCTGCGGAGCTCTTTATCCAGTCTGATGTTAATTTTCTTCTCTTCTGGCGCTGATGCAAGTGGCAGCCTTTCCAGTAGCTCAGAGTAGTGGTCTCTTTGAACTGCGTTTTTCTTCTTTCACTTCTTTCACTCTTCTTCCATGTCTTTCTATGTTGCAGTGAGTTTTTGTGTATCCCATGGATGTGGTTCCTTCTACTTTTTTTCATAAGTGAGTAGCAGAAACCTTGTTTATTTGACGGGAGAGATACTCATGCTCAGGACAAAGGAATGCACCAGCACAATGCACCCCATACCTGAAGAGCTGAGACACCAGTACAGGGACTGCAGAGCCAGTGCTATACTTAAGGCTAAGCAGATGGAGAAACGGAAGATACTAGCCATCTTTCCCTTTCAGCAGTGATGGGGAACGTGAACTCACTGGCCTACAAGACTGACGAGCTTGTGGCATTAGTGAAAAACCATAGGATCTACCTGGAATTCAGTGTTTTGTGCCTTTCAGAGACCTGGATCACCAGCAACATTCCCAGATTCACTACTTTCAGAGCCAACAGAGGTGCAAAGCAGAGCAGCAAACTAATGGTGAGGCTTTTGCACTGTTTATTTACAGTGGAGCTGTCTGACAACAGTGATGGAGAGAAGGACTGCAGATAAACTGCTTCATATCATATCATGGACAATGCCAGTTACCCTTAACACACCATAATCATAAAGCACTCTCTATTCAATAGTGTGTTCCAGCCTATTGCACTGTACGGAAATGAGGTATAGGGTCGTCTCAGTTAGAGCAGCTACTCTAAATTGGACAAACACCCAACAGAAGCCCTGCGTGCTGAATTCGGTAGAATGATTCTTATAGTCCAAAGGAAAACACCAACCACTGGCTGATTCCCTCTGATTACAAACATACAAAAAAGATTCCTGAAATTCTGGAAGCATTTAAAATCGAGCACAAATGATACCCTGCACTTCAAAGCACTATAGACCCAAGAACTGACACCTGACCCACAAAGTCGGACTCAGAGCGTAAAAAATAAAAAGAGAATACATACCAGAACCCTATCTCCTGACTGTCAGAGATCCACAGCTGAGATGGATCCTGACCACTTAAGTGACCACAGCCTGGCTGTAAAGACAGACAGGTATAAACAGTCCTGTGGTCAGCGTGAGAGGGGTGAGATGCACCACATTCACTGGCCAAAATTCAAACATGGGAAACGTTCACACTCACACACATTTAATCAGCTGATCTCAAATTATGAAACACTTACAGAATTGGACAAGTTACAGATAATTCTGGGAGGCGGGCACTCGGCCCCCCTCACTGCACAGTATGTGTGTCACCACCTGAGAGTCAGTGGGCAACACCTACCTCACCATACCTCACTGTTCACTGTTTCACACTAACTGTGCTTATCTATGTGTACGTGTATGTATACAAAGTGTTTGCCTATAGTTTCTATTGTTTTTGTAAATTTACCAAAATCTTTTATTTTAATAATTGTTATTTTTATTCAGTACTGTTGTCTCTTTACTTTTGTAATTATTATTCACCTTATTGTATTTTTGCCGTTGTTGTAATGCTTTGACAATATTGTACTCATTACAATCATGTCAATAAAGCTACTTTGAATCTTGTCAGAGAGCGAGTGAGAGAGATAGGGAGAGAGAGAGAGAGAGAGAGAGAGAGAGAGAGAGAGAGAGAGAGAGAGAGACGGTTGTGTGTGAGTAACATAAATAGCAGGAATGAGAAACAGTGTGAGAGAGAGGAAGAAACAAAGATAGAATCTGACAGAGAGAGAGAAAGAGAGAGAGGGACTAAGTCTGAGGTTGAGTTGAGGTTGAATGAAAGTGGCAAAGGCTCTGTGAAGAAGGTGATGTGGCCATTGTGTGTGTGTGTGTGTATGTGTGTGTGTGTGTGTGTGTGTGTGTGTGTGTGTGTGTGAGTGTGTGTGGTGGGGGGGTGGGGTGGGGTGGAAAAGGAATGACACGCTCAGGAGAGTGTGTAATTAAAGGCGATGCCTACTCAGCACCCCACACAGCACCACCATCAGCTCCCTGCTTAATGATTACGCTGCAAACAATCACACAAGCGGCTGGCCGCCCTGCCACCTCATGCTCTTCTACCTCCCCAGACTGGCCCTCTCCTCTAGCACCGACCCAGATGCTAATAACGTCTATCTGTAGACCTCAGACCAAGTCCCTACTGATTCTGTTACCGTGGTGCCTATCCTAGGCCCCTATAGCTGTACTCTATCCTTTAAATACCACCATTAATCAGTATTATTTTAGCATTAAGGTGTGAATCCTTTTAACATTTTGTGCTTCCATCATCATTTTTATGTCATCTTGAATAAGAACATTTATTAGCCCAGGACATTTATTCAATTGTTCGGTTCAAGTGTGGAGTCCTTGTGGTGAGCCCTTAAATCCTGCCTTTACTCTGGAGCGACACACCGGCCCCACTGCTGGTGTGATGATCTGGGGAGCCATTACTTTTGAGAGTCAGTCACCTCTAGCAGTGATACAAGGGACGCTAACGGCTCAAAGACATCCTGTGGCCACACGTTGTCTTTCATGCCTGGGTTTGCAAGTGGCATTTTTCAGCAGGATAAATTTCACCCAAAGCAAGAGGATCCTGGGAATGTCTCCATCAGATTGCAACATTTCTTAGGTCTGTCCAGTCACCAGATTTACCACCAATATAGCATTTATGAGCCAGCTTCTGCCACCTTTAAATGTGCAGGATCTACAGGCCCAGCTGCAAACTCTGTAGGCAAATGTGTATGGAGTGTATGGCACAAATAAATGGTGTGAATGACAATACAAGCTGTAACACTGTTTTCACACTATTATGTACCTACCTACCTTTGGCAGGGAATCCCTGGTTCACCTGTAAGCTTCATCAGCAGTAGCTGATCAGAATTTGTTTTTGGCTTCCCACTGCCCTCACTGTATACTTGTTCCAAAAATTTGGCACTGACCGATTTGATGTGAAGTGGTATTCAGTAGCTCCAATGTTATTCGGCTGTTACCATCAAAAGGGCAGACCCCATTACCCAACTCTAATCTCAGTCCTTTCACACTGTGCAATGTAAGCAAGCCAGTTTACTTCAATTTATTTCAGAAATTGCTCTGCACAGCTAAAGACATTTCAAGACCGTACTTCGGCTTAACTGACCGCTTGGTACAATGTGCCACGAATATGCAAGCAAAGTACATTTACCTCCTCAGGTTACCCTGGCAACGGTTCAAGCAGCCACTCTTGAATGTGACCTCCAGAAAGGACAGCAGATACCTGTTGTGACCTCAGCTGGGTGAGAAAGGACACAGAAAACAGCAGAAATGTCCACCTGCCTCCTGGCCCTCCTCATTAGTGGAGCAAAAGAACAGGCACTGCAGGAGCATCAAGAAGTGAGACAAGCAGGACTTCAGGGGAAGTCAGGATTCTATAGATCTGCAGCTCCATATTCTGAATCCCATTCAACTGCAATGCATTGTCTTCTCTCAGGATGACGTAATCAAAGGATGGATCCAGCTTGCAATTAGGGAGCATCAGACGGCTCTGAGGAGAGTTGAAGGAAGGACAGTAATTTGAGGTGACCCTGAGATGAAGATTACACAATTATTAATTTTATTAAGTTTATTTAAGTTTATTAACAAGATATTTTATGTTATATTTTAAGTTGAAATATCTGAAATATAAGTATCTGATGTGTCTCATGATGAAATTATTATAAGATAACCACTGCAAAAGACATTTCGGGGCATTTTCTGTTTCTGTTCTCAGACTTTTCTTCTGTTCTTTTTTTTGTTTGATTGTATTATGATTATAGCTTTATTATTATAAATATTATTGATTATTATATTATAGCTTTATTATTATAGTTTTATTATGATTGTAAATTTAATTGTATAAAATCTTAGAAGTTTAAGATTTCACTTGGCTTGCAAATCTACGCAGTCAGCACTAAGCAGTCAGCTCCAAGTTTAGCTGAAGTGCAGGATGGAAATGTCGTTCACAGATCTTGGTCCAATTATTTTTATATGAGCCCAAAATCTTTTAACATCAACCAACCCTCCTCCACATGGAACAATCTGACCGTCATCCAGAAGCAAAACTGACCACTGGGGGACACCCCTTCCAAAAATGGACGTGCCAAAAATTAATGTGCTTGCATTTTTCCATTTACACACATATAGTATAGACAGGTGAATTCACACACTGGGAGACAGATGTCCAAAGTGGTGCAGCCCTATCTATTGTCATTATGATGCCTAAATATTTGCTCTGGACTCTTTTTTTAACAACGTGAAACAGTGAAACAGTTGGTTCAGTTCCGGTTTGCAATCCTAATTTTGAACTGTTCAGCGCATTTCCACCAACAGAAATAGGTTCCAGAACCTGAAAAGTTAGTTTGCAGTGGGAACCAAAGATTATTACGTTTTTCAGCGTAGAGAGAGGACAGAGCAGTAAACATGCACTAAAAAGCTGTTTTGCCATTTAAACTGGGATTTAATTCAGTTGGAAATGAATTTGAACTGTTGTGAATTTGAACTGTTTTCACATCACACGAGACCCACCATGGTTAGATGGGCTAAGTCTTTTCATATTTGCCCACAAATTATGGATTTTGGGTTCTAAGAGTTACTACATTAAAAAAATAGCAAAAATAACTTGTATTTAATATATGCTTAGTATATATAATTATTAATATATACTTAGTATAAATTAAAGATACCTTTGTATATGCTAGTAGTAGTTTAGTACAAATGAGTTGAGAACAAAACAGATCAGATTAAGTATACTTTGGTTTTTATAAGGGTTTGCATGAGATACCACAGAGGTCTTGTGGAGTCCATGCCTCAGTAGGACAGTTCCGTTTTGGGGCACAAGGTGGGCGAAAAACAATATTACACGCGTATAAATTCATACAGAAGCTGAGATTTTGATGAAAGCTGAGCTGTTAATGAAATCAAAGAGCGTATTTACATTCAAAGGAACACTCATCTTCAATGACTCGTGTGCTTTGTAACTACATTCCAGGCCTGTTTTATCCCCTAATTAACACATTAAGTCTTTATGCAAGTTGCTTTTTTCTCCTTTAGTTTTAACACTTTGGCACTTGTAGAAGTCTCATGAAAAGCATGCCATCTTCAGTTCTGCATCTCAAAGAAAAGGCAAGGTTGCCCCAACCTTATCCAGACTGAGGAATGGCTCGTTCGTTTCATGGAGCATATAAACAGCTGGAACAGAGAGTGACCATGAACAAAGAAGACATTCCCAAAATGATTTGAGGTTAAAGAGTCCGTGATTATCAACAGCGTGCGTGCAGTATAAAGAATGGGACATTCTAAGGCTCAAAACATACTTCACGCAAGGATGCCAATGCAGACACTTTGAGCCACATAGACTGGGGTTTGTGCATAGTTGAGTTAATAAATGTCACATTTCATAATGCAATGCAAGCTCGAGCTGCATTCTAAGGGTTGCAGCACGGAAGACTACAGCAACCGGCAAGTTGCTAGCATGCTTTTTTTTCCATTTTACTGTCATGGCAAACCAGTTTGAGTCATGTTTTAACCACCACCGCCACCACCACCACAGTAACGTACGTTTATATAGAAGGACCACGCATTTGCAGAGCACTGACTGAGCATTGGCATTTGTGTTTGTTTCCTTGTGTTGAGTATGTTTCTGGTCTAAAGAGCTCACTAAGTCCAGTGTGGTACTGTAATATGGTGCCACTGCTCTTGTACAAATACAATTGGCTTAGAAATTTAGCAAATAATATAACCAGTAGGAAGCTTTAGAAACATGTATCTGCTCCTGAGAGCCTAACTAGTATATGTGAATGCACTGTATTGTAAAAGCTGTCCAATTCTGTGCGATATTATTAAATTATTCTTATATGGTGTTAGTGTCTCAGAAACCCATCTGGGAAAGTAACCATCTAGCCTCAAAGGCAGCATTCCATGGCTTCTATTGATATATCCTATTCTATGCACATATCCACATATACAGCAGATACACATTCCTAAAGCTGGTTATTTTAATTGGTTATTATCTGAATCAATTGTGTTTATTCTGCCTCAAAGGTAGTGCTGCCTCCAGAATCATTTTCAGTAGCGTTTTTTGCAAATGAGCAATGCCACCATCGCAACTGTGTGAGTGATATTACTGAAAAGCGATTAGGTGGTACAGCAACACAACCACAAAGTGCCATCTCAAATAAACATAGCAAGATTGGTGAGTTCTGAGGAGTAAAGGCCATTAAAGTTGCCCTGTTTAGACATTTTCATCATCGTTCTTTTCTATTTATTGTTTTTGTAATGAGATCACTATAAATAGCAGTTTCCAGTGTGAAGTTTCCTCACTGTGTGATGGTTTAGGGAGCCATGTCCTCTGCTGATGTTGGTCCAAAGTAAGTGTAACAACTACCAGGTAATTTTACAACACTACATGGTCTTAACCAAACTCCGTTTGTTCTGTCTTAGAGGTAGAGCTGCTTGACCATCATGTGGTGTGACCAGCCTATCCAGCATGAACAAATTCAAATGCAGTGCACACTGTGCTGGTCAAGAGCTTGTTAATAAGTATTTAGATTAAAGGAAATATGCTTGATTCAACAACACCACAGCCACACTCCTCTGTTCAGTGCTCCATCAGAAGCTCAAATTCATGCATGTGCAATGCCAAGGTAACAACACTGGCTTCCAGACCAAAAGAAAAAATTTGATGGTCCGACCTTCAGCTGTTTCTCTGCCATCTCTACTTGTGTGTACAATGTGTTTTCAGCAACACACACCCTTTCCACCTGTGCACCTTCAGCTGCAATAGTCGATTCGAGGCACTTCTTTTTTTTTTTCTTTTTTCCCCATTTTGAGCACCAAGGCTGTATTTTTTACTTTTTCCAGTGTGTAAACAGACTGGAGAGTTAGCAGACAGTGACAAACCCTTCACTGAAATGTGTAATCGTGCACATTTCCTCTAATTAATTTATACAGTAATCCAAAAGATCACCTCACTAATTACCTTTTAAATCATGTCATTTGTACTCAGTACCCAATTACGTTTTCTGAGAAATCTACCTCACATCTTACTGGCACTAAAAGATTACATTGTCAGCACAGCATGGAAGCCACTGGCAGATTGGCCTTGTGAGCCCCAGCTAAATGCCCTAAAGTGCAAAGCTAGCAATATTCTCAGGGGAAAGTCACCGTGACTTAAAGAACAGGGATCCTCCTGGTCAAACTGACCCCATCCTATATGTGGAGGTCCAGTGCGCCGGCACAGCAGAACAGGCAGTCTGTCTTCTTTGCAGTGTGTTTATTTAAAAGATGAAGCTTGGAGCATGCATTCACCGGTACATTTTCTTTGCTTGCTTTTTACATTTGTTCTGAAAGGCCATGATGGATCTGCGGACCCCTCTCATCCCACATAACAGCAGAGAGTCTGCTGTGAATCCAAGAAGGGGATTTGTTCCTTTTCTGCTCCTACCATGCCAAGGACGTGCCAGACAAGCAAAGTGTTGAGAGAGTCTGAGAAAGACAGCAAGAGATAAATTGAGAGAGGGGTGTTTAGTATGGTAGGTTTGAGCAGTGACGAGTGGTGGAGATGTGGCTCCAACACTGCAACATGGAAATGATATTTTGCATAGACCTTCCAGAACAAAACATCCCGAAATGTCACCAGTGATGATACCAACTCTCAGGAAACTATATATATATATATGTGTGTGTGTGTGTGTGTGTGTGTGTGTGTGTGTGCGTTTCACTAAAGCCTTTAGATTACGCTTTAAACCATGCGTCTTATAATGAGGTCTTTTTTCATTAATGTTCAGACCATTAATGTGTAAAGGTTTCGTGCAAATACACAAATTACAAATGCAACACAGACAGCAAGAATTAAATGATTTTTTTGTAAATACACATTTTGAACCTTCACCATGATCTAAACCTAACTCATAAGGTCATTAGACATGCCAAGCCACACCCCCAAAATGGAAACCATTCATTTTAATGCAGGTTGACTTTTCAGACGACCTACAACTAATCTTGAGCTTGTAGACAATCTGAACTTGATCAGAAGCTTGCATATAGAATGTTCACTGGTGCTCTCACTACGGGGAGTGTTTGCGTGTAACAGACTTTACCCTATCCCTAACCACAACCTTCATAAAATGTCACATTGTTAGCAGGTGTGCATGACTTTTCACTCATTATTTCCTTTATCATTATATCCAGAATGGTATCAAGCTGCATGGATTTCAGCATTCACCTTCGAGGTGCACGAAAGGATGTGTTAGGTGGTTTCAGAGAAACCGCAGCATCAATGAATGGGAGGACATGACGAATCACACGCCGATTACAGAACGTGTAAATACGTAATGTGGAATCTGCAGAAACATGCACATGTGCACGGATGAAACTGGTGGTTGTATAGAGGGTCACTTTCGTATCGTCCAAAGACCACACCCCCTTTTGTGTGAAAACAAGTCATATTGCTGTCGCTAAGTTGGAAATAGTAGTGTCACCATGCCTTAAACCTACTGCTTGGCATTGTGCTCATCCGACACTGCACCAAACCCTAGTTTAAGGACAGCAAAATTGACAGGGGCCAGGCCTGTCAATACACTTACATAATCTGGCAAACACTTCATGAATTAATAATAATAAAGTCAACAGTCATAACTTGCTTGCCAGCACTGGCTGCAGCAGTCGGATTTCCCTGCTTTGTTGAAATGTAGGCACCACAACAGCTTTACCTGCCTGTTCCATGAACTGATTTTATGTCATGCTTATCATCACAACTCAAATTCAAAAGGGATCTGACATGATAGGACACTTTCAGCCACTGGGTGAATTCATCCCTTTTGACAGAATCATGCTAAAAGGACCCTCAGCAGCCTCTATTTCATTTTTTCTATTAATCAATGCTGATTAATGACTGTCAATGAAATGATATAATTGTGTTTACCACTCGTCAAATTAGACCAAAAAATAAGCAGGGACATTGTCATGGACTCCCATGTTAAGTGCCTTGCACAGAGCATAACTGGAGTACCCTTGAGCAAGGCACTTCACTCCCCAGCTACTCCCCGGGCTACTGGATAGGGCTGCCCCTCACTCCAGGCACGTGTGCTCATTGCCCCCTAGTGTGTGAATTCACTGCTGTGTATGGGTGTGACTCACTGTGTGTGGATGGGACAGATACGGAGGACAAATTCCCCTGTGTGCAGCACAGTGGGTGTATAAGCACCTTTACCTTTACCTTTACACAAAGGCAAACTACCTGGATGTGTTGCTCTCATCTATTTTTTTAAGCCTACAATTTATTCAGTTATTCAAATTTATTCAGGTGTGTCCGATGTTTGGACTGGTACTGTATTGCTAAGCGTCCTGTGGATCACAACACTGTGAGCAGACTAAAGAGTACCCAGTTTATCCTGCTCCTTTAGATTCCTACACATCACCTTGACTAAACAGCATCAGTGACAACAATGACAATAACTGCAACAATATCACACCTTAGCAACATGTTTATCGGGTTCCTTTCAGACTGCTTACCCCTTTCGGCTTTATTGACATTTCTTTATCAGCAGCAGATTCATGGACAGGCAGACAGAGGACAGTAGTTTAGCTGCAACACCGTTCCTTTATTACCATGGCATTAATGCTCAATCCCTGGCTTGGCTACAGCAGCCGTGTTCCTTCTTCCACGGATCCACTTTTTTTCCTGGATTTATGGGCTCAGCAACACAGAAAATGTATGCCGTTAAGTTTCTCGTATGCTGCAATTCAATCATGTCCCCAAATCCTCCAGCCGGTCATCCCCACCCCCATCACACTCCCATGGTGTGCAGGTAGGCCGCCTTCTGGGATATAATTCCTCCCTGGACTGCAAAGGAGAAAACTGGGCACTGCGAAAATCATTACACTCAGTAATCCCTGCCTCACGTCCACCACCACGCTAATGTGTGTATGACAAAAGCCGGTGGGGTTGGTGGGTGGGGGGGGTGGTGCGAGAGTGATGGGCCTGTGTGGAATTAAAGCAATTGGATTAGGAGGAGCTAAGAAAGAGGGAGATCTGTCTCTACCCAAAAAAATTGAATTCCAGGTTTAAGTGCCCTTGGTTGTCAAGGTCTTTTTCTTTCTCTCCATTTCTAACTTCATTCCCAGAGTCGCCTGGACTTTTGTTCTTGTTCTCCTGACAAAGTGAAGAGCAAATCGCACCTATTCCGGAGCCCGTCTACTTTTCTGACAGCATATCGCTCACACATTTAGTCACTGGCAGTTCTGGAAGATTTACAACTCTGCCAACATCATGCCTGACATAAAAGCGGCGACATTCGCTCTTAATTATCATGAATGTTATTTCCCCGTGCCGGATGATCGAGAATCTGTGCCATCTGTTTTAAGCCGAGCATTACTTTCAATCAGGGAAACATGGAGCCTGCCACAACGTCTGATGAATCCGAATGGTAAAGTCGTCCACCAGCAGTCCCTTGGCCAGGGCATGGGGGAGAAAAAAGTGTGGCATTTATCCTGACATCCAGAGCTACACATGAGGTCTATGTATGTACAAAGGCCCAGTGGTCTCAGGTGTTTACTGAGAGAAATTGGAGCCTAAACCATGTAATGGACTCTGACAAGCCAGGGCTGGCCACAGCGCTGCTCTCCTGCTGGGCAAGGGAGAGTGTGCTGATAACCTAGTAGGACCAAAGGCTCACCCCTGAGGCATGCAGGTCAGAAAGAATTCAAAAAGCTTGCAGTGAGCTCAGCGGGACTCTGTCTACCAAGCACTTCTGAGACGCTCTGATTATACCACCGGTGGAAGCCGACATGCGCTGAAAGAGTATGTATGGAACCCGGCAGAGAAAAATAACAATAGCAATCAAAAGTGTTCCTGCTAGCATGAGGGATAAAGCCACGACTGCATTACTGAGACAAGGGCACGGTGTACTTGACGGGAGTGCGCAAGGGTTCGCAATTAAGACATCGGAGTGGAAACTCAAAAAAAAAGTCAGAGGAGAGGAAATTATGCCCTAAAGAGGTTATGATTCATTCATACATAACTGTCATCACTCCCAACCGGAGTTGACCTAGTGAGCAGTGGCAGATTTAAGAAGGAAAAACCAGAGGACAGGCATGGAGAGTCGGGTACGCCGTAGGGCAGGCAGGCCAATTTATAGTGATTTTTTTTTTTTAAACGTTGTTTTGATAGCGCCAGGTTCTTCACCCTCTTGCAGTTTTCATCACACCATGTCAGCTACAGCGTGTAGAGTCTGATCATTACCAGGCAGCAACTAGTGATACCTCCCTGTACTACAGCCTTCCAGTGGCATGTCATGTCATAAAGTCAGAGAGACAATGGAGACAGAAGAGTGAGAGAGAGGTAAAGAGTGGGAGGGAGTGATAAAAGTGTGTGGGGGTATTGTCGAAGGAAGAATGAAATGATGGATAGACTTCTAAAAGAGTGCCTGGAACCAGTACATGTTGATGTACTAGAGCTGATTTCAGACATCACAGCTGGTCCCTGCTGTGACAGAAAGCACTCAGTGGTGATATATATATATATATATATATTTGTGTGTGTGTGTGTGTGTGTGTGTGTGCATACTCCTTTCACCCTGATCTTGAATGAATATTAAGGACACTTACTGATTGGACAATTACTTTTCTGGGTGGTGGGTTATTCTCAGCACTGCAGTGACTGACATTACCAAGTTGGTCTGTGTAGATTTAAAATGTGAGACAGAAGCTCATCTGTTTCTGCTCGGTTTGTGTTGGTCTTCCTCTAGTCTTTCATCAGTGCTCAAGGGACGCAGCCCTTAGGACACTGTTGTCTAGATATTTCTGGTTGCTGGACTATTCTCAGTCTAGCAGTGAAGGGATTGCTGTGTTCAGTCCACTCTTACCAGCAGAAATGGAGAAATGTAATTTCACGACAGGGTGAGATGGGAATGGCTGCTTGATTTATACGGCCACCTCCTCCCAAAATGTGCACAATACATGCCTTTACCTCTGACAAAGAATTAGAGGACGATGAACGAGACTTGAAAGACCGCAGGTATCTGTACTAAGCATAACTCAAGTAAATGCTTCCTTGACCATATCAGCACTAAGACATTCTGCTAAACTCTCCTTTTCCAGGGAATATGAGGGAATATTGATCCTGATCTCGATTTCGCATGGGACTAATATAACCAGACGCTATTCTAACAGCTTGTTTAACAGGAGGTAAAAGAGTCTATAGAGTGTAATATTTTACAGGGAAAATGATTGGCATGGTGACTTTGGATGGACTGATATCACAGAGAAGCTCTGGTAAAGTTATTTTAACCCACATCTGTAATGTGTGCAACTTAAATTAGCTGATGCATGCATTAGTAGTGTCTACACATATGTGGACATATAGTGTATACAAATAGATTTGTGTTAGTGTTGGTAATACTAATTATCATTTATTTAAAATTGTAGAATAACCTGTATGCACCTTTAAATATCATTTTATATGTAAACAGTGCAACTCCTAGAACCATGCTGAAAGCATAAATGGTAATTCTGCATGAGCAAAACGTTTTTAACAGAATAAGTGGTTCCATAAATGCCACCAAAAAGGTCCTACTGTTATATACACTGTTCACCCCGATGTTTGGCAACAGTGCAGGATGATTGACCTTTTGTATTGTTTTGTTGGACAACCATGAAAAATGACCACTCTTAAAATAACAGAGTAGGCTGAGGAGTGAGGAAGATCTGGTGATGTGGTGGTCAAATCAATTACTAATTTTAAATCTCTCTGAGAACTTGTGAGACTGTGTTGGCGAATGTGCAGAAAAGATAAAACCAGCCACTACGGAAGGTGAGTGGACAAAAGTTCATTTAAACTGCATTTACACTCGAAGATTCATACAATACACAATTCTCTACACCTCGTTTTTCACAGCTCCCCTGAAATACACTGGTAAACCACACTTGCAAAACACTAGCTAAAGCAATAGGTTGTATAGGTTTATAGATTATATATATATACATATATGGCATTATATGAACATGGTTCTAGATGTAAAATGGATATTTGTATATATATCAATTGATATTGTTATTTACAGGACTGTGTGTCAGACAGAGTGGTTAGCAACACAGGAGGCCCACTGGGAAGTATCCTCTCTCCCATCCTCGTCACCCTCTACACCACAGACATCACTTGCTGCACAGAGACTTGTCATCTGCAGACGTTTTCTGATGACTCTGGAATAGTTGGATCAGCAGGGATAATGATCACAAATACAGGGAGATGGTGAAAGGTTTGGTCACATGATATGAGCTGAAACATCTGCAACTCAAAGTAACAAAGACAAAGAAACTAGTGGTGGACCTAAGGAGGAATAAGGCTCTGGTGACCCCTGTGTCCTTCAGGTGGGGTCAGTGTGGACACTGTGAAAGGCTACAAGTATCTGGGAGTATTGATCATTGATAATAAACTGTTCTGGGCTAAGAACACTGATGCCGATGCCCTTAACAGAAAGGGCCAAAGTTGCCTCTATTTTCTGAGGCACCTGAGGTCCTTCAGCATTTGCCAGATGATGCTCAGGACCTTCTATTAGTCTGTGATGGTGAGTGCTGTCTTCTATGCTGTTGCATGCTGGGACAGCAGACTGAGGGTGGCAGACACCAACAGACTCATCAAACGGATTCACAAGGCCAGTGATGTTGTAGGAGTTGAGCTGGACTCTCTGATAGAGAGAAGGAAATTGTCTAAGCTGCAGGTCATTATGGACAATGACTCCAACTCACTCTACGAAACGGGTAAGAAACACAGGAGCACACTCAGTGGATGATGTCACTGACCCAGAAATTGGGTTATAAATTAAAAGTAGAAGGGAGGGGCTGTTTGCTTTCTTTCTTTGCTCATATAGTGTTCACATTTCAAAATAAAAGTCCTCTGAAAGGATAATACTCATTCATATGTACATAAAAACAATGAAGGACTTTTTTTATTTTATTTGGACTGCTGTCAAAAACTTATTATAAATATCTTTGTCAAAATAACTGACAAATAACTCATTTACATTTGCAGCATTTGGCAGATGTCCTCATCCAGAGGGACTTAAAAAAGTGCTTTGCTGTTCACTCAAAAGATATCCTTAGCTAGTTAGAAGAGACTAGAATCCTGAGATTCCTCAAGCTTACATGCTGTCAAAAACAAATGTCGATTGGAGACCAAAAAGATTTAGTATAATTATGAATTATTGTTGTATTTTCAGCTAAAAAAAAAAAAAACACCCTGGATGATTAATGACCAACAGAATTTCTGAGATATAAAGTATTTTTAGGTCCTAATGAGCAAAACAAAATACACAGGAACTATGTAGGCAAGTACAGTTTTGATCAAAACATGGTCAAATTCATACAAATATTTAAATACTGTAAATATTTACATGTCAAATGAAGAAAAATTTGAATAGCCTAGGATTTGTGTGAAATTCTCCTATAAATAAAAGTACATTACATAGGTGGGGTGGCACAGTGGACAGCACTGTTGCCTCACAGCAAGAAGGATTCGATCCCTGGGTGGGGCGAAATGGATGGATGGATTACATAGGTGATAAAAGTACATTACACTACAAAACCAGCACAGAAAACTGGTGCAGGGTTCTAAAGGTGAGCCCTATTAATCATATTAACAGAATAAATGTTAAGAGGATTTGTGATAAATAAATTATTATTAACTATGTTAACATCAAACTAACATGGTGCTTAGCTTTGTTGTATGTATGTATGGAACCGGAGTACCATGTAAGTACCGTGCAGCGGTAAAGCACTATTAGACCCAGACGAGGTCTTACAATATGCATTGTGGTGTGCAAGTGTTACCATTACTGAGTGCCAGTTTACTTTATTCCTGTGGAAATGATCCACCGTTTTTATGTTTTGTTAAGTGCAACCCATTAGTGTTTAACTTTTTCATACACACAAAACACATTTAGAAAGCCTCACACACACTTAACATTCACAGCCATCCTAAAGCCCTCGCACAACTACTCAATTTAAAGAGGTGATTAAAAGAGCAAGAGCGGTATGGAAACTGGTCCTGCGCATGCCCACCTTGGAGAGGCCTGAGCTGCACGTTCAGTCAGCATTAAATCACTTTTAATGAGAGACTACGTTCCTACGTTGGATTTACAAAACGGGGAAAGATTGCACACATAGCCAAGTTAAGGAGGAGCTCAGATCAAGGCATTAATTAAAAATAAAACAGTGCTGGCACTAAATATTCATCCTCTCCAAGAGGCTGGAATTATTCAGGGTTTTTTTTTTTTTAGGAACGTCAAAAGCTGACGCAGAGATCTAAACGGCAAAAAAAAAAATGAGGCTGGACTATCGTAGGCCTCCATTTGGCCGAGCGCCAGAAGCAAATAAAATAATCATCAAGCCCCTCTTGAGTGAGTTTCTCGTCTGCCTGCGCAGGTCACATCATTTAATGACCCGCAAATTCAATCCACTGAGCAAACTGACCGCTCGGTCGCTCGAGCACAAAGATGAACAGAAGAGTTATTTCAGCATTAGCCATTAGACACTGATCAGAAACACGCAATTACTCTGTAATTCCAAATAAGGGGAATTAATGCTCGCTTCACCAGGCTCCAATCGTG
Organism: Acestrorhynchus altus; assembly: GCA_034509495.1. NCBI lineage: Eukaryota > Metazoa > Chordata > Actinopteri > Characiformes > Acestrorhynchidae > Acestrorhynchus > Acestrorhynchus altus. Next base: position 7,481,266 of record CM067502.1, on the reverse strand, counting down.
AAGGCGGTGAGCTAGACGCTCATAATCCTGGACAATCACTGCACAACGGGATGATAAGCAGTGGGATTTTGAACTGCACTCATAACGTTAACAGTTTGCAAATCGGAATGCTGTGCAACAGCATCAGTTCATTCAACATTGTTTCGATTGATTAAACAAATGAGCGGCATCAAATTAAATACAAAACACTCTCTAGTGGCAGGAGGCACTCCCTCTTCCATTGCATACGGAGCAAAACAAAACCATCCACCTCCAGTTCAGTTCCAACACTTATTTTGAGAATAACTGAATCAGAGCACTTTGCAGATCTATAATTACAGACTGGAGTCCATCTGTTTATCTGCTTACTTTCACCCTGCTCTTCAACAATCAGAACCTCACATGACCACCACAGACCTGGTATTTGGGTGATGGGTCACATTGGGGCCTAATGTATATATATATATATATATATATATATTCCACATATTTTTAATCAGAGATAGGTCTGACCATGCAACTGACTAGGAAGTTAGGAGGGCAGCAGTATTTAGATGGCCACTGTCCTGAATAGTGGATGGGAGCATATGTTCAGGGAAGATAGGGCCGCTTGTTGAAGGACCTTATTAATGTAACACTATCAAAGTGCCTGTAATGAAGACCAAAGATGATCTTTGTATGAAATTGGACCCCACACCTTCTGGACGTGCGACATGTGACTGATCACGGTGCCTCTACACATGGATTCATTGGTCGTTCCCACCAAGGCTTGAAAACTGAGGAATGAAATATAGTTCTGTAGTTATTTCCACTTATTTACCTTTTACTTTGCTCTTTTTGACACAAGGGATCATCTTCTATCTAACCTCCTCAGAAACCTGCTCGAAATCTGCTCGAAATACGTTTTTTTGTTTATTTTTGTTGTTTTTTTCACAAACCTATTGATTCATGTTTTGACAAGAAGTTCAAAACATGAATGGTGCTCTCAAAAAATTGCACATTGTTGTATTTCCTTGGATCCTACAATGGACTTCCACCCTATCCCACAACCCTGACCAGGTTGAAGTGGATAAGACAATGGTTGGATGGATGGATAAATGGATGCAGGGCCCTATGCGTTCAGTACGTGCATTGGGTAGGGTCCTGTAAATTAAAAATGACCCCCTATCTCCCCCTTCCTTCAGGTTAGGGAGAGCTAGTGTCTCATATTAATGTGAAGATTAAGCACAACTATCCTTCAGGACATGAGAAGCAGAAGAAAAGGGGTCCTCGAGAGTGAGCTGTGGGAACAGCATTCAGGTAAACTTGTGATCAATCATCTCAAGGTTGAATCGTTATTAAACAAAGTCTAGTAATCATAGCCACGGGAAATAGAGGTGGGGGTGCACAGTGGGGTTACGGGTTTTGGACTCTAAACTACCTTATCAACGTTGTACCAGAGTAAACAAGCATGAACCAAACTTTAATACTTTCCAGATTTCCAATGAAGTTTCACAATCACACTTAGCACCCAATCCACACACACCAGCAAGAAGTAGCAGCCAATCAAACACAGCATACTCTACCAGAAATGACCTTCCATCTGGAGGACTGCATCTGGTACTGGTGGTGTGTCTCATCCAGGATGCTGTGCCGATCCATATCTGGGCTTACAGACACATACACATTCATTCACACACCAGGGCAATTTGGAGCAGCCAATTTACCTTTGAAGCAGAAAAGTAAAAAAATGAACATACAGATGTCTAGAACTCCAGTACTGAACTTTCCCAAAGACACCAGTACACTCCAATCCACCTTAAAAAGCGAAGTAGTTACCTCCAAATACTGGGTTTCATCAAGTTTCAATTCCACCATAAATGCTGCAGCTATATTTACACAAACCACTAACACCAACTTATTTGACTCTTTTGTTACACCAAGAGTGAAGCAGTTACAGGAGTCTGGATGAAACCGCTGCACCATTAAATGTGACACAAATCTATATACCAGAGAAGCAATAGCTAAGATGGCTTTTTCTTCTATTCTACCTTAAATGCTGCAGTTCTTATAGGCTATATGTTGGCTCTGTTGTTCACCAGCTGCTTGTTTGAAATCTCTGTTCTACCTTATATAGTAAAGGAGGTGCAACTTGGTCTCTTACTAATGTAGTTATTCCAGTTAAATTCTACATCTGTGTGGTTAAATATGGTCACATTTGCATGACAATCAACCACAAAATGAAACTCTGGCACTTCAAAGCCCTAAAGTGAGCTCTAGGAGAACCAGTCTAGAGAGAGTATATGGATGTGAAGGTGATCACATTATATCACTCCTCTATCAGTTTAACACAAGGTGATGGTTATCCAGTCTCTCAAGCTTTAGATGTAGTCTAGATTAGTAACACGTTACATGGCTGGATGGATGGATGGATGGTAGGAAGGATGGATAGATGGATGGATGCATGCATGCATGCATGCAAATCAGAGACCTCTAACTGCCTGAAAGCTTGATGAAGGATACTCCTCGTGGAGATTTCTTTCCTGAAGTGATGGTGCCATGAATAGCTTACTTTAGCTCCAACACAGCTGCTCCAGTCCATCTGTTAATTATCCCTTCATGAGCAGCTGATTGGTTCAACATTGACGTAGAAACAATAGTATCAATTACACATTTGAGTCCAGAGAGCACGATAAAGATGAAACTGAGAAACAAGCACGAATTATGTTTCATTTCCCATCACAGTTCATCAGTATGAGTTCAAGTTCTTCTTCAACTACAAATTAAAAATGAATAATTTATGGATTGAATGGTCATATCATAAAAAGGCTGAGTTTGGACAAAGTGAAAAATAACCACTCAATTATTTTGTAGCACTTAAATCTGGGCGCCATTAGGGCAGCTGGGTATTCTGAATAGCACAATCAAGGGAGTATATTACAAGCATACAGTCAAAAATGTGCATTAATAATATCAGAATATGGTTCATTTGTGTGAATATATGAGAAAATGACTCCTCAATCATTGTTGTCATGCAAAAACCTTGTGTCTCTATTTTCCACTTTATGACATAATGTGAATCTGGTTCTTTACATTATTTCTTAACTTTATGCTGAGTGGACCAATAGAAATGCTCCAAAATTGCTTGGAATAAAATATTTTTACTTTCATTTCTATTGAAAGTTAAGAAGAAGGAGATACAATGGTTGTGCATGATCCTTTCAGTAATATTGTAAGGCATACACTGACCATCAAGGAAATAGTTGCACCCAGAAGGAATCAACTGATTTTAATGAATGACTGCAATACTGCCATACCAGGCTGTCATGGGGTCACTCAGAATGGCAGCTGGCCTTCTTCATTGATGAGTCCCACTTTTGTCTTGATGGAGACAACAAACAAATCTGTGGAGGCACTGTGTTCACTCAAGAGCTTGCCTTGAAGACACAGATCCTAAGCCATGCCCAGGACTGAAAAATTGTGGGATGCTACTGAACATGGTACGAACACTCCACCCCTAATGCACCCCTACTGCATACTGAGAGGCAATACTTCTGTATGTGTCGCTCAATAAATATTGCCCACATTAGTATAATTTTTCATTAATTGTATTAATTGTATAAAATAACCCTCATCTTTAGTTTAAGTTCAATGTTTACAAATGAAGTGACTGTAAAACTATATTGTACAAAATGCATTACTGATATTCCTCTCACATATGCTGACATCAAGAAGAAAGAAAATTTAATCTGATATGAACAGTCAAACTGAGTCATACATCCAGAAATTTGAATCCGATTTTAAAACACTCACTAATGTGGCTTGATTCCAACTGGCAACAGTCGGAGGTCTAAAATCACTCCATCTCAAATTAAAAATGCTGAAAAATCTGATTTTCTCTGCCTGTCTGAGCAAAGCCTTGGTGGCAAGAGAAGTGAGCCAGCAGGTCATAGGTTCAGATCCCAGGATTAAATGGATATTCCTGGTCATGCCCTTTGGCAAAGCACTTAACCCTCTGTTTCAGCTCCATATGGAGTTTGTATTTGACAATTTTGCTCTGAAACTGGGCACGATTAGACAGAATATTATTTATGCAAAAACCTTGGATCTTCATTTTGATTTTTCACTTTTTTACATAATGTGAATCTAACAACCATTATTTTTACTAAGTCTCAACATGTAACTGTGCTGGTTTGAACATACATACAGTAGAGGGGGAACTTGAGAAACCTTGGATATAGTTCTGGGTGGCTTCAGCTGGAGACGTTTGAATCTTGACACCTTCTCTTACCAAGTAAGGAAATTGGAAGAGAAGATGGAGCTGGGATTTGAACTTTCATCATAAGACGTTGAGGGAGAGGAGTGGTTTTATAAAGTGAAGTTGAAGAGAGGAGGGGTTTGGGTAGGGTTCTTCTCCCAAACCTTAGTTCAGGGGTCACCAACCCTACCCCTGGATGGCTCTCTTCCTGGATTGGTTTAATGGGGTGTTAGATTTGGGTTGGGGTTCAAACATGCAGGAAGATAGCTCTCAGGTGCAGGGTTTGTGACCCCTGCTTTAGTTCTTTCATAACTCCATGATGAGTGGATCAGTAGAAATGTCTCCAAAATGACCTGGAATACAATCTCTTTACTTTGACTTCCATTGAACAATGTTTTTCATTCTTTTGTAAAGTCCCCATTTTGGAGAAACAAAATGATGTCATTGTCAAGCAAACAGACATTGTTCTTTAGAACCTTCCTGAATCAGGTGCCTCTTATACAACATGGTGGTTTTTCAGTTCTGCTTGTGTCTCAGCTGCCTTTGCAGCTTCCTGAAGCCTGTTCCAATCACCAGGAGTTTCACCTGTGTTGTGATGCATCTGGGCATTCCTATAAAGCAGCTCTGCACCTGGGCCTGCTAATCACAGGCTTCAACACTCAGGTGCCTCTGTGCTCGTCCAGCAAACACAGCCAAAGCTCGGCTCCTGAAGCCTGAAAGAATCTGCTTCTAACTAACTATGATGAGATGATTGAGAACAAAGTAGGGGTCTGGATTTTGGGGCATTCAAATGATCAGCAACAGTGAGGAAAATCAAAGGGTAAGAGATGAAGAGATTCTCAACTCCAGCAGCACTGTCGATCTGATTCACTCCTACCAGCACAACGTACACTAATACACCACCAGAACGACCCTCCCCCAGCAGAATACCTGCTCTGTTGGGTCCTAATCACTGAAGATCAGGGTGAAAGGATATTAACAAAGTATGCAGAGTAACAGATGGACTACGGTCTGCAATTAGAGCGCTACAAAGTGCTCTTATATGGTAAGTGGAGCTGATCAAATGGGCAGTGAGTGCAGAAACAAGGTCATAATGTTATGGCTAATCGGTGTAACTCATTATGGAATACAATAACAATTACTACTATGTCGAGGGACTCCAAACTTCTGAAGAATAGTGTAACTTGAATATCCAGTAGGCCCGTCGACACAGGAAACGCAATTTCACGACAGTGATGAAGTGTTCCAGAGCAAACCAGCGTCCATGATTTCTACAACTTTAAGAGATATTGTGCAAGCCAACACACAGCCTCTGCTTGCAGTACTGTACATGTGCAACATTTACTAGATCAGCAGCTTTGAGAGGAGTTGAAAGTGCTGAAGCAGTCATGCGCAGCGCTAAGATGGATGTGTTTAATGTATCTGTGCTGGTAATGGGCAAAGGGAAATCATGTCTCCTCAGGTAGAGCTGGTGAGCAATTATTTGCCCGGTATGATCCTGCGTATGTCAGATGGGGTGTTGGGTATGAAATGAAGTCATTACAAGCCATATTCCCAAGCCATTCTCTCATCATAGAGACAATCAAAGGTCTAGTTCTAAAGCTTTATTGCAGTGTATATCAGGCTTTATCACTCAGCGGGTATGCATGTGGTGGCAGCAATATCAGAAAAGGTAATTGTTTTATTGCTGACAGAGAGATTGCTGAGTGAGGGCTATAGTGGCGGTCCATCATTAGCGCTGACCCTTATCTTTCTATAGAGATGATTCATTATTAATGTCACCTTGTGTTCCCTCGAGTCTTTGCCGGGAATGACTAATTCATAATAATAATAATAATCATTTCAATTTATATATATCGCCTTTCCCCAACCCAAGGACATTCTACATCAGCAACAAACAGCACAATCAACAAAAACAACTACAGCACACACACAAACAGACACACAAACAGACACCCACGCAGTACAACTCCTGTAAAGTCAGTTAACTGGCCCACATAGAGTCCTTATGAGTGGTTAAGTCCCAAGAGGCCTCAGGGTACCCGTCAGTCAGCGGGCACGGAAGGGCTATGAATGTAAAATCATCCCAATGACAGATCGTCAAATCATCTAGGCCACGTAGAGTCACTCCTGTGACAGGTGGTGGAAACATTCATGTTGCTATGTAGAACCACTCCTGAGGCAGCCCCGATGTAGAGTCATGGGCTGTTCCATGTGTAGTGGCTCTACATAGGGACTTGAATTTTTCCACTGTCCATTGCAGGAGGGACTCTATAAAGTGTCTTGAATATTTCCATGGGCCATCACAGGAATGACACTTTATAGCAACTTTGATGTGTTCATTGCCTGTCACAGGAGTGACTCTACATAGCTTGAAGTGTTCGCAGACTGTTGCAGGAGTGACTCTACATAGTGACCTGGATGTTTCCATTGCTCGTCATGGGAGTGACTCTAATTTGCAGCTTGGACGGTTTCAGGACTCATCACAGGAGTAACACTACATAATGGCTTGGATGTTTCCACAGCGTGTCGCAGTAGTGATTCTACATAATGACTTGGATGTTTCCATGGCCTGTCACAGGAATGACCCTAAATTGCAGCTTGGATGTTTCTACAACCCATCATAGGAATGATTCTACATAATGGCTTGGATGTTTCCACAGTGTGTCGCAGTACTGACTCTGCATAATGGCTTGGATGTTTCCACAGCCTGTCCCAGAATTGACTCTACATAGTGACTTGGATGTTTTCAAGGCTTGTCGCAGGAATGACCCTACACAGTGAGGTCATGTGAGACATGGGAGTGGCCTGTCACAGAGTGACTCTACATTACATCATGGATGTTTTCCGAACCTGTGACCAGAGTGACTCTATATCATGGCCTAGATGTTCCATGACCTGTCATTGGAGTGACCCTCACATGCCAACAGCCAGACTGAGACAGAGACAGAGGAGTTTGGTGAACTGTGTGTGTAGGTTGATGTGTCTGTATGTGTCTGAATAGCCATAAGCAGTTCCAGTGATCATGATTAAGGATCAAAGAGAGATATAATGACTGTATGATTAAATCATAGTCATTTCTGCTTTGTGTAAAATGAACATAAATGAAGTGGGTAGGTTTACTGTCAGTCAGCTGACTAATTATTCTCTCTGGACCCGTAGGTCAGGTTAGCCTTAAGTAATTCAAAAGACATATTATAGCAAACATAAAGCAGACCAAAGCCAAAATGAAGCCACAACAAGTGGATGAATAGGTTGCAAACATGAGAGCTAGTTAAACTTGCAAGGTATTGTGCGTCCGGTTCTCTTTGGACAGTTTGATAATTGCAGCGGGAGGATGGATGATGAAACTGCGCTAAGGTTATGCCGTTCCCCTGGGCATTGGGTAATTTGTGGCATTAATTAATGTTTTCTAACGTTAATGTTAACTGTCACAGAATTAATGGGAGACAGCTCTCTGCCTAATGAAGGCCCAGAAGAATGATGTTGCCCCTGGAAACACCTGCAAGTGTTAGCCTCCCTATTTCTGCTGTGTTATTGGAGGCTCTGGAACAGGCACCCTTTTAAAGAAGTGTTATTAGTACCATCCCCAAATCCATACAATATTCCTGAAATATGACTTTAATTAGCTTCCTTTTTTTCTTTCTCTTTTTTCTTTTCTTTTTTTTTTTTTTTTTGGTTGGGGGGTGGAATGCATTTGCAAAAATATCTTTAGATTTACGACAGGTCATAAACATCTCTAGATCGTAAAGCATGCGTGCGTCAGCTAAACTCCGACCATTTCCCAGCTTATGAGGACATTTTCGGAGACCTAAATCATATCTAGATCAATCTCTTAGGCGCGGCTGCATCTGCCCACTGTGTTAAAGGAATACTATGGCTTTTTCAAACTAATCTCCATCTGCCACATTCGTACCGGTTCATTACTGCAGCCAATAATTTTAATGTGTTGACTATAGTTAGCAAAAGAAAAGAAAGTCTATTGGCCCAAACACACAATTATATTAGAAGTCAATGGGCAGTTGTTGGGGTCAGCTAGAATAGTTGAAAAAGGAGAGTTTGGTACATGGAAGTGGCAAACAGTGAACTTTAATTTATATATAAATATTATAGATTTATATATATATATATATATAATTATATATATAATATAAATATATAATATTTATATACATATTGTATATAATGTCTAACAGTCACTGACATTTATTGGTTGATTGAAAGAAAGATTTCTCCACACCTCCATGCAGAAATCTTTCAGCTACATGATGTTTCCACATCAGTATTTGTGAAATAGTGAAACAGCTGATTTTTAATTGTTCTGAGATCCTTTTAAATCCCTTGCCAGGCTGACATGCATCTACAACCTTCTTACTGAGGGCCTCAGAGAGCTCTTTGACTCTCACCAAGGTGACATGATTCACTTCAACAATCAAGAGCAAACCAATGTCTGAGGTTTAAATAAGACGACCTCCTCCAAAGTCATCTCTAACCATGGTCTAATCATTTGCACCTGATTTTAATTTTAAGCATTTTAAGTAGTAATCCTAACTTTTTCCTCACAAGAATTTAGCATTTCTAATAATTAATTTACAAATGATTTTAAGACAGTTTTATGAGTTTGGTTATATCACCTCCAAGGTGTTTATGGGGTGTCCTAAGATTGTCACATGACCGTATATACTGGGGTAAAATAACAGGGTTGTAAATAGGCTTGTAAACCTGCACCTGGTCATTTTTCACCCCCAACCAATACCACAGTAATTTAGATGTAAAAGAACAATTGCAAAATATTTAATAAATGTACTCTTTGGCACCTTTTTATGAAAGTGTTTCGCCCATTTATTATTGCCCCTGAAACGCTGCAGTATTCCATATTCCTTTAAACATCATTGCCACTTTAGCACCCTTGCTAATTGCTCTCCACATTTAGGTTGAGTTAAAGTGAGCCATGTGTTGAATCTCTAAGTGGGTCATTGCAGTTTTTTTTTTTGTTTTTTTTTAAACCAAGGTGCACTAAATCACTCCATGTGTTCCACACACTGATAGCCATGGGGTCCCTGGCGTATGATTTATTCAGATAATACCGATTCGAGTAATAATAATAATAACAATGTATTATTGGACGGGAGAGGAGACGAAAGTGGGTCAGTGCGATGGGACTGATTCAGTGTTGAACCCAAGCTTGCCTTCCGAGACCCTCAGACGGACAGAGGCTCATCCATCAAAAATGTCCGGCCCCAAATATAGCTGCCGAAATATAACATCCTCCATCTTTTTTTTTTCCTTTCTTTTTTTTTTTTTTTTTTTTTTTTTTTTAATAAACGGTGGGGGAGAAACATTCAGTCTTATGGCTATAAACGAGAGAATATGCATGAGAGTGCCTTTGATTATGCAGCTTGTTTTTATGATCCCTGATACATTTCCAAACGTAATAGATGCCATTTTTCAGTTGGAGAAAAGGCTGCACATGATGGAGAACAAAACCAAATTCTTTTAAAAATAATAGTGCCAATAAAGGGTTCTGTGAACTGAACCCTTTGTCTACCTTCCCAGAACTACTGCAATCCAACACTTTCATCTGGGTGTAGCTATTTTCTGGAAACTTTTATTATGTATAATAATCTTAAATTCAACTTGGTCTATCGACATCAAACATGAACTAACATCATTTTAATCTAGTAAATCTAGTGATTTTTATGATGTGATGTCTGGAACCAGCCATGGTTTGATTATGCTGACATGATCAGTGACTCCTAAAGGGCTACAAGTCTCTCTTTTGTATGTACTGTATATCCAGGCAAGAACCATACATGAAACTTTTGCTTTTCAAATTTCAACAGAAAACCTGCACACAGATAAACAGAACCAAAGAACGTTATGAAAATTAAGAACCTTAGAAGAACCTTTATATGTTAAACAGTTGATTATAAAAAATGAATTAGGTGGCAGAGAATAAAACTGTGAGAACCATGCCTGTAAACAAGATGTGCAAGTGTGGACCACCTTTCAAACGTTTGAAGGACCTCCACATAGCACGGATTCTATGTCAATTAAAGTTTTATTTTATTTTTTTTCAGGGAATCTTGCATCCAAGCCAATAACCACAGAGGAAAGTTTCATTTCTAGGAGTGCTCACAGTAAGCACTATCATTTTTCCACTCCCGGCGGAATTCAAATTTGCTGCTCAACACATTGAGATGTTTTGGACAGAGGCCTAGACATTTAGTCTCCGTTTTGCTGTTACCTTCCCCTCTTAGCGTCCAGAACATCAGCGTGGATTCATATGCATAGGGGACTGTACAGTGTCATCAATAATGGACGGAGTAGATTAGATTTATATCCCCCAAGATACCCCCCCCCCCACCAGTCCCCCGCCACACTTCCCTTGTGAAGGTCAAAGTAGACATGATGCTCCATTTGACAACTAGTGCAAGACATCTTTCCATCTATGTGTATGTGCGTGTATTTGTGTGTGAAAGTCAGTGTGTGTGTGTTTTCATCCAGCGACTGGAGAAGTAGGATAGCTCACAGGAGAGAGGTGGGGAACAGACGGGGCTAAGAGGTGATGACAGGCCCAAGAGGATTATGGGTCTTCCTCTGCTGCAAACAGCTGACCTGAAGCCTCTAAATAAATGGATGTAGAAATAAATGACTCACTCAAGAAGGAGCTCACTGATCTCCACCGGAGTATGACAAACAGGTGGTTCCTCCAATGGCCCTACCGCTGACCTCCTCTACAGCCTCCAAAGACTTGTGCTGTCTTTCAGTTAGATGTACGTTGTTGCTATCATAAGTAACTCTTTATGTTGTTTTATGAGCACTGTTTGAAATCACCAGCTGCCATTTATAGTGAACATTTCAACCTTCACAATCTTCTATTGACCCGGGAGGAGTTCAGAGTAGAGCCGCTGCTCCTCTACATCGAGAGGAACCAGTTGAGGTGGCTCGGGCATCTTTTTCGGATGCCCCCTGAACGTCTCCCCAGGGAGGTGTTCCAGGCATGTCCCACTGGGAGGAGACCGTGGGGTAGACCCAGGACACGCTGGAGGCACTATGTCTCTCAGCTGGCCTGGGAACGCCTCGGGGTCCCTCCCGAGGAGCTGGCTGAGATGTCGGGGGAGAGGGAGGTCTGGGCATCCCTTCTCAGACTGCTGCCCCCGCCCCGGATAAAGCGGCAGAAGATGGACGGATGGACAATCTTCTAGGACGGAGGTTGCTGCTACCAAGATCCAGGTCTTGACCAAAGCATTTATTTCCCTGGATTTAAATCCATGTCTATCCTTAACCATACAGGTCTTGTGGTCCAGGAAATAGTTTTACCATCAAGGTAAACTGTTGATAGTTGGTCGATCGGTTGATCAGTTTGTTGGTTGTTCAGTCAGTAGGTAGATAGGTTGTTTGGTTGGAGGAAGGTAGGCTGGTCACTTGGATGGGTTTTTTGTACAGTAGGTAGGAGATTGGTTGGTTGGAGGTAGTTAAGACAGACAGTCAGTTGGTAGGTAGGAGGTCAGAGGTCAGTTGGTAAGTAATAGGGCTGGATATCAAAATTCAATATCAAAAAGTCCCTAACCGATACTAAAACTACAGGGTGCCAAAAAGGATCAAATTAATCTGCACCCATTTTCAATACTTTGGATAAAATGCAAGTCTCATGGGATTAGTGAAGTAATACTACTGAAGCAAAAAACCCACAACTTGGTCATGTGACTGGTTGTTATGGTTTATGTTCTGTAGGTTTAATAAATGAGCCCTAACTACTTGCACACTGTCTTCATGTTTTGGAGCAAGAGATAGAGAGAGAGAGACACACGCATGCATTGATTACAGAGACATGTACAGGTGTCTGAGTCTCTAACAGAGCTGCTGGCTGAGCCCTCATGTCTCCTCACTGTAGATGCTACACTCTTTATAGTAGCAGTGATTTATATTTTGTCTCTAATCATGTATTTATGGACAGTTGCAAGCTTTAGGTCAGGCTCACGTGAAAACAGCCTGTGGTGTGAACTGGCATCTTATTTTTAGCAACACATTGCAAAGCTTTTGGCTGTCAAGGAAGCATCTGACTTATGCAGCCCTGAGTTTCATCGCGGTGTTACAGTACAGAAATGCAAAGCGCAGGACAAATTTTACACAGTAGATGCCAACAAACAGAATAAAAGATCAAAATAAACGACATGGGCAAAATGATGATGATAAGAGGTTTGGAAGGCAGACGGGCAGGCGGGTGGACAGGAGGGCAGGAATGCAGGCAGGCAAGTAGGTAGGCAGGAAAGTCACACAGGGATAAGATTAAAGCTCATTTGGGATACTTATGGACTGCCAGTGTTATGTTAAGCAAACCTAGAGGCATCATAAATGAGGTGTCACTGTTTGAAATGTGAATAATTTCATTACGTCAACTGTTTTCACATAAATTCCCAGCCTTCAGCCCAAAGAGCCCTTTAGATTGCCGGTTAAGCCATGAGCAGAGGAGCATTGGTGAGATTGTGGCACTCGTAGGAAAAAGCAGTAAAGTCAAGAATAAAGTGCCACAAGACAATATACAGGATATGAAACTGAATCACAATGCTTGTTAGCTTGTTGAAACTTTCTTTTTATTGAATTTTAATTTAAAACCCCTGTTGTAGACCTTCAGAGAAGACTCAGGAGGCTGGACTGGATTCATTCCTTGAACATCAAGTTTATGATTCCGTTTTTGTTTATTTATTTATTTATTTATTTATTCATTGTTAACTGCACGGTGTAGGATATCTTACGGTGTCCCACAGGGCTCTGTTTTAGGGTCTATGAAGCTGATGTTAAATTTCTATGTAGATATGAGAGTGCAGAACTGAAGCAAGGGGTAAAATAACAAAGGAGAACTCGGTGACATTTATTGGCACTTATGTACCAATCTCTCCTGGGGGAATATACCCACAAACAGTTGATTTTTTATTTCATTTTTTTTGCTCAGATCTCATTTATGCTCGAAGTACCGTCTGTGCTGTACGACCACCCTGCTAGCACCTCTGCCAAGTAGTGCTTGTCCCATTTTTTCCCATGTATCATGTTTGGTCTTCATCATAAACATTCAGAGCAAAGTCAATGAAGGTGACAGGCCTAACCAATAGACCCGGCAGCCGCAAAGGAATACAATAAAGGTACCACTTAGGAGTTCTGACACGGCACATTTGCACATAACTGCATGATCAACTGGCCTCGAGCCACGGTAAATATAGTGAAAATACAATTTCATAAGGCAGTGATAAGGTGCACAACATAGCAAGACACATGCGACACATTTTTCGCTTTACCTTTTGCCCGCCCTCGTCGGGACGCCGTTTATGTGTGAAATCATTTCAGAAAGAAAAACAATGAGACGTGAATAAGCTCAGCTCTCCCTTTCCCCAGCTCGACCTCCATCTGTCTGTCAATTTCCACCTAACAGTTAAGGAAAAGTACTACAGGCAGCGAGTGGTTGACTGAGTTCATTATGGAAAAGGAATGAGGTCTTTGCAACTGGAGTGTAACAGCATGAAGACGAGTAGGACATCCAAAGAAAAAACAAGGCAATGTTTTAGTACTGGACAGGATGACTCCAGACACTAGCCAGTGTTGACCAATCTACTACCAACTTCAGTAGCACGGGTACCTGTGGTGGCCAGTCGAATCTTTATGGGGTCAGTTCCAACCCAGACCTTTCTCTGGCAAAACCATGGACTGCAACCCATTAACTGATGTATGACTTGTGTTGGCGATCCTCTAGACATGTGGTTGCCAGCTCAGGTCTGCAATTGTTATTGTTTAGCTAACAGCAACCTTTCAAGCCCTAACAAGCCCTTTCTGAGTAGAAGGTATGTTTGAGAAGGAAACCTAGAATGTGCAGCATCTCCAGGGTTCTCCACGACTACGGTTGGGAACCCATAGCCAGTTGCATCAGTGCGTCTTACATCAGTTGTGGTTTATCTGTCGCTGTAGTCATATTTAAGCAGCATGTTATGCTTTTCAGTAAATATGTATTCATTTATTTCTTCTTCTTCTTCTTGGGTGTTTGAAATTTTGAGAGGATTCAAACTGAGGTTCATATACCACAGAAATGTATTAATGGATAATATCAATGAAGCATGAACTTAATTGCCATTGTTATTCACTACACCAGAGGGAAATGTAACTTTATATTATGAAGGTTTTAAAACAAAATGTTCTATGTCCTAGTTTGTAGCGTTACAAATTGTATATTTTCAGGGACCTGACATGTCCAGTGATTGTAGACCACACAAAAAACTTCACACACAAAGAAATAATTGTACTGACTAATGTACTTGAAAGACCCGGGGCGAAATTTTTCAGTCCATCGCTGAAAGTGTGCTTGGAAGGAAGTGCTTCGTTTCCGTTTGTACTGTGCTGTAGATCTGCAGCAAGTAGGTCTATGATGTTTTGTATCTCTGACAGTTTACTTCTTGCCAGTTTTTTCATCACTCAAAACAATCAGACATCTAGATTTTTTTGTGGTGGAGATTAGGTAGGTGTAATTTAGGTTTATCTTGGAAATACATTGAAACTAGTTTCCTTTGTACATAACATGTTAGTACCAAACACATAAACATAGAGACAATTTACATTTAAACAAGGCCATGATCAAACTTGCATACTCTGCTGAGAACGGGCCACCACCCAAACATCTGGTCAGAGATGATCCTATTATGGAAAATGAGTGGGAAATGCAAAAATAGAACATGGATATGGGTATATAGCATGCTTATACTGGCCACTTTTTTAGAAACCCCATTTTTGGTGCTACCCAGTATAAACAACCTAATGACCAATCTACGATCATCTCCAGTAGGGTTGGTACCCATGTTGAATAATCAAATCTCTGTAGGGGTCAATGTGAAATCAGATCAAATCAAAATTTATTTGTATAACTGATGTCACAGAGCAGCTTTACAGAAATCAAAATTAAAAAGATGGACAACACATGAAACAAAGGATAAAGACATAAACCCAAAGGGCCACAGTGGTGACTCCCAGAGCTGGAGGAAGAAACCTTGGGAGGAACCAGGTTCACAAGGGGGGACCCCTCCTCCCCTGGTCAACCGCTTATGGGGAGACTGGGGTTTGAATCCAAGTCTGGGCAACTATGCTATGCTACACCATTAAGGGTCCTTGGCCAAGACTCCTAACATTACTCTGGTCCACCTGTGTAATATAAACCTTGTAATTCATGCTGGATAAAGGTGTCTGCTAAATGCCATAAATGTGCCATAAATGTAAAATGCATAACCTGAATTACTGTCCATCCAGCTACTCTAGGCTAGATATTTATGGGTGTTGGACTCACTCTCAACCTACCAGTGACCCGGATGCGTAAAAACGTTCCTCCACTGTGCCTTATGCACTCACACTACTATGAATATTACTACCATATCAGTGTCACACTGATGCTCTCTGCTGATTAAGGGCCACCATCCAAAACAAGGGCTGCATATTTCTATATGATCCACGAAATCAGAGTATGGCTATTACAGGATCACTTAAAGGATCAGATAACTGCAGAAATCTGATTAAGATCAGATTATTGTGTTCAAGTAAACACATTCAGTGATACAAATACACTACTAACATCCAACCACCACAACGACATCCAAATGAGACACCATAGCAACCACCTGGGATACCACTGCAGCTGCCTAGCAACTACCTACCAATGCCCTAGCAACCCCTGAACACCCAATAGTAAATTCTGAAAACATCATAGCTATATCCTTGCAATACTGTACCTCCTACCTTGCAAGTTATAGCAACCACCTGGAATACCATAGCAACCAGCCAGCAACCATTTATCAACACCATAACATCCACCTGGGACACCATTCCTATAACTTAGGAACACCACAGCAACCGACCTAGTAACCCCTTCCCAAAACCATAAGAACCACAGAGTAACCAATTAGCAACACCATGCAACCCCATGGGATACCTTAGAAAACACCTAGCAGCACCATAGCAACAGCAACCACTAAGGATTCCATAGCAGCCCTCTAGCAACCAGTTAGCAACACCATAGCAACCACATAGGTTACAAAACAGTAGCAATAATCTAGCAATCACTTAGCAACAACATAGCAACCCCATCAAAATCACTTTGTATGCCATGGTAAACATGCAGAAAATAGAAATGCAACTGCCTGAAAGTGGGAAACACTTTAGCAGCACAACAATTCTGTGTTTCCTTCAAGAAGTGCACTTTTCTAGTTTAATAAGCTTCAATTTGATAAATCCAGATTGGCTGTCTTCATAAAAATGGACTTCAGTCACCGGGGCGGACCACTTGTTGTCAGGCGCCGATCAGGTGTAGGTGTACATTGCTTCAAATTAGAGCTCATGTTCTGCTCGTTGTTCGTGCTCAAGACCAAAACCCATTGATTTAATTCTGTGGTACAGCCTACGCTGCTGTCACGCGAAATATAATTAACACGGTTTTGTTGCTGGTGTCTGCAGAGCATCGCTCTCACACTGCAACTTTCACATTTATTTAATGAGCATCCTCCTACATGACAGCTCCCGGCCGTGAGTTATGACCGTGAGCAGCAGCTTCATGGTTAAATTTTTACAGTGATATAATGACCACAGTTGCAAAACACATGTCGGCTTGTGGTACAAGTCAAAAGTGCTACCTCCGTTTCAGCCCAACATCTGGAACTGGAGTCTAGAGAGCTCGAAACACCTGTCTGAAGATGAGGAATATTTCTGTGGAGGTCCTCGTACACTGATAAAAGGACGCTTTAAATTTGCATGATTTAAAGATGGTACAAAGTACAAAGTACCATTTTTTTTTCTAACTTGAAAAATATGTTGACTTTGTTGTTAAGTGTTGGCAGATGCCGTTTTTTAGTCATTTACAAGACCCTCTTATCCAGAGCAACAAGGTTTCTCATATTACAGACGTGGACTACAGAGTAGTGTTAGGAGTCGTGCCAAAGGACTTGTATTGATATATCGCAGCAGAGTTTCCCAGACTGGGAATCGAACCCCAGTCTCCCACATGGAGTGGTGGCATCTGTTGGGTCATGGGTAGCAGATGTATCCCAGATAACTATATTTAAAGTTTTCATTTCTTTCATCAATGATTTGAGGGCGGGCCTTACTATTATTTTTTTCACTGAACGTTCACAAGCGTTTGTGGTATGGAGTTCTATTTCATCTCCAGTGGTGGATGGATTCAGACAGAATATTATGGGCTAATGTCCAGATTCAAAACTGGGTGCCTTTCAAGTCGGCCGATAATACTGTCTGTCTCTGTCTGGCACTGCTTCAGTGTTTTAAGCCTGATTAAAGCCCTGCTGGAGACAAATCCCATTTTCCAAAACATCATGTAATAGTGAATAAAGAACAGATGATTCAGATGTGCACATCATTTTCACAGGAATTACATATTCCATCAACACCATTTCATCTTTCAGTTTACTTACTCCGGGCAAAAAAATGGTGATTATTTATTCATGTGGAAAAGGTGCCCACATTTAAATGAAGTCAATTCAGAGCATTACCTCAGTGTAGGAGAAGTGAGTTGGATGGAGACAGCTAATGTTCACTGAAAGAACACAGAGCCATACAGTACACTGGCTCTGTTTACTATAATCAGGGCTTTATAGCTTAGGGACCAGCTTTCATTAGATAAGTGTGATTTGCCTGAGTAATGTTCTTTATGTTCTTTCTAAAACATGGAGCTGTTCTGTTTTTGGGTTGTTATTGAAGGTTGTCATGGTTAGAAAAAGAAGCTCTTTACAGTCCTAAGCTACAATATTGTGTTCCTGTTGGAAGGAGTGTATTCAATGCAGTGATGGAGCTCCATCCTGTACCTTTGGGATGAGAAGATGATCCAGAATTAATCATCCAACGTCAGTACCTGACCACACGGGCTAAACCTAACCCATACTCTATCCCTAACCTTAACAACAAAACCTAAACCTAACCCTTACTCTAACCCTAACTTTAAAACCTAAACCTATCCCTTACTCCAACCCTAACCTTAAAACCTAAACCTAACCCTTACTCTAACCCTAACCTTAAAACCTAAACCTAACCCTTACTCTAACCCTTACCTTAAAACCTAAACCTGACCCTTACTCTAACCCTTAACTTAACCCTAAAACTTAAACCTAAACCTTGCTCTAACCCTAACCTTAACCCTAAAACCTAAACCTAACCTTTTCTCTAACCCTAACCATAACCATAAAACCTAAACCTAACCCTTTCTCTAACCCTAATGCTAAAACTTAAACCTAACCCTTACTCTAACCTTACCCTTAATCCTAAAACTTAAACCTAACTCTTCCTCTAACCCTAACCATAACCCTAACATCTTAATCTAACTCTTATTATAACCCTAACCTTAACTATAACCCTAAACTTAACCCTTTCTCTTTAGTTCTGGTCGGAGCTACACTTGGTCTGTTAACCTTAAATCTATCAGCATGATGAGATGATCTCTGAGCCAAGCTTATCTTGGAGGTAATTTAACAATTAGAAGGCTGGTTATAAAACAGGCTGGATTTATTGTTTTATACAATTTTATGCTTTCAGCTTCATCAGCTGAGAAACTAACTTAGCAATCAGCATGCCAGGTAACTGAGACACCTCAAATAATAAAACACCAAATGAACATAAACTTGACAGATAATTACACTCTTGGTACACTGCTGTAGTTGGAGCAGTGGTTGATTTGTGTGTCAACTCCTGTTAGTTTAGAAGCTAACTTGGCGATTAACATTCTGTCCCACCTAATTAAGCAGTAAAATCACAAAAAGATGATTATACAGTCTGACAGACTGTGTGTTCTCTCTCTCTCTCTCTCTCTCTCTCTCTCTCTCTCTTTCTTTCTCTCTCTCTCTCTCTCTCTAGTTTGCATTTACAGCCAGTGGGAAACAATTATAACATTAGTTTAGAGTCATCAGAGGTCAACATGATTCAGAGCAAATGGGGACTGTTGCTGGGCTTAAAGCTTATGTTAACCAACTTATCTGCACTGGAGCTGAACTACACATAAACACACATCTGATGGGAAAGTACCAACTTGTTTTATGACTGGATTGGTTGACTGGAGAAGGCCAAACCAAGTCAATATAGTTAACAAACCCTCATATTAACCAAGGTAAAATCCATAAACCCAAACCTAACCCTTATTCTAACCTTAACCTTCACCATAAAACCCAAACCTAACCCTTATTCTAACCATAATCCTATGCCTAAAACATAAACCTAAACCTTATTCTATCCCTAACCTTATCCATAAATCAAAAAACCTAACCCTTACTCTACATTTACATGTACATTCATGACATTTAGCAGATGCCCTTATCCAGAGTGACTTACAAAGTGCTTTGCTGTTCACTCAGAATATCCTTAGCTAGCTCTTACCCCTAGCTTGAACCCCAATATTATGTCTAAAACATAAACCTAAACCTTATTCTATCCCTAACCTTATCCATAAAACAAAACACCTAACCCTTAGTTTAACCCTTACCTTACAGCAAAAAACCTAACCCTTACTCTAACCTTACCCTTAATCATAAAACATAAACCCAACCCTTACTCTAACACCAATCTTAACCAGAGAATGCCAAATCTAGCCAAGTGAGGGGCAGCCCTAGTCCAGCTACAATCAGAGGTCACCACAGCCAGAGAGGCCATGCGATTAATTGTGCAAGTTCAGCAAAGTTGAACTCAGTGTGGACTTTCACATTTGGAATCACACATTACGGCCTGTTCAAACGAATTTATTTTTATCTAGTGTGAATATAATGAAGCCTAATGCGACCATGGCTTTAGAAAGTAAAGCTCTCTAATCTCATGAACAAGTCTGATATTGTTCACACCGGCTGGAATACATGTTTCTTGTCCGTCACATCATCAAGTTTCATATATATGTGTGTGTGCATGTGTGTGTGTGTGTGTGCGTGTGTGTGTGCGTGTGTGTGTGCGCGTGTGTGTGTGTGTACATTATATTTCTCCTTCGATTTATGCTTGGCTTTTGTGCCTGAGAAATCTAATCCAGATTTTGGGAGACAGCCATCATGTTGGTAATTACGCTGAAGTCTGGACGTAATTAATTTTATTGGACCAGTTAATGGATTCATGATGAAAAGGGAGATTGAACAGATAGCCCCCCCCCCCCTTTTTCTCTGTCTTGTCTCGTTCAGTCGGTTCCCTCCTCCCCTCCCTTCCTTGAGTCCAGTGTGTCGGCTCGCTTTGGCTAAGCCATTACAGCTAAATGAATCTGTAGTGTGCAGCTGGCCGGCAGCCAGAGCAGATAAAAAGAGAAGTCTCTTTGAGGCCCCGTGTTTGATTTCAGAATAGAAAGCTGCATTGAAGTGAGCACGACGTAGTTTCATCGATGTTACAGTAAGCAGAATGTAGGCTACAGCAAATAGTAGTGTAATCCTCCTGTAGTTGTCTCTCCATGCAAACATCACCCTGCCAAGCACAACCAAGCTGCTGATTACTGTGAAGCCGGAGTTCGTTAAACAGGCCTTAGAATGACGAAATGTGCTTTGCTTACAGTACATGGAACTGATATACCATTAGTCTCAAACACTGTTGTCTCTTCACTGAAAACAAACCAGCAGAACCAAAACATGGACTATAAAATGGACCAATTTCAAAAGCCCTAAACTGTTATCTAACAAGTCTTGACCTAAATTTTACATAAATCCTGCCCACTGGAGGAGGCTCTAGTCAAAGCAGGTGAAAGAGTAAAAGTAAAAAGGGATGGCAAATTAAGATATACTGTAGAATAGGGTGTTGTTCATACTGGAGAGCCCTTCATCAGCTCCAGACCCTGGTTATGTGAAAACAGGTTGCTATGGAAGCCAGACTTTGTGACTGCAGCTTTCTATGTGCCAATGTATGCAGAAGACTCAACTGACGACTAAGTGAAAGTTGGGGCCAGCAAATGGGGAACTGCATTGGCCTGAACGCTTTTTTGGATTTGATCACTTCAATATTTTGCAGATCCTGTTTTCTGTTGCTTTGAAACAGACAGAAAAGGTCTGAAGTGATGCCCTATAGCTGTAACAGATGAAGGGTGGGTGCTTGGTAGGACTGTTCCATGGAGAGGACGTCTTCAGTGAACTTTTGGTCACACAAATGGAACAGTCTAGAACAATGTACTGAGGTGATTCCAGGAAGGTCCCATCTTTTGCAATTGCAGTGTGGAACGTGTTAAGGAACTCAGTTTCTTAAACTCTAACTCTGCTCCAGAGTCTTCAATGTCTGCCATTTTCGTGGTGCTTTTTTTCCCGTTGCCTTGTACGTGTGAAGATAATTGCACTTGGAACAGTTTTTTGTGATGGACCAGTAAAGAAATGTCAAATGTTTGTAGACATCGCCTTACTTTAAGTTGCACTCATTGATGACACATGTGCAAATGCACACACAGCTTGTCTAGTCCCTGTAATGAAGTACTGCCAATAGAATAGGACTCTTTAGAGAGCATTAAACCTCCCCAACACTGTGCTGTGGAGCACTGGAAATGTGTTGTCTGGAATGATGTTGCTCCATCCAGTATTTTTGGAATGAGTTGGATCATTGGGGGTGGGGTAGGGTGGTGAGCATCTAACATCCTGACCTTGTTGGGACCATGCCTAATGTCAGGTGTGGACTAGATGAGTATAAAGCCCTCCAGCAATTTTGGGATGAGTTGGAGATGAAGTGTTGTGGTTACCTCACTAAGGCTCTTGATGCTCAATGCACATAAAACATCACTGCAATGTTCCAAAATCTAGTAGAACGCTTTCCCTGGATGGGACAGACAGTTACTCCAACAAAAAAAGGATGAGGATAAACTCATATTAATACCCTTGTTTTAGAAAAAAATTATAAATGAGCATGTGCCCCAAAGCTTTTGCCTACATAATTCACAGATCTTCCAAACTGGACCTTGAATCAATCATAACTGACCACTGAATGTCATACCTACACTAGAAACTGTGTTAAAGTGTCTTCAAATTGTAAACTGCAAATGCTTTCACAAAACAACAGTACTACACAAAGCGGCTCCCAAGAACCAATCGGTGCCTGTTTTCAATACTTTGCATAAAACACCAGTCACAATGGATTATAATGGAGTTAACATTACTACTAACACAAAAAAACAGCACCTGGCTCTTCTGACAGGTTGATATAAATGAACCCTAACTGCTCACCTCTCCTGACTGTAGGCAAGCTTTAAATCTCTCTATGGTGTCTAAATCACGCAGCTCTGAATTTCATTCAGTATGTAAGAAAGCAAAGTGTAGGACAAATTTTACACAGCAGATGCTAATGAGCAGAATAAATATAAGAGGCTCTGAAGGTCGTTTTTTTTATTCATTTTCAGTTAACATCTCAGCAATATGCTCAGAAAAGATATGTGCACTTTATACACTGCTCAAAATGAAAAATCAGGTCTCAATGAATGAAAGATTCAAGTTGAAAACCTTTACTGATATAAATTGTATAATTAGTGAAGAAAAAAAATGGTATAGTAGCCAATGGAAACCAAAATCATCAACTCTGGAGTAAAATTCATGTTGGAAATCAAATCGTAGTGAATTTCATTACAAAGGTCTCTCATGCCATGCTCATGATGTTTGTTCCAGACAGCTTGTTCAGAAACATGCACACAACACTGGAGGTCATTTTGAGGGCCTCTGGCAGTGCTGCTCTGGTTCTTCTTGCACAAAAGAGCAGATACCATTCAGTGCTGCTGGTTTGGTGTCCTTCTACAGCCGTGTCCTGTTCTCTGTGTGTAACAGCCTATGTGCTGGTATTTCCTCCATACCTACTCCATGTAGGTACTGCCTCTGGCTACCAGTAGTGACTATGACACTAGCAAAATGCACAACGAGACAATAATCAGTCAGGAAGGATAAGAAGAGAGGGATTGTCTGTGGCCACCACCTGCAAAACCATTCCCATTTTGGGGTTAACTTGATGTTACCTCCCTGGTGAACCTGTTTCTCTTTCATTTGTACTTCAATTGAACTGAATGGATGTTTGTTTTCTCCAGCAAGATCCAAATAAAATGATTTGCAGCCTTTCTTGGTGACAGAATGAGACTGAGATAACTCATGTTTGCTGGTAAATGTTAGATATGACCTGGCTCTAAGTGGCTCAGCGGTGTAATGCTCTAGCAATATGATCCGAGGATCACAGGTTGAAATACCTGGTTATGCTGTTATCGGCAGTCAGAGTCAGAAAGAGTAAAATTGTTCGGTAGATGGCGCACTCTCTCCACATCACACCCATCACACCCAGGGCAATATTGGTCACTACAGGCATCCTTTAGCCATTGTATCAGAGCTGGGAAAACCACACTTTCCTCCAAGCATTGGCTGCCCAGTTCAAAAAGAGGCAGTGGCTGGTTTCACATATAGGAGGCATGTGCTTGTTTTCACCCTGCTCGTGTCAGGAGCATCACATGAGGTGAGGGAGTTTTCTAACAAGGTTGGGTAACTGTCACTTCCAAATTGAGGGGGAAATTTTGGATCAATTGTGATCATTTTTTTTAAGATTTGTATTGGTATTAAATTGAAAGTAACAAATCAGTATTTCATATTTGAAATGATACCAGTGGTACTTGCTTTCATACCCAGTGCCCTGTGCTGTCTGCTCAGGCCAGGCCAAAGTGTTAACTAACTGCCATAAGTGGGTAATAATTATCATCTAATATGATAAAATGATGCTGAAAGTTATCTCTCTCACTGACAAAGCACACTGACGCAATAGCAAAATGGATCCAGCAGCCGGCTTTTTATTAGCCAAGTAAAGGACAAGAAGAATCAGGCTGACTGCTGTCAAAAATGTGTGTGTGTGTGTGTGTGTGTGTGTGTGTGTGTGTGTGTGTGTGTGTGTGTGTGTGTGTGTGTGTGTGTGTGTGTTGCATGTGAATAAATCCACCTCAGTTTTAATGATGAGAGACAGCATTCCGAGTGCCTCCTGGCAGTTTTGTATTACCTGCTAAAATGAGCTGACATTTGCATTTGAAAATCTTCACTCCTGAAAAGATACAATTAATTTCTCGACACCTAATGCTATTTGCTTGCCAAATCTGCGGTGTGTCATGCTCCACACTTTTTTTCCCCTGTTTTGGCCACTCTGTTGAGATCCTTGGCGGCAGAATGTTTGTAGGAAATGTGTCATGTTTGCTATTAAGTCTGTTTAGGTGAGGGCTGAAATTGCGAACCGTGTGTTTGTCAGGCCCGGACGATGTCTCCATGTCTAAGTCATACTGACTGCCTGGGCTTGAGGGAGCAGCCGCCGTTATTGGGCTCGATTTAGCCACAGCCGAATGTGATGAAATAGGAGTGACATGCCGGAAAGCTTTGCCACTGTTGTAAACACCTGCCCTAAGACAACACCATGTCTGGCGCCGAAGCTACTCATTTGCAGAAGATCAGACGCAGAAGCTAGATTTGGAGTTGCACACAAAGTGAGGATGCGATGCTGCAATGAGGCTGGGCTGCATCCTTCTGTATGGTAATGAATGTGCCAGTCATCAGCTTATTCTGTGTGACTAGAGTGACTTCTACTAGATTCTGGTGCATTGCTGTGAGGATTTAACGAGCACTTTGTTGATGTTGATGAGGTGACCACCCCATATCACCCCATAATTATTACATGGAGCACCATCATTCCAGAAAACACAGTTCCGCTGCTCCACAGCTCCATGTAATGGCTCCTGAGGCATGGTGCTTATAGGTTCCTTTCTATCTGCCCAGAAGAGTCTTATTCTATTGGCAGTACTTCTCCACAGAAACTAGACAAGCTGTGTGTCCATTTGCACATCTGTCTCAGTGCTGCAACTTAAAGTAGCTGAATGCATTCGTTAGAAGGGGTGTCCATAAACATGTGGACAGTAAAGTGGAAAAAAGTTAGGACACTTCCACATTTCTTACTACTTCCTGTAGAATGCCTAAAACTGGAATCAGATGCAGCATGTCAGCTGCAAATGATTAGACCATTGAGAGGACTTTTGGAGTCCTTCTTATTCAAACCTCAGACATTGGTTTGCTCTTGATTGTTAAGCGAGTGGTATAACTATGGTGAGATCCAACAAGCTCTCTGAGGTCCTTAGAATGAAGTTTGTAGATGCATGTCAGGCTGGCAAGAGATATAAAAAGAAATCAAAACAATTAGAAATAAGCTTTCCTACTCTCCAGAAAATAATGAACAAGTGGAAGAACATCTGCAACCCTAAGTTCAACAGCTGATTGCAGGACGCATAAAGAAATCTCCAGTGATCCTAAAATGTCATCATGGGACCTACAGGTTTCTTGTGTCACAGTTGATATCAAAGTGCAGCATCCACCATCAGAAAGAGACCGAGCAGGTTTAACTTTCATGGGAGGTGCTCAAGGAGGAAACCCTTGCAGTCAAAAAAACACTATCAGGACAAGATAGTTTGGCAGAGAACATCTTGACCAAGTGCAGGATTTCTGGAACGGTGTGCTTTGGACAGATGCATCCCAAATTGAGTTATTTGAAATTGTATCAGATTGTAAGACCACCTGGACCTTTGCTGAATCATCACGTAGCTGAAAGGATTTTGCATGGAGGACTGGGAAAACCATTTTCACTTGATGTCAGAGACTGGTAGATGATGATACGTAACCTTTACTTGACATTATTTCAGCCAACAGAGGAAATACCAGCTTAAGGCATATAATGTCCCATTATTTTCTTCCCAAGAAACTTGCATTTCTATTAAATTCATTTCCTGAATGATTTAAAAAAAGCATTTCTTTAGTTTTATGTGTTTAGATATATCACCTCCTTTTCTCAATATGTTTAACTGTTTAAATATGCTAGTCAAAAGTGTTGATGGGTGTCCTAACGTTTGTCCTGCAGATTTTCCAGTAGAGGTGGAATGTTGATGCATGTCCAATAGCATCCCACACATTTTCAAACTGGAATAGGGGTGGAGATAAAATTGGCCGTATCTTCAAGGCGAGCTCTTGAGACAGCTACAGTATGAAAATGAGCATTGTCCTTAATAAAGGTTAGGGCCACTGGTTGCAGGACCTCATTAATGTAATGTTGGGCTGTCAAAGGTCTTGTAACGAAGGCCAAAGGGGGGGTTGATGAGTGTACTATATTTTACATTTCATAGGGGATTCATGAAAAATTACACAGTCATTTCACCTGAGCTTTCTCACTAAGCCTGGAAACCTTTTTATGAATCTGTAGCATTTCCTGAAGGTGCCCTAAATGTAAACAGTAAACTGAATGAAATAAATGGATGATAATAAATGATGTGAGAATATTCTTGATGAAGGACAAATAAAATTGTACCAGTCTCTTCTTAATGCAAGGTTGCACTATACACTTTTTAGCCCAATTTTGGCTCCAGTCTGCAGGTTCTTTGTCTACAGTTGAAGAGTTGGAGAATCTAGGTGTGTGTGGGGGACACAGACTAATTTTTGGCCTTCTAATCATGTTTAAGACCAGTCAGTACATATCAAACCTAAACTAGTATTGTATAATTGTCAATCAGAATGGATCCTGTCAATAGCCAATGAAAAGAGAGTGCAGGTTTTAGATACATTCTTATTTTACATTCCACCTTAAATGATGTAGCAGCAACATTCTGGAAGGAAGCCCATATTTGCCTTATCTGCCATAGGGTAGGTTCCAGTGTGTGCTGTGCTCCTCCCCTCCAACTCCCTCTGCAGTTCGTACAGACCACGCTGACTCCTGGGTGAGATCTTTCCACCCACAATCTCTCCCAAAGAAGTTGTGGAGTCTACGATTGCTCCTCATTGACTGTGTACCTGCACTGGAGTTTGTTTCTTCCTATAAGGCACAATGATCTGCACTGCTTTTGATTTATTAAGCTGGAGGCCACCAACAGTACACCTCATTTTACTCATCTGTTCACCCACTGCAGATAACTAGTCTCATTATTCTCTAATGATCATCTCTACTGTGGTGGTATCGTCTGCATATTTCACTGTTTTAACTGATTTATTGCAAGAAATCAGATCATTAAGATAAAGATGAAAGGCAGCAGACCCCGTATACATCCTTGAGGCATGCCGCTACTCAAAAACAAAGGCTTCAATGTTAAATTATTGATCATTTCGCTTACAAAGGCCATAAACATAATGCAATAAAGCTGGGCAACTGTTTAAACCCAGGACAAGAAGAATCATGGTACACAGTTAGAACACTGTAGGGTTAGCAGTGAGGGCCTAGGACCTACTTGTGTACTTATATTTCATCATGTAAAGCATGTTTATCGGTAGATGCAAATTTGATGGAAACGGGGTGCTGACATTCAAATTCCGAATGGTTTTTGAACACGCTTCAATAGAATTCTTCTCAAAATACAGTACAAACTTTGCTACTATGAGGAAGCTCAGCTCTGAAGGACATTCTTTTCATCACTGCAACAGATACTACAGTAATCTAAACAGAAGCTCTGGGGTTATCAGGGAGAGGATCAGTGTTCTAAGATGATCCTGTGCTACTTGGAAAGAAAAGGGTAAGAGATTCAAAAATGGGCATGTCAGTGAGTATCTTATCCGCTTTTTCCTGAATAGGGTCACGGTTTATCCAGAGCCTGCGTGGAGTCATCAGGTCGCAGTGCAGGAATACCCCCTGGATGGGGGGCACATACATTTACACCTTTTTCGGAAGCAAGAGGAAATCGGAGTACACAGAAGAAATCCGTGTGGACACAGGGAGAACACACAAAACTGCTCGTAGACAGTCACCCCTGTGGGAATCAAACCCACAACCTCAGGCCATGGGACCTGTGTGACACGCAGTCTACCTCTGGCGCCACCATATGATTTAGACACATGACCTCCAACTGTGCTCCTGGAGAGTAATTCTGTTCCTTCTGACTTTGCTTTTGAATCTAAGCCTAATTCCCTCAAGTGGGCAGCTGTGGCCTAAAGGTTGTAGATGTGCATGTGAGACCAGAAAATTGCTGGTTCAATGCCCTGGACCGGGGGTGAGGGAGCAGCAGCTTCTCATCCTTCAACATCAAATCGGTTATCTTCTGG
The DNA here is from genome assembly GCA_034509495.1 of Acestrorhynchus altus. Taxonomy (NCBI): domain Eukaryota; kingdom Metazoa; phylum Chordata; class Actinopteri; order Characiformes; family Acestrorhynchidae; genus Acestrorhynchus; species Acestrorhynchus altus. The sequence goes on along the minus strand of CM067502.1, from coordinate 7,453,015 downwards.
TCCCAGTTCCACTTCTCTAACCTTTAGACCATGGCTGCCCACATTAGGGAATTAGGGTTGGATCTAAAGTGTTGAGGGAGGTTGCTCTACTGCAACAGGGCTGGAGACCATTGGTCTAAATCGTATCTTCACATTTTAACTCAAGCTTATGGTCAAGGTTCAGGTGACCTTGAGTAAGACACTTCACCTCCACTTCACCTCCATCATTGTGCGACTGTGTTTCCTGCCACGGATGGGTTAAATGGGCTAAGTGAGGCATTAAATCCCTTTTTGACTTTATACTTCTTGACTCTACTTGTCTTTTGGTTTTCTGTGTTTGGTTCATTTTCAATTGCAAAAGCTTTGACCCGAAATGCAGCTGCTAACGTAGCAAAATACTCAAACTCAAAGCATTGTATAGTTTTATAGATTCTAAGTGACATTATCTGAAATTGGTTATTTAGTTTAAAGCAACTTGATAAAAAGAGTTAAGATGCATATTAGCTTTCATGAATCGATCTTTAATGTATTAAGCTTTTAGGTCTATTTATCTCCAATTTGAGAGTGTCTGTATAACCCATTATCATACACAGGTCAAATAAGATGAAGTCAGTGTAATATTTAAAAAAATAAAATATTTTTTATAAAGTAAAAAATAACTTTGAGGTTAAATTAATTGGTAATTGAGGGATATACCAAGCTAGCTAGCTATATACAGTGCGTCCGGAAAAAGTATCCACAGCACATTTTGTTTCCAGGATTATTCCAAAATGGATTTAATTCATTTTTTCCTCAAAATTCTACACACAATACCCTACAATGATGGTGTGAAACATTTGTTTGAATTCTTTGTTGCTCAGGTGCATCTTGTTTCTTCTGATCATTTACATTTAAATTTACTTTTATGGCATTTATCAGACGCCCTTATCCAGAGTGACTTACAAAAGTGCTTTGCTGTTCACTCAGAGAATATCCTTCACTAGTGGATGAGGCTAGAATCTAGAGATTCCTCACGCTTAGATCCTGTTGAACACAAATGTCTTTATGGAGTTAAATACTCCTGAAATAGATGAGTCTTCAGTCTGCGTTTGAAGACAGTGAGGACTGTTCGGACCCCCAGGGGAAGTTCATTCCACCATTTTGGTGCCAGAACAGAAAAGAGTCTGGATGTATGTTTTCCTTGCGTTCTGCGGGACGATGGGTCAAGCTGTGCTGTATTTGAAACTCGAAGGGCTCTTGGTACAGCTTGAGTTTTGACCATTGCCATCATGTATGGGTGAGCTGGTCCATTTTTGGCTTTGTAGGTCAGCATGAAGGTTTTGAATCTGATATGGGCAGCTACAGGGAACCAATGAAGGGAACGCAGCAGAGGAGTTACACGACTGAATTTGGGAACACTGGAAACGAGCCACACTGATCATCCCTTAGATGCTTCTACAGCTTGATTTGACACCTGTGGTAAATTCAGTTGATTGGACATGATTTTGGAAAGAACACACCTGTTTGTATGAGGTCCCATACAGTGCATGCCAGACCACAAACCAATCTAAGGAAGTCTATGTAGAAGTCTGCAGACCTCTGAGACACAGATCTGGGCAAGGACACAGAAATATTTCTGCTTCATTGAAGGACCCAATGAGCACAGTTGCCTCCATCATCCATAACTGGAAGAAATTTGGAACCACCAGGACTCTTCTTTAAAGCTGGCTGACCAGCCAAACTGAGTGATCATGGTAGTAGGGCCTTAGTCAGGGAGGTGACCAAGAACCCAGTGGTCACTCTTACAGAGCTCCAAATAAATTCAAGTTTGTTAGATCACATTACGCAGGGCTAAAACACATGCATAAAAACGCAGGAGAAGAAAATGAAAAAAAAAAAATAAACATAAGGTAACATTTATAAGTATTTACACTGGGAGACAAGTCAGGGTTGAGGGGAAGATGACTGTACAGAGACATCCTTGATGATAACCTGCACCAGAGCACTCTGGACCTAGACTGGGATAAAAGTTTATCTTCCAAAAGGAAAACGACCATAATCATAACCAAGATAACAAAGGATTGGCTTTGAGACAACTCTACAAATGTCCTTGAGTGGCCCAGCCAGACCCCAGCCAGAACCTGATCGAACATCTCTGAAGATATCTAAAAATGACTGTGCACTGATGCTCCCCATCTAATCTGCTGAAGTTTTAGAGGTTCTGCAAAGAAGAATGGAAGAAACATCCCATAGAAAGGTACCAAGCATGTAACATCAAAGTCAAAAAGGCTGTAATTGCTGCCACAAAGAGCTTGAGCAAAGTATTGAGGCTGTGAACACTTAGGTGCGTGTTATATTTTTGTGGGGGGGTTTTTTAGTAAATTTGCAAAGATTTCAAACAAACTTTTCTCCCTTTGCCATTGTGGGGTACAGTGCGTAGATTTTGAAATGATGTGATTTTAACCCATTTTGGAACAAGGCTGTAACATAACAAAATGTGGAAAAGGTGATGTGCTATGAATAATTCCCAGGTGCACTGTACCATTGGTTATCAGGCCACATAAGCTAATGAAACAGCTTAATAATATGGGTATTATTGACAGTGACTGTCTATATGCATTCAAATAGAACTCTGTTTTAGTCTAAATCTTAAAATACAATATTAGCACTGCACACATCACCATTAGAGATTACTGTGTTACACTTATTTGTATACCTGTAGGCTTCCGAGCATGTGTCAAGAAATCTTTTCTGAAGACTCTATCAAGGCTTGCTTCATTAATGGTGAGTGACATCACTGATGATGTCTGAAGCCTCGCTGGTTTAGGAAGTGGTGTCAGCGTAATTACTGAACATACGTACATGAAACACAATGGATATTTTTTCTTAATAAAAATGAATAAAGTCACCATCACTCCAGTCTTCATAACCACAAACACAACACCATCTTTGGAAAACACTGCAAGAGTTTTAACTCATATCATATTGAATTTATTTATTTATACTTACAAGTTTTCGGACATTAATAGACCTCTATTACCATCACCCACATCAAAAACACATGACATTAATGAATGAACCACACAAAATCCAATTAAGGTGCTTTTATTTCTATTCTTGTTGATTTTTTTCATGCTGAAACTATTGCAAGACAGTCAAGAGGTCATCGTAAATAGTTAAAATGACAAAGGTTTTGAGCAGCAGGGGGGTTTGTTTGAAAATGAACCCTCGAGAGTTGAACCTTTTTTTTAACCATGGATGGAAAATTTTAAGGCTTCATGAGGCTTCATCTGGCCATCACTAGTAACTCATTAAGTGACCTGGAGGAGTCCATCCTGGTTTAAGGAGAGGGGATTCAAGATTCATAATCAATGCATCATGGGATCAGTGGGCATGCATGATTATTTTTGGTTGGTGATTGTGTATGATGTAATGTATTTACTAATTGTTATATATTAACATGTGAAACTATGTGTATCAATTCCAATAGTTTCACCCTTTTAATGGTATGTTTTATGTGCATCTCACAGTATATGAACAGCACCGTGAACAATGTGAGGGGGTGTAGAATGTAGAGAGGTGACATGACCTGATACTCTTTATGACTTGGTTTATAGACCTGTATGACATTTCAGTCATTGGTCTGTGTTTATCTCTGTTTCTAGAGTTTTGTCTGTCTCGTTTGTTTTGCATTGTCAGTTTGTCCGGATGTAAATGTGCAGTCGGTGCAAATAAAGGTGGAGAAAAAAGGAACTACTGCTGCTTGCTTCTGCACCAACTTTCCAACACCTTGCCAAACACTACCCATAGTGCACCTCATTCCCTTTATAAGGGACTGGGGACCACTTTATCACAAAGCTGAATGCAAATGTATCACACATATCAGAAACCCACTCAAACGACCGAAATATTGATTAGCTTAACACTCAAAAACAAAAAAGTATCAGCACATGCACTAATGCATCTGGCTAGAAACTGCTGGCATGAAACTGCTGCTCTGCAGCTCTGCTGTCAGATATTATTGGAGTGGAGTAGTGTATGTACCACACAGTGGAAAAGCGCCATTCAATTTTGGTTGCAGTTGAAACCTGCTGGAATGTAGTTCTCCAGGAGCAGGGTTGAAGACCACTAGTGTAGATGATTAAGGTGACAAACTGCTATATATATGTGTGTGTTTTCCTGCAGTTCATAAAGTGAACTCCTCCCACCCCCCTCGCCCCTGAACACCATCGTAAAGCCATCATGAAAGCTCACTGAATGGCGTTGTTTAGTTTAACAAATCAAACGCATGCGACCATTTAGAACATACTGCCCTGACTTCGTTTTTTTTCCCCAACATATAGAAATATTGCTGTGCCTCGTGTCCTGCCGCCAACATCATGAAAAATAGGGCCTGTGTCACAGCGCTAAATAAAGTCAGCAGGGAAGGCGGCCGGATGGAATTATGGGCCACTTCTGACTTTGCAGCTGCTTCCATGCCAAAAAGGTGTCAAGCCGATATTGATGGCAAAGGTGCCCACGAGAACCATGAATAGCAAATACAGTTTCTGCATTTATGCACTGGATTGGAATTACCACCAGGCAGGATGAGGATCTGTCGGCGTCCTGGGTGTGTTTTCATGCATCAGACTGTCAAGTTCCATTAGCCGGAGTTCTGTTATTGGGGCTGCGTCGATAAATCTGATCAAGCTGATAATGAAATGAATGAACAGCAATTGTAGCTTGGTGCTGAAGTGACGTTCTTTAACATTTCTTTTCCTTTTTCTGGCCTGGCTTTGGATAGACGCACGCATGGACGGAGATGACTGCGAGCTAACAAGCAAGCGGACTCTGTAAACAACGCAGTCATGCTCGAATAATTAGGGTAATCTATTAAAATATGCAAATGCGCTTAACTTCATTTTACAAGGCCATTTTAGATAAACAGTGCCTGTCCTCCCCTTGCATGCTCCACTGAAGACTGTGTGAGTGCTGTGCTGCTGAGTAAGTCGAGCGATTTATCTCACGGCTCACTCAGAAACGTCAATGGAAACACTGGGAAATCCGTTGTTTTTAATTGGAAGAACTCCTGAATGTCACACTTTGAAGACAATATGGCTTTTGTGTGGAAATGCAGTAACAGTTTCATCACTTTTGCCTTCAGCAATTCAAGCTTGGCTGACTACCCGAAGCACTCATACAAGTGCTACACACTCCCTCTTCTTGATGATCTCGACAGACATACACAAATGAGCCAAAACATTATGTCCACCCACAAAAGACCTTAAAACTTAGGAGGTAAGGAACTCTATTTCAGCCAGATACCTCCTGATCAGGATCAGGTGAGCAGTGAAGTGTGCTGTGGCCAATGCATATATCACCATAGGCCATTTCAACATGTCAGCATGGTAGAGCAGCACCTAACCAAGCCAGGAGAGGAAGCCATTGTGGCAATAAGTTGATTCTCGTAATCAATGTGTTGAATGTAATAGAAATGGGAAAATGTGAAGACCTGATTGCCTCTGACAAGGACCAAAATAGCTAAAGTGGGCTGGAGTATATATGCATGACAATGCTTATAGGGTGCTCCCTTCAGCAGGGGCGTGTACCTACTGACACATCATTTTCATTTACTGTGGAATTGATGGCAAAAGACTGCACTACCCCAAGGAAGAAGACAGACAAGTGAAGGGAATGTGGTGCTCTGGGCAATTTTCCACTGCGTAACTGAGTCCAGGCATTCATGTAGATGTAAATTTGACATGTGTCACCTAGCCAAACATCACTGCAGACCAGGTACACCCCTTCAGGGCAATAGTATTCCTCGATGGCAGGATAACATGTCACACTGCATATATACTGTTGGGGAATGATTTGAGGAACATCACGATGAGTTCCAGGTGTTGCTCTGTCCTCCAAATTTCAGATTCCTCCACAGCAGCTCCATCACTCCCATTAACTAACTCTTAAAGGAAATAAAGGATCAGCCAGTGAAAATTCAGGTGATACCTACAGTACCTGTTGAGTCTCTAGTGCCTCAGCAGGTTGGAGTTGTTTTGGCAGTAAACAAAAGGACAAACATGTTTGGGTCTACACTCGTGTAAAAATTAGGACATCCCATGAACACCTTTAATGACGTTGAGGGATGGAGCTGAGGAACATGATGAAAAATTCCATTGTTTCTTAGCTCAAACCAGTCAAGCATCTGTGGGATGTGCTAGAGGAACAAGTCGAATCCAGAGTGACTCTATCACTCTCAATAACACCTTTAACTCTTACCAAACTTAAAGAATCTTCCGCTGAACAACTTAGTGTCAGCTACTGTGGTCCTGTGCTCACTGTGGTCCTGTTGAGGCCTACAGTCATGTGTAAAAATTAGGACACCCCATGAGCACCAGAAAATAAAAATATGGACATTTAAGATTTAACAATTTATTTAACAAGGACAAAAAAACACCCCACGTGTATTACTACTTAATGTATTACTACTTAAAATATTTTGGAAATGATTAGACTATTGGGAGGAACTGGAGGAATCTGACTGGTATCACCACGTTGAGATCCAAAGAGGATTAGAATTAGGATTAGAACAATTAGAAATCAGCTGTTCTATTGCATTGAAAATCATTTACAAGTGGAGAACATTTATACAAACTGCCAATATGGCCAGATCAGACCTGATCCTAGCAAGAGCAGAAGAAAAGAAGAAAGAAATCTCCAACAATATGAAAAATGTCATCATGGAACCTGCAGGTAGCACGCAGCTACCATCGGAAAGAAATTGCTCAAGGTTGATTTTCATAGTAGTTGTGCAAGGAGGAACCTCATGCTGTCCAGAATATATCAGGATAAGGCTTAAATTTGCCAGAAAACACCTAGACCAAGACTAAGGCTTCTGGAACAATTTGGAAAGATTAAGAGTTTCATTATTTGGGCACAGTAAGAGTAGGCATATTGGGTGCAAACCAAACAGCAAGGATCTCATACCAACTGTGAAGCATGGTGGTGGAAGTATCATGGTTTGGGACTGCTTTGCTGCAGCACAGCCTGGAGAACTTTCCATCATAGAAACCACTATGAAATCTTCATTGTATCAGAGGGGGGTTGAGGAAAATGTAGCACCATCTGTACAAAGACTGTTGCTGAAACATCATATAGGTGAAAGAATTCTGCATGGAGGAGCAGGAAAATCTTCCGTCCGTGACGTCAGACTGGTAGACAGTTATACAATAACATTTTGCAATTATTTTAAATACATTTCTTCACTTTCATACATTTAGTTAAAAAGGTTTAAACATTTATCCATACGTATAAATATGTTTTTAAATATGTCCATGGGGTGTCCTAACTTTTGCACACAACTATATATCGTCTCCTTGAATGTCTCCAAGGATGATTCTTGCCTTGGATCATCATGTTCGAAGAAAAACACTGTGATGACATAGAACCTTTACCCGCAAAACTCATCTGGCACCTTTATTTTTAAAGTGTATAAGGCAGATGTTTCTAATAAAATGGCCACTGAAAGTAGGCACAACATAGGACTGGCAACTCCACAATGCAGCATATCCCGTCATCTTCATTTCAGCCCGGTTCCCTCCTAGTGTCTGCTGTGGTTTTCTGTGCTGTCTTTGAAGTGTGTCTCCTGCACCCCTCAGCCCACATGAAGACTGGAGCTGCCACTGCCAGTGACACAGATTCTGTCATCTCGGCTGGAGGCTACAACTCATGGCTGTAAAAAAATATGCAGTGGTTCGCTCACATATGGCAGCGCCTCACTATGTGTCGGCATCCCAGGGTCTTTTTGTATGTAGAAGATTGACCTTTCCCATTTCAGGCAATGTTTGAGGCTCTACACTTCTGGTTCTTGTCATGTAATCGATGACCAAGTGTGGGTTAAGTGTGTTTGATAACAGTCTTTTGCTGGGCCTATGATGCACTACCTTTCGTGAACCCAGTTGGCAAGAAGGCAGTCTGATGATACAGGCAACCCGCCACCCAGCATGATGGATGTTGAGGCAGATATGCTCTCAGAACAGACCGTGGAGAATAAAGCACTTCAGTGCTTGAAGCCTGTTGAGCATTTTTAAAAGTGAATAGTGATTATACAGTTAAACAAAGAGCAAAAATAATGGGTTAGATAGTGAAGTGCTTCAGAATGAGGTTCTCGACAAAGTGCTTTTTAAGATCAAATGATTAAGCTCTCCAGATTGTTGAGGCTCTCCAGTGGTTGGATATTTCATGCATAGTTTTCATTTAGTGTAAAGACAATGGAAGCTAATGGAACTGGCTAGCCTGACCTCATTTCCATACTCTGCTCTTGACCTCAGTTTAACTCATCATTAGCAATGTTTGCAATGTTCTGGTTGACAGTCCTTTAAAGGTGCCATTGGTACTGTGACATGCAATATGCTAACCCCCATGGGCTTCAGTGGGATGTTGAGTGGACTCCTGATTTTGTTCATCAACTAGTGAAAAGAAGTGGAAAAGGAAGGATGTCATTTTCCTATATGAGTCATTTGCCCTGAATCTTTTTCTTCAGCTGTGGTATATGAGTACAAATTGTCCATCAACTTTCATTAGGTCCCTTGAAGTGCCAGCCTGGTCTCATACATGTGTGACTAAAGAGCCATTTCAGAAATCATATGATGTACACTTTATAGGTCATTATAGATCTATTTTGTACTTAAGTACAAATTACTGACAAATTATTACAAAACCACTACTCAAAATAAACTTAACCATAAAATCTGGGCAATGGCGGCTAGACTCCAGCACTGTTTGCTGGTTGTCTTGCTCTAACAGACCTACTAAGCTTGATAATTGACAGGTGAGTTGGAGCAGGAAATTGGAAAACTGTGCAGGAATCCGCCCTCCAGCACTGGAAGCTTACTCTAACCCTAACCTTAACCTTAAACCTAAACCTAACCCTTATTCTAACTCTAACCTTAACCACTAAGCCTAATCCTAACCCTTATTCTAACCCTAATCTTAACCATAAACCTAAACCTAACCCTTACTCTGACCCTAACCTTCACCATAAAACCTAAACCTAACCCTTACTCTAACTCTAACCTTAACTACAAAACCTAAACCTAACCCTTACTCTAACTCTAACCTTAACTACAAAACCTAAACCTAACCCTTATTCTAACTCTAACATTAACCATTAAGCCTAATCCTACCCCTTATTCTAACCTTAACCTTAACCATTAAACATAAACCTAACCCTTACTCTAACCCTAACCTTAACCATAAAGCCTATATCAAAGCCTTTTCATAAGCCTAATCTTAACTGTAACAGTGAACATAGTTCATGATATGAACTTCTTTGGGTGCACTTTAGTATTATTTGTATTTTCTGAAATCTTGTTGGAAATGCAGCAGCTGAGCTGAGTTATACTTTTATTCCCTGCCACTTTTAGCAAAACACAAACACCCAGTCCAATCATTCAGTGATGTTTGTTAGGTTAACGTTTGCTATCACACATTTACCACAGCTGCAGGCTTCATGAGTGTCTTGCTAAGATGACCTTTTACAAGGTACCTATAAAAGGTCCACCAGAGAGTTCTCTACAGTTTGATATGAAGTTAATTTTGTCATTTAAGAGAGTCTAGACCACAAAAGTGAGAGTTTCATCTTACATTCCAAGTGGAATACATTACTGCACTCATCAAAATGTAGCAGGCATGGATGCAGTGTTCCTGCTTTAGGTGTAGTAAAACAGAGGCCGTTTGCATATGCTGACTTAAAAATGTGTGAGTGGTTGCACAGTCGCCCATTAAAAAGTTGTGTGTGAATGCTAGTGCTTTTACACTCAGCCTTTCATTTTTAGTGCTGTCAAGGTGGACACTAAAACATTAAGACAGTGATGTGGTATTTATAAAATGTAGACATTGGGATTATAACATATTTCCAAATAGTTTGTTGATACATGACCAGCACACCGAACATGGGCATTAACCCATGGCGATGACCACGGAAAAAACTCACTGCAAAGCCGTAAATACAAATGCCAGCACCTGGCCAAAGCTCTGCAAATGCATGGTTCTGCTCTACAAACTTAATGTGTGTTATGTCATTATGGCAGTTAAAACACTCAGAACTTGGGGGTTGATGGAGGATAAACCATCAAATCGGACTGGTCCACCATGACAGTTGAATAGAATAAAAAGCATGCTTGTCAGTATCACTGTAGCGCCCCCTTGGGGCAACACACAGAATACAGCTCATGCTTGTGTTCCATTATGAAATGCATCATGATATGTTTGAATGCAACTATGCACAAAACCCAGTCTGCATAGCTCACAGTGTCTATGTTTGTACCTTTGCAGGAATCCATTGATGCCTAATAGGCTTATGAGGCCAGTGTTGGTTTCTTGAGATTGAGAAAAGTGCTGTATAAATAAAACCACTTGCGAGTAATGGTATCTATCCATTGGCAGCACTTACACATATCAACCATAACATTTAGACCTAATACATTGTTACATAATATTGTGTAGGTCTTCCTTGTGGAGGCCTGGTCTTCACAAGACCTCCGAAGGAGAAGTTAGTAGCAGATCCTCTAAGTCCTATAAGTTGTGAGGTGGGGCCTCCATGGATCACATCAATTAGCTTTGTGCACCCAATACCCTACAGCCTGTTCACCAGTTGCCTTTCCTTTTTTGTTATGTTCTTTGGTAGATTGTACCTGGTCGATGTATAGATATAATCTGACCTGTAGTATTACTGAATCTGTACAGTTTGCAAAGGATATTGACTAAGACTCTATTTGCAGCATACAATGTTCTGTTACCATACAGGCTTTAATCACTGCAACTGATTCTTTCTAATTATGATCTCCGAATGTTATTTATAAATCAAACAAGAAACATAATTTACCTCACAAACATGCCTTTTTCTGGAAATGCGACCCTCATAAATACATATATTATAAAAAAAAAAACCTTATGATAAACTTGAAGCAGTCCATTTTACTTAATGAGCTTCCAGTGTATGGCATGAATAATGCATGCCGGCACTTCTGTTTCTCTTTCTCTCTGAGGGACCTGCAGATAATTTAATTACTTTTTGAAGAGACCAGACCCAAATAATGCAATTAGATTGCACAAGACTCTTGGAATGCTAAAGCTGTCATGGAGTCTTAATGCAGTGTGATCCCCTATCTAACACAAGTCCTTCCAACGAGGGCCAACTTGGAAGCATTATGGAATGAAACGATTTAGAGAAGCCCACGCACATCCGTCACCCACCACATGCACGTCTCCCACCCAGGATGTGAAGAGTTGCACTGTGGGCATGATGTGAGCCTGAGCTAACAAGGGTTTTTGTTGTTTTGCTTTCACGCTGTCTGAAGCTTCCCGAAGCACGCCGGTCAGTTGAATGTGCTTACACCAACAGGGAACAGACAACCCCTCTGCAGAAATAGGCCACAGGTTATGATTTCAATTTCTTTGAGGCCATGGCGGAATACTGGACAGGTTCCTGACCAAAAGTGGTGCTAGCATTGGGAGGAATTAATCTTCGTGACACTAAGCTAATGGATTTTGGGGCACATGGGCAGGAATGAAAAAAGAAACGAAGTCAGTACATATTTCCAAACTATGGTCTGTTTCACCTGTTAGAATAAAGCCGTGACGTCTAGTGATGTGCAGCCATCAGAACAAGCGTGCTCATATTCAGTATACCATATACACTCAAACAATATATACATATACACATATACAACAAACATGTACACAAAAAAAACACACCTGGAAGAAGTTGTTGGAATGAAATGAAACTGTATATCATTGCAGTCATCATTGTGTGGTCAGAGAGTAATCCAGTCACGAAATTCCAGCTGAATTAAATCCCAGTTTAAATGCCAAAGGAGCTTCCAGTGCATGTTTACTGCTCTGTCCTCATGTACATGCTCAAACTGCATACAGACTCTGACTGATCAGCCAGAGGAGGCAGGGCTAATGACACTATCACTGACCCAGATATTGGGTTAGAGAGGAAAACAAGAAGGGCAAGCTGTTTTTCAGAATTTCATAATAAGAGTCCTGAGAAGGGATAATACTGACACTTACATAAATAATAAAAATAATAAAGGAAAATCAAGTTGTTTTTGGTATATTATTTGTACCACTGTCATGTTTTTTGAAGAACTTATTATTATAAATATCCAATCTAATCTTTACAAATAACTCAAAATTATAGATTATAAATTATAGTATATTTTTGATCGCAAACATGGTCAAATGCATACAAATGTATACATTCTGTTAATATTTACATCTCAAATGAAGACAAATTTGGTGAATAAAAGTATATTAAACTACAAAAACATCTTACAAAATTAGTCTAATGTGTAATCCATGTGCCAGTTAAATTCACATGCCAGTAGTGCACATTGGCACAGAAGGCCTGATTAAATAGTTGTTATATAGTTATATCTGGGGAGATTTATTAAAGGTCACAGAAACCAATTCATTCATCAGATTGTTCAGATAAAAGGTGGTTATCTGAACCTCTATTCATGCTCTGCTTACCCACACCAATGGCTTTACAAGGAAAAGAATGTGACAGCAGTATTACAGCTAGCATAGAGAGCAAACGCTGGTGTCTAAACAGCTCGTCACGTCCACTTGAAAATTGCTCTGTAGCCTGCAAAGAAAACCAGAAGTGGAGGGATGAAGAGCGTTAGAGGTGGAGGACGGGGGATGAAGAAGAGGTGAAGAATTGCATTGCAAGAAGTGAGAAGAACAGGAATGGAGAACAGAAAGATAAACGAGTGAGTGAATGAGTGAGTGAGAGAGAGAGGGAGGGAGGGAGGGAGTGAGAGAAGTGAGTGAGCTTGCCTCTGGCCTTCTCGTAGCTCTTGCTGCCATCTCATGCTTCATTAGTTTTCAGCCATTATGAACAATATTTGTCATCCCCTGGCCCCCGGAGCTGTTAGTTTACAAGCCACCTGATAGAAATAAGTACAAGACTTCACATGGAATTACATGTGCCTTACTTTCACTCCCTTTTTCCTTTCCAAAGGCCATTTTCCCTCTTTTCACTCATTCTCCAGTAGGAAAGTCGGGTTGGTTTTCATTTATCGATGACTCTGGTGGCCAAGCTGCTGTACGTCTCATACAAAATTACACATTTTTTACTTGGCAACATTTGAGGGTCACTGTTCAAGACCCTGCTGCAATATAGACTATAGGGTATTAACTCTTAGAACCGCACTTTGCAAGCAGTTCCATGCCATTTTCAGGGCTTCATAATTCAGGATCAGAGTAACCTACAGACATGAAACACATCGCATTACTCTGGCTTACAGATCTCATCATAGTCTGATCAGTGATGAATCCAGTTCGGAAAAAACTGCTACAATTCACTCATTTGCAACTGAATTAAATCCCAGTTTAAATACCAAACATGCACCAAACAGTGCATGTTTACTGCTCTGTCAATGTGTACATACTCAACCTGCATACAGACTCTGACTGATCAGCCAGATGTGGTGGGGCTAATGACATCACTGACCCAGATATTGGGTTATAGATGAAAATGAGAAGGGAGGGGCTGTTTGCTCTGGTTTTTTTTCATAGTGTTCATGTTTCAGAATAAAAGTCCTGAGACGGGATAATACTTATACATAATAAATAACAAAAATAATAAAGGACATTCAGGTTGTTATTTCTTTTGGTTTGTTTGTTTTATTTGTATTTATCAAGTATTTTAAAGAATTTTATTATTTTAAAAATCTAATCATTACAAATAACTCATCAAACATATTGCATGTTCAGCTCAAAAAGACTCCAACAGTATTTCTGAGATGTGAGATGTGAGATGTCTTTTAGTTCTCATAAACAACACAAAAGTAAATGTTTGATCATAACATGGTCAAATTCATATTTTTGTATATGAAATATTTGTATTTTAACATTTTAAACTTGGATCTCCCGAAAATAAGTACATCAAACAACAAAAAACCCACTGTCCTGAGAAGGCTTTCTATTAGATTTTGGAATGCTCCTTTCAGGATTTGTTTGTGAGCTCAGGACCTCATCCCAAAAGTACTGGATGGGGCACAATCATTCCAGTGAACACAGTTCTGCTGCTCCACAACTCAATGCCAGGGGGCTTCTTACTCCTCTATCCCATACTTTGCATTAGGTATGGTGCCAATATGATAATGACTGCTACAGAAAGACCTATTCTATTGGCAATACTTCTCTACAATGACTACACCAGCTACGCCTGTGTGCATTTGCACATCTTTGTCAGCAATTAACTTAAATTAGCTAAATACATTCATTAGAAGTGGTATCCACAAGCATGTTCATGTATACTTCCCTGAAGCACTGGCAGAAGCATAAAGATCTTCCCTGCTGTCCTGATTATGTGCAGGAGTTTGGCTTGTTCTCGTGAGCTGGATTATCCAAATTCCAAAGCAGATGGTTATGGATGAACTGAGGATATGGATCTCCAGAGCCTGTGGCAGGTGGAATATCTTCAACTGCCTCAGGAAGAACATCCTTTGCTGTGCTGTTTTGGCTAAGAAGGCTGTATTGTCCTCTCAATGCAGATCCCTGGATATGAAGGTGGTTAGGAACCCGAGTGACTTTGAGCAAATGGCAAGTCCTTGGACTGAAATGAGCCAGAAAGCTTGTGAGAAGAAGCTATAAGGACTGATAAGTGGTGGTTTATGTTTTGTCCACAGTTTCATTTCTTTTAGGGTCACCACCCATCAAGGTTTCTGGATATCTGTCCAGGTGTCCAGTTTTGAATGCCATTAGTCTGGTGTTTGTAACAATCGCTTAAATTGTCAGAGCATACCAAGGAAATAGCATCATGGCATTGTCCATTCCAAACAGGCCCTTAATTTTGGCCACTTCACACTTTGTCTCATTTTCTTGAGCCAATTGAATTTAATTGGAATTTCATCAAATCATTTGAATAAGGAACAGAAAAAAATATGCGTAATATGCCAATCGCCTGCTTCCCACCACCATGGAATCTCATAGTAGGACTGTTAGACCTAATCATCATCATACGGTAGTTTTTTCATCTTTTGACCTGATTTGTGACCTGAACTGAAGGCCTAGAGAATAGCTAACAGTTGCCGTACTGGTGGATCAATATGGTATTCAATGATTTTGGCCAGCATGGCAAACAGATGACCAAAACTAAAGTCCAAAGTGGCATGGAGAGTGAGAAAACGAATGGTTCCAATTCTTCGTGTTTTTGGTGGAGTGTATGGGGCAGCGGGTAATGGAATTTAAGTCCTGCAGGGAACACGGCTTCTCATCGTCATTGATTTCTTTATGATAGATTTATAAATCAGATAATTGCCCCCCATGGAGGCAGCTCTGGGTTTATTTTCATCCTCCAAATGTGTCATATGGAGAAAAAACAATTGATCAGAATATGATAACAGATGGCCGCCAACTGTTCATAGTATTCTGCAGCCTGCGTCAGAACATGCCAGGGCACGCAACAGACAATCAATAAGACGGAAAAAAGCCCATTATGACTTCAGACTGTTAGATGATCTACTTTGCGAGTGTATCTTCCTCCCCTGCAAATTGATTGAGAAATTCAATTAAACTTGTCGCTTGGAGATGTTTACGCCTTTGTGAAAATGTATCTGTTAGGACGTTGACTTTTTTCCTACAGGATTTATGCCTTTCCCAATACTTTATGTTTTCCGATACAGTGACAACGATTTGATTCGGTTCCTGATCCAGTGTGCTTAACGTTGCACTAGCAGAGATAAAGAGATATTATTACTGGTGTCATCGCCTCAACGCTGCTGACAATAATCCCCTGACTTTGTAATTTAGCCAGAGGTGGTTATTAGCTCATAATGCCAGTGTAATCTCAGCAACTGGACGTATAGGTGTGTCTCCTCCCCGCCATTATCTCGGAGTCCTGTATCCGAGTTGGAAGCAGGATGGAATTAAGGGCATTATTAAAAAGCTTTATTCATGGCCATAATGAAATTGCGCTCGTGCTCAGCGACGTGGACGTCTGCTCAGGATAATCTCATTCTCTCACTGAAGCGTGAACTTGCCTGGAGGGTTACCGGGCCTCAGCATAAAATGAAGATTTCAAAAATGGAAGGATTTTGTTGTTGGTTTGAACAGCATTCACTTTTCCACATTCCACAAATCCAAATTGCCAGACCTCTGACTGGACAAATTCCAAAGGAGAATTCGGCTGCAGATTCTCACATATGATAAGATCATTAATACCACTAATATAAACTGCCTGGCCAGAAAAAGGTCACCACCTGGATTAACTAAGCAAATAGGTAAGAGCCTCCCATTAGATAATTACTGCATAGGTGATTGATTCAGCTGGTAACAAGATATTTCAGCTGGCAACTTCTTCAGGGTAAGGAGAGAGGCAGCTGAAGTGTTGCACCCATCATGCCTAGTGCATACCGTACAAGCCTGTTGGGGGCAGTGCTATGATCTGGGGTTGCAGCAGTTGGTCAGATCTATGTTCAGTAACATTATGTGTCCAAAGAATGAGGTCAGCTGACTCCCTGAATATCATGAATGAGCAGGTTATCCCATCAATGGCATGGATATATTCCAACATGACAATGCCAGGATTCACTGGGCTCAAATTGTGAAAGAGAGGTTCAGGGAGCATGAGACATCATTTTCGCACATGGATTGGCCACCACAGGGTCCAGACCTGAACCATAATGAGAATCTTTGCGCAGTGGTCCAAATCTCCCATCATCAATACAAGATCTTGGGGAAACATGAATGCAACTCTGGACTGACACAAATGTTGTGACATTGCAGAAGCCTGTGGAAATGATGCCACAGCAAATGCATACCAATCAAAGCTAAAGACGGTTCAACTATATATACAGTCAACTAGTATAATAGTCTCTATACACTAATCAGCCATTACATTATGACCACCTCCTTTGTCTACACTCATTGTCCATTTTATCAGCTCCAGGATAGGATAGGATAGAACTCCACCATGCAGGAGCAATTTTTATTTCTGTAATGTCACTGCATACATTGTTATCCTCCTTTCACCCGGATCTTCAATGGTCAGGACTCAACAGGACCACCACAAAGTAGGTATTATGGCATCTACTGTATAGGTGTTACCATAAAAGTGTTATTCTAATCAAATACCAAAGGCTGTTTCTTTTATTACTCTGGCAATTTAATAGAAGGAACAAAAGCCAAGCCAAGAACACAGCTTTTGAGCTGCCACTTCCGAAACAAGAACAATGGTTCATTCTGATAGAGCCTCTAATTAAGTGATTGCACTCATTTTATGGTCTCTTAATACGACGTTAACATGCAGATCTTGGCATCTTATTTGCATCTTTAATCAGGGTTCTCATGGGGCTGGTCTGATCATCTTAAGCCAGGTTTAACATTTCTGTCACATCTAAGCTCTTTGAATTGACATTGAGGGCATTTAGCAAACACCTATTCAGAATGACTTGTAAAATGTTTTATTGTCACTCTGAAAAGGCAAGCTTGTGAGAAAAGGCTTACTCCTACCGATGCTCCTCATGGTTAAGTATTATAGTGATTTATTCTAACAAATATTTACAAATATGTGAAGAGAAATTAATTATGGGCAGCTTAATTGGATATCCCTTGACAAGGTAACACTCACCATTGTGTACATTTTTCTTAAGAACTCTAAGCTAATACATTTATACTGAAAAACAAAAAATATTAAAAAAATCTAACTGACTACATTTTTAAAACAAAATTGTTGTCCCAAGTTAGCAATGAGGCTAATTAAGCAAACATAAATGAAGCTCTTTAAATCAGATTAGTTGTGGACTCAAGGGTACTCAAGGGTACTTCGGTCAGGTCCTGCCAGTTGAGGGAATCAAACCAGCAGCCTTGCAGTCATAAGGCAAGGCCCCTAACCACCAGGCCACGCCCCTAACCACCAGGCCAAGGCTGCCCCACAAGTCTGCACTGCCTTGTATTAAGTGGTGCTCTGTACAGGCTGCAGCCGCACTCAAGCCACCTGAGAGCACTTGGCAAGGCTGCTTGAGGTCCTCGTCGGGGTTACAGACCCTGGGCTGTGGAGTGGCTAAAGCCGCCACAAAGGGTCCAAGTGCAGCACAGAATTTGGACCTGGACAGCAGCTTAAAATAGCATATTTTCATGAAGACAGTTGCCCTAAATGTAGCTCACAAAAATGAGTAATGATGTGTTTCTAACATGCAAAAGGAGTTAAATTCTATCTGATGTACTCTGGGTTGTGCTTCCTATTCTTTGCTTTTCTGAGGAACAGGGCTGTCACTAGAGATTAATGATTGGGGAGCTAAGCTTTAACCAGGGGTAAGTCTAGGGGTAATTGCCTCATAGCAGCAAATTTCTTTGACGAGGTACAGATTAAGCAAAGCTACAATGTCACTTACAATAGCAGGTTCCAAATACGCTCAAAATGCTGAAAGCTGCATTTTGACTGGTTGAGTATTCTAGCCAACCATATTCTCAAACCAGCAGTACTGCAATGCCCTGTTCTGCCCTGTCCAATACTGTCTTGAGGGTAGCAACTCAACTTTACCTTCCAGGGTCCACTGTCTTTGTCACCTTAATAATCAGTGTAACCTGTGGAAGGAGTAGCTACTTGATTCCTCCCTCTCACTGTGTCTGCTCCATCTCCTCCTCTACTTCATTGAAACCTGCCCTACTCGTTGCACCACCTGCATGGATATTACTGCACTTTATGTAAAGAGTACTATTTATTACACTTCTGGTTAGATGTTAGAATCTAATCTGATCTGATTTTCCATCTCTGTTCTCCTTCCTTTCTCTCACTCATACAGTTTGCATGTGGACCCTTTTCTCTGTCTGGCTCACCTTCTGCATGACCCTTTAAGATGATTTCAAACATTAAATTACCATTAAAAGAGTGGAAACCTAATGTCTTTTTCCTTCTTGCTAAATTGATTACTTTGTGGAAGACAAGGAAAAATGTATCAGTTTAAGTCTCGTATGAATAACAGTCAAATTCACAATTTCTTTATTATTAACCTCAAACCGGCTTCTTCAATCAAATCAGGGTTAGTCTGCTCTGTATTTTTTCTCCCTCTGCTTTTCTGCCTTGAGTAAACAGCATTTTAATCAAGAGCCAATTAAAATGAATTAGAATATTTCCTTTTAACTGTAAAAATCTTCTCACCTGACTGGCCTTTGGAGCTGCCGTCTGAATATCCATCTACAGGTAGAAAAACAAAACTAACTCATGTATACAAGTATCTGTAAAACACCCAGTATTAAATCAAATGTATACATCAATTCAGTCTGCCCTAAACACTGCAGAACATTTGAACTGACTTTTTCAGCAGGTTTACTTCACCTTCATCAATAACCAGTTTTCTGCTGCTTCCATCATGCTGCTTCCCCTAGTGCATCAGTGGCTTTTCAATTTGGATAATTAAAGATTTTAACTGGTATTCAATTAACGTTTTTTTTATTTATTTATTTATTTATTTTTGTCTTGAAATGGCACTCGCCTTCAGGAAACTCCACTCATAAACACGTCTGTATTCTTTGAACAAAGCAATACAGACCGACAGACAGCGGCGTCAAAGGGACATGCAGCAGCAGCAGCAGCTCCCCCAGGCTGAGGAACAGTCTAACTATTCTTTCTTTCTTTGGAGGAACTTCTACATCTCAAACTTTATAATGCTCAGTTTGGCACGAGTTACTTCTGCAATATGTTAATTCTTCATTTCGATTAATTTTTACAGAGCGTTTGCAGTTTGAACACAATAGATCTCTCAATTATGATTGAAAGTGCCTTTGCATCTAGAATAATGACATAGCAAACTTAATGCATCATATTATAAGGGTGTTAATCAAATCTCAAGGCACAAATCTTACTGTATGGCTGTGTTTTGACTTATTTCTCTAAAATATTAATATTATATATTAAATTGTATTACATATATAGCATAGGGCATGGTTCCTCAACCTTGGGCGGGCACCACCAGAGGGCCATGAAGCACTCTCTAGTGGTCCTCAGGGCCATCCTCAGGGAGAACCATTGGTCCATGGGCCAGCAATGTCACTTTCAATCATAAATGTCTATAATAGTAAAAACGGAAAGATCCATTGTCTTCAATATATTAATATTGTATAAGCATTAAAAACAATGCACAAATGATATACAAACAAAAATTACAAATTGAAGAATAATGGAAGTAGGTTTCAGACTGTGCAGCCATGGGTGCCTGATGCAGACAGTTAGTGAACCAGAGATGTAGAAGTTTCTTAAATGAAGGTACGTAGAATGGTGACTGACTACAGAGTGGCTACTGTTCAGGCCCTAATTGTCACCATTTCAATGTCAATGGAGAAACGAAAGGCAACAGTTTTACATAAGAAGTTGTGTGGAACATTATGTTTTCTAGTTATAAATAGATAGGCCGTGAGGTAGAAAAGGTTGAGACACCCTGGACTAGTGCATCCCCTCTGAAGATGGGCCTGCAGACCACAAGCTCACAGGTGGTCAGCAGCCTACAGGTTGAGAGAAGGTCATTTGTCTGCATTTTGAATGGTCAGTTTTAAACTGTTTTAGGGATAGCAACACCGCATCACCCCAGACATGGAAGGAGAGAGCCTATTATACCCCCAAGGCCAAATGCCACCCTCGAGAGACTGCAAATGTGTGGGACTAGCTTGGGCTTGTTGAAAAGGGGCAACCCTGGCTCAGATGAATTCCGTTTTCAGCAATTACATATGTTGGAAAATGCAAGTCCACTAATGCCAACAACAGACCACTATGATCACTCAGGATCCAGTGTTCGAAACAACGCAATGCAGTAATAAATAGACTGCACATTGAATAAATGCTAACATTAGCCTGTAAGCCAATATAAGACATTCTGTGACACATCAACAGTAAGAAGTTGGCATGTGCTCCTGTAGTTCCAGCGTACAGCAGTAAGGCATCTATCACCACACACCCCAACGACAACAGCTCTGCTTGTGGAATGAAGGGCTTTGGCAGGTGAGATGAGTCATTGCAGGGGGTTCGGGACTAGAGACAGCCCCCACCATTTCTGCCACGCTTTAAGGGAGCATGTGAAAAAGCTCCTCCAGGTGGGCTGTGCAGTTCTGCAGGGGATGGTGTGGTTTTATTAAAAGCCTCCTAATGGTCTGACCCTATAAAGCTCGGTTTTATAATAACCCTTATGCTGTGAAGTGGCATTAGGGACAAGTTACGGCACCCTATGGAGGAAATGTAATTTTTCATATACAGAGCGAACAAGTTGGGGAGAAAGCTGAACCACATCGCTATCTAAACATCAGCACAGCACGGCTTCACTGCTTAGAGAAGCATCGCACTGCTGGGTTTCAGGTGTAAAGATTTAGCGTGCAATATCTTATCTTCTGGGTCTCATTGTAGTGCTTCTGAGCTTTCTGGTTCTTACTTGGAGAAGCTGTGTTGGCTTCTTCTTCGCAGGGTGCTGTATGCTGGCTAGCAAGAAGTAACTCTTAAATCATGCCTCCGGCAGAATTTACCTCATACAGCGAGGTGGTGGAAAAGTACCTTTAGAGTTGCATTTCTAAGTTCAAGTTCAAACAGCTGAAGCTGAAGATCCAACAGAACTTGCTTCAGTTACCTCATTCTTAAGTGGTAGCTGATAATGCTAAGTATGAAGGAGAACAAAGGGCAGCACCGTGTAGCTCACAATAGAATTTAACAACCTGAAATTTTGGTTAACTTTAGTTTTGAGGCTTCTATAGTATTTCAGGTTATTAGCATCAGGTCCACTCTTATACACCAGCCCAAATATCGGCCACATTGGGGTCATGTTCAATTCCTCTCTCTCCACTAGCCAGTCGATTGGAGAAAATTCCAAGGAATTCCCAAGAAATTCCCAATTTACCCCAATCCATGTACTTAGGAAATGAGGGGAGTTAGGCATAATTGTTTGGGCCAGCAAATGATGGGTGCCCCTACACTACTTGGAGAAGTTGTGTTACTATTTTCCTGGAAGCATTTGGAATGAAGTCCAGCAAGAAGTATCAAGCAGGCATCCAGTGATCAGTGTATTTGTAGTTCAAAAATGAAACAATCCTCATTGAACACATTCTAACTCAGTAAATGATCTGAAACCCTGGAGTTCATTTATTAATGGTCTTAAAGAGTGATAATTCACCTTTTAACCGTGAAGCCTGGCACACAGAGAAGAAGGCTGATGAATGAACAACATGTAAATCGTCCCCATCATGCCTAAAGCTTTTATTTCCAAATGTGGAACTTTAGCTGGAAAAAAGTAACTTTCAAGGAATGAAGTGTAAGAATGATTTAAAACAAAGACAAAATACACAAGTCAGTAACAAAATCAAGTGGAGTAAATAATCTGAAATATCCAAATCAATACTCAGATCAGTGTCACATATTTATAGACTGTTGCTCAGAAATGCAGTTTTAACATTACTGACTATTTTTTAAATTGTGATCAAATGAAAAGTTGATCATTTGATTATTTAGGGTCTTAAAATTGATTATATTTTCGGGTACTAATGTAGTTGCATGTTTTTAAAGATATTCATGTCCCGCTCGCCCTCACACACATATTTCTCAGCTGAACGCAAACCATCATTCATCTACAAGGTGACTTTTTGCAAAAACGTCCAAAAGGTCTTCCTGAACATACTGTAGGATGACCAGACATTGTTTTTGTGCATTTACATGTACTCAGATTACTTCCCAACACCTTTTAAGCTAGTTTCAGCTTCTGGTGGACAGGTTAAAAGCATACTTTGGCCTGGAGATTCTTCGGGTGGGAGACAATTCAGCAGCACTGCTGTGTCGATTCACTCATACCAGTGCAACACACACTAACACACCACCACCACGTCAGTGTCACTGCAGTGCTGAGAATGACACATCACCAGTATAAGACCTGCTGTGGGGTCCTGTGGATGTAACGTCAGAGACAGAAGCTCGACTGTTGCTGCACAGCTTGTGCTGGTCATCCTCTAGTCCTTCAACACTGCCCACAGGACACTGTTGGCTGGATTATTCTCAGCTCAGCAGTGACAATGAGGGGTTTAAAAATCCCAAAAGCACTGCTGTGTCTGATCCACTCATACCCGGGCAATACACACTAAACTGGACCTTTTCTTATCATGGATATTTTTCCATAAAGGATCCTAAAATGGAATCACACCTAATCACACTGGTATACTGGAAGATGTTCCAGTGGAGTTCTTTAGGCAACCCAACTTCTTCCTGGGAGGTACTTTTACTGCAGTCATTATTTCACAGAAGTAACAATACTGCTACTGTGAGTAATGGGTTCGAGCTACTCCACACACCTCTGGCCACCCTCCAGAATGAATAGCAATGAACTGTACGTCATTGACAGCATGGTCCAGACCCTGCAGAGGTCCAGCATATAAAAGCAATCAGATCATTAGATGTCAGGCAGAGTCTGGACAGGCGTTCGCCAAGGTAAGAGCAGTGTTATGGCCCTGCGAAGCAATATTTACCATCTAGAGTGCTCTTTATAAGCGAGCTGTAACTCTGAGATGTGGTCAGACAGCCTGAGCAAGTGGCTTTCAGTGACGCTCATCACGGCCAGTGATTGATGACCAGCATGGAGTCGTGCAGGCAGCATCTTTCTCTCCTCTCTCACCCTCTCTCTCTCTCTCTCTCTCTTTCTTCCCCTCCCTCCATTATCTCGTTCTCTTTAGATGTACTAGCTAGTATACCTCTCTCTCTTCCATTGTCACTACCCCAACATGTTCCCCCTCTGTATATCCTTCTATCGCTCTCTTTCTGTCCTCTCCTCTCTCACTCTTGTTCTCCCCCTCCAGATCCTTCCCTTCTCATTCTCATTCTTTCTTGCTCACTATGCCTCTCTCTTGATCTCCCCTCCCCTGTCGCTTCCCCTCTGCGCTCTCTCTCTCGCTCCCCTGCTTCCTCCCTTTCCATCCTTCCCTCCCTTCCTCTCCTCTTCCTTCTGACACTTGCTATCCCACCGCCCCCCTCCCTTTTTCACTCCCGCTCTCTCTCTCTCTAAGATGTTATTCTCCAGTGTGTGTTTACTCCCCTGATTTACTGTTGTTCTCTCTCTCTCTCTCTCTCTCTCTCTCTCTCTCTCTCTCTCTCTTTCTCTCTCTCTCTCTCTCTCACTGCTTCACTGTTCAGTACAGCCTGGTGTATTAGTGAGCCTCACCCTGAGCACACACACTCATGATCCTGTTGAAATTACCCTGCGGCTGCTGAACAAACACTACCACCTGTTACGCTTTTGTCAAATGTCATTTTCCCCTCAAAAACAAAGTACTAATGTACTGCTCTACTGCCGCCTTACTTCTGCATTTCATTATTCAGTCGCTTTCTTAAAGATTATTGCAGCACCATCACCAACTACAGTATTTATACTAATGCAAAAAAAATGTCAATGTTCCAGTATCTAACAGATTGTCTTCCCCGGACAGTAGCAACAGTTACTCAAAAAATTAAGCACAATACGCTCTATTAATAGCCTTGATTTCAGAAAAATTATGAATAGCTAGGTGTCCTATTACTTTTGACTATGTTGTTTATATTGTAAGTGGTACTCAAGTCTTTAATATCAATATCAAAAAAGTAGCCTCATTTGGACACATTTAGTCAAGTTTGTCCAAACTTTTGACTGGTACTGTATTTTGAAATATACATCCAATACTTAATTAAATACAGTGATTTAAAAAGTATTTTCAAAATTTTGTTTTTGTCACACCTAAATGTTTCAGATTATCAAAAAAAAACAACAGCAATAATATCAGACAAAGATAATGGAGTGAATACAAAATGTAGTTTTAAAGGATGCTTTCGTTTATTATGGGAAAAAAGCTATCCACACTAATCCTGACCCTATGTCAAAAAATATTTCCTCCCATATCTGTGATTAACCACAACTAGCCACTGATCTGTAGAATCAAGAAATCTGTCTGACAACGTGAACATAAAAACATCTCAAAAATTCAAGAACAGAAATCATTGATATCTATCAGTCTGAAAAAAGTGACAAAGCCATTCCTAAAGCTTTACGAACACCAGTGTGCACAAATGGAGAAAACATGGAACAGTGGTGAACCTTCTTAGGAGTGGCTGGCCTATCAAATGTACTCAAAGAGCACATTGACAATTCATCCAGGAGGTCACAAGGACCCAAAACAACAGCTAAAGCACTACAGGCCTCACTTGCTTCTGTTATTCTGTGGACTGAGACAAAAGTGGAATATTTTAGAAGGTGTGCATCCCATGACATCTGGTATAAAATTAAGACAGCACTTCAGAAACAGAACATCAGATAGTCATCAACAGACAACAGATAGTCAAACATGGTGGTGGTAGTGTGATGGTCTGGGGTTGCTTTGCTGCTTCAGCACCTGGATGAGTGGGCCAGATGACTTGATTGCAGTTGTTGCCACCAAGGGTTATTGCCACAACCAGTTAAGTGTATTTACTTTTTCACAGTGGACCAGGTTGGTTTGGATAGCTTTGTTCCAAACAAATGTGATGTGTAATAAATGAGTTTTTCTGAAAAACTGCATATTTTATTAACTCAGATTATTTTGATCTGATATTGAATTATGTCAAAAAAAAAATACAGGGGACAAATACTTTTTCACAGCACTGAATGTGCATATTTGTCCATATATCAGTATTCCTCTATGTGTTTAATTAGGAGGAAAAGTTGTCCCCCTGCACATTAAGGAGCTTTCTGAATTTGACAGTATATATTTGGCCTCTGAACAGGAGCTGTGGCCCCTTTGGGTTTCCAGTGATTAGGGCATGACTGCTTAGTTGAGTCAGTGAAGAGGGACCCATTCAAAGCTCATTACTGACCAGGTTGGACCCCATCTTCTCTATGACTTAACACACACGTTAAGTCATACAAAGGTTGATGGTGTCACTGTCAGGGGTGTTGCCAGCTCATTGTCTTTCTGTGGGTATGGACACAGGTCTAAAAAAGAAGAAGAAGGGCTTCTCTCAGCTGGACATGTGGCAGGTAATCGTTGCTAGATTGCAGAGGCCTGGCACGATTCTCTGGGGTCAGGCCGCTGCTACAGAGAGGGTAAAGGGAGGAAACCTTTGTCCAGTCGTTGATAGAAGTTCTCCGAAATGAGGTGAGGGTCGGTGGGACCCTAATGAAAAATTAAAGAATGGGGAGCTGGTGTAGGATCTGAAGGGGGCCACTCGGGGGGCAGTTGTCTCTTTAATTACCGCGCAGAGCAGTTTCACTGTTGCATTTGGGGGAAAGCCGAGATTGAGGTTATGTTCAATTTGCCCTCACTGTGCTGCGGAGTGGACTGGACTACAGTACCCAGGGGATGCCGCTCTGGTTTTAATTAATGTGAGGTGTGTTGAGCCCGGTGTCGAAGCGTGGGTACAATGCACAAGCCCCCATTCATTTACAGAACATCATCTTCATTTGAAGGTCCCATCACAAACAGGTTAAAGAGGAAATGTTACAGCCTTAAGGACCCTATTAAGTCTATACATCCACAAACATGCTTTTTCATTCATTTCATTTTATATATATTTTGTTAGGCTGGGAATGGTCACACTTTTACATCACTAAAAGTGCTTTTTGACCATAAGAACTCAGGTTCCTCAAATGGTTCCATTTGGGCTTAAAAGAACCTTGGTGATTTCAGTGTGGAGCCTGATCCACATTGGTGGAAAAGCACTATTTAAGTACCTCTTAGAACTGTGCAGGTAGTTTGTCATTTTTTAGGCTTCATATCTCCGGATCAGAGTAACCTACATATATGACACCAACCCAAGACTTACCCATAGTGGACTCATGAGTCCCAAGCTTGGAAAACCTCTCAAATTCACTCTTTAATCTCGGTTTAAATGCTAAGGGTGCCATCCAGTGCACGCTTCCTGATCTGTCTACATGTGCACAGGCAACCTGCATGCAGACCCTGACTGATCTGCAAGAAGGGGTGAGATATTGGGTTATCAACATTAGACATTTAGGATGTTGATGAGCTTGTGTTTCTTTCCGTCAGACTTTACACCTAGAAGATGGACCAACTAAGTAGGATTGTCTAGTAGAGTGGACAGTGAGTGGACACAATGTTTAAACACCCCAGCAGCACTGCTGTGTCTGATCCACTCATATCAGTGCAACAAACCACTAGCACACCACCACCACAGAACTACAAAGTGCTCCTGTGTGCTAAGTGGAGCTGAAAAATGGAAAGTGAGAGAAGAAACACAGATTGATTGGTTGATCGGTTTAACATCTCGTGTATGTTATGCTGTTTTATTTTAAACCTCACGTATCCGTAATAGTATAATGTACTCTCGCAAGCAGGGGCGTTAGTTTTGGAGAAGACTAATACAGTTTTTTTGACATCTCGTGAATTTGTCTTAGTATTTGGATAACTAGACATCCTTTAATGCACTAATCTGCTCTTGTGTAAAGTAAGCAGTGGATAGCTGGGAGAGTTCATGCTTAACCATCCTCACATTGGTAAAAAGATGGTTCAACCTGGCATCACCATCGCTGATAATTAACCAGCTGTGTCGAGTTGGGGAAAGGAGTGTAAGAAGCTTGAGGGGTTTTTGGTATGCCAACACACGGGTGTCGTAAAAGGCCTAACAGTGCGTATTAAGACTATTAGTGTAATCCCCTGTCTCCTCGTGGCTTCATGGAGCATTGATCCTCCAAAATAGAGTATGGATCCCCTTTTATCCACTGGCTCACACAGCTCTGTATAACCTCATAAGCACCAACCACCCTTCAGACAAGAACGGTACAGGATTGAGATGCCATGGACAGGTTTATAATCAATAATTATATCCTAACAAATAATTAGCATTATACAAGAGGACGAAAGGACTCTGCAGAGTTTGTGTACACTAATATTTCAATAGCTTATTTACATAAAGGGGATCTCTTTATTCGGCCTCTTTGGGTCCACTAGGCCGTCAGTCTTTAATCTAATAAGCAGTGGTTAGCCTGAGCTGGTACGAGACCCACTGAACCTCAGCATGCTAACAAAACCCTCTTGTCTTCTCGGTCCCTGTGGACAAGAGGGAGAGTGGTAGAGAATCCGCCATGCCAAAACGGGGCTCGTTGCAGGAATTGATTAGCATTTAGATTGTATCGGCCCCTGATTCAGAAGAGAGGAAGGGCAGCGTTGGCTTGAAAGCAACATTTTAGAAGGTTTTGAAAATTGTCAGTAAACGGATGCAATTACATGCAACTCTGTTTCTTCTTCCCCGTTCATTCCTCGCAGTTTGTGCAATTTTCCTAAAGCCCATTATATTTCTGTAACTTCTCCAGGCTGAATGGAAGGCAGGGTGTGTGATCTAAATGACCCTACAAACGGCCGTTTTGAAAACCCTGATTAGCAATCTGTGCACATCATTACAAGGCCCTCGATAAGACTCTTACATGGCCACTTAGAGCAGCTTGATTCATTAATTGAGTCGGTATTTGTTATTAATTTTACCCTCCTGTTACAGTGATAAATAGGAATGGGAGTGAATGCTAATGAGGATTATCCAGGAAGGAGGTTCATTCACATTTAGAAATCTGATCTGTATCTTGCAGAGCAGTGGATATAAGAAAAGTCCCAAAGGTACTTGAGGAATCTCGCTCGTAAAGGGGTTGAAAAAACTCCAAATGGCAGATATGGTGCTCAAGTTAACCATCTGATCTCATTAGACTGCTTCCCTTCTTGGTTGGCAGGTTAATTTTCAGCTAGTGCCCCACCTCTGTCATTTCTGACTGATTCTTTTACGATGTTAAATCTCATTTTCTCAACGTAAATAACAACATAATTTACATTTACATTTATATTTATGACATTTAGCAGACGCCCTTATCCAGAGCGACTTACAAAAGTGCTTTGCTGTTCACTCAGAAAATCAATGGGTTTATTTCTTACAAATCCTCCCAAATTATTTCTGCTTCTGTTGTGACAAGAACAATTTAGCTGTGCATGTTAGATTGCAAGCATGTGTATTTTCACAAGCAACATTTTATTTTCTCCTAATTTCCCCCCAAATTCGGAGATGCCCATTAAGACTCTACCCCCATCACGTAAGATGCTCCTGATGGCATCTGATCTGGTGAAGACAAGCACATGCTTCCTCCGATACATTCAAACTGCCACCATTACATCATTGATGGGCAGCCATAAGCACTCAGAGGAAAGCCAGGTCCCTGGTTTTGATACCCAGATCAAAACCCCCTGTAAGGGCACTGGGTGTGATGTGGGGAGAGAGCACCATCTACCCAATTTTGCTCTCAGACTCCAGCTGCCCCGGCATGAAGTTGGATTTGAACCTGTGATCATCAGATCATAGTACTAGCACATTAAATCACTGAGCCATTTTGAGCTCAACTGTATCTTTACAGCATTTTTTTGTTTGTTTGTTTTATTGTTGATCAGTATGGCTTGTGTAAGTCTGTAATAAATACAGAATATAAGGCAGTTTGCCTTTTTATATTTCAATTATGGACAAGAAAAACATTATTATGGCAAACTTTCTTTTTTGATGTAATGATATTCTGATTTCTTGAGATGCACTATGTTCTAATCATGTTTTATATGGTACTAAAACATTATTTGATTCATACCAAACCATGGCTATATAGAATAATTTGTTATAAGTTGTTTAAAGATCCACCTACAAAAGTGTTCAAGTGGTTTTTGAAACCAGATAACATGCAAGTCATGCTATAATGCTATAATAACACATTTTACGTCCCTAACAGTTCAAAACTCCAATCCAATCCCACACTTAATAAACAAAAGCACTTTCACTGAAGTGATACCAAGAGGTCATTCCTCTAAAATCGTTCATTGGATGGTTCTCTGAGGAACCATGGTTATAAATGAGATGTGCAATTGTGAAGAACAGCCTTAAACTCCACACCTCCTTGAAACCTTCATATGATTTAAAAGTTCTACACTAGGTATGACCAGACCTGGCTCCTGGAGGCCCACTGGCCTGAGCATTTCTGTATTTACCCTGATCTGACAAACCCACTGCTCTGTACCAACTGAATGTTCACCCTGAACCATTCTGGAAGCTTTATTTTTCAGAGTGCAGCTACAATGTTTGCATATTAATGCACTCCCTGAGGGCCTTAAACCACGTGGTCAGTGCAATACACCCCGAATGACTAAATCCACCCTCCCATTACACCTCTGTGGAGTCCTGACTGTATTAACCACAGCTTCTCGCAGTTCTATCAGTGTGCAGTTTCCAAGGGCTTGACATTAAGAAGAATAAATGGCACTGGTCTCGCAACACAACATAATTCATCAAAGTCGCCGCGACGAGTAAATTAATCATGGGCCCGGGGTTCTGCACCCTGCGTGAATGTTCAAACGCTGGCCGAGCGCCTCACCAGCATCCAGAGCATCAGAAGACTGAGCACCACCTTTACGTTCCCACATTATGGAGTCTTGCTGTAGAAGTTTTATCACTCAACTTGGAGAAGTGCCACAACTTAAATTCAGAGCAACTCATGCAGTTAAAGAGCTGCTTTGTTTGGGTTCAGAATCAGAAAAAACGTGATTAATTCCAGAGGGAAATTGCATTTCCTATTGAGTGTAAAGAACCATGTCTGAAAATAAGATTTCTGAGAAAGGTTTAAAGAGTAAAACAAACAAAATTACTGAAAAATGCTGCAAAAACACAGAGAGCAGAGCAATCTGGGCCACTTTTAGTGCTTACAGCTGAAATATGGGCCACATTTGGGAAATACATTCCTTGCTGGTAGCTGGTTCTGTCTTTTATAGTGTATAACATCACACAAACATAATGTCTGCTCGCCAGGAAATCTCAGAAAATGGGTTCCTTCTGATTCGTTCCACTGGCCTCCTCACTGACTCAGTGGCCCAGTATAGGTGTGACTCACACCCATAGTGGCCCACTGGGAATTATTTCCGGTTCTCCCAATTGCCATCCCTGTCTACATTCAAAATAGGGGTTCTACATACACTTTTAAAAATGGTGGTTACTAAAGATTCTTTAAAAAAAAATCTAAAATAGATATTCTATCATAGCAATGTTGTATGAGAGAATGTTTGATGCTATCTAGAACATTTTTGGAAAGTATGGTGAAGAAGGTGAACACAAGGAATGGCACTGAAGAATATCTTTTGGTTCCCTTAAAAATTCATGCCGTTATAATTTTCCATGATTATTTAAAGGGTCAATGTATGTGCCATACATTAGTTTTATAGGACCAGTAAAGGTTCTATCATGGCTCTTCAAATGATTTTAAATGATTTAATCTTAGTATTTATAAACAATAATGATAAAAACAAAAATAGTAATAATAAACACATACATAAAACATTTATGAATAATGGTTCTTTGAATTGTCACTCTTCTATTTTCAGTAAAACCATTGTTTTATTAAAGAATCTTCATAAAATGGCTCTTCTAGTACTGGGAGCTTATTTGGTCTTGATGTAGAAGTTTTGGCAAAACATGAAAATAATTTTTAAGACTTCCTGTGAGTATCACACACCATTTCAACTGATAAATTAGCACCTGAGGTGCTAAACTGGCTTGAAAACATGTGCATTACACCTGTTGTGTACTAAAAAGCTGTTAATGCAGCACAGATGATCCTGCTGTGCACAAGCCTGCACACTGTCAGCCCACAAATAAGGCATAAAAGCACTCTGTAGGGTGTCAGGAAACTGAGAAGTGGTGGTAACATCTGATACTAAAGCCCTGCAATTATATTAAACGATTATATGACAAAATTACAGTAACAGTAATAATAATTCATGACATTCGTGATTTTTATAAAGGCTTAATGCAAGAAGCATCAGTTGTTATAATATTTTGTGTAGTAGATTTTTTAATAGGTCAAATACAGCAAACGTGTGAACATTTGTTTCCTGTAAAAAAAAAAAATGTTCTCTTATCTTCACTTCAACACAACCTGTCATTTGGACTGGGGTGCCAAAACTTTGGAATATAACTGTACGTTGAGCACCCTCTTGTGGATTCAGGGTATTCTTGCTTTAAGTTTCTCTTTTTTAAGCATTATTTAGGACAAGCACTGGTTTTAAAAAAGCAGTGTTCAGAAGTTTTTATACACTTATTATGGACACTATATTGAGCACTATATCACTATATTGAGCTTTCAGTCATTTCTTTCAACTGTCCATGTTTTTCCATAGTGTTGAGTCCCGAACTTCTCTATTCCAAGTCTATTCCGAAAAGATCAACATTAGTCTGCTTTATCCATTCCAAAACCCATTTAATGTACACCCAATTATTGCGAGTTTTAGCTATATATCAAGATCATTTGAGATTATAAAGAATAATTCTGACACAGTCTTCCTTCTTTATGATGCTCCCACCACCATGCTTAACAGTTCTTACAGTGTTTTGGGGATTGGATGCCTTACCATTATCCCTCCGGACATACTTTTGGATCCTGGGGCCAAACAACTAATTATTTATCTCATTAGAATGAAACTGTGTCCCAGTAAGTTCTTCCCCTTGGTGGTTAAGATGGTTTTTAAAATAGCATTTAAATATAAATGGCTCTATATTGCACCGAAAGGTGTTCTGCTACGATTACAGGTCATACAACTCTACTTTTGTATTGTTGAGTGCACAAATGTAATTGCCTAATGTTGATTTCCTGTGTTTGAAGGATCTACCTTTTCTTCTTTGGTGGAAAACCTCAATCCCACGATATCCCACAGGATAATGAGAGATTTTGCATCGAGTGAGCTGAAAAGTGAGGATGTTCATCAGACACACCAACACAATCATCAGGTGTAGACTTCATTATGAGATTGTGGGACTGTGTTAGGAAATGTATGGAGAAGTAAATCTGAGATGGTCATGAATGCCAGACAAGGACTAAAGACATTATTGAATAGATGCTTGAATGTTACTGAATAATTCATTTAATCTACTACTGTTGTTGATATATTGATATGAGGGGGGGAGCAATGGACACTGGTCACATTGCTTAGCCGGACACTCCGCAGGATAAGGACGAGTTGCTGGAACTGCTTAAGAACATAAAACCTGATCGTTGTATTATCTGCTAGGTTAGATCGCCCTCTACTGCTCAATTGTTAAAAAGAAAAAGTAACTGTAATCGTGTACAATCTTTTAAAAGACGTGCATCTGCATCAGTCTGCTATTCCACAAGACACCTTAAACTAATTAAATCCTTAAAGGTTTTAAAATCACACCACAGGAGAATGCTGGTAGAGTTCACGGCAGCTTGCTTGTTCTCTAAGGATTACAGTAATATTTTTACTGTATTTTTAAATATTTTTTGAAATGGCAAACAGAAAATCAGCCAATCATGTTTTGTTTTTTTTTTCGTTTTTTTTGTTTGTTATTGCAGTACCTAAGGAGATGGAGTCAAGCTGGTTAGGACTTCAGGAGCTGGACTGAAGACCAAACATGTCAGATTAACCAACACCATTTGAAAGTGTCATCACCTAATCAACTCATGTTCTGATTTCCATTACAATGAGCCAATTTTAAGAGAAATAATATCTTTTGGAGTTCTAGATACATTACCAGTCAAAAGCTGCCTCTGCCTCTACTGCCTCTGAAACCTTACAAAAACAATGTGCCTGCCCAGTACTGTCTAAAACAAATTGACATGTTCATTGTTTTTGTTTTTTTTTAGAACAGGACAAATTCCTCTAGTAAGGATTTTGTCTATTTGTAAGTATTTTGGTTCATACAGTATATTTTAATAGTATTGCATATATGTTCTATCCTATGCATCACATTGAGATGTACAAGACAAATGGCCTGAATGCAGCCTTATACTTCATACATCCCCACATCATGTCATCAGGGTAAAAACTGTTACTGCAACACAGTAAAACATGCCGTATATCAGTCAGTCATTATCTTATCCACAGTGGATTCAGAGCCTACCTGGAATCAGTGGGTGCAAGGCAGGAATACTTCACGGACAGGGCACAAGTCCGTCACAGGGTAGTACATACGTACAAGTACACAATCACAGCAAAACCTAGGGGCATTTAAGCATTTTGGGAAGCAGAACGAAACTGGAGATCCTGGAGGAAACCCAGGGAACATGAAATTGTATACAGACAACAACAGGAGGAGGATTGAACCCATAACTCCAGGCCCCTGAAGCTGTGCAACGCACACACTACCTGCAGGGGCACCTACTCTACGCTGTATGTTAATGTCTTAAACAAGTTTCCAATGTTTGCGATTACGGTAGAATGGCTAAAAACATTGAATTACTGTGTTCACTGAAATTAGCATCCTCACGAAGGTGTTCTCCCCCTCTTTTCTGGTTCTGACAGTCATGGCTTTAACTGAAGGCCCTGCTCTATTAGTAATGAGTCGCCTCTATGTTAAACCCATAAGCGAATAACATTAATTATCTGATTCCAGGGGCAATTGTCAGTGGGTTGGATCTACATATAAGGAACTTAAGGCTCGCCCATAATTCTTGCGGATGCACCACAAGATGTATGACATGAAGTAATTGCAGCCACAACAAAAGGGCACAAAGGCTGCAGGCTAGGGTGCGTATCACTAGAAAATTAAAACAATGCAGCCAGTGGTGACGCAAATGCTTCTTGATCATTCCTTGGCTAAAATTATACTTTTGCCTTTCAGGACATACAAACCAGCCGCCTTCAGCCACCTTCAGCAAGCCTCTTCCATGGTGTTTGGCTATGTGTGATCAGTCTTTAGACTGTGGTCTGGTTTTAATAACATGATGAAATAAAATACTGTAGATCATTAAAAAAAATTGAATCCACATAAAGTGAAAGCATTTGGGTTGTGTTTTAACTTGAGGGGAACTCTTTGTAACTTAACTTTTACCCAGTTACACATGTAATCCCAAAAGTCATTTACATATAAACACAGGGGTCTGTTTCCTTTGTTCCTCGTTTGTTCAATGCGTGACAAAAGAGCTTCCAGCTTCAAGCCTGAACAGCTTTGCGCTACAGCACAACTCCAGCTCTGGCTTCAAAGTATGCAGTCCTCAGGAACGGTGGCGCAAGAGGTATAAACATTGAGCAATGTGGACGGTCCAGCACTACGGTGCTCATGTTGTGCTGCGGCCACGTGATGTATGAGCTAGCATTTAACAGACACTTGAATTGAAGTTGGAAGTTGGAACCTGGATAAAAACTTGACTCAAGAACCAGACCATCATCCAGCCCCTTCACCAGACAGTCCATCATTGTAATGATGGCTGAGTTAGAAAATCAGGCAGGTCTTGTGAGGTGTTCCTGGTACACAGTGGTCAGTACCTACCAAACGTGTCCCAAGGTAACACGTACACTAAACTGGTAACAGTATTGCGCAAGATACCACAGGACACCTTCAGATGTCTTGTAGAGTCCGTGCCTCGAGGGATTAGAGCTGTTTTGGTGGCACAAGGCAATTTTAGTCGAGATGTTTTAATGTTATGGCTTATCAGTGTAGCACTGTAGTGGAATTACTTTGATTCCAATGCTTAGAGATGCTGGATGGTTTAAATCTGCTTCTCTAGTCATCTCCTCTGGACGCTATTGGTCGAAAACAAACTGATAAACCAATAGCCAATAGTGTGACCAATCACAAAGCAGCATAGATATCATCATCAGCCTAAATGTAATCTCTTACTATAGACCTACATTCACCATATGGACATTTACATTTACATTTATGGCATTTAGCACGCGCCCTTATCCAGAGCGACTGAGAAAGGTGCTTTGCTGTTCACTCAGAAAATATCCTCCGAAAGTAAACCTTTTGAAATCAAGGGCATTAAGGGCTTTTGTTGGAGTATCGGTCTCTACTGTCCATGGAGTGCTTTCAAGTAAATTCAGGAACATTGTTTTGAGAATTTAATTGCATTCAGTGACAAGAGCAATGATCACCACCCAACTTCCTTCCCAAATCCCCAACTCATCCCAAAAGTACTGGATGGGGCACCTTCATTCCAGAGAACACTGCTCCACAGCTCAAAGCAGGCATTAGGCATGGTACAAATAGTCTCATGCTTATCTGCTCCAGAAAGACCTACTCTATATCTGTGCCAGCAATGCCTGCAACCTAAAGTAGCTGAAAGTACTAATCAAAAGTGGTGTCCACAAACATTTGGACATACAGTGTATAAAAACACATTCTTGTATTCCTCTCAGCTCCACTGCTAGTGCTTTTATATGCTTAAAATGGGTGAAGGAACACCCTGAGATATCGATCAGTGGATGATTTAAGAGCTGCAGGTTTGCATCCTTTCAGGCCTTCTGGCTGTTGTAGACCGTATGTGTTCCAGCCTCTATCAAAATCATGACATTCATCAACAGTGACACACAGTTTGAGGCTTTCTGTGTTCAGGAAAACAAAAGACCCCTTTCCTCCAGGTTCTTTTCACAAGGCCGTTGTGCACTGAGACGCCATCATTTTTTTGTTTGTTTGTATATTATTTTGTTTATGGTACTGAAACTTAAAACTTAAACCAGTTTTCAGAAAGTTTTTATTTTGTTACACTATCTTCATTAACTCTTCTGCACTTTGCGGACAGTTACATGCTGTTTTCCAGGCTTCATATCTCAGAATCTTCGTATCTGAGTAACTTACATACATGATACACGTTATAACAAATACCTACCCTATTTAATAGTGGTCTCATCATTGTGTGATCAATAATTAGTGGGGAAGCAGACTCTGACTGATCAGTGAGAGGGGTGGGGCTAATGACATCACTGACCCAGATATGGGAAAATGAAGGGCTGTTTGCTCTCTTTCTTTGCTCACACCCTTCAAATTTCAGAATAAAAATCCTGAGATGTGATAATACTGAACCATAAATAAATAACAAAAATAATAAAGGGCATTCAGGTTGTATTTTATTTAATTTGGACCACTGTCACTAATTTTGAACAACAACTTTCATTCATTCATTCATTTTCTGAACCGCTTATTCCTGAATAGGGTCACGGGTGAGCTGGTGCCCAGCCGGCAACTCTGAGCGCAAGGGTGGGAAACAACCCAGACAGGGCGTTAATCCATCGTGAGGGGCTCACATGCACACACACATCCACACACTAAGGGCCACTTTAGAGTCACCACCACTCTACCATGCATGTTCAGGGGAAACTGAGTACCGTGAGGAATCCCACACCAACACGGGAGAACATGCAACCTGACACAGAAACTTCCCAGGTCGCCCCACTCCAGGGGATCGAACCCAGGTCCTTCTTGCTGTGAGGCAACAGCGCTATCTACTGCACCATAACTTATCAAACGCTCATTTTCAGCTGAAATACATTCTGATGATCAATTTGCAGATTTCTGAGATATAAAGTGTTTTTTAATCGTTATAAGGTGTTAAGTAATAAAGTGTATATAAAATAGTATACAGTAATGTATCAGCAAAACACAAAGGAAATGAAGGGGCAAGTAATTTTTTGGATCAAAACATGGTCAAACTATAAAAAAACTCATGTCCCAAGCTGCCCCTGCTGCCTGGCTGATGCTGGTTCATGTCCATTTGTGGTTGGGTGCTATTACCTGCTCCCCCTTCGCTAACACTCCCTAACCCTTTGCTTTTTTTTCCTTCCCTCTCTTTTCTTTCTATCTCTGTCCCATGTACTGAGATGCCCTATCCTGACTGCTCTTCCCCACTGCCCTCTGACACTGTCCTCATTGGGTTCCTTGCTTTGACTCCCTCATCCCACATTAGAGACTCCACTGCCAGCTTATGACTGTTTAACCAGCATGGACGTCCATATTACCACTGAGCTTGTATCCTCCACTCACTCACATTCTCTCATTTGCCTCCTTTTTGTGCTTTATGTCTGTGCTGTCTGTTGTGGAACAGACGAGGATGGGAGTAACCTGAGGGAGTTTTTCCTTGCCACTGTCACCCGCTGGCTTGCTTTTGACTCGGATTTCTGTAAAGCTGCTTTGTGACAATGCCTTCATTGTAAAAGTCGTATACAAATCAACTTTGATTGATTGATCCTCCAAAATCCAGTAGAAGGTCTTCTCTGGACAGTAGAGACAGTTACTCCAAAAAAAAAAGCAGGATCAACTCTTCACCCTTGATTTAAGAATAAACAGTGCAGAGCAGGTGTCCAAATACCTTTGTCCACATGGTGTAGTTATTATTGAACACAATTTTTAAAAAGTATATTAATGATTCCAAACAGCTGCATATGTTCACGGTACCTATGAATAAATTCTTACCTGAAAAGAAAGTATTAAAATGTGTTAAAGTATTCAAATGAAGGGCACTGCTCATCTACAAAATCACTGATCAAAACAGTTCTGGAGGCAGCTCTACCTTAGAGGCAGAATGCAACTGGTTAAGAGAAAAACATGTACAGCCAGAGCTGCATACAGTGCATCCGGAAAGTATTCACAGTTTATGTTACAGCCTGATTCCTTGAAATTCTACACACCATACCCCGCGATGAAAACATGCTGCCTCCCAAACTGTTTTGAGGAGTGATTTTGCACACACTGGTTTATGCTCTGTGGCTTAAGGTTACATTTCTAGCACTGTTCTGAGAAACACCCAGTGAAAACACTGACCTGCCAGAAATGACAACATCCCTACAGTCAGTCTGGCCAAGTTTCTCTCTCTCTCACTTTTCCAGCGCCGTTGTTGCAGTGGTTTAATTAGCAGAGTTGAGGTCTTTGGCACAATGAAAATCATACTTACAAGAAATTACAGAGTGCAAGAAACTTTCCAGCCAGTGCCGGCAAGTCTGTACTGACGGAAATTCCTTCACATGAAGGAATGAGGAGCAGATGGAAGCTCTTGACGCTGGCTCAAGTACTGTAACACGTACCACTCATGAGACCAAACACAGGCCTGGTGTTAAGACCAGAACGGGGGGAAGGGAAGGTGTGTCATGACGTCGGATTTCTCAGTTCACCAGGTGACTAAAGCCTTATCACAATGAAGGACACATCGGATTGGGAGTTTTCAGACTTCCGTGATTATATGTGGTCTATATTTTAGACTGTCCTCACATTTGATTACCCCTCCAGATTGGTCACCACAGTCAGGATGCGAATATACTGACTGGGGAGGAGCAGAGAACAAGCTCAGGCTACAAGCACAATATTATATTTTAGTTTGAACTATTTTAAGCCTGAAGCATCAAAAACAACTGCCAGAATATTCTACTGCTTTAAAACTGGAGTGTTTAATATGAACTTCATTTCACACCACCAAAACAATCCTGCACCAAACGTATTTTTCAATATTCAGTGACTTATTCACCCAAAGGCGAATCATTTTGACCTATTATCTAATAATATTCAAATGGTAAGTCAATATTTTAAGATTCTTTTTCATTATTAAGATATTCTTTCTTGTTATTTTCAACAGCATCTGCATTATTTAGAGACTCTCGTTGCAGTTCATTAGTCATTATGCTGAGAAACCTTCTCATTATTTTGAGGTCTTTTCTTGTTATTCTGAAGAATCTTCTCATTAATCTGAAGAAATTTCACACTTTGAGATTCTTCCACATTATTTTGAGATCCTTTTTTCTAATTTTTCTGTAACATCATTTATTTAGAGATCCTTTCTCAATATTTAGAGAACTTTTCTCATTTTTCTAAAATGTTCTCCCTTATTTTGAGACCCGTTTTCATTATTTTGAAAATGTTCCACATTGTTTTGAAAGTAAAATTTATTTTTTTACAAAAATAATCATTGTTATATACGATTCTTTGCATTATTTAGATATCTTCATCATCAAACCATTTTGAAGGACTGTTGGTATATAAATAACAATTTAAAATTAAAAAACTTAATTTAACTTAACTTAAAAAATAAAAAAGATTGGTGGAATTCCCCTTTAAGTACTCTTCAGGACCTCTGGTGTATGACATAAGATGCAATTAAACTTGGTATTGAGTAATCTCCACTTTCCATGTGAGTAATCAATGCTATCCATCATTCTATACACACACACACACACCCTCCTTTCTCACAGAGCCATGAGATGTTCTTATGATGGTGAAGCAATACTCCCTCTATTAGCCCAGCCTGTCCTCGCACTGTCAGCTACAACCAGCTCCAGTTCTGGTTGTGTTTGACATCAAATAAACTTCACATTCCAGCAGACCACAGTAAGTCGGTGGGCAGTATTTGGATGTTATGAGCTGAGATGTTCTCAGTGTCCCCCTCAGGCTATCTCTCTGCATTTTAATGGCCTGGCCTGTAAAACGCATTTGATCACTAAACAGTTGTGTAAGCTTTCATCTCAGAGAGATTCAACACCAGATGCGGCTCATAACACAGACGGCAAACAGTGCAACAGCAGCTCCGCTTGTCTGGAATGCTCCCACGTACTTCTTGGCACAGGGACTATTGTATCCTCATTTGCCCTGAAAGTGCTCAGGCTTAAACACTCACAGTTGTTCTGTGGAACTGTCATTCCTGAAGAATGACCAGTGGTCTTAATGCTGGACATCTGAGTGCTGCAACCCTGCTGAGACCCTGCAACCCTGCTACATAACCATGCCATACCCATATAATGACATTGATAATTATTATACTATCACCCAGATTTGCCATAGCATTAAAACCATCTGTCTAATATTGGATAGGATCCCCTCATGCCAATACCTCTGTCCTGTGGTCCCTGGCACTGTGACATTAGCAGCAGATCTTTGAGGTGGGGCCTTCAAGAAGCACTGAGCATGTCCCTATGACCCTTTTACTGCCTCACTGATTGACCCACTATTTGTAGGTACTAGCTAGGGCTGGGTGATAGAGTGTGAATGCTATCAGAATTTATGCAGTTGAGATTCCCACATTTGAGGAATTCACAAGGGTCAGCACAACCAGAGTGCAATGGCTGAGCCTCACCTTGGGCAAACCACCTTCATGATCATAGTATCACCCCTGCCAGATAAGTAAGTCAGTAAGTAAGTGTTCTCAGTACAAAGGAACCACCCCAGAACCAGACCAAGAACACCTCCACTAAAGGTTCTCAGTGCAGTGGTTTGGTCAGAATCTGAGTGTGATTACTGTATTTTCAGGAAGGGGGGAAAAGTGCCAGAGTTTAACTGGAAGTTCAGGGGAATTCAGCGAACTGAACGGTATTTAAAGGGGAATTACATTAACTTGAAATTCTGCATCATATTATTAATTAAGATAAACAAAGTTATTCTTCTGGGTGGTTTGATGTGAATTGAATTGCTGTACTTTAAAGTCTTTAAAACAATATCCATCCATTCATCCATCCATCCATCCATTTTCTATACCACTTATTCCTGAATAGGGTCATGGGGGAGCCGGTGCCCAGCTGGCAACTCTCCATCGTAGGGCTCACACACACACTCACACACTAAGGGCCACTTTAGAGTCACTAATTCACCTGTCTTTGGACTGTGGGGGAAACCGGAGTACCCGGAGGGAACGCACGCGAACACGGGGAGAACATGCAAACTCCACACAGAAACTTCCCAGGTCACCCCACCCGGGGATCGAACCCACGTCCTTCTTGCTGTGAGGCAACAGTGCTATCCACTGAGGCAAAGGGGTAATAAAGATGCAATTTAATTGATACTGATTCTACTGTACTTTTGTATTATATATGGAAATCAATGCAAATCAAAAGTGAATCATATAAAAGCAACCATTTTCATTTTTCAGTTTTATGCGTAAAATCAAAAAACAGATAATGGTTAGTTTCCATGTTCCTATTTGGAAACAAAAATCACCCATGATGCATGTTAATCCCAGGTGTAAAAAGAGCCTACATTTCACACAAAACTGCCCTGAAACACACACACACAAAACAGTGGAATTTCCCTTTAATTAACTTCATACAAATGGGGCATGACTGTGACGTTTGTACCCAAGTGTTTCCATGAGAGGCCAGCAAATATCTTCTATAAG
This sequence comes from Acestrorhynchus altus, assembly GCA_034509495.1. Classification (NCBI taxonomy): domain Eukaryota; kingdom Metazoa; phylum Chordata; class Actinopteri; order Characiformes; family Acestrorhynchidae; genus Acestrorhynchus; species Acestrorhynchus altus. The sequence goes on along the minus strand of CM067502.1, from coordinate 7,411,184 downwards.
TCTAATCATATCAAATGCCATGTTGTCTCTCCACATGTTGATTTTATCAGGTGAAATGTCCCCTTCATATGCTAGATTATACAGATTTGTGGATGCAGCAAATGCAAGCTGGTTTATGGCAGCTGGAGCAATGGGTATCCCAAGAAACTGGTGTATCTTGCCTGCAGTCTCCTCAGGGTAAAACACAATATCCTCAAACTTCACCCTGAGATAGGTGTGAGAGGGCAGGTCCATGCTTGCTTTGAGGCTGGCAGAGGTGTGAGCCAGCCATAGATGAGCAAGCAGCAGCTCTGGACTTGTGTCTGGCTGAGCAAGGACGCTTTGCAGAGGCTGAAATGCTGGGTCGAACCTTGTGCACCCCAGTCCCTCGTCACTATTGCTCTTGTTCATAATGTCGAGCAAGTGCTTTTTAACGTATATACGAGTGTAAAGGCTTGGCTTGCTGTTGTATAGCATCAGGTAGATCCAAGCCCGTGGGTCTCGTACCACTTGGATGGAGCGGAATGAGCGTCCGAGGACCTCATGAATGAAGGGTAGTTTTAGGGACCAGCTCCCACTCCGCAAGTTTAGAACAGGGCAGGCATTCGGGTAGTTCGTCAAATGCTGCCGAAGCTCCTTAATATACTCCGCATCCCGATCTGCTTGTCTCTTTTCTATAGTTGCCATCTGCTCCATCAACAATTTCCTATGTTTTGGGCTGGTCCCCTGACCTTCCCTCCCTGCTTCAAAATTGCTTTTGAAAAGCTGAATGTTCTGCAGATGCAATTTCATGCTATGCATCATAGAATGGAACCATCCCTGAATAGCCAAGAACTTCCCACTCTGGGCGTCTTCCCTGGACCATTCGCAGGCATCCACCAGGGAGTCCTGCACAAACGTGGTCTCGGGCACATGGAGGTATGCTGAAGGGATTCTGAGGTATACAAAATCTGAGCTGTTGTCGAAAAGGTGCTTAAGGATTTCTGTCCCAGAGCCTGGGAGGGAAGTAATGAGTATGAACGGAAGGGGTTCTGGGATGGGGTCGGCAATTGCTTCTCTTGTGACTGCCTCATCAGAAACATGAACATCCGTCCATGTGATGCCACACATGGCTTTCTCACATCTATGGGACATGACCAAAAGTTCCAACAGCCAGAAAAACAACACTGGAATAAGAATTAAACGAATGAGCTTGCTGAATGAGATGCTGAATTTTCTTTTGATGGTCAAAAACATTATAACAGAGCACGGAATCCACACTGCTAGTATGCCAAACACAAAACTAAAGTCAGGATTGGAAGCTCTTTTCTCTTGGCCGAGGACAGTTTGAATCCCCTGACCAAAATGAATTTTCCTGTGCTTGCTCTCTGATTTTGCAAAGCCTGCAAAACCCAAGTAGCTGTGCCTGGCACCTATATCTTTGTAATTTGTAGCAATGTAGACAGTAGTCTCTGTGTCATTGAGAGTAACAGATATTCTAACTCCATTTTTGCTGCTGTCAATGAACCTGCAGTCTGAAACTTTGACAAAAGGGCCATGCATTAGGTAAACGACCCTGCTGACTACGCCATCCATGGGAAAAGTTACATTTATGAACTGCGTCCATCTCTTCTTGAACTCTGCGACCTGCTCTACATCTTGTATCCTGGCAGCTGGACTCCCTCCGTGACTGTCCATCCAGAACATCTCATAGTGTGCATCCCAGATATTCATCATAGCTCCACTGTACTTGTTCAAAGACCTGTGAGGCACATATTTAAAATCAATGTCCAGGTTGTGGAAAAAGGCACTGAATGAAGTGAGCGGAGACTGTTCCTGTTTTTCCACATGATCTAACACCATTAAAGTCTGAGAATTGAGCAGAACCAGAGCCCGATACACGCTCTTCAGTTTCATGGCAGAGGAGTAGGCTGACACAGCTTCTCCACTAACAAACAGTGCGTCCTCGTGAGACGATGCTGCAATTACCTCGCCAGCACTATCACCTTCTTCCTTTTCTCCCCATCGTAACCATTTGGAACACTCCCCTAGTTGCCCCTCCCACGGTTCATTGCACTGGCTGGTTGGAGAAGGGGCAAACACCAATACGTTGTTAAGGTAGCTGTATTTTGGCCCATACAGGGCCTCTGCGACAAAGACCTGTCCATTTGGAGCAAATGTGAAGGAGTTCTGATCTGGGTGTTCATGGCCTGGATTAAAGTTAGTCCAGCCTTCTACCCATGAATAGGGCTTAGCATGGACGATATCATACACTGCCCTGCCACCTAACTTCCCTGATTTGAAAGATACAAAAGTGTTATCTTGGGCATAAGGTAACCCTGCTCCATAAGTTACCACACCCCAGTTTGAAAATACATGCATGCCTGGTTTCTCAAAACCAAGAGGGGGTTTGGGAGGAAGCTCAGCATCATACCAGATAAACTCTGTATGCAAAGTAGTCCAGCGTTGGGCAGCTGAAGGCATCATGGGTCCATCTTTTGGCCGATGCCTTCTGATTTGCTGTGCCAGCCAGTTTCCTGAGCCGTTTCTGAGCACAAATGCATCCAGGAAAACCAGCTGACTTTCTGGGCCATAGAACCAGTTGTAGTTGGAGTCAGCAATGCCTACTGTTCTCTGAAAGCCGGGGAGCAAGGTGGCATAGTAAAACATAAAATGAGCTCGCAGCCAGTTGTTCCTCTTATTGTCAATGTCGAAATGACGTGAAGCTAAGAAAATGTATTGCATGATGGATTTGGCTGTGTAGCTGCCATACGCCACGCCTTCATCTAAGGAACCATCCACGATGTGGTTGAGGAGGAACATGGTCTTCTCCATGTAGTTCACAGCTACTTGCTTCCAAATCATGGTTTCGGGGTCTTTGTGCTCACCAACAACAATAGCTCCAGTAAGGATGGCTAGTATGTTTGTAGTCTGGTGGTTCTGTAGGAACTGCTTGCCCCAGCCCCTGTGCTTGGACAGTTCGTACAGCTCCTCTGTGACCGCTCGGATCTTCTCAAGGTACCGATGCCTTCGATTAGTGTCCAAGTAGGTATAAATGAAGTCATAAGCTGTGGCAAAGCCAGTGAGGGAGTGGGCCACCGGTACCTCGTCATGTGGAGCACTACTCACCATCCAGTCTGGATATTCCGACATACGATCCATGTACTTTATTAAATACTGGGAAGCAGCAGTGTCCTCTGGATCAAGTAGACAGTAGAGAGCAAGAGGTGGTAGGTTGTTGCCGTAAATCTCATTCCATTTCTTCCTGAAGTCCTCATGGTTCATGGGAGGCAGGTAGAAATCGGGGTTCTCAAGCATGGTGGTCACAGCGTTTTGGATAACTTTGAAAATGTGACTGTGTGAAGTGGAGGCTTTCTTTTTCAGCAGCTGCACCTCCAACAGGTCAAAGAAGAGGTTGGGGTGAACATGCGAGGGCATTGGCGTCTTCTCCAGGAGTTTGCCTTGCTCTGCATTCTGCCTGACTGGGGGACTGTGGAGGGCAGAAAAAGAAAGTCCCAGCATGATGAGACAGAGCACAACCCGAGACCTCACTATGCATTCAGCCATGATCCGAAAAACAGATGTGGATTTTTTCTTTCTTTCTTTCTTTCTTTCTTTCTTTCTTTCCTTTTTTTTGTTAAATCTCCTTCTTACCAAGCAACAATACGTACATTTGCACACTTGGGTGAAATGTTTTACTTAATGTTCATCTCATTTGTACAAATGCAGAATCATTTTGAATCAAAAATCATAATGTTCTGTGATCAGTCCTGGGTGAAGAGTGGTCGTGTGATTCAATAACAGCTTATTTCTCGTTTTCTTCTTTTTCAACAAATACACAGAATGTTATAGAAGATCTATAAGTCTGTTAAATAACTGGTTGTGTTCCAACCAGTAGGCAAAGAGGGTGGCCTTTCAGGAACAGTGCACGAGTGTCTCGTTTTTCTATTTCAGCCACTGATGAATCACGAATGTATTCCTGATAAAAGCCATTCAAAGTGTAAAAATATAAAAAAGTATATATTTTTTCATGCTTTTCATCTTTTCATCCACTCCAGCACGTCAAACATCTAATCTTCATAATAAAATAAACTAACAAACAACCCAAAAAAGAGGGTTATTCACAAAAAATAAAAACTTAAAAATAGATTTAAACATTTCATTTAATATCAAAATTGAAATGAAAATAAAAAATAACAAATTAAAAATTAAGTTTACATTTAAAATTAAAAAAATAAAATAATACTCAACTTCACCAAAGTTAATGTTATTAAAATATAGTCCAACAATTTAAGTCTCTCGCTGTCTTTGTGTCTTGGGGCTTTAATCGTTTAGGATTCTTTACATAAAAAAAATAAATAAATCCAAGAACCTCCAGACCACTCCAGAACTCCAGCAGTTTCCAGTGGAGAAGATAGAACAGTTCTAGACCTGGCTTAAAGTCCATTTAGAAAATGTCCAAAAGAGGAGCAGGAACACTAACAATCAGTACAACATCTCACACCCTTCATTTGCCTTCTCAGCCACTGCAGCACATCAGTGGCAATCCTGGAGGGGTTTGAGCCATTAAAGTCCATGAAAGTCCATACATAAGGTGTGTGACCAAACATGACCCTCAGGAGAGACACCTCAAACAGAGCCTAAACAGCATCTGGATCTTAACCTGTTGACAGAAGTAAGGTCCTTCTTGATCAGGTGAGATGATTCAGCTCACCAGCCCAGCCAGTGCATCTGCAGACCTCCTATGCACTCCACTGGTGAAGTTCCCCTTTAAACGTCACCCCTGCTCTCTGTCCACTGCTTCTCCACCTTCTCGCACGTGTGGTCCTGCACAAACCCTGTCGAGATTATCCACTTTAATTCGGTCTGTTGAGAACAGCGTTTTGCTCACTCCATGGGCGCAGTATTAGTTTATGTAACACCCCCCCCCCTCCTCTCAAGCACCCACCCCTTCAGGCACCCACCCCCACAAGCCAGACCCCAGCAGCGGGAGTGTAATCAGATTATACAGTGTGTGAGGAGTGTGTTCTGTGACACACGCGGACTTTCAGCACTTTGTAGTTTAACAATTTTAGAAAACACTGATATTTAAGAACTTCTCAAACAGCCCACAGGCGCTGTACTCAAACCTGCCGCTAGATGGAGACATTGTACACACTGACATTGACGCGCAGCTTATTCAGGCCGAAGCTTAAACGCCTTCGAGCTCCCTGCTCCCTAAGAAGTGCATTACAGTATAATAACACTTTCTCAAGATGTACCCTATATAGTACACTACATTGGGAACAAGGAGCCGATTGAACTCGAGCCCGAATCGTTGTAAACCTTCCTGTGTATGTGATATTGCTTATGTTGCTTTTTACTGCCTTCAAGTAGTTTTGCGTTAAACCCTATAAACAGTAGCTATATTAATTTTATTTTATTATTTGTTTATAACACTAATAATTTATATTATTATTATTATTATTATTATTATTATTATTATTATTATTATTATTATTATTATTATTATTATTGTATTATTATTATTACATTATAATATTTTATTGTATTATTTATATAATTATTTTTATTGTTATTATTATTGTGGTTGTTGTTGTTGTTGTTGAGTTATTGATTATGCAGCACAGTGTTAATTGTGCTTTTATGGAGGCATCATCACTGGTGTGATGTTTGGGTTCCATGCATGGGTGCATTTAGAGCTCACACTGGATCTAATGAATTCCAAACAAACCATTCTTGGGCCCACCTCTTTAAGCGGGTTTACTGTACCATGCTCTGGCACAGTTCAGAGTGATCATTAGCCAAATGAACTGGGCTTTAGAGAGGAAACCCGTGGTGTGAGTGGAGAAGCTATGTCAGCCTCTGCCATAAAGCTGAAGAGTGAGCATCGGCCTCTGGCTCTGTTCACTTCTCAGACACTAATGGTGTTAGATCATGTGGTAAAAACAGGAACAGTCTACGCTGACTTCATTCACCAGAAGCCACATATTTCAGTGTTGATTCATTTCTGCTTTTGAATATGAATCCTGCTATCTTCACGCTTTTTTAAGAGCTTTTATCTCTCTATAGTAAACTGTCTGATGTTGGATGTGGTTTCTGTTGAAAATAACAGCACAGGGTGGGAGAAGGCCTACTCTGCTTCTGAATGAAAAATTAATCACCAAACCCATATAGTATGCAAAATGCATTACCCGACCACAGGTTAAATTACTGGACTAAAGGCGTGTTGTGTTTAATTATGTAAAGCGCAGTTTGCAAGTAATTATGCTGCATGACAGGAGTTAATCATAAGACCTGTGATCACACTGATCTTCTGCAGCAGCTTTAAATGAAACAGCTCTATTCCAGTTTTATTTTTGCAATCATGTTAAATACTGTATGTCTGGCACCTGTACCCATTCGGGTGCTTTGTGGGATCAGGATGTAGCAGAAAACAGGCTTTACTCTATAGATAGGGATTCATGTGTATAGTACATACACCAATCAGCTGCAACATTGTGACCACCTTGTTTCTACACTCATTGTCTATTTGATCAGCTCTACTGTGCATACAGAAGAACTTTGTAGTTCTATAGTTACAGACTGTAGTCCATCTGTCTCTCTCCATACTTCATCTTCTTTTCTGTCTGATCTTCAGTGGTCAGTACCCTGCAGGACCACGGCAGACCAGGTATTATGTGGGTGGTGGGTCATTCTTAGAACTGCAGTGACACTGAGACAGTGTGTTGGTGGATCAGACACAGCAGTGCTGCTGGTGTGTTTAAACCCTTCAGTGTCACTGCTGGACTGAGAATTTCCCAGCAACCACCAATCTTCGGGTAGCAGTGTCCAGTGGGCAGCATCCTGTGAGCACCGAGGATGAATTAGAAGATAAAAGCTTTTGTGTCTGACTTTTCATCTACGAGGTGGAGCAACTAGGTAGGGGTGTCTTATAGAGTGGACAGTGAGTGGACACTCACATTTAAGCCCTTCAGCAGCACGGCTGTGTCTGATCCTCTCATACCAGCACAACACACACTAACATACCACGTCAGTAACACTGCAGTACTGAAAATGACCCACCACCAACATAATTCCTGCTCTGTGGTGGTCCCGTGAAAGTGCATTGTGCCTAAAGTCATGGTACACAATAACTAGTTTCTGTCCCATGAATTTTGCTCAAAATATATGACCAAAGTAAAAGAGTTTCCTTATATTTTTCCCTACATTTTTTCCTTACAAAAAGAAAAAGAGAGTAATGACAGCATTTAGCATAATTTATTACAGAATTTACAGAAATGCTGCTAATGATGAGCCACTTGTGGTTACATTAAACAGATCAATCAAAGGCAGCAAACAGCCACCCATGAGATTGTGCTATACTGGTGGCTACTGGATCATTCCATGCCAGTTTACGCAGGGCCAGTCTGGACACATCATAGACTTGCCAAACATACATCCATTCAACATTTGAAAGCTGTGCCTGTTTTTAGGAGCTAAACCCATCAGTTTAGCTGCTTATACTGTGACCGAACTGAGCTGGAATACTAGGTAGACAAAAAGTACTACCAATAATATTTCACTTAAGCTCACAGGCAAATTTACTGAAAGGCAAATCATGATTATCAGGTTGTCCAAGTTTAAGAAATTAAATAATTGTTTTGGTGGAAATTATGATGTGGCCAGATAGGCTCTTGTTAAGGTGCCCTGGAATGACCCTACTAGCTTCCATTCACCGTCAGCCACATTAGCCTGCTTGGTCAGACTTCCTTTAATCATCTTTCTTGGCCTCATTGGTCTTCTGTGCTGACCCTTTCCTCTGTCTGGCTGCACGATGACTCCCCGTCGCAAGCAAAGCCCCTTCACCTGGTTTATCGTCATCCGCTGGTACAGCAGTGCACATAGCCCAAATGATTAGGGTAAACAGGCCCATGGGCAGTGCAAAGAGGAACGACGTGATGAAGGGAGCAGATGCATAACTCGTCTGAGCAGGAAAGGGATTCGCATTAGCATTTGTCACATATAAATGATATAAACAGTTTGTAACTAGGACAACATTACTGTAAATATTTGCCGGTGTTTGTTCAGGATGTGTACACCTTTGGGAAAAACACACAGAATTAATCTGATCTGACACCTTCAAGGCTTGTTGTCTCTCACCTGTATAGTCGACGTGGCGCGATAATAAAGCCTTTTCATTTGACGCGGAAACCCATTCCCTCCGAGTAACTGAAAGAAACACACAGATGTGAGAGGTCAGACATTTCCAAGTGGGAAGACAAAGTTAAAAAGTCAAAGGTTTCGACCCACATGCTCCCAGTTCGTTCCACGTTTTTCCTTATCCCCCCATTCCTTATTACTATCTATCTTTCTACTTTCTGTACTGTACTGATGCTGTTACTGGAACCTTAATTCCCCTGAAGGAACCCTCCCAAGGGATACTCCCAAGTTCTATTCTATTCTATTCTGTTCTATCTCTGGCCTTGTTCATGTTAAACACTAAACTGGGGCTGAGAATTGTGTATAAAATACACTATATGGACAAATGTATTGGGACACTTGATTATTTATTGTTTCTTACTAAATCAAAGCTATTACATTGCTTCTGATGGAGTATCTGTCTCTACTCTCCAGAGAAGGCTTTCTACTAGATTCTGCAGGAATACTCCACCCCAACTGCCCAATGCAGTTCCACTGCTCCACAGTTTAGCTCACACAAAGCTCTCAAAACTGTATTTAAAGTTCTGTCCAAAATAAAAAATGTATACCTTGCTGGCAAAATCTATTGTAATCGTGTCTAATGGCTTCCTGGTGTTTAAGGTCCTGATTACGTTTCTTAATGTTGGAAAGACCTACAACTGCTCTGGGGTTAACAAGATGGGCTCTGATTTTTTAAGAACCCTCAGTGACTACTAGTTCTTCAGATGGTCTAATGATTTATAGCATGGGTCACAAGCCCTGCTCCTGGAGACTTACCTTCCTGCAGGTTTCCCACCCAAATCTTATACACCTCATTCTGCCAATCAAGAACTTCTAAAGGCAGTAATTAGTTGGATCAGGTGGGTGGATTAATCTAAACTCCACAGGAAGGTAGCTGTCCAGGATGGTTGGTGACCCTTCAGTTATAGTAATTCAAAAACGATGTAATTTGTAGTTCATTGTATAATGTATGTTATTTTTGTACTAGAGGTGGGTGATGTCATAATGGTTAAGCCATTGTCTGGTTATAGTTAACCAGGATGCCACAGTAGTATACTGATACATGAATTGGTGAAGATAGGCCAGATTAAGGAAGCCTTGAGCTGAAGGCTTAGAATGGAAATGAAGAAGAAGCCACAAGACAGCAGGTGTAAAGTGAACTACTTTTCCATTACAAAAGGAGTTAAAAAGGGAATTGATAGTGAAACTGCTGCAGAAAACAGCAATAATGTCACACTGAGGTCATTTTTAAGGGTAGGTTTAAGTTAAGCAGGTTAAGCAAGGTTACGCACAGACAATGCTTAGGTTTCATGGTTAAGATTAGGGTTATAATACGTTTGGTTTAGGCTACACTGGTTGCTTTGTAATATTCTTTGTTCCAATCAGTTTAATTTCTGCAAATTTGGGTTGCAACAGTACTTTGTGCATTTGCAGTAAAGTGTGTTAAGCTGCTTCAAGCTTCAACTCCTGGAACACCTTGCCAACAAGCCTGAGGAGTTGCTACACAGGCTGAGACAAACTTTTCTTTTGAAAAAAGTACTGAGTGAAAATATCTCAAATGATCAAACCTTTGCCCTTCCATTCAGGACATTGTTGAGGAACTGAAGGAGCTCTTCAACAGTCTCAATCTTATGCTCTGGTAGATAGTATCCATCAATGGTCATGTTCATCACGATGAGAGAAGGCACTGCCAATTCACTGGTGAAAAGAAGAAGCAGTTAGATTAGGATATATGGCATTATTTGCTTCTTTATGTCAGGATCGGGCAGACAAAACAGATGACTAAGGGTGTGGAGGTAAACGCAGAGGTTGTAGATTTAATGATAAACACCAAGCACAAGACAAACCAAATAGACAGATAAGATTCACTGAAACTAAAACAGGACATAGACTAACAAAAGCGAACGCAAACAAAGGCAGTAACATAACCAGAACCAAGGAAACGCAGGCAACATTTGCAGTGGACTGACAAAAGACAGGATGGGACAACAGGTCTAAAATACTAAACAACATTCATCGCACCTGGGACATGATAACAAGGGGGCAGGGTTACAAATGGGGCAGTGCAAGGGAGGAGACAAGGACAAAACAAACACTAGGACAAGACAGGAAGACAGGGGTGAACAGGACTGATACCTGACACTTTACAGTATGTGGATGGGGTTGCCTAAACTTTTATGCATTGATACAAAAAAGGGACTGCACTGAGGCCTTTGTCAGTCACAGGTGTTTATTATGTGTTATATCACTGCAGCTCCTTCTCCGTGGTAGCCTAGTGGTGAGTTGTGCAGTGAAAATAGTAGAAATTAACTCAATTTTGGAATCTTATTAGGCTCAAAGGCTCATCCACATCTGGAAAGTATTACTTATTTATGAGCACTGTGACCCAAAAGAATCTACTTTTCATCTGCTGTTTGTTCATCATTTTAGCCTTATTTATTCTACCATGTTCACCTCATTATATAGCCATTGATGTACTCGTTTCCATGCATGTAGCCAAACTGGAAGTCCCTACAACACACAGACATGGACACGTTCAACATTGTCAGTTTTGATAGGGTACACTCCTGAAAATAAAGGATCAAAAAAGGTTTTGTGAAGTATTCTGTGGCTGATTCTCTAAAGAAACAGTTTTTTGCTTTTTTTATTTTTTGCAAAAGGGATGTTTTCGCATTTACAAACCTTAATTTTTAATTGTGAGGTCAGATTCAGATTTTTCCACAGAGCAATTTTTAATGTTCTGAAGTTCATGGTATCTACTCACATGCTATAATGGTCTTTGTATTCCGTTGCCACTGTTTCCATTAGAGACTTATAGCTAAAAGAAGAGGAGATGAAGTAACACAGAGAATATGAGTGACTGGGAGTAAACACTTTCAAACATATAACCCAAACTTAACCCAAAATTATCCTATTAGCATAATTGATTGCCATCGTACAACATCATCTGATCTTTGATGGGGTCACCATGCAGCAGCCACTAATGTCATGTTTCTACCTCCCCCCACAAGTCTTTGAAATAGTATTTCCTAAGCTCACTAACATGTTACAGCACAAAAGGAAAAACACTTGTTCTCTGATTGACATTGATTCATCATCCACACCATGCCAAATCACACAGCTCCGAAACAGTTTCTTACCGAACACCATCTGTAGTTGGATTCGTTTCATCCAGTATCGCCAAAGCTACAAGTTTACCTGAAAGATTAAGTAACATAATGACACATTATACATGAATAACCATTAGCTAATTGCTGTTGTTGCCAATTGTTCAAATGATTAAATGTCAAATGATAATAAACAATGCCATCATCACTTTTTATACCCTGCACAATAAGGAACAACATTTCAGAAACGTACAAGGATTGGGAAAAAAAAGTGATAGTAACATAATGGTACAATGTAAAATGTGTAATGTTACCACATGATAAAATGTTGTTATGTTACAGTTATGGAGTAATAATGATTTAAAATTAATGTTATGGTGGAATGTTATAGTGTATTAATAATGTCATTGTGTAATGTTACAGTGTAATAATTATATTCTGTACCATTACAGTGTTATAGTAAATTATGGTGAGTTGATAGTTTAATAGTAACGTTATGGTGAAATGATTGTATGGATAGTATAACAATATGATGGTGCAGTAATATTGTAACAGTAATGTTATTTTATAATGTTCCAGTGTAATAGTAATGTTATAGTGTAATGATTAAGTGTAATTTTAATGGTGTATCTATAGTGTAATAGTAATTTTACAGTGAAATGATAGTAATGTTATGGCAAAATGATAGTATAATAGTAATTCAATGTTACTGTTGCACTGTGCAATTTTACAGAGTAATAATGTTATGGTGTAATGTTACAGTGTACTAGTAATATCGTGGTGTTATTTTACAGTAAAATAGTAATGTTATGTTGTGATTTTACAGTAAAATAGTAATGTTATGGTGTAATGTTACAGTGTACTAGTAATGTTATGGTCTAATGATTTTGTGATCCACTATCACCAATGCACTGCTTTAATGCTTCAGTGTAGTTGACATGTTAAAGTGTAACAGTAATACAGTACTTCGATCCCCCATCTGGTAGAGAGTGAAACTGTCCATCTGGAAGTAACAGCGGAATCGCTCCTGGTCCACCCAGGTTGAAAGATTACCATCACGCTCCTCTGGATAACCAAAAACATAACAGTGTAAAAGTATGATTACACATTTACACATGCATAAAAAACACCTCACCCTTAAAGGTAAATATAATTGACAGTGAGATGCAGTTTGTTTGATTATTTTTACATAGTGAACCATAATTTCCATGTATAATGACGCAGTGAGAAGTGGGGGAAAACCTTTAAGGGAATGTTCCTTGAAGGCATTCACGTGAGTCCACCCACCACACAAGGAAATGTGTTTTTATACAGAGAAGCAGGATACTTTTACTAAGTCAATTGACAAAGAGGGTGGATAATGGATATATTTAGACACAACCTTCAGAAAACTCTATTGTAGGGCAGAGCAGAACCATTGCACTTGCTCACAGATCACAGAGAGGCTGGCCAGCCTGCAAGGATCCAACATGTGCAGTGACCGGTCATCTGAACAGGACTTACATCCTCACTGTACTGACAAATAATGTTGGAGAAGTATTTGCGTAACTGAAGGTAAGCCAGCACAGTGTTTTATATTTACACTGTAACTTTGCGTCTTCCAGGGTCCTTTTTAAAGCCTTGTCTTAAAACGAAACGGAATTCTTTAACAGCGTCTATAAAGTTAATATCAGCTCACTGTAAACATTTCTCCCGGACTGCTGACACAAACTGGTTCTTCAGATCTTGTCAAAGCAATGGGCCAAATGTTCTTTTGTTTGTACGGTTCTTTTCTTTTGTTTGTACTGTTAATCATTCTGCCAACAGTCTGTAAATGTTGATACATTTTATGACACATTAAATGTGGATTTGTCCAATATATCCTTCAAAGGTTCTACTCAAAACATGTCCTTTTATAAAATTACCTTCTTATGGTCTTAGCAAAATAGAATCATAATCTAATCTGGCCCCATGCAGATTACTCCAAGTGGTCACTTCCCTCCTTTGTTTGTATAACCCTTTTGCTTGCCAACTTTACATACAATCAACCCCCTGAAGCGTGTTGATGGTCGCCCACCTTTGCAGAGTCAACATCTCCTTTTTTTGTTTGTATGAGTACCCCCTTACCCCTCATTAAACTCCTCTTCTTCCACTCCCATCCTTCTCCTACCTTTCACAATGTATATAAGTTCCTCCTGAAATGTTTCAGACTAGACTGGGAGCCTGACAAGGCAGACTGGTAGACTGACCACACTGCTGATAGGCTGCTGACCAACTAAGCTGTGCCCATGTGTAATTCTCTGCATGTGAATAAAGCTGCAACCTGAACATCCAGTCTCCTGACTCCTATATGCCGAATTTATAACAACAAATGTTACAAAACAATCTTGTAAATCCAAGAAAGCAGAAGGAAAAATAATTCTTTGTTCAATGTAAATCAATGTAAAAAGAGCACATTCTTCTTCTGATATATGTGAAACCAGACACCACCTCTTTTCAAACTGCCACCATTGCATCACTGCTGGGTAGCCAACGCTCAGAGAACAGCAGCAGGTCCCCAGCTCTGGTTAACAGATGCTTGTGCTGACCAGCATCGCATTGGGTGTGATAGTGCCACCTACCCAATTTTGCTCTCTGGCACTCTGGTGGCTGATGGCACATAATGGACACTGTGCCACTTGAAACCCCCTGGAGCATTTCTGTTGGTCTAATCATCAAGAAATCCTGACATAAAGTAAAGAACAACTGTCAGATTTGGCTTTTTTTTTTGTTTTCCTGATCACAAAAAGCCTTGTGTATCATGACTGAATGTCATGACCTTGATGGTTGCTGGAACCTATAAGCTCTACAACAGCCAGAAGGCCTGAAAGGATGCAGACTTGTGGCTCTTAAATCATCTCCTGATTGGAACCTCAGGGTGTTTTTTCACTCGTATTCACTTTAAAAAACCTCCCTGGCAGTAGATCTGAGAGGAATTCAGGAATCTGTATTAGCTGACACATATTTGCAAATGCACACATGCAGCTTGTCTTGACAAAGAGGATGCTAATCACAGGCACATTGAAGCCTGAATTTTGCCCATGTTTGTACATAACAGTAAGTCATACAATATTAGAAACATCACTAGCAAGTCTATCAGAGATCAATAAACACCTCTATACACACAAGAGTGTGTAATGATCTAGGCATGCAATTAGCATGATGTTAACAAAGGGTTATAACAAGTAGGGTTTGTTTCAGCCCTGACCTGCCCCCTAGTGGATACAGCATTTAATTTATATACAAACAAAACATACACAGTATGTGATCAATTATGTTTACTCAGCCTGAATAAGTATTATGAAGCCCATATGCTGTTATTTTGCATGCAACCATCTGACCTACAGCCTCCTTGTTTTCCACCAGACCAATCTGATGGATATCTTGAGCATCCATGTGGTGGAGAACTCCTCTGACACTGCAGTATTCAGGATCCAGGTCCAGTGCCCGGATCCCTTCCTGCTCACCTATTGGATCAAGAAGGCATTTTTTGACAATGGGGAGGTACAGCAGACCAACCTACTGATCCAGGAGGACTGCACAGGACTGGAGTTTGTGCTGAGGGTGCTGCACCGCTGTTCACGCCTGCCAAATGACTACTACCTCAGCCCCTTCCTGGTCACCCTCTGTTTAGACGCCCTGGTCTTCAACTACCAGCTGCCCCAGAGACCCGACTGGGATGGCACCATCCGAGAGGCCATGAGAGGAAACTACCTGGAGTTGAGACGCTGAGAACCAGCCAGACTTTTTATAATTTAATTTATAACTTAATAATGCTTGTGATGTTTGTATAATACATGTTGATACAAGTGATGGTTTCATCAGGCCTTCAGGCATCCACCATCCACCGGCTGGTACCAGCTCTTTCAAGGACTCTCCTGACCAATCCATTTTTTGCCATATTTGGATTGTATCTAGGAGGAATTTTAATAGTCTGTACAGCAAAACTTGGCTTGATTACATTCCAGTTTGTATAGATGTGTCTCATCTGGATTGGATTTCATAGTGTCACAACGTGACAAACAACCATGTCAACTAGTTATTCACACCACAACCCATGTAGATAAGTTTGTAATGTCCTAACATGCAAGTCCAGTGTGATCACTTGCAAATAACACTGTGGACATTCATCTTAACAGCCTTGAGTTAAGAAACAACTCCGACTTGCCTCCAGTTTAAACACAGTTAGTACTGCAAGACAGGAGAGGAAACTGAAACATTATGTGTTATACAATCTTTTCACCCTGTCTTCCATTGAAAATGAAGATTTTTCCTTATCCTATGAAATTGTGTGTGTGTGTGTGTGTGTGTGTGTGTGTGTGTGTGTGTGTGTGTGTGTGTGTGTGTGTGTGTTACAGTAAAATGTGGTTCAGGGTATTAATCACATGGTTTTTATTGTGTGTAATGTGTGCTCACATGGGAAATTTTTTGATCACATGGTGTTTCAGGGCATAAGATAGCAAATGTGATTACATAATGATCACATTATTTACACGCAGTATTTGCAGTAAAGTGAAAAAAGATGGATTTTTTTTTTTAAATACCTGATTACATAAAAAAATGTACCCATTTAAAAATGGCTCATCACGTGCAGTTTCAGGGCATGACATTATATGTGTTTTACGACACATTGGTATGCCAATATAATAATGACTGACATAACCTCGTTCTGCTAGATTCATGTCGTTGAGGCAAAAAGCATTTTAAAAGAGCACTAAAAATGTTCTCACCGTTGTAGACGAAGTATTTTCCATCTTTGAATACGGCAACAGATGGAACCTGTTCTAGAGTTACTGTCTGAGATGGGAAAAGAGATCATTTACATTGTAACACTTTAATATAAAAAAGGGCTTCCTGAAAAGCAAGAATCAGAAGGAAACTGTGATGAAGATCTTCACCTTTGGTAAAACGTCCTCAGGGGCAGAGAAGAAATAGTTGTGGATGATGAACTCAGCTGCAACTTTATAGTACTGACCCTGAAGGGCGAAATACAGTTAGTGCCGTTCACAGGGGTATTCATTAACATTTCCCCTTTAAATCTGAACATTATATTTATGCAGTCAGTGTATTTTAAGATATGAGCATAAGCAGTGTTTTGCTTTTCATGTGAAAGGCAAACAGAACTGAGATCCAGTAAATCAGCTTAATGGAAATGGAAATGGTTTCCAGTAAAATCCTTGGAGAATACATTTCAGTATTCACTTTATTATGCATGACAGCAATGCAGGCCATCTCTGTTTACATCTTTATCAAATAAAACGGGAAGACAATATTCAGTTAGAGGCTGTCACAATAATTGAATATTTTAAATCATTTGCTTGAACAACAGTGTTACGAACATAACAGACTGGACTTTTGTGGGGCACATTTACATTTATGGCATTTAGGAGACGCAGATCCAGAGCGACTTACAAAAGTGCTTTGCAGTTCACTCAGAAAATATCCTTAGTTAGTAGACAAGGCTAGAATCTAGAGATTCCTCAGATCCTGTTGAAAACAAATGTAACTAATATCCACCATGTGGGCACCAGGTAACCTATATCCACCTCCATACAAAGAGGACCTGCATCTATGGTTGAAGTAGCTAAAGTCTTTATTTCAACCACCATCTCAGGACCTCTTTGGAAGCCGTGGACTGCTGGTTTGGGCTGGATTTTTTGCTGTACCTGGCAACACTGTTTAAGTAGTCTTACATGTTTGTTCAGAGCATTCTACTGATATCTAACCAGCTTAAATCATACAGGCTCAACCTGTTTAAAATATGTTTCATAAAATTTAGAAGTTGTTCATAATTGTTAAATAAAGCCCATTGTTTTCCCAAGTAACTGATGCTATAGGCACCTGTGGCACCTCTCCCTCAGGTCTGAAAAGCTAGTCTGACTTCATATTTTAATACAGTTCTGATACAATGAAGACCTTCAAAGCAAAATAAGCTGAATGAAATGAGCTAAAAATGTCTAGAAGATGTCTTGTGCTGGTTGAGCATCATACCAGCATTTCAAACAGAATATGCTCTTGCTGGTTAGCGGCACTGCTGTTCTTTATAAGGGATGGTTATTATATAATCCCATTTTATTAACATTGGTGTTGAGATGTTTACACAACAGCACATACAGTATATTAAACAATATTGTCCCCACATTTACATGTCCCACACATGTAAATGATCACTAAGGCCATGAATATGTATTAATACATTAACATTTTGTATGTGCTGCCATGTCTTATTCAAACAACAGGAAGTGTTCATCCGAGTGTTTCTGAAAGTTTCTGTTTCATGTTCATTTATAACATGCCAACACTTCCATGTGGTCTTTCTTACCTTTAGAGGTGATCTTCCTCCAATGTAAAGAAAGAAAATTTTGTGCCGACTCATTACGTGCTGGAACAGCTGGACACTGCTCAGAGACCGCACCACAGGCCTGGAAAAATAAAGAATAATTAGCATTTTTAGTCTGAAACCACTCTCCTTCATGGTTCATATTCAAAACCCTGTATTCAAATGGTCCACAAGGCCTTGATTAGCCTCAGTATGTGTGAATATTCAGTCATATAGTACTTCTTCTTCTTCTTTCAGCTGCTCCCTTTAGGGGTCGCCACAACGGATCATCTCCCTTCATCTTGCCCTATCCCCTGCCTCCTCTACTGTTACACCAACCATCTCCATGTCCACCTTCACTACATCCATAAACCTTCTCTGAGCTCTTCCTCTTCTCCTTCTGCCTGGCAGCTCTATCTCCAACATTCTTTGTCCAATATATCCACTATTCCTCCTCAACACATGTCCAAACCATCTCAACCTGGCCTCTCTGGCTTTATCGCCAAACTGCTCCACCTTCACTGTCCCTCTGATCTGCTCATTTCTAATCCTGTCCATCCTCGTCACTCCCAACGAAAATCTCAGCATCATTCAGTCGTACAGAACACCGTTTGTAAATTATTTCAGTCATAAACAGCAACTGCTTCTTCAGTATTGGCTCGACTTTGCAGTCTGAGAGACTTTCTTACCCAGCCACTCGGTTGGTGAACTCAATGATGCCATCTTTTGTTCTTGCTCCTTTGTATTCATACGATTTCTCTCCTTTTAGACTGTCAGAGGGAAAAAAGTCAGAGAGAATAAAATTCAAAAGAGAGATTCAAGAATCCAGTATAGACCTCAACACATAGACTTATGTAGTATGTAATGTTGATGTAATGTTTTTATGTTTACTGGATGGAAGGATGGATGGATGGATGGATGGATGGATGGATGGATGGATGGATGGATGGATGGATGGATAGTTGATAAAGAATGGATAAATGAGTGGATAGCTTGATACATGAATAACTGAATGGCTAGCTGGCTGGCTGGATGAATACTGGGGTGGGGGGATTGTGTGGACAGATGGACATGCAAGTGGGTGTACAGGTGGACAGACAGACTGATGGATGATGAATGGCTGGATTGATTGTTGGATAAATGAATGGATGGATAAATGAAACAGTACACATTCACACCCTTTTAGTAAAGCCATTGGTGCTATAAAGTACTGATTAGTTGATGAAATTTATCAGAGATGAATGACATGTTATTTTTAATACAAATAAAAGTCGATCAGCACTCACAGGAGTATCGCTGGATATCCACGAATAGGAAACTCACTTGCTACACCTGAGAGGAAGGAATAAAGAAAAATTCCTGTGAACACTCAGAAAACACACACTAGACACAAATTTGGAAACATGGCCATGTTACTGCAGTGCTGAAATGACCCACCACCCACAAAATACCTGCTCTGTGGTGGTCCTGTGGAGTCCAACCATTAAAAAAACTGAAATGGGGCTACGTATGCAGAAAATCAAATGGACAACGGTCTGTAATTATAGAACTGACAAGAGCTGACAAGAAACAAGGTCATAATGTTATGATTGATATGTATCTTATAATTTATATATTATGCACAAGCTCTGTTACTGTGGTACATTCAGTTCACTAGAAATCTAAATGGCTCCACTGGCCATTAGTCAAATACAGTCCTGCTGACAATGCTTATAGTTTCAATTTATCAATAAATGATACAGAAAAGCAGTAGCAGTCTTCATCAGCTTTTCTCTCTGGAGATGTCCACGTCCTTGGAGCTTATACCTGCCAGGCTTACTTAAAATAGCCTGCAGGAGAGGATTTGTGCTGGGGACACTGTAGCCTTGCTGAAACTGCAGGTGAAGGCTTATAATATACACTATATTTCCACAGAACATTGGGAACTGGAGCCATTTCTGCTTACTAAACATACAGTCCACACTAACTGACCATCTGGACCTGAATATGAGGAAGCTCAATATGCAGCAATATGTCCAATGAGAGACTCTGTAAGAGGTATTAGGCTGTTTAACTAATCCCATTAGATACAGATAAGCCCTTCTCGCTAGTCGTGCTAGAATGTGATTGGTTGCTTTGCAGTGTTCAGAAAGGTGGACAGTTGGATTTATGTCAAATACATTCATACTCACAATAAATAAAGCATAGAAAGTATTTTAAAAGATTATAATATTTAATAATTAAGCCACATTTTGACACTATATGCCTGGATGTTTGTGGACACACAACTGTGCAAATGCACACACTTGATTAGTCCCTGTAGAGAAGTGCTACCAATAGAACAGGACTATCGTACTGGAAATGATAAGTAAAACTTGTCATTTGAGGAATTCAAATTCAATGTTTTTTGAGGTGATATGGTTCTATAAAGAATCGTTGTTTTAACTACAGAACCCTCAAAGAACCATTTAACCAGGCAAAGAACAATATAAACACTCAAAGGTTGAATTGTTCTATACAGAACAGTTAATGTTTGGGTTTGGGTTAATGTTAATGTTAAGAATCAGGCAAAGTCCCATTTAGGCATTTTAGGCTGATATGGTACATAGAACCGTAGCATGTACTGTAATAACCCTAGAACAACCCTTGTATATTAGAAAACACATTGATAATAGAAGTCAGTTGATGAAGCATCTGTCCACTGGCTTCTATTGTTCTGTAATAGTTTTGCTGGAGGATTTCATTGCCTTCTACTGCATCCTCTTGAAGGTGGGCTCTCCAATGATTCTGTAGTAAAGACATGGTTCTACAGTAAACCACAGCAACTCAAATGACTATGTTATGCATGTTTAAAAGGTCCTTCAACAGTTCTTTAGTAAAATTATGGTTCCAAATAGAACCACAACACCTCAAGGGTCCTTAGCCTGGAGTTTTTCAATGGGTTGTTTAATAAATTAACTGGTCCAATAAAGAACCTTGACAATCATTTGAATAGGTAAATGACTCTATGTCTGGTTGAAGGGTTTGAGGGTTCTTAAGGCAGTGGTTCCAAATAGAAGCACAACAAGTGAAAGATCCCTTTGAATGTCAAAAGGTGCTATGTCTGGTTGTAGGGTTTTGTAGGGTTATTTGTATGGTTCTTCAAGGGTTCTTGGTTCCAAATGGTTCCAAAATTAACTACAACAGCTTAAAAAAACTGAATGTTTCAAAGGTTCTAGGGCTGCTTGGAGGGTTCTTCATGCATTTTGTTAGTAAAGAAATTGTTCTATATACTGTAGAACCACAACATTGCAAAGAACCATCTCAATGTTTAAATATTTCTACTCCTAGTTGAAAGGTTCGTCAAGGGTTTTCAGTAAAGGAAGTGGTTGTGTATAGGACCATGACATCTCCAAGAACCTCTAAATTGTTTAATGGTCTTCTGCCTGGTGAAAGGGGGAAATGCAATGGTTCAATATTAAGGAACTGCAACAACTCAAAGATCCATTTGAATCTTTAGATGGTCCTTTGCCTGGAAGAGAGTTCTTCAAGGGGATTTAGTAAAGGAAGTGGTCACGATGGTTCAGAGTTCTAGCTGGAACCTCAACAACCCAACCCAAACCCAAACCCAACCCAACCCAACACCACCCAAACCAAACCAAACCAAACCAAACCAAACCAAACCAAACCCAAATCCAAATCCAAATCCAAATCCAAATCCAACCCCAACCCAACCCAACCCAACCCAACTCAACTCAAAGCCAAACCTAAACCTAAACCTAAACCCAAACCCAAATCCAAATCCAAATCCAAATCCAAATCCAACCCAAACCTAACCTAACCTAACCCAACCCAACCCAACCCAACCCAAACCCAAACCCAAACCCAAAGCCAAACCCAACCCAAATCCAACCTCAACCCAACCCAAACCAACCCAACCCAACCCAACCCAACCCAACCCAACCCAAATCCAACCCAACCCAACCCAAACTCAACCCAAGCCCAACCCCAACCCTGACCCCAAACCCACCCAACCTAAACAAACAATTTAATTACCTTATTAAAATGTTTTAAGGTTTAGTAAAGGCAATGTTCTATGTACAATTACGACAGTTAGTTAGAAGGTTCTTCAAGGTTCTTCATATATGTTCACATAAACAAAGCAACAAAGCTAGGTGAGTAAAATTGTAGTCACAAGCATAAAGTCACTGGACATTATTTGAATTGAACTCACTGGTATGAGCCGTGGTGTCAATCTTCCCCACATTAACAGGAGAGCCCATACTCTTCAGCTCTGCTCCCACTTCATACCAAGTCGGCTCAAACGTCTTACAGAAGTCACACCATGGAGCATAAAACTGCGAAGCATACCATAACAGTTAGGAACAACGGACAGAATGTATAGTGCATTAGGACAGATCAGACATCACAAAGAAACACTCACTTCCACTAGCCAGGGCTCACCCTTCCGGATCTCACTAAATCTGAAGAGAAGAGAATGGGAATGAAAAGTTATGTTTTAAAATGTATGTATGTAGACAGAGTACATTAAAGCGGACTTCCAATGCTTGTTCAATATGTCTGCATAATTAGAATATTAAATGTAAATACAGTCAGTCAGAGCGGGTTTGGTGTCATACTCTCTGTTCTGAAGAAACTCCCCAAATCAGGACTGATCCAAGTGGTGGTGAATGGAACCTGATGCCTCAGTACAGTATATTATTAAAACACTGTTTTAACAGATACTTTGCCTGATACCTGAAACCCTGGTTTTCCATTGTTTTGTAAGATGTAAGATTGGTAAGGTTTTGATTTGAAAGGTATTATGCAGTATATATACTGTTTTACCATCATTAACATTACAAATAAGGCTCAGATGACTCATATAAGTTCACTGGTGATGTTAAATAATCAGTAAAATGTATTTTTGTTTTACTCATGGTGATGCCTAGTTCCCACAATTCTTTACCACCATGGTAGGTTTCTCTGCAATTAACCGCTGCACACCAAACCCACTCCGAAGGACAATGTTTACATCCATTATCATTTTGAAGTTATGATATTATAAAAATTTCAGGAAAAAACAGCAAACATTGGCCTACTTGTCATCAAGTTCTTCAACATATGCCGACACGAGAGTTAAGCCCAAAAGGAGAGCTGAGAAATCAACAGCAAATAAATATATAAATGCACATACAAGCAACCCCTCAGTACAACTACAGGCAATGACTATTGTGAGAATTAACCAAATGCTGCAAGATTAACATTACGTGTATCATCTTAATTATAAAACATATAACGTATCCCTGAACATTTCTTATATTCCTGTTCACAGACTGAAATATGAGAATTTAATAAATAAAACACGTTCCCTGCTCACTTTTCATGTCCTACCTGATAAGAGGAGTCTCACTCTTGCCATTATTCTCATCATTGAAGTAGATTAGGAAAGAAGACAGAAGACACTGTTAACATAATTGCTACACCGCAAACTAGTAACCCACTGACTGTGCATCAGATTAGGCCCATGGATTAGAGGCTGTCTGTAAGGAAAATCTGGAAGCCGTCTGGGTGTACCTCCCTCTACAACTGGCCTGCTAGAAATGTTCCTCAGTCTAATTGGAAGATCTAAACCAAGGCTGCCCTGACGGCCTCAGCAAACATTTGATTTGGCCTGCCAAGATGGTACCCTGACCTGCCCTCGCACCCACTGAACACACATATGCAGAACCCATATCTTATAGAAGTGATTTCATATATAAATCCTCACATGGATCTTTAATTAAGCCAGTGGCTCCACCCAGAAACTTGTGGGAGTTTAAATGATTCTCTACCTTATTAAAGTGTTCTATTTAGAACAATGATGAAATAAAGTGACTTTTGAATGTATAAATTGTTCTTTGCTTTGGTTAAAGGGTTCTTGAAGGGTTCTTTTTGGTAAATTCAGTGGTTTTACATACAATGACAGTCCACCAGGCAGGCAAACAGACAGACAGACACACATACATGCAGGGAGGCATGCAGAGAGTAACATAGACACTCAAACAGGCAGACAGACAAACAGACAGACAGTCAACCAGGCAGGCAGGCAGTCAGATAGACAGTCCACCAGGCAGACAGACAAATAGACAGTCAACCAAGAAGGCAGACAGACAGAGAGGCAGGTAGGCAGAAAGATAGATAGATAGATAGATAGATAGATAGATAGATAGATAGATAGATAGATAGATAGATAGATAGAGAGAGAGAGAAATATTCCTAGAGTTGTTGCTAAACGCGCATCAAACCACTAGATGGCGCTACAGACATACGATTGGGTTGTTAGTGCCCGCTCGTATATTTTCTGCATCCTGTAGTATAAATTGTATTATTTATTTATACGTTTATATTTATACAGGTTAATAATGAACTATATTCTTTGTTTATTCCATGATTATCACTTTTAACGTCTAAGATTTTTTTTTGTTGAAAAACAAATAATCTCTCACCACATTGGTCAACTCAGAAACAACAACGTTTTGATTGGTGCAGAGCTGCATGTCAAACCCTCATTTGGACATAATCCCACCCATTCAATTCCAGTTCTCATCTCTGATTGGCTAGAGTTAGTGTCACTCTGAATGAACATGAAAAGTTTATGAGGAGGAGGGAGGAAAGGAAGCTCGATTCAGTTCATGAAGCGATTCATTTGAACCATCTGTTTTAATTAATCGATCGAACAACGCAACAGTCGTTTCAGTAGTTGTGGCGTTTGAATCGTCTCTTAAATAGTTTCTGCTGTTATAAAGTTATGGGTAAAGTTATAAAAAGTATTATTTTAACTTTACTTAAACTTAAGACAGTTGCTTGTTATTTTATT
This sequence comes from Acestrorhynchus altus, assembly GCA_034509495.1. Taxonomy (NCBI): domain Eukaryota; kingdom Metazoa; phylum Chordata; class Actinopteri; order Characiformes; family Acestrorhynchidae; genus Acestrorhynchus; species Acestrorhynchus altus. The sequence goes on along the minus strand of CM067502.1, from coordinate 7,386,784 downwards.
TGTAAATTTCATTGGCTCAATTATGATATCTTAACTTTGCCTCCATAATATTAGTTTTATCATGTCATTTATTATAAATTCATTTTATTCATGTGAACTTTTTTTTATAAAGATTACATGCCCTACTTTCTTGTTTACCTTGCATTTTTATTAATGCTGATGGTTGAGTACACATTTAAAAGGAAAAGGTATTAAAATACTACTATGTTGTGTTGATTTTATGAAATTACATTGGAAGTATTATTTAAAATTAAATAACATGGTTACGATTTCTTTTTCTTAAATCATACTTTAACTTTAAAATGTTATATTATTCACTTTTAATATAATTATTTATGGTAATTTACATTTCCAGCATTCTTTATATGACCTTTATTGCAGATTTTTTTCATGTTAAGTAAACGCTCCCGGTGCTACAAAATAAAAGTTCGCTTTGAGTTGGACTCGCGAGTTGATTCAAAGGACTTGTTGAAAAGAACCGGTTCCAAAGAACCGAGTCTTCGGCGAGTTGTATATGGTTACAGGAGGCGGAGGAGGAGTCGATAGACATGGAGTGTCTACCCGCGGTCCACAGTGTTTACTTCGCTGTGTTTTGACGGAGACTCCGTCCAGCTGCATCTTCAGGAGCGGCTTGTCGTGTGAATATGATTCGGAGTTTAGGAACCGAGCTGACAGAGCCGCTGTGAGGAAAGTGAACCAGCGAACAGTCTGGAAGGAGAGGACAGTGTTGTTTATGTTCAGACCGCTCAAGCCTGTTCTCTAATGGTCACTACGCTCTTCTCGGACTCTACACGTACAGGAGCTCATCCTCTCCTCCGTTCATCTCTGTGCTTCTGAGGGCTCCGAGTAGTTTGTTTGGGAGTTCAGATGTAGCTCAGTAGAGGCCATAACTCACCTCTTTATCAGTGGACTGGGGCTCAAGGGGGTCAGGGGGCTTCGTATCGGCTCAAGAAATGCAATGGAATTAAAAAAGACCTTCCGACAGAGCAGAACTTCAGCCCAACTTCAGTTCAGACGGTCAGGTAAGATCTCAGCTTTCTCCAGCAGCCCTGAACCCAACTGTGAGAAGTGTCAGCTTCCCTGTGAGAGCTGGAGAGCAGCTGCTCCATCTACATATACATATGTAATACATACTGATACACATATAATACATACTCTATAATACATAATTTATATTTTTTAATATTATATTTATAATACATACTGGTACTGTATAATACTGGCACTGTATAATACATACCGATAATGTATAATACATACTGTCACTGAATAATACATACTGTATAATACATACTGTCACTGTATATTACATACTGACACGGTATAATGCATACTGATACTATATAATACATACTGACACTATAATACTCACTGACACTGCGTAATACATACTGACATTGTATAATACATAGTCACTATATAATACGTACAGTATAATATATACTGACACTATAATACATACTGACACTGTATAATACATACTGTCACTATATAATACATACTGTATAATACAGACTGACACTGTATAATACATACTGACACTGTATAATACACACTGTCACTATATATTACATACTGTATAATACATACTGTCACTGTATAATACATACTGTATAATACAGACTGACACTGTATAATACACACTGTCACTATATATTACATACTGTATAATACATACTGTCACTGTATAATATATACTGTATAATACACACTGTCACTATATATTACATACTGTATAATACATACTGTCACTATATAATACATTATGTATAATAAATAATGATACTATATAATACATACTGACACCATATAATACATACTGTATAGTACATACTGGTACTGTATAATACATACTGATAGTATATAATACATATTGACTGTATAATACATACTGTCACAATACATACAGTATAATACATACTGTCACTAATACATACTGTCACTGTATAACACATACAGTATAATACATGCTGATGCTCTATAATACATAGTGTGCAATACATGCTGTCACTATATAATACATACTGTCACTATATAATACATACCAATACAGTATAATACATACTGTCACTAATACATACTATCACTGTATATACATACTGTCACTGTATAATACATACTGTTACTGTACAATACATGCTGTCACTATATAATTCATACTGATACTGTATGATACATACTGATACTATATAACACATTCTGTCACTATATAATACATACTGATACTGTATAATACTGATACTGTATGATACATACTGATACTGTATAATACTGATACTGTATGATACGTACTGATACTATATAACACATACTGTCACTATATAATACATACTGATAATGTATAATACTGTCACTATATAATACATACTGATACTGTATAATACTGATACTGTATGATACGTACTGATACTATATAACACATACAGTCACTATATAACACATACTGATACTGTATAATACATACATACATACATACATACATACATACATTACTCCATAACACATACTGTTACTCCATAATATGTATTGCTACTTCATACATACTGTTTCCTCAATACATACTTACTTCATAATCCACATAATCAGTATAACATTTATAGGATATTATAGATAATATCCAATGTAATAATAAGATATACTGTTACTTCACAACACATACTGTTGCTTCATAACACGTACTGTTACTCTATAATACATACTGTAAATTCATAACATATTGTTACTATAATACATACTGTAGCTTCATAATACATAGTTACTCTATAATACAACTTTATTGAACTATGAATCCATACTGTTGTTTTGTGAATGAACTGATGTTTTGTGAACCATGTTTTGTAGTAAATATATACTGTTACATGCTATAGTTTCATAAACTCATACATGTTTATATGTTTCTAAACACACCGTTATTTTGTAAATGCACAGTTCACAGAATTAAATTGGCTGGAAAACATCCAAAATCTACTCCAGAACTGCATTCCTTGTTTTGAAAATCTTAGATCATCTTAGTATTTAACAACATCTCTCAGGAACTGAAGTCTGTTTTTGGGATCCTTTTAGGGTGATTAGATCAGTCCATATTGTGTTCACACTATGACAGAAGAAGGCAGAAGTCTATCCTTTCCTTTACTCACAAACAAGTCTTCATTTATAAATGACACCTCCCTCCACACCACAGTGTGTACATTAGTGGAGCTGTAGGCAAGTACAGCGACCTGCTGTCCAGGTTTAATCAACAGCTGCTAAGCAACCTTTGTGAAAGGACTGTGTTGATGAGTTTCGTTTTTTGTTTTGTTTTTTTTACTGGTTGCATGTTCAGAAGCAACACTTTCACTCAGTGCAGCTTCTCTGCATCCATACAGCTGATCTCACCACAAGAAGCCAACCAGCCAGGAGGCCTGGCCTCTCATCAGTGGTTCTCAATTCAACCATCCATTTAAGCCAGTGGTTTTCAAGCCCGTTCCTCGAGTTCTGCATGGTGTGTAGATTTTCTCTGCTTTAACAAGGACTGGCTTATTAATTAACTGACATTTTAATTAAAAAAGCAACATTAAATGAGCCTCAGATTCTCTTTTATTTGTTCTCAGTTTCTTTTTTTGCAATTATTCATTTCAAATGCATCAAAAATGCATCGTTACATAAATTACAGGGCCCTAATTACAGGCAGCATACCACACAAAACTGAATTGTCCTCACTTTTTTAAAAGACGACCATGTAAACATGGGTAAATTCACTTCACACTGCATAGATGAAAGAAAACTGGGAAAACAAAACAGAACGTACTGTATTTGGGATTTCAAAACACAGCATCATTACGTCTTTATGCCTAATCAGCCTACCGCAGTTGATCTCGCCTGCACTGGAGTTGGCACTAGGGCTGCACAATATATTGTTTTAGCATCAATATCACAATGTGTGCATGTGCAGGAGTCACATTGCAGGATGTGCAGAACCTTATGAGACAAATCAAGTCAAACACATCATTCTATAACTTGATTGATACAAAAGAAAATTCACTTGTTTTCATTTTCAAATAGGAATGTAATTTTAATTTAAGTATCTTTTAATATCGCAATATAAATCACAGAATATCAAAATCCTGAAATGAGATATATATCAGTCGTAAAGGCACAGGAACTAAAACATTAGTTTTTTTAAGCATCCTAAATGTCCATATGTAGAATTTAAGCTAAAAAAAGAAAATGGTGTAAACACTCCACACACACTATTGTTTGGAGTATTGTATGGAGTTTTTCAATGTAGCATAACAATGTGCAATATTTCAGTAATCTTCAGATTTTTACTTTTATTATTTATGATGTTTATATTGTATATATATACAGAGTTTATGTATTTTTGTTGGTGTGTCTTACTATCCCTGTGTTGCTTCAGCTTCATAGCAGTGACCAGGTGACACAGTCTGATGCTGATTTGTCTTTTTGGCTTTTTAAAGGCCCATAAAGCTGGTACCTTTTGCTTCCCAGTCTATAGATGAAACCAAACTGAAAAAAACAACAATTGAAAAGCTCAAATAATCAAATCCTTGGTAATAAATGATATATGATGTGAAAAATACAACCTGAAAAAATTAGGGCGCTGCATGAAATCCTTCTGTCTTTTTTTACTATATTTAAATATATTGAAATTTGATGTCAGCCAAGCTGGCATCCTGGCTGCAGAATTGCTCCCACCCCATGCATGCAACTCTGGCAGCACTGGGCAGCTCAAGGCTGCTTCACCCTAAATATGTGAAGCAGTGGTATTGCTCCCTGCTGCTGTTAGACTGTATAATCGGCACTGCCCTCAGCAGACCACGGACACAAACACTTAACTCCACACACTATTAGAGTTGTTCAATACAAAGTAATGTGCAATACTTCTTCCATCTCCCCGTGTGCAATTATCTGTAATTTATCTGTACATCTTTTATATTCGTTTATTATTTATTATGGTGTAAATACTGTACAGTATATACTATACTTTATTTCTGGTAGTGCGTCCCTTGATATCCCTTTGCTGTGGCATCATTGTGAATGTCCCCACTGTGGGACTAATAAAGGATTGTCTTATCTAATCTTACATAAGAGCATGAATGGGGGCAGAGGGGAGCAGAGTAGAGAAGGAGCTGACAGCAGGAGTGTGACAGCAAGGGATCAGGAAAAAAAGGTTTGCTTTATGATTGTAACAGAACATACATTTAAAACTTAAAACTCTATATAAACAGTATCCTACATCACCCAGTCGTACTACAAATGTTATGCAATGAAGTTCTTTACCCTGAAACTCTATTGCATGTTACTGTCCTTTTCAGTCTGACCTTCAAAGCGGTGATCAGGCATGCAGTCTGACCGACGGACGCCAGTTTATCTTTATGGCTTTTAATGAAGCGGAGGCAGCTATGATCACAGCGCCTGATGTTTTTCACCTTTGTGAAAAATGTTAACACTCCCTAGTTAAGCATCCCTGCTACATTTACAAAAAACAATTTCCCTCTTCCAAGTCCTCCGGTCCTTTTTTTTGAAGGTCAGGAATGTCAGGCATGCCATAGTTCAGGTACACGCCGTGTTGCAGGGATCATGCAGCCTGATCAGGCCACTCTGAAAAATACCTGTGGCTTTCCGTAAGCATTCCAAAAGCAGGACCTTTCTGTTTGGCCTTCTACTATTTGTAGTGTTGTGTGGTTTGATTTGCTGCCAGTTGCTGAGGCTAAATCATGGAGGCAGGGAGTCAGCAAGACATGTCCTCTGCACTCAGCGTTTAAAGTCTAGGTGTCAGTCATTGTTATCATTGTTTGGGGGAAAGTGCATGAATTGTGCTGAATCATTGCCTGTCATTGAACTCAATGTGACGCTAAGGCTTGCTAAAAGATAAGGACCATGCTGTTGAGTTTATTGTATTGTTGGGATGCATAATGGTGTAGGAATCATCAAGGAATAATATTGGAATCAGTTCACCTGCCTAATATTGTGTAGGCTCCTCTGTTGCCCCAAATATAGCTCTGAGACCCTTCAAGGCATGAGCTCCACGAGGCCGCTGAAGGTGTTCTGATATCTGGACACCTTTAGTACCTCTTCACACTTGAGTCCACACCCAGGCTTGAGGGGGGAGGGGCTCATCAACACTGGTTTGCTTTCATTGCTTCCACACAGAAGAATTCCTTTCGAACTGTGGAGAGGTTGTACAGGTTTGAACGTCACTTTTCTGCATAGATTTGTGGAATCTAGGGTCTTGGCTAATCCATTTGTCACTTTTTGTCATTTTCCGGAGATACAAACAATCAAAGCACTTTCACCCATGCTGATGATAGATGAGAGTAGCCATACGTCACTTTCCTATATGCCGAATGACAACACTTCCTTTTGGGTGAAGATAAACTCACAACATCTTTATCTGCCGGTTCCCTGACATGATTTTATGTCATGATTATAATCGTCATAACTCAAATTCAAAGCGTATTTGACATGACCATTTCAGACACTGGCTAAGGTTGTTCATCCACTTTGATGGAGGCATGCTGAAAGGACACTCATCAGCACCTATTACTTTATTATTTTCTATAAAACAGGGCTGGTCATTGACCGATAATGATATGAGATAATTGTTGGCTTGGCTTTCTCTGCAACTAAATTGTGAAAGTCTTGGAAATATGTATTTCCCACCAGTCAAATTAGAGCGACAGTTTTCACCTCAGAAGGGGCGGGGCATTATTCAAAGGCAAAGTACCCAGATGTGTCGCTCTCATCTATAAGTCAGAGCAATCGTATGTCAAAATGAACCAATCGCACAACCCCATACACCAGTGTTTCCCAAAGTGCAGATCCATGGCCGTGCCCATTTTAGAGGATTTCCTACTGCAACACAACCCTTTCATCTCTGAAAAGGCTTGTTAATGAGCTGATTATTTGAATAAGTTGGGACAAGGTAATCCTCTAAAAGTGCTGGGTCAGGGGGCACCAGGACTGAGTATGAGATACACTGCCATTAGTTCTCTGGACCACTCCTGGGCTTGAAACAGCTTTCACACTTGAATAAACACGCTGAACTCCCTGGAAATGCCCATAGATGTTAGCAGTAGGTAACTTTAAGTCTGGTAAGATGTGAGATGGGGGATCCATGAGCATCAGTGGGTCTTGGGCACCAATAAACCTGCCACCGGTTGTTTTGGAGATATTCTGGCACTCACAACAATTTGGTTCTTGTCCAAGTGGTTCAGGTTCTTATGCGTTTGTTCAACACATCACCTTCGATATCTGACCTGTTCACTTGCTATCTAATACATACAGGGTTTGGACAATGAAACTGAAACACCTGTCATTTTACTGTGGGAGGATTCATGGCTAAATTGGAGCAGCCTGGTGTCCAATCTTCATTAATTGCACCAGTAAGGGCAGAGGGTGAAGGTTCAATTAGCAGGTAAGAGCACAGTTTTGCTCAAAATATCGCAATGCATAAAACATTATGGGTGACATACCAGAGTTCAAAAGAGGACAAATTGTTGGTGCTGGCGCATCTGTGACCAAGACAGCAAGTCTTTGTGATGTATCAAGAGCCATGGTATCCAGAGTAATGTCAGCATAGCACCAAGAAGAACCAACTACATCCAACAGGATTAACTGAACACAAGAGGAAGCTGTCTGAAAGGGATGTTCAGGTGCTAACCCGGTTTGTATCCAAAAAATATCATTCCCAAGACGAATTGATGCTGTATTGGCTACAAAAGGAGGCCCTAGAACACCATAATAATAAATTATTGTGGTCTAAAACCAGGTGTTTCAGTTTCATTGTCCAACCCCTGTATATCTCACCTCTTCCATTTAGTCCAATTACAGTATTGTGCTGACTCTACAACCTGCTGGAACTTTTCAGAGCCGAAAGCCACGGCTGTCCGATGAATCAAAACAGATGCAATCTCCAAAACCTGTACAAAACAAAAATGTTCTGATTGTATTTATCCTATATTTGCAGTAATAATATCATCATGCAGAATTGTACAGAAATGCTGTACTTTATTTATCAGATAAACAGCTGAACATTCTCAGTCTCACCGTTAAATACACATTCCAGCACAATCAAAGCAGTGAAAGAGAGGGCTGAGTCAGGCTGTTTGTGCCTGTTTATCTGTGTACAGCGAGCGACATACAGAATTATCTACGCAAATCAGTATACTTCCACTCCTGCCCCATTCGGATAAGATTCTCTTTAATGCTGGTGTGTTTAAAGAAAACAGAAAGTGGAAAGCAAGTGTTTATGTTGATGCATATTGCCTTATACCTTAGAAAATATAGAACACATTGGTGAATCTGGTTAATTAGGGCCCTGCAAGGCAAAGGTCAGCCATAACATTAAGAGTACTGAATAATTAAGTGAACTACGTTTGATTTTCTGCTTAAAATTAGATGGAATATATTACACAGCAAGTGAAAATCAGTCAGTTGATGTGATGGAATCATTGCTTTTGGATGTACTTGATATTCTAGATGTACTTTGAATAGGTTCTATTCATATGCATCCCCAATGTGACCAGATAAGATCTGATTTTACTTTTCCTGCAAAAAAAAGCACACAAACATCATTTTCTGGGCTGTGCGATATGATTAAAAACTCATATTTCAATATGCTTAAGAGAAATGGTGATATGATCTGATTTGATGAAAACCTTAACAAAGTGCAGTGTTTATGTATCAGTATTTATCTGTAACACCAGACACGGCATACTATATATTTAAATATGACCTTTATTTCCAATGTTTTCAGTGTAATTTGAACAAGACTGTACTCTGCAGACCATCAGCCCTTCAAAAAAACCATACCATTTCCACGCAAACAACCTACTTATGCTCTTTTTTGGAATTAAATTGGACACAGATGATAATGTGCATGACAGATTTGAATTTATGATTATGGCCCTTTTTTAACGCAAAGTCTTACTTTTGTATCAAAAAGCAAAAAATGGTAACATTCAGTTAAATTTGCCTTACACAACTTCTTACACAAAAAATGCAGAAATTTATCAGAAAATGCAATGGAGCATTTAAACTGCAGTATATGGACATTTCTATCGATATCCAGATATAAACAGAGCTGGAGATGGGCTGAGGTCAAATCCCACTCTGGGCCATTTGTTGGATTACGTGATCATGGTTCTTCAGAGCCACCACAGAAACTCATCTGGAGCTGTGGTTGGTCATGAAGCTCCCCCAGTAAATATCAGTATTGCAAGATGCTGCTACATCACTGAGTCTGATTAAGTGTTGCTGATTAGATGTTGTTGTTTTTCACAGCTGCAGTGTTGAAGCTCTCCTCCATCCCCCCATCTACTCAGAATACGACGACTCCACAGAGACACCCTTTGGGTGATTTATCGTGTTGTCGTGAGAGGAGCCAGCGAACAGCTGGATGTATGTTTGGCTTTTTAAAAGTGGCTCTAAACCGGGGTGCGGTGCTCAACTGCCCGAGAGGGAAGCCAGTGTTTAGATGCTGGCAAAGCCACACATTATGTCTGTGTTTTTTTATTTCATTTCAAAGGGATGAAATGGAATGTCGTGGGGTGGCACTTTATGCTGTATCCGTCCGCTGCGTTGTTTTCTAGATGAATAAGGGGAAATGTCAATGTTTGTAGAAATGCAGTTTTATTTGGCACATTTTCACCGTCAGGAGAGAGATTTAGAGAAGTGTAGCAGAACATTTAGAGGTCTTTTTCGTTGTACTTTAAATTTTATTAGTAAACTGAAACCAGACATCTTTGTTTGTGGGTAGAAATGATCCTTTTATTTTTGTGTCATTTAGTTCAACAGAAACTTGACAAAATGGGACTGTTGCTGTTAGTCAAGCCATTTTTTAGATTTGATGGTTCATGAAATGCTGCATTTGGTACTACTTTCCAGAGTAACAGAACACCTGGTTTAGAACGGAGGCGTAATTCAATGTATTTCTTTGACAGTGAATTTAACTGATCAAAAAATTGATCTGCAGTGATGCAAGAACTGTTTAAGATGCCAGATAAGAACTCATGTGACTTTTTACATCTATTTAACTCTGTCCTTGTTATGAATGTGGATGTACAGTAACTAGAGATGGATCGATCAGTGTTGATACCAACTTTCATCACGATTGGCAGATTGAAAATACCAATCGAGGACATGCAGTGTTTTTTTCTAATTCGTGGAATTGTTAATGTAAGTCAGCATCCTGCGAGCGAAGTGTACGTGACGGGTTTTACGATTTAAGAAGGTTCTTTAGATTCTGTGGGGCTTAACCATTGAGTGACTATGTTAGAAGCAGTATTTTATAATCCGTTCAGAATTTAACAAGTAGCCAGTGATGGGATGAGAGAATAGGACTAATGTGATCAAATTTCTGAGCTCTGGTGAGATTCTAGCTGTTGCGTTTTGGACTAATTGGAGGTTCTGCAATGGATTGTCTGAACTACCAGCCAGAAGGGCATTGCAATAGTCCAGCCTTGATGTTATGAACCTGGCATGCACCAGTTTCTCTGCATCTTTAAGAGAAAGTACTTGATGTAGTTTACGTAATATTACGTAAATGAAAGAAGAAACACACAACCCCTAGGTTTCTCTTTCTGGTGGAGCTGGGTATATTTGAAAACCCATCTAGATTTGTACCAATATTACCGTATTTTCCAGACTATAAGATGCACCGGAATATAAGCCGCACCTGCAAAGTTTTTTTTAAAAAACCTGGAAAATAACATATATAAGAAGAAAAAGCTGCACCTCATTATAAGCCGCATGGTTTGAAGCGTGGAAAAAGTAGCAGCTTATAATCCGGAAAATACGGTAATTATATAGGGTAGTAAAAGCTCTGTTTATCAGAATTTAGAAAGATTTTCCTAAGAAGGGTTTGCTATCAGTCTAGTGTTCTCTCATGCTTTACCTCTAATCATCTACACAGTGTAGCCCATCCTCTAATAGGAGAATTCATCAAGTTTTTGGAAGACTTTTTCTGTGGGTTAAATAAAGCCCAGTGAAAGGAGTAATGTGTCTCTAGATTGAAATCAATAAGGGTATTTTAGTGGGAGTTTGAATCTGCAGAGCATATTTTATATGATATTTTTTTGTATAATGACTTCATCAGGCTTTGATGGTGGGCACCGTTGCCATTTTAAAGACTCCTTTTCAAAGCATTTATGAATCATTAAAATAATACATTTCTTGTCTTGTTTTTCAAGGTCTGGTGAGGACAGTCACACCCCAGAAAATGTGAAAGCCTCATTAAGAAGCCCTCCACCACATTAGTCGTGCAGCAGCAGCAATGGAGAGGAGCAAGCGCAACTCCATTGCTGGCTTCCCTATGCGGCCTGACCGGCTGGAGGACCTGGATGGTGGAGGTGTTGGAGGTGAGACGGGCCCCACCCAGTTGGACAGGGTTTGTCCTTCATCGTACCGTGCCCTCATCAGTGCCTTCTCCTGTCTGACGCGCCTTGATGACTTCATATGCGAACGGATTGGTTCAGGGTTCTTCTCAGAGGTCTACAAGGTAAAAAAAGAATATGTCTGAACTTAATCTTAAGATTATCATAAATAATAGCTAATAAAGGCTTTGGTTGTTAGAAATCAGGTCTGATATAGACCAAGAAATTCATATTCTGGGATATTTTAGCTAAAATATGCAATTTACCAAACGATATATGGTGTGTGAAAAATAAATGCTTCTTCCATTTTTTAACTATATTTAAATATATTGAAATTTGATCTTCTTTGCTTCTTCACATTAAGTCATCTTTGTGCCAGAACTCTGTCTAATGCCCTTTTCAGAATGTGGACGTGAGAGCATGAATGGGGGCAGAGGGGCACAGCTTAGAGGAGGAGCTGAGAGCAGGGGGTGGAGCAGAGTGAGGGAGCAGAACATAGGTTTCCACAAGATTGAAACAGAACATTATTTAAAAACTTTAAAACTCAATATGAACGATATAGTTTTCATCCCGATATAGATGTAAATATCGTTATATCACCCAGCTTTAATAGAAACTGATGCAGCTTGATCACAGCTTTTTTTAAATGGACTGATTTTAAAATGTAAGTGGGCCAAGAACTGAACCCTGGGGGAGGCCAGTAGTAAGATTATGTACTTTGTAGGCATTTAAAGCAGTAGCCAGGAGTCCAAGAGAGCACAGTTGGCCTTGATGTTTCTCGAGTCAGGTGTCGCTCACTGTTCTCCCATTACTCAGAGGGATACAATGTGGGTTAGCACTGGCAGTTCTCATTTTCCTGCTACCAAGCTGAGCGGTCCAATAAATTTACAATTAAAAGTAGGTAAAAGCTGGCGTGTCAACCTTCTGTCAGCAAAAGTAGGTGCGTCAAAGGATTAAGTTAAAAACATGTCAGATGGCTGTTCTGCTTTGTTGACTCTTGGTTCAGGTTGACTGAGCGAGTTCAGGATAAAGTTAAGCCTAAGGATTGTAACTCACTAAACTGCCTCAGTGGACTTGTGGCTTCATTGTTGCTACCCCCTCCCCTTGGTAATGAAAGGTTGCTGTTGGTACTTTGGATGACAATTGGAAGCTGTGAACAGATGGTTGTTTTTTTGCCAGGAGACATGTTTTGGGATACCGACATGCGAAATAGTTGCCATTCCGCACGAATAAATTAAGCGCCAGAGTGACAGAAATACATTGCACTGGACAATGAGGCCGGGCTGACTATATGATGATGGACGGCTTTTTTAACATCACTGAAATGTGGTTCACAATCGGTGTTGGGAACAAAAAACCACATAAGGAGATGTTTGTGTAGAAGATCACAGACTGGAGATATCATTATGTAATGCCTTAAATAATGGTACTGGTGTGGGAAGCTGTCTGATGCTGGTTTCAGTGCTTGCTCTGTATTCATGCAATGCCCTGAAAGCATCCTGTGGAGTTGGAGGTCAGATAAGGCCTGGGAGCAGAGCAACTCGCCTGTCCGGATCTGACCCTTTGCAGAGATCAGTTCTTCCATCCGTAGGGCTGAAAAAAAAAACATCAAAGAAAAATATGATGATGAATAGTGATCTCTTATTAAAATCTTATCATTTTTTCTTATTGTATCATTTCAGCTTTGTTGTTGCAATGTGTACATATGCAGTAATGACAGGACGTTGAATATCTCGTGTAATGTGAAATGGAGCATTTTTTGAGTGATTGATGTAAAAGTTCACATTTATCCACCAGAGCAATTTCTGTCTGCCCAGTATCATTTATTCGTTTACTCCACTACTGGATACACAGAGGGCCTTATTCATCAGCGTTCTTCCACATTTCCCAGAATGCAGTACACATATACTTCATACTACAGTTAAAGAATCTGAGACACACGTACAAGAGTCAGGCTGTGTGGTCTTGTGGGGTGTTCCCAGTATGCGTTGGTCAGTATGTACCAAAAGAGGTCCATGGAAGGACAACCGTTGAACCAGAGAAAGGGTCATGGGCACCTAAGGCTCAGTGATGTCTGTTAATGGGTAAAGGTGTTGAAATACAAAGGATGCATTCTGAGGTGTGTGTGTGTGTGTGTGTGTGTGTGTGTGTGTGTGTGTGTGTGTGTGTGTGTGTGTGTGTGTGTGTGTGTGTGTGCACCAAACTGCCCCGTGTGGTTGGGGGATGGGCCGCCTGCTGTCGGCCTGTCTGGAGTGGCATCTCGCTGAACATACTGATGAATTTCCACTATCACTTTTGTTTCTGCTGTTTGAGAGACCTGACTGGCTGAACATTTGAGTGGTGTCATATTTAAGCCTATAATCGGTGTTCCTGCATTGATCTGAAGAACTGGTTTAGTTCAGAGTAACGTTTTGCTCCTTGTCTACGCTCTGAACAATAGGTGCTCTACAGTACAGTAAACCCCACCGTTCATTTGCACAGGATTTTCCACTGTACTATGTTTTGAGAGTTCCAGGCTTGGAGCAGGTACCATAACAACCATAACCAACAATCAGATCCAGTAACAACTAACTTGGCATTTCCATTTGATGCCAAATGCCATAAATGATGAGACAGCATCGATACAGTTACTGAGTAATAGCTTGTCAATATCAGTGTGCATGGTGGAGGCAGCGTCTTGGCCTGTGTTGTTGGCTTGGACAGGCTGTTTGCTCTCTAGGTGGGCTGTAAAGTCAGTGTGGGGGTCCACAGATGGCCATCTGTAGATAGGCTCCTCGCGGGCAAGCCTTGGTATCTAGGCGACTGCTAAATCACCTGAATCTAGAGCACTGCCGAAGTAAAATCTGCTCTTCTGCAAGCAAGCAGAGCCACACACAAGTCCAGTCCTTTTTGGTTGAGTGACCGATCAAATGCAGAAATGTCCTTCTGAATATAGTCAGTCAGTAAAGACGTGTGTGTGTGTGTGTGTGTGTGTGTGTGTGTGTGTGTGTGTGTGTGGTGTGTGTGTGTGTGTGTGTGTGTGTGTGTGTGTGTGTGTGTGTGTGTGTGTGTGTGTGTGTGTGTGTGTCATGGCTGCAGTTTGCTGGTTTATCTTGTCTATTTCAGCTTTAGGAAGTTAGCCCTTGTCGACACTGAAGTCATTTCTCTCACTCTGTCACAGGGGCTTCCTGTGGTTTATCATTCTGAACGTATTTTAGTCCATCAGAGAAAAGCATATGAAGAGGAAACTAAGAACTAGGTCTGCTGCAGACTGTTAGTGAGAGGAGTTTGTAGACTTTCTGCTCTTGTCATGAAAAGTTTGACCAAGATCGTGGGCCTGTGGGTTTCTGATGCTACACTAAACTGTTTTCACTTGGTTAGTGAAGCTGAAGGCCTACTTTCAGTTTGATTTGCCCTCATTAGTAAAAAAACAAAACAAAAAAAACCCAAACAAACAAAAAAACAAGTCTTTCATTCATGATGCAGAAAACGTTTGATCACCTTACCAAAGGCAGTCGTCAGTAACACCCCTTGGAATCAACACCGCATGCAAACACTTTTTGGTTGGATTTCTTTCCCACTCTTCCCTTTGAATAAGGTCTGAAGATCGTATTCAAATCTTATTCATAATAGAATAGAACTTTATAGATCCCTTGGGAGGGTTCCCTCAGGGAATAAAGTTCCCTAAAAGGCTAAAAGTAGGTAGACCTTCAGCCTTTTAGCCTTTTAACAAATGGTTTAACATTTGTATCTAGGATTTTCTGGCATTAATGGAATCCGTTCTTCTACCCTCCCCCCCTGCACTATTGGCAGTGCCACTGGCAGCAACACAACTCAAAAGAATGATGCTTCCACCTCCATGCTTCACAGTTGGCTGGATGAACTGTGAGGTTTGGGAAGTAACATGTATTACCTCATTAACATGTCCGTTTTCATTTAGCAGTCCAGAAAAGTCAAAGGAATATATCATCTTAGCACTAGATGCTGAGATATCCATGAAGCATGAAGTCTGGGAACTCGTTTGAACAATCTGGGGCCGTGTTGAAAATCCAGCACACACAACGTACACATTTACATTTAAGATGATTGAAAGCGTCAGTTCTTCCACCTTCTCTAGTTCACAGGCTGTAATTACTGTCCTGAGAGATCCAGTCCTGGGTCCAGTTCCAGGTTCACATGTTGTTCCTTATAGACAACAAAGAGATATTCACAGTATTGCACGTTTAGTTCCTGGTTTGATTATAAGGACCTGAAATGTGATTGGCTGAGCCCCATTGAGATCCATTGTAAGACACAAGAAAACAGCACCTTCAGTGAAATCACGGCAATTTCCAGGTTATTGCTTTAGTTTACCCTCTGTCTGATATCAGACTTCAGATCAGTGAGATTCCTGGTTCCAAATGTGCTAAAGAAAAGGGTGTTTTTGGTTCACATGTTCTACCTGTATCATGTTGTTTTCGTAGTCAAACAAGTTGGCAGCACAGTGTTTGCAGAAAGGATCATTGGCTTTTAGTTGTCCTTCCTGCTCCAAAGGTGTCTGTCAGATAAAGGGGTAATAAATACCTTTGAGCCAAATGTAAAAGAGCCACAAGGGTGAATAGGTGGCTGGCATTTACTTTGAGGAGCTGTTACACACACACACACACACACACACACACACACACACGCACACACACACATGCATTGTGTAGCTTCAGGGGACAGACCTCTATGAAATCTTTTATTAAATAGGAATTAAGTCTTTTTTAGACGTCCCCCTGGTCCTGGAGACCGTCTGCTCTGCACATCTGATTGTATCTCCTGCCTCAACACCCCCTGAAACTCTGAAAGGGCTTTTTAATGAGCGGATTACTTGAACCAGGTTGGGAGTAGGGAGTGGACAGGGGGTCTCCAGGACCAAGGTTAAGAAATAGTCCATTCTAATGACTTCTAATGACTTCTTGACATTAAGAGAGTGATCGAATTCTCATGTCTGGCTGCAGATTCAGTTTCTGTGATGTTTGTCGGTTGGGCGTCAAAAATGGGAGGGGCTCTCTGTAGCTTTCTCTTCTCACCTATTGGCTGCACTGAGACTTGACCAATTGAGCTGACATTTCAACTTCAAAGGACCCCGTCTGTGTGCCGCAGCATTGCCGCTGAACTCTTTGCAGTGAAAATCTGTTTGAAGGTGCAGAGTTCAGTGTGAAAGCAGCTTAATCCTGCTCTCTTGTGTGTGCTTGTAGTAGGGTTGGGTACTGAATTCGGCATCTGTAAGTTAGGGCTGGTTGATATGATATTTATATCTATGTCAGGTTATAACCAGACATGATATTCATTTATCTAGAGTTTAATGTTTTTAAAATAACATTCTGTTTCAACCTCGCTCTGCTCTGCCCCTGCTCTCAGCTCCTCCTCTACTCTGCTTTCCCTCCACACATTCTAATACACACACCATACAGAGGCCATAGGACAGAACTCTGCCTTGAAGGTGACTTGGTTAAGTTATTAATGAAAAGGAAATGAAGTAATTATTTGATCAATATTTATAGTACCGTATTTTCCGGAATATAAGCCGCTACTTTTTTCCACGCTTTGAACCATACGGCTTATAATGAGGTGCAGCTTTTAAATCTTATGTATGTAATTTTCCAGGGTTTTTTTTTTTTTTTTTTTTTTTTTTAACTTTGTGGGTGCGGCTTATATTCCGGTGTGGCTTATAGTCTGGAAAGTACGGTAATACGTTGTTCAGAATATTTGATGTAGTGCAAATAACATATTTTATACATAATATAAAATATAAGCCTAGAAAAGAGCAAAGTGCGAATCTCAGGTTCTAAAGCCACACATGCTGCATTAGGACACATTTGTATTAGACCTGGAGTTGGAACTGTGAGTGAAGATTGGGTTACTACGTTTTAAAATAGCAAATACTCACACCGTCAGTCTCTTTATAAAATGTTACTTATTTATGTGGAAATCCTCGTCATTTACACAGACCAGTGAAGGTTCCTGTTCAGTTAATCGTGGCATAAATTCCACATAATGCTGGAAAGATTCCTTTCTGATGGCCCATGTTGACATCATTCAAAACACCTGCAGATTTCTCAGGAGAAGCTTCGAGCTGTGAATTGTACAATCCACCTGGTGACTGAGACGACCGCTGAAGACCACTGAACGCATCATTGTTGTGTTGATGAAACCAGGTTTAGATCGCTTTATGACGTGATGCCCCATCATGCTGGAAGTGGCTGGTAGACGCTGGGTTCACTGGTCATGAAGGGACTCCCTTACACTTTTACACCACCTTCACCAGTTTGGACTGCTGACACAAGGCAGGTTGTGTCCATGGATTCATGCTGTTGGAGATGAATTGTGATCCTATCATCTGTGCTCCTCAGCAGAAATTGAGATTCATCAGAGCAGGCTACATTTTTCCGGTCTTCAGATGCAGGCTCAGCTTTCTGTTCTTGGCTGAAAGGAGTGGAACAGTGTGGTTTTCTGTTGGATTTGTTGTGCATTCTGAGACACTTTTCTTCTCACCACAATTGTAGAGTGGTTATCTGACTTACTGTTGGCTTTGTCAGCTCCAACTAGTCTCTGTTCACCTCTCTCATGGACACGGTGTTTCCAGTCTGCAGAACTGCTCACTGGATGCAATAAATAAATCACTGAAAAATAATATGGTGCAACTAAATACAAGTGACGGAGTGGACAGTGTTTAAACACTGTAACAGCACTATATAATGTACACCTATACTATACAATACATAATATACATCTATACTATACAATACATAATATACACATATAGTATACTATACTATACTATATAATATAATATACACCTATACTATACAATACATAATATACACATATAGTATACTATATACTATAATACATAATATACATACATACATATGACTATTTACATGGTAGATTCTCACTGAAGGCATCAAAACTATGGAGTTTTGTACTTTGTACAAAAAAAGGTGAAATAACTGAAAACGTGTTTTATATTCTAGTTTCTTCAAAATAGCCACCCTTTGCTCTGATTACTGCTTTGCAAACTCTTGTCATTCTCTTAATGAGCCACCTCCTTCAAGACTGTTGGAAAACCATTTCAGGTGACTACCCCTTGAAGCTCATTGAGAGAACTCCAAGCCCGGATAAATGGTGAGGTTTGTGTCAGGAAGGGCATCCGGCGTAAAACTATAATGCGGATCAGGCAGAAGATTATTATTATTATTATTATTATTATTATTATTATTATTATTATTATTATTATTATTATTATTATTATTAGTTCTATGATGTCAGGACTGTTATAGTGAAATTTAAGCAGCTGTGGTTGTGATGTCTTAACCCCGCCCCCTTCTCTCAGCCTTCAATGGGTATGTTTGTTTAAGCTGTTTTTCATTCGGATCAAATGGTCGTTTTCCGAGCTGTGTTTCTTGCTGAAAGCTGATGATGGATCAATGGAACCATGTCTGTTTGTTTTGTTCCATCACGTCTGTATGTAAATCTACATGCCTAGAATACTGGGATGTAGCTAGTCCAGAATACACAGCCCGCAATGTACAAATTGGGTTTTTGAGAAATGATACAGTATCACAAAACTTG
This sequence comes from Acestrorhynchus altus, assembly GCA_034509495.1. Classification (NCBI taxonomy): domain Eukaryota; kingdom Metazoa; phylum Chordata; class Actinopteri; order Characiformes; family Acestrorhynchidae; genus Acestrorhynchus; species Acestrorhynchus altus. The sequence goes on along the minus strand of CM067502.1, from coordinate 7,367,831 downwards.
ATATTGCGATACTCAGGTGTGTCTGTGTTTTCTATCAGCCTTAATATTGAATTCTGTGAATTTTGTTATTGTTTGTTTCAGGTGCGTCACAGAGCCTCGGACCAGGTTATGGCTTTAAAGATGAACAAGCTGAGCAGTAACCGGGCCAACATGCTTCGAGAAGTACAACTCATGAACAGGCTCTCCCACCCCAACATCCTCAGGTCAAACACACACACACACACACACACACACACACACACACACACACACACACACACACACACAATGTTGATGTTTACTCACCAATACTTTCTCATCAAGACATCTCAACAGCTCTGTAAACAATCTTGAATACACTACTCTACAGGCTCGTTATCTCACTGAGAGTGATCCCAATGGATAATTATAATTCATATCTATATTTGATAATGCTTTTCAGTGGCTACATGTACATTCAGAGTTTATGGTTTGTACGCGAACAGCCCCGAAACTTATCGGCAGTTTTAAACGTCCATTACAAACACTCAGCAAAGAGTGTTTTATCGTACAAGAATAGAGATTTCGTCCTTATGGTTCACTGAATTCATACCCATTAATCCGTTCAGTGGCCTCAGATCAGTGTCATCCTTAGGGAGGCTTTGGATGGATGGCTTTCATCTTCATTTTCTCTCACTTTGTCTTCTTTTGTGCCGGAGACACGCGTGATCCCTTTGTGCTGTGTCCCTGCGAAAGCAGGTCAGAAATCCATTAAGAATGAATGGGCTGAAACATCGCCCTTCGTTTAGATCACGTCTAGATTAGGGGCTTCAGAAGCCAGTCTTGGCTTTCCGTCTTTGACCTTGTTTTTGGAGCTCGAGGTTGTCTGCGCCTTCGGGCTGGAGGCTGGTGTCTGATCAGGCATGTAAAGGACTACTTCAGTCAAAGGTAACATTCCTGACCATGAATGAAAGAATGCTGAGAGCAGATAAGAGAGTCAAATCATATTACTGGCTTGTTTAATGTGGGCCGAGAGAATGCGCTTGGACTGAAATGAATTTTGTGTACAATTATAGTCTCAGCTTTGAGTCATCAACCGCGGAGATATGCGAGAGAACAGTACTGAACAAGTGTGTATGAGCAGGTATGAGGACAGTACAGGTTCTTAATTAATATAAGCCCTCTTTGATTAGGTTTACAGTATAAATAGATAGTTATGATAAGAAGACTTGATGACTGAGACTGGTGTGGCTGCACTATTTGCACAGCCCTTCTCCGAAACTGTGAGTTCACAATAGTATAACCTGTTACTGATGAAAATTGTGTTTGAAAATAATGACGCTACACTAAGTGCAGACTGAACTGGCCTGTAGGGACCCTCGCAAACACCCCGCGAAAGCACACAGACATTTTGTTCACAATTTTGGAAGCATTCTGAGTAGGTACGAACATTTGGCACAGACTTGAACAGCCTGGGGTATCTTAGCCATGAAAACGGAAACTAAATGACTCCTAACATTTCAGAATTGAGAAATCCAGCTTAACACTCCTTTCCAGGGGATATAAGAGCACATTTACTAGGGCTGGACAATGAATTGATAATTAATCAAAAATGATTTAAATTATTTTGAATGGAATTCTGTTATTTTACTATTTTCTGACTCTAGTAGGGAGAAGGAAGTCTGGCATTGCCACTCTGGGCCAGTTCGCTGCTACTGCACCACAGAACTTTAGTGGAACTCTGCAACTTTATGAAAACTCCATAACACCATGTGTCCCAAGCTCATACTGGAAGCCTAACTAGGAGCTTGAAGTGCAGTTTGCATTTACTGCTGTGGTGTAAAAGTGAATTGAACTCCTCAACTGTAGGGGGAGCTCAAGAGCTCTGCCCTAAATGAACTTCTAGTTTTTCGTGATTTGATGTTTTTCATTCAATCGCTGTGCACAACTGACATTGAGTGTCACTTCAGTTATTTTTACATTTGAAATGATTCCAAAACAACATCCAGTCTGTCATAATATCCGATCTCTTTGGGCATGTTGGATCATACCTGGAGCACAGCGGACATGCTGGCTGAGATTCGGAGAAATTTCATCCGGATACAGTTTATTGCTATCCCCATTCCAGTGCAGCTCTCCAAACTGAGTGGAGGCTCCCGCATCTCGCTGAACTACTTTGGCGCTGCCTGTCATTCCCAAAGAATTCCGTGAAGCCGAGCGGGCCATGTCAAAACACGGACAGTTATTTTCATCTCAGAAATGAAGCCTTGAACTGTTCATTCAACCATTAAAGGGCCACTAGAATGGAAAACTGTTCAAATCGTGAAGCTCAAACACTGTTGTTCCTCCTTCAAAAGATTAAAGAGGAAATAAGACAGATCAATTGCAAGTTAGTTAAGTGCACATGGTGCCAAGAGGTCTCAGAGGCTCGGGAATAATTACAAAAAAATAATTGTTCTTTGCGGTTTAAACCAGTCCATAAAAGCTTACTATTTTTATCCCGGTGCTCTGTAAAAGGAAAATCAGCATGTTTCATTCTGAGGTGAAATAACAGGGTGGTAAATTGCATCTGAGCTTTATTCACTCCAAACGAAGTCACTTAAAATACTGAACATATGCATTCTGAGGCACCTTTAAGTTAGGCCATCTGCTGCATATGGTCACGACTAGCCGAAGCAATCAAAACCTGTAATTTAAAGACTGTACTTATTTGTGAACAGGGGTTTTTTGTTATAACGCACTGCCTCGACTCTTAATGTCGGTTTACTTCATGCCTCTTGGGGGCCATTTGAGTACCATGTCCACATAACCTCTCCCACTTTAGAACAAACAGTGGAAGCTAATCTTATCCCGGTAGCATCATCGAGACACCAAGTTGAGAGACAGACTTGGTGACTGAGAGTTGGCAGGTCTCGATTGTTGTACATATGAGAAGGAGAGGCTTGAAGGTTGGGTAGTAGCTCTGTTTTCCAGTAAAATGAGTTTCCAGCGTCTGGCTCGCTCTTGGCTGGCTGTGGAAGGCAGCCGTCTCGTAAAGCTCGGAGCTTTTGTGCATGTGCACATTTGTCTATAAATGGATCTCCAGTTCAAACCGAGTGGACTCCTCATGTGGGTTGTTTTGGGCTCTCTATTTTTGTGATTCTGCGCTCAGTGTTTGTACAGCAGCAGAGAGCGAGCGAGGGGAAAGAACCGGGGGAGAGATAGAGAGAGAGGGTCTGTGTGGTTTTTTACAATCGTGCCATTGTTGCATCTCCCTGAACGGGGGTGGAGGGCCCCTAGCGCTGACGAGCGCTCTAAGGAGACCTTTGTTTAAAGAAATAATAATAAAAGCCCCAACGAGGAACAGCAGTAAACATCAGGATGTGAAGTTTATTGGGCCTTAACTCCCCAAGTTGCAACCAAATCAGGCTATTGTGTACCCACTGGTGTGTGGGGATGTACAGGAGCTGCACACCGCTCAGCTACCACTTCTGTACCGCAATAAGTGCATCCACAAGGGAATGTGACTTCATAAAGCGTACGGGTTCATGTTTCTGGCTCATAAACTGTCTCATGAAAAACGGATGCTCTTCTTCTGAGTAGTTAGTTGAAAAATTCAGATAAACAAGATTGATGAGTGACCCAAAGAGAAGTCAGTCAGCAAAGACGTTTTTAATATTTTTAATATTTAAAGTTTGCATGTTTAGTTTCGAGTGGGAGATGCTGAGCTAATGGAATGGCACTACAAAGTGTCTCGTTATGTGGATGATGCTAAAGCTCCACTTTAAGCTTAAATGTGGTTTGTCCCTGCTGTTTAACTGGAGTTGGGATTGGTGACCGTTTAAGAGGGTTTCTATTGCAAAAATCTTTCTTATGCAAAATGAGAAATGCCTTAATGCAGCACCATTTCTATTCATTAAAAAAACACTTTCTTATCTGCAGAGATCTCACCTTCTGTCTCAACAACACTTTGTAGGTGGGTGTGTGTGAAACAATCAGCAACCGTAAACCTGTTCCAGTGAAGCAGAGAATCCTTAGAATAAACAGTCTTGCAGATGGCGTCCGATGTGTAAAATGAAAATGAAGGCTGTGCTGCTGTCGCACTCGCACGTCGAGTGTTACTGGTTCATAGGTGTTATCCATTACACTGAGCTGTTCCTTTCGGCACTCGTCTGGCTCCGTCTCACTCAGGGGGACGCCAGCCTTCCTCACTGCACAGTGTAACACTAAGACGTTCTCGATTCTGCATTTTCCAGTGTGCTGCTGTGTGGAGTTTAGTCACCTTCAACACCGGGTGCGTATCCAAAGGCACTCTTCCATCTGTGCCTGATCCTTCCAGGCTGATCGTACATCCGTACAGTTATGATGGAAAGGATGGGATATGATGGATCTGATGGGATTTGTTTGCTGAAATGTGATCCAGTGTGCTGACACGGTACTGCAGGTTTCACTGTAAATGTAAAATTAGTCACTGTATTCCAGTTCATTTAGAGCATTCCTATTGGTTCATTGACGCTGTTTGACAGTATACGAAGAACACTTGGTTGAGGGGTAAAGGGGTTGAATAGTCCCATAACCCTGTGTGTGTAAAACCACTTGATAGTGAGAGGCTTTTAATATGCTTATTGTATGAACTGCACGTGTACATTTATAGAAATGTACATTTATGCTTTTCTACACAGTCAAGTCACATTACACTGACCCCCTTCCTGTTTCTACATTTTGTACACTCCACTTTTAGTAAACTCCTCTTAGCACACAGGAGCACTTTGTAGGTCTGTAATTACAGAGTGTAGCCCATCTGTTTCTCTACATACTTTGTTTACCTCCTTTCACCCTGTTCTTTAATGGTCAAGACCCCGCAGGACCACCACAGGGCAGGTATTGTTTGGGTGGTGGGTCATTCTCCAGTGCTTCATCAGTGGTCACAGGACGCTGTTAGCTGTATATTTGTGGTTGGTGGACTGTTCAGTCCAGCAGTGACAGTCATGGGTTTAAAAAGTGTTCCACTCAAAACAGCGCAAAATACACTTAACACACCACCACCATGTCAGTGTCACTGCAGTTTTGAGAACAATCCACCACCCACATAGCTGCTCTGTATTAAATTGATTAAATTATCCTGAATTAATAGATCAAAGTCATGCTGGAAAATGACTTTTAGTTCCTGTTAATTTACGTTAACTTTAATTCAGAGTTAAGAATTTTTGCCTTCAGCTGTAAAGTCACATTTTTGGAGATATGTATCTGTTGATGTGTTTGTCAAATGTACAAAATGGTAATAAATATAGCTGTATTACATACAGAGGAACCATTGTTTATTAGATGAAGATAACAAGTGCCGTCAAATATTACCAAAGCACCTGTCTGCTGATTATCGATTATCCTGCCTCTCTAATAAAGAACATTTCATAGATTTTCTTTATTATTATTTATGTTCATTATTTTAAACGTTCCAGATCAACTTCAGACACCAGACATTTGTTTTGCAACATGCTTTCATTTGGAAGTGAGAGGGAAAATTGGGTATGTTTGATGTTTTTCTAAACCTTTCCGATCGCACCAGTAAGAGTTGCTGTTTTGACCAGGCTGTTGTTCTCTGCTTTGCAGGTTCATGGGTGTGTGTGTGCAGGAAGGTCAGCTCCATGCCCTCACAGAGGTAAGAGATGCCTCCAGGGCAGGCACAGACAAGCTTCCACTACCTCTCCAAGCCCCCCACACACATACAGCTCCTCACATCCAAATACCTTCAGAGCCTGCTACACCTCACTGCAACTGTTTACCCACCAGGACGGCTTGTTTTGCTGCTGTCCTGTGGACGCTTGTCTTGAAGGTCTGAACTGAAGTCGAGCTCTAAGTATTATCAGATTCTTACAATCGTTTCAGAAGGTGGGACGTATAGACTTTTCGAAGGTTAGACAGTTGAAGAAACATGATGTTGTGAAATACTGATTTACAATTTGTTAATAAGTGTAGTGAAGATGGTTAATGCAAAAATACTGCGAATGTGAATTATTAATGCAAATGGTCACAGAAATTAAAGTGACCGTCCTCTTGTTAATGGACTTACTGGAGTTTTTACTGCAGTAATATCAGTAAGATAGTGTGCAAAAGGCCAGTTAACTTAGAAACATCCAAAAGCAATATATTATTGCTGTCCTTGTATCTGCCATTTTCACTTTGGGACATAATTTGAATCTAACCTTTTTATTTTAGTGGTGATACTGTCTGATTAGTCATTTATGTAAACATATGAGCTTTACTGATCATAACAATCAAATGTAACGAGTGAGGAATACAAAATGTGACCGTTTAGCTTTCTGAATTTTGCAATATTCAGTTGTTTATGACGTTTTCATGACATACATGATACACAGAGAACATTATTAATATCTTGGATCACTGACACTTTGAGACTTCTGATGAAATATCTCAGAAATCAAACTGAGGATCATGAGTTTGAATCTCAGCTCATGCTACTTGCCATTGGCAGTCTCTCTCCAGAGGGAAATTGGCCTGCTCTCCCTCACTGGGTGGGTAAATGGCGCTCTCTCCCTACATCACATACTCAATGTGATGCTGGACGGCACAGGCGTCTTGTCAACCACTGCATCAGAACCGAGAATCTGGCGCTTTCCTCCAAACCCTTTGGCTGTCTGGTGAAGATTAAATGATTAAGTAGTTAGAAAAGGTGTGGTAGGCAGGCGTCACATGTATTGGAGGAAGCATGTGCTCACCAATGTGGCACATCTAAATTTGCAGGAGAATTGGGTTTAAAATATATAATATATATATATATATATATATATATATATATATATTACAATGTAATTTTTTCCAATAACGCGCAGTCCTACCAGACATCATTGTTCAAAACAAAACAAAGCATTTTCTGAACCTATGTTTACAAGCAATTCCACAAGTGTAGACCTTTCTTTATAATGGTAATGATTACTATTGAGTGACATGAATTCTGATCTGAATTTACATTTCGGAGTGGAATAATGCTGTAATACTGTTTCATTACATAAGCTGGTCCAGCAGCTGAAGCTCATTTGGTTGAATTTGGCTGACTGTAATCTTTGAAAGGTGGAGTTGCCTGTAGAGCTGTCACATTGACTTCATTTTAGCAGCGCACCCTCTCAGTGCCTTCTAAACAGAATGCGGGCAAAGCAGATTTTAAATTCTCCCTCTGCTCGGACCGACAGACACACACCTGTTTATATATAAAACTGCATCATTTATATTCAGTTGTCTTTAGTGTTTCAGTTTGTATGTAAATCTATGGATGATTGTTGTTTACATAAGTAAATTTGATTTTGTGGCCTTGTTTTAAAACCGATTTTCTTAATCAATGATCAGAATATTCTGCAGGTCTCTCATGTGAAGTTCAATGCTGTGTTTGCTGTGCTTCTGTTTATTGGCAGCTGAATATAAATGCTGCTGCTCTAGCATGTGATTCCGTAGGAGCGGAGTTAATTAAAAGTTAGCTGTGTGAGTGTGTGGAGGGGATGAATAAGAGTAGGGGGCGGCATTGCCCAGGCTTAGCTGAATACAACAATGGAATGTAACCTTTAAACATGCGAGTCTGCACATGCCCTTGAGGGTAGAAGGTGTATTTTAAACCTTTATTTAACCAGGAGGTCCCTTATGATTAAAATCTCTTTTTCGAGGGAGAATCTGAACAGCGCTGGAATGTAAGATATTGGACTTAAATGTAAGGGGAGGTATTAGGCAGTGTCTACGGGTATCAGCAGTAGCATAACAGAACCTTGTGAAAACATTGTTTTGAATAGAGGATTTGTCAAAACATAGGACATTAATCAAGTCTCAAATCTGTGATAGTATTTCTTGTCACTTTTAAACATATTTTATATTGTAGCACAGCTTAATCTACTTCCAAACTGTGAAAGCATAAGCTTTACAGATCTTAGACTGTGAAGAAGATAGCTTTACTGAACTGCAATTGTGAAACGTTTGCCTTACAGTACAAAAAAAACAACAACTGTCTGATAGCCTTGTAAAACTAAAACTAAAACTTGAAAACATCACCTGTGAAAAAATGAAGATTTAAGATTTACAGAACTAAACCTGTGAAACATTAGCCTTACAGTACAAAAAACAGTGGGAAAGGGTAGCCTTACAGGACTAAAACAAAGCCTTACTGTAAAAAAGGTAGCTTTCCGCAACTAAATCTGTAAGAAAAAAAACAATTAAAAAGAATTGCCTTACAATGAAAGAAGGTAGTTCACAGAACTAAAATTATATATAAAAAACGTGAGCCTTACAGACGTAAAACTGAAAAAGCAGTGTTTCGCTCTGAAAGTACAAAACTAGATGTAGCAAAATTATCTTTTATTGTACAAAACAGTGAAAAGTGTAGCTTAACTGTACGAAAAGAAGCTAAAAGATTTCACAGAAGCAGTTTGCTAATCTTTACAGTGTGACAACAGTGAAAATGTTACAGTACAGTTTTAATGTCGAACAGTTACGAGTTTAGCTTTGCAGTACAAAAAATGTGAAAAGATTAACTTTAGATTTCGCTTTATTGTGGAATGGATATTTAAACTTTCCACCACAAAAGAAGCTGTGAAAAGGATATGCTTAGTGTACGAAAGCTAATTATGTTAGTTTTATAGTAGAAAAATAGTAAAAAATGTATTTGAAGTTGATAAATGTTAGATTAAAAGCGTAAGTATAGCCTCAATAAAATGGTATTAAAACTGGTGAAAGAAGCATTTGATTGCATATTGCATATGACTTTGGATCAATATTATAATATATATAATATATATAATTTTTAAAGAGGGCTAATTTGTGGGGTGCGGGGGTATTCAGACAGGTCTTTCCTTAGGCAGGATTAATTTTAAACCACTCAGCCCATGTTTCACGTTGTCCAAACAGTTAACGGTGTGCTATTGATCAGTATTGGTTAGGTATGGAAAGGGTAACGAGAGTGGGTAAAAGAGTGACAGGCCTTTAGTGCACTCTGGTTGAGTAATGCTTATATTTATCAGCACATGTTCCTGTGTAAAACGGACCCCCCATCCCTTGAGTAAACAGGAAGAGTAACAGATACAGCACCATGTGCCGCCTTGTCTGTAATCTACACCTCAGGTCTTAACCTACAGCTCACCACAAACAAGCCGAGGCCTGTCATCAATAACACTAAATACCTGGAACTGCATCCGACACCTGGGCTTTCTCTGGCTGGGAGGTCAATTGCAGTGTGGTGTCCAGGTTGAGGTCAGGAGTTACGTGGAGGCTGGTAGCAGGGTATTCATCAGCTAGTAAAAGTGCTGACCCAAGATATCTATATTGAATTATAAGTGTAGGGATATATGGCCACTGTAACATTAGTGATAAAATTACATTAATAATAAGGATTATATTAACATTTACACCAATCCGCTCGAACACTGACCGTCTCACTGTCCATTTTATCAGCTCCTTTTACCACGCAGGAGCACTTTGTAGCTCTGTTATTTCAGACTGTAGTCCATCTGTTTCTCTGCATAATTTGTTACCCATGGGCAGAGCAGTAATTATGTGGGCGTGGCTCATACGCAACACTGCAGTGACACTGACGTGGTGTTGGTGTGTTAGTGTGTGTCACGTTGGTACGAGTAGGTCAGACACAGCAGTGCTGCTGGAGTGTTTAGACACTGTGTCTGTTCATCGACCACTCTATTATACGCTCCTACCTAGTTGCTCCACCGTGAAGATGTAAAGTCAGAGAGAAGTTAGTGTCTGTCGTCCTCTAGTCCTTCACCAGTGGTCAGAGTACGCTGCCCACAGAATTCTGTTCTGTTCTGTGACACTGCTGGGTTTAAACACCCCAGCAGTACTGCTGTGTTTGTATGTTACCACCCACATGAACGGTCAAGCAGGGTTCTGGTCAACACTGAACCACGGGATGTAACTTTACTGACCAGTGTTCCACTAGTAAGTGAGAGTCCATAGGGTTTGTGATTCAGTATTTTGTTTTATATATATATATATATATATATATATATATATATATATATATATATAAATTGCAATAGTGTAAACTTGGTGATTATATTAAGGTTTTTTATTATTATTATTATTATTATTATTATTATTATTATTATTATAAAATTTTGGGAAAATTCAGTAAACTTGTTTGCATTGGACAGGAAGAGTCTAATGGTTGAAGAGTACAACACTTTGATCTCGTGACTGAGTTTAAATACAGCACAGAACAAACTCCTGTCTGTCATCAATCTTTACACGTGAACTATTAATTAAAAAATCATACTGAGTTTTTAAGAATGAAGACTGAACTTTGTACGTGTAACTGAAATACCATCATTGTGATCCGTACGTAACTGCTTTATAGTACAGTTCATTGTTTTAAATGCTTTAAATGAAATCTGCTGCTGTTATATGTTTATACGTAAACAGTAAATCATGTTATCGCCTGTAGATGTCAAAAGTTTTACCCGTGTATTCAGCCAACTAAATCCAAGCTGACCAACACTAAGCTTTGCCTTTCCGGCAGAAAGTCTGGCCAGTGCGGTCTTTGTTCAGTCTCACTCTTGCTGCTGGCCCTGTGACCTTTGCTCTGCTTCTCCGCTGCTTGAGGCACATTAACGGAAAGGCGTATTAGTGCAATTATAATCACGGGTAATCCCTGGCCTGCTGGGGATTATACTATTATTCCAAGCTGCTGCAAACCAGTCTTATTCCAGTCGCTGACAACTTCTAATACTGCTGGATTTAAAGTGTTCATCAAGAGTTTTTTCTTTTTTCTAACCATGTACTTAATATTTTTTGTAAAGAGACCCCAGTTAGAAGTTGTTTCTGATGAGTCTGGGGCAGGGCCTTGTATTAGTTGAAAGGAGAACCCTCTGGAGTCTCTGCCATTTGGCATATTTTCCCTTCGCAAGAGGCATGAGCTTCTGGGGGCTGTTTGGATTTTCTGAAACTGCAGGTGACGGTGGCGTCCATCAAATGTGGATAAATGAGGCAGCAAGTGAAGAGTCAGTTCTTGAAGTCGATGTGTTGAAAGCAGGAATAATGTGCAGGAGTAAGAATCTGAGACACCGAGACTGTAAATGCTTGCTGACTGTCAGGGCGTCTCCAAAACATCAGGCAGGTCGTGCAGGGTGTTCCCAGTATGCAGTGGTCAGCACCTACCTAAAGTGCCTAAAGGAAAGATTGGTTTCAGGGTCGTTAGCACCCAGTGCTCTCATTGGTCCTCACGGAGGTCCCATAAGAACTTACAAAACTTCTTATAGGACCTGCTGCTAACACCAGTCTTGGTTTCAGGTACCACAGGACACCCTCAGAGGATACCAAGCAGGACACTGTTGTCTATATCTGTCCCTATGGATCTAGCACCACTGTGCTTTATTCTTTGCTTTAAAGTATTCATGATTGCCTGCCTGAACACGCCACACGTCAGACTGGGCAGTTTGCGTTCCACACAGGGGATTAGCTTTATATAGAGCAGTAGGTGGACGTGCATCGGTAACCTAATCACCTCCAGTAGGAAAGGGTGTAATCCCAGCCTTGGCTGAGGAGTGCTCATCAGTGTGCCCAATCAGGCAGCGCTGATCAAACGCTCAGGGCAGGGTCGAGGGATTAGGCTGAGGTTTAACCCTTTAGCAGAGAAGAGGATGAAAGGAAGGGGGAGGTGGGCAGACGCCAGATGTAGGGGTGCTCCGGAGGAATTTGGGGTAAAGAGCTGGTAATCCCGTGCTGGGTCTGAGGCTGTGAGGCTGCCACACGGAATAAGGGCAGGTTTGCATGCAGAGCTGAAGAAATAGAGACAGTGGGGGCAGTCAGTATAATGACCTGATGACACACACACACACACACACACACACACGCACACACACACACGCACAAAAGCACAGATACTTTCCTGCAATGGGCTAATTCCTAGTCAAGCCCACATTCCAGCAACCTAGACAATCTGTTTGATCTTATTGATGTTTACAGTGGCGCTGCTTTAAAGTTTGTGAACCCTATAGAGTTTTCTATATTTCTATTTATACAACAGTTATTTACAGCCTCACAAGCCGATTCGTTGAGAAGCCTTCAATCCAAGCTGTTATTTTTGCCACAGCAGCATGTTTTCTTCACAAACATTCTATCTACTCTACTCTATTTGTAGAATGTAGACAGTGTAGAATAATTAGACAACCGTTCCAGAATATCACTTCAACTGGACATAACTGCCCTATTTTATTCTATACTGGTGCTTGAATGTTTATGAACCTTTTAGTCAGTTGACACGCTTAGTGAATGAACTTCACTTCTTTCAAGCTTGAATTTAGAACAAGTTCATCTGGAACTCCAGTGTTTTGTTTAGGATGCACTGCCAGTAACATCCAGAGTGGGGAATATTGATACTTCAGTATTGATTCGCGTGTGTTAAAGGCAGTTTGTCCAGGGAAAAACAGCGGAAACACAAACATGGATTTTCTTGTACAGTTGCAGAGCAGTGATGTAGCTGGAGGGCGAAAGACTCGACAGTGGCCCAGTTTTTTGTAGCCTGGAAAGCATCCCCCCCCCCCCCACACACACACACACGCCACCACTACCATGCAGGAGCACTGAGAAATCAACAGGAATTAGGAGTGACTAAACTGAGGGTGACACTGTGGGAGCATGTTTCTAGACCAGTGATTAATGATCTGACCCTACATTACTAAACTTAAAAATCCACGGTTGTTGATATTAAAGCTCTGTCTGCTCAGAAATTAAAAGGAGGCGATGCTGAGGGGCTCTAATTTAATAGCGTGGTAGACCAATGACCTCAAGCTGTATCTCCATGTTGTTTTGTATTTCCTTTCCCAATTTGGAAGTGCAAACTACCCAGTCCTACTAGGATTTTCCCCTCTATCACATACGAATCTCCCGACTCTAGGAGGGTGAAGACAAGCACATGCTTCCTCTGATACATGTGAAGCCAGCCACCAGCACTTTTCAAACTGCTGCCATTGCATCATTTCTGGGCAACCAACATGCTTTGTTCCGTGTCCCCAGCTTGTCCCCAGCGTGGGCAGTTTTGCTCTCTCAGACTTGCCGATGGCATGCAGCATGACCTGGGATTTGAACCTACCGCATTAGACAGCTGAGCCACACGAGACCAACGTGAGCACATTCTCACTGATGAACCCAGCTGTCAACCACTGGAGGTCCTTGATCACTCCTGTGATGCTGGCAAAGACTTTAGGCCACCTTACTTCCTGTGCTCTGCAGCTATAAAGTGTTTAGTTTGCAGTTATGGCCGTTAAAGGAACCAGCTATTGAAAGCAAGGTCAGAGACAGTGGAGCGAATGAGTTCTGCGACCTCATGGCCATTAAAAGAGCATGACGTTTTTGTTCCAAGGCTCTGGTGTCTTGACCAGGTCCTGACTGTAAATAGAACTGTTCCCTCACACCTTTATCTGTTCCACTCGTTTATCTTTTACACTTTAATCTGTGTGAATGGGATTACTCAACAGGGCTAAAGTACACACGTAGAATTGCCATGTTCTTATGTTCTAAATCATAGCTTTAAACTTAGAGAGTGAGGTTACAGCTGACGTATCTATTACAGCAAGAGGACACGAGCCCATCACGTCGAGTTACGCTTTTCAGTCACACTCTCTTGTAGACCAGGAGCCTAATTGGTTTCATTGGGCGCTCACACGCAAGTGATACTTGTACGATATCCTTTCTGTGGACAGCTGAGACAGCTACAGAAATGACTCTCGGTCATTTGACTTTTGTACTTTTGGTTATCTTCTCTAAGCCGTGTTACGTAATCACTCGATGTTACATTACATTACAGCACAGCCATCAGATGAATTACGTTAATGCATCATCAGCACCCATCTCCATCAGCTGGAGTGTAAACAGGCCACAGTGTTAAAACTGGTCAGAGAAGAAGAGTGATGCAACATTTAATTTGAAGCAAGGGAATGGAGATGCTGGTGTATATGTTGTCTCTCTCACAGCTGACCAACAGCCAAGCCAGACCATCCGGGGCTAAATATACAGTCCCAACCGTCTCCTCTGGGCTCAGCTATTTTTTGCCTTGTTTACTTCAATCGGAAGACAGGTGGCCCCAGCGCAGCCAACCTATAAACCATTTAGATGCCCAAAAGTAGAGTAAGGAAAGGTATGGTTGAGAAGTCCTGCCAATAGAATAGGACACGCTGGAGCAAATAAACTATTATTAATGTATTAGTGTGTGGGTTTGAGGGGTATAAAGCCTCCAAGAATTGAGCAAAAAGAGCAACGTTCATTGCAGGCACTTTGACAACCAGTGGTGCTACCTTTTCTGAACACACACTCCAGTGTGCTGTCCCAAAGGACAACACTCATCTGCATACTGCTGCCGTCTCAAGTGCTCGCCTCGAAGACATGGATACTATGCCATGGCCAATCACATCGCCAGACCTATCCCTGTCTGAAAATGTGTGGGATGTTTTTGGACATGCTATCAACACCCTCACCGCACAATCTGCAGGAACCAAGGGAGAATATTCAAGCTGCATGGGCTGGATTATCACAGGACATTCTGAAACATCTGACGTGTCGCATTATACCCGACACCATATTGAGAGACACTACTTCTGTAGTTGTAGCTCAATAAATATTGCCCATATCAGTCCAACGTTTATCTCCTTCTGAATGTCATTGCAATCCCACACTATGTTCTGGATGCAACTGTTTGTGCATCACCTTTTTTTAACCATGAGTGTATGATTGGTATTGCTGTCAATGCATGAAACAGCAGGGTAGCTCTTAACATCTGCTAGGGCAAGATGAACTGTATGTGGTTAATGTGGCCATGCTGAGATGTAACGTAAAACAGAAGGCTGGAATTAAAACTACTTTGAGGATTCCTGTTGGGCTCTTACTCCGTGCTAACGTTTGTATTCCGTTGCTGATTCCATTGTCAGCCATGGTTTTCTAAATATAGGCCAGTTCCAGAGAATATCATATTGAATCAATGCCCCGTGTCCACAGTGTGGCTTTCCTTTGAAACCCGTGAATAGAATGATCTTCAGTCTTTAAATGATTAATATTTCTTTGCTGCCAACCATCGTACAGTACATAACATAATGAAAGCTAACACCTCTAAATGTTTGCTTTAGTGGTGCACAGAAATGTTTGTTTCATCGTTCTGCATTTCTGTCTTTCTTGCAGTATATTAATGGTGGTAACTTGGAGCAGCTGCTGGACAGCAACAAGTTCCTGAGCTGGGCCACACGGGTCAAACTGGCCTTAGAGATCGCCATGGGCCTGGCTTACCTGCACTCCAAGGGCATCTTTCACAGAGATCTCACCTCCAAGGTACGAACCAGTCGCAGAGCAATAATAGAATTACATTATGATGATGAACCTGCACTACCTTCACACTACACTGAGTTTAGAGTTAAGCCAGGACTACCCCATGGCTTAACTGGATAGATTTCTGACATGTCAGATATTTTGGTCGCTTATCAGATTCCTCGGTGCCACAACCTGTTTTCCTGCAATTGCTGAGTGTAGTACTGAAAAAGGATCCATGCACTCGCAACAAAAGTTATGAGATAAAAGTTCTAATGGTTCTATAATGACTGTAGGGGTGGATTGTTATACATTTTTAAATGTGAAATAAATGTTTTCACTTTGTCATGTTTAATTGGATAAAATGCAGCACGTTTAGAAAAAAATCCCTTCGATATGTGTGGAATTGTTTCTCGGTAGCCGGTTTTAAGAACCTGCTGATATTAGTGCAGGGCAATTCCACGAAAAACAGTCCCTCATGAGCCATTTTTTTGTATTTTTGTTGTATGTAGTTAATCATGGATAGTCGTCCTGTCATATTCTGATAAAACTTTGCTGCAGAGCTGATGTCATGTGACCTGGCGGCCATTTTGCAATAGCATTGACATGACTGAGCATATTCATGTTGTACTGTGTTCGTAGTTCCTTTATATCAATATCATTTGTGTTTTCGTAAGTTTGTCAGTTAATATGGACCATTTAAAGTCAGTTACAATTTCCAAGTTTACAATAAGTCCAAAGAAGTTACAGAACATCTAACCAGGCCCATCTAGTTGGCTTTCTTCATGTTTTATTGTTAAATTGTTTATTTTTATTATTGTTTGTTCAGACAAGTTGCGTGAGTTACAAATTTTGTTGCGTCAGTTACATTATGTTTTGTTTGTTAATAAAAAATCTAAGCAGAAATAACTGGTTCTTTATTATCTGTAAGACACTTCAATATTACCCAAGTAAAAATTTGTTTCCCTTTAAGACTATGACCGCACACATTCAGAGAAATCTGCCATGTTTTATAGTCGCATCTAAAATTTATTCCATTTTTCCATTCACTTTTTTCAGTCCAGCAGTGACACTGAGGGGTTTAAACACTCCAGCAGCACTGCTGTGTCTGGTCCACTTGTACCAGTGCAACACACTAAAACACCACCGTTATGTCAATGTCACTGCAGTGCTGAGAATGACCCACCACCAATATAATACCTGCTTGACTGGTCGACTGATCCGCTTTTTCAACAAAGTGTTCCTTTAATATCAGATGCATTATATCAGTTTACTTGTGCTGTTTGAACACTGAAGACCACAATCCAATTTAAGCCACACCCACCTGCTCAATATTATACTTGTCCCAACTCCAAGCTCCAATTCATTAGTGCATTATACAACTTTTCCATTGCAGGACCAAATGGTTATTGAGGCCGGGTGCTAAATTTGAACCAGCATCTCGCAGTAATGCGAGAGTTGCCGTTGTTGGATGGATTTTGTATTGCATAAACAAGGCTTAACTTAATATCTGTTAATGATCTAATCTCTTTCAACACTAACATGTTTACGAGGCCATTTTTTAAATGCAGTATAAAGTCAAATAACGTTGGAATCCAATCCAACAAGTCTGTTTGACACTCAAATGATGACTTAATGATGATTGATGGACTGTGTTAGCAAAACGCTTAGTCCTCTCTTAGTCCTCTCTCGTTGAAAATCTAAAGATCTCAGATCATGCTGCACGAAGGCATGCCAATGTAGAGCCAATCATCACATCCCTGCGTCTTTAAGCCCTCCCAGTGAACCCAGCGCATCGCTAGCTGTACTAACTGTACTCTGGGCCAAAGAGCTGTTTAGTGGACGGCTTAAAAACACAGCGTATTGTGATGAACTTTGCCCTTAGAAAAGCCACCAGAGTGGTTTCTATCCATGCTCAGAACTTTTCAGCCCTGCAATGGAAAAGAGGCCTATCTGTGAACCCAGTATCAAGAGGAATCCTGACTGATAGAATGAGACAAAGCATGCTGAACTGCCACATACTTTCTAGAATGGAACCGCAAATTTTTAGACTGTTTAGTTGATTGGCTTTTGACATCTGGTGAATGAAAGCAAGGATGTGAGTCTTGGTAAGCATGCAGCATTTCAGGAATAGGGTTGGTGGTTTTTTCCCACGTCCTATCTGCAACAGACGATCGTCTGCAGCGGTGCAGCATTCCTGCGTACTGTAAATAGGAGGAGTGTCCCAATCGGCAGCAGGACAGGTGCACAGCCCTCAGCTGTGTCTGGAATGCACCGACATTTCCTGTGCAAAGCATCAGCTGTTGCACTTTCTTTTTCTCTAATTACACACCTTGGGAATATCAGCCTTGACACTGGCTTTCCTCCTGCATCATAACGCTGTTCGGCTGGGTCTTATTTAAATCTGGAGGGATTATTAAAGAGGCCGTATGTAGACAGTTTTCCAGACTCGTTTTTTTAACTGTTATCTATTAGAATTAAACAGACCTATTTAAACGAACTCTGTTCTGATTGACTGCCCTGTGCTGTGCTTCATTTCACCATAATTGGGGAGGCCAAATAAATTGATTTACATTGAAAGGTCTTTTGGGAAGCTCACCTGGAACCCACCTAGCCCACACACCTCCCATGTGAGCCCCACATGAACTGGGTAAACCTTCAGCTTGCACCTCTTGAGTATTTAGGATCTGTCCCCCATGCTTAACAGTTAAAACCCCTTTTCTCAAAACATTCATTTGCTTATAGCAGTGAAAACGTCTGTTTAAACTTCCTCAGCTGGTTTAATGGTGAAATCCTCTGGTGGTGAATCGTGTGGGTGATGCTGAAATGTTGGGCCCAATCGTTTGTATACAAATGTATGTAAATGTCTTCACACTGTATTCAAAAACTACAAACAGCAAAAGGAAACATGAGGGTTTCTTTCCCTATAAACAGTTTATATCATCAAAAAGTTATATAAGCTAATAATATATATTTTTATTAATAAATAAACAAGGATTGTTCACTTTACTCTAATGGGGGCCATTCAATTAATCTTATAGTTAAAGCTGTCTGACTGCTGATCTTCAACTATGAATTGTAGTCTATTGGTAAATAAAGTTGGCTGTGACCTCAGAGGTCATTAGGTCAGCCCCTGCTATGTCCTGTGTCCTGGAGTGAGATCCACAGACCTGGGTTTAGAGAGCGGTCTCTGCAGTCACTTAATCACTAGCCAGAGTGAGTGTAATCTAGCCAATATTATGATTTTACAGTGTAGAACACATCATATTCCTTAATAATGTTTCCAGACGTCTCAGTCTTCACCAGAACACAGTGAGAATATCAGAACACAGTGAGAATATCAGTTCCTGACTATAGGGGGAGCCCAGGAGCAAAAATGCCAATTCTTGCATAATGCTGCTTTAAGTCATCTTGGTAAATGAGAAAAACCAAAGAGAGCTTTGTAATGTGTGTTTCTTTCAGTGTGGGAAAATGGACATTGCTGTTTAATTCAGTGGTATCCATTTAAAGTCCTTCACTGCTACCGGTCGTCACCAGTAAGTGTATATGTTTGTGTTTTCATGTCGTTACAGAACTGCCTGATCAAATCAGATGAAAATGGCTACACGGCAGTGGTTGGAGACTTCGGCCTTGCAGAGAAGATCCCCAGTCACGAGTAAGTGGAGCTGGTTTACTTTCAGGTCCTTTCAGGCCCCTCATATGTTTGGACAATGTCCAGCATATATTTAATCCACTTCCATTTTCACCTGACCACAGAAATGCATCTGTTAGAGAAACAGAAATCCAATTTGCATTACAGTGCTGTGTTCTATGCAAATCCAAAGAATTTGCTTCCCAAAGATTAATTTGTGCCCAGGCCACTGGCCCATTAGCACCAAGAGCAGTGTTGGATGTTGGTGGCCTGTGGACAGGCAGGGTTGTGGTCAAGTAGGTAGAATTAGATGACCAATTAAATAGCAATGCGTTTAATGAACTGACCCAGAGATCAAGTCATAAAATACAAAGTCCAAGTCGACAGGAGTCCAAATCATGTCACAAATCACTTCTGTAGGATAGCATATTTCTGAGGATATTCAGTTCATCCGGAAAGTATTGACGGCGCCTCACTTGTACATGTTTTGTTAGAAAAGTGAGTTTGTTTGAAATGTTTGCAAATTTCAAAAATAAAAACATAAAAAAATAAACCACAAAAATATAACATCCATATGTACAGCCTTCGCTCAATGCTTTGTTGAAGCCCTTTGTGGCAGCAATCAAGTCGTTTTGAGTATAACACTACAAGCTTGACACACCTGTTTTTTGGAAGTTTCTCCCATTCTTCTTTGCAGAACCTCTCACGTTCCTTCAGTTGGATGGGGAGAGTCAGTGCACAGCCATTTTTAGACATCTCCAGTGATGTTCAAATTCACAGAGTTATCCTGAAGGCGCTCCTTTGTTATCTTAGCTTTGTGCTTAGTGTCATTGTCCTGTTGATGAGAGGTCCAGAGAGGTCCAGAGCCGGTTATCATCAAGGATGTCTCTGTACGTCGCTGCAGTCATCTTTCCCTCAACCCTGAATAATCTCCCAGTTCCTGCTGCAGAAAAACATCCCCATAGAATGATGCTGCCTCCACCATGCGTAAATGTAGGAATTGTATTGGCACCAAGTGTATTGGAGATGAGCAGTGCCTGGTTTCCTCCAGACATGATACTTGGCTTTATCTTTTTTTTTCTCATGGTCTGGGTCATTTTTTATTTTGCCTTTTACTGAGGAGTGGCTTCCATCTGTCCAATCTACCATACATGCCTGATTGGTGAAGTGCTGCAGAAATGGTTGTCTTTCTGGAGGGTTCACCTCTCTCCTCAGAGTAACACTGGAGCTCTGTCAGAGTGACCATTGGGTTCTTGGTCACATCCCTGAGTAACGCCCTCCTATCACGATCACTCAGTTTGGCCGGGCGGCCAGCTCTATGAAGAGTCCAGGTGGTTCCAAACTTCTTTCATTTACGGATGATGGAGACTAGACATTTTTCTGTACCCTTCCACAAATCTGTGCCTTGATACAATTCTGTCTCAGAGGTCTACACACAATTCCTTCGACTTCATGGCTTGGTTTGTGCTCTGTGGATCAGTGGAATTGTGTTCTCTGGACCTAATCAATTTGGGATGAGCTGAATACAATCAAATCTTCACAGCAATGCTCCAAAATCTAGTAGAAAGTCTTCCCTGGACAGTAGAAGCAGGATAAACTCTTTATACCACCCTTGATTTTGAAAGAAACAATGAATGAGGGGGTGTCCCAATACTATTGTCCATATAGTGCAGTTATCGATGGACCATAGCATCCTGATCAATCGGGGTCATAATTGAATGAGTAAACATATACTGGACACAGTCATTAGTTGCAGACAGTGACTTGTGCGAGTGTGTGAGGAAGGGTCATCTGATTCTGCAGGAACATAGTGTTCAGACGTGAACTCTTAAGAGAGCTAATAATACCATAGCAGCTGAAAGAAGCCCAGTTCTGTAACTCTCTCTTTCTCTATCACACACCATCTCACTCCCCAGCCCTCATCTTCTTCTATTAGCCTGATCAAAGGCTTCGCTACTCACCTTCAGTCTGGTTGGAGGCGCCGCAGAGTCAGATCAGACGGGCTCTTTGTGACAACTGTGTGAATGTGCTCAGAATGCTTAGTGTCTCAGTGCACTCAAGTAAACCTTGCCTTTGTGTTTTTGTCTTTGTACAGCGCTGATGGGGAGAAGTTGGCGGTTGTAGGTTCTCCATTCTGGATGGCTCCCGAAGTGCTGAGAGATGAACCATATAACGAGAAGGTGAACTTGAGCAGCATATAAACGAAGAGGGCGAACAGTATACAGTCATACGAATACAATAGCACCCAACAAACCCCATAGGGTACCAAAGCAAACACTTGCCAACTCCTGAGCAACCACCTGGGATATCATAGCAACTGCCTAGCAACCACTAAGCAATACTACTCCAGCCATTTGAAATACCATAATAGTCACCTTGCAATGCTATAGCACCCATCTATATCATTGTTACAATCAATGCCTTAGAACACCACAGGAATCATCCACAGAAGATCCCATAACAGCCACTTAGCAAAACACCATCACAACCACCTACAATGCTACATACCTTTTGATGCAGCACTGTGGCAACCACCTAGCAACCACCAGGGATGTTATAATAACCATGTAGCAAAACCTAGCAACCGCTTGCTATGCTCCAACAACCGTTTATAACCACCTATGCTATATTAACCACTTAGCAATACTATGGCACCCACCTAGCAACATCATAGCAACCACCCGGGATTGTGTAACTACCATATAAAGCAATTAGCCACACAAAGCATTTACCATAGAAAGAAATCAGCAACACTTCAGCAACCACCACCGATACCATAGCAACCAATTTGCAAGATCCTTTTCCTGTCATCCTAATCCTATCCACCTTGCCACACTATAGCACTCATCTAGCATTCACTTAGCAACACCATATCAACCATCTGTGATGATCTATACCTGTGATGCAACACTATGATAACCACTTAGCAACATCATAGAAACCACCCTGGATGTTGAAAACAACCATAGCAACCACTGTGTAAACACTTGGGCTTTTGTTTTTTGGAATTTGATCAGGCTTCATGGAGACAATACCACTCCAGTAAAATATGCCTTGATCGATTAGGTCAGAAGATCCCTGCTTCCGTTTTTGCTCACCTACCAGTTATAAACTCACGAATGATTAACTACGGGTCATAACATGTTTTTATCTCTAGGCTGATGTATTCTCTTACGGCATCATCTTGTGCGAGATCATTGCCAGGATCCAGGCTGACCCAGACTTCCTGCCCCGCACTGAAGTGAGTTCACTTTGAGCTTCGTGCAAAACGTCTCAATCTCTTAATAAATATATATTGTCGCTATCAAACAAAAGCCCTGTGACTCCATTGAAAGTGAGGTATGTTTTTTTTCCTTTCCCTGTAAAATTGCTTTATTTGAGACATTGCATGACCGCAACTTTATGCGCAGACCAGAAGCTGCACACTGGAGCCCTCTTCTAACGTCAGAATCACGTCGTCTCAGGTTGTGTTAAAAACTAGGCTTTCTGTGTTTGCCGGCAGAATTTTGGGCTGGATTATCACGCGTTCCAGCATATGGTCGGAGACTGTCCCCCTG
Source organism: Acestrorhynchus altus (assembly GCA_034509495.1). Lineage (NCBI taxonomy): Eukaryota > Metazoa > Chordata > Actinopteri > Characiformes > Acestrorhynchidae > Acestrorhynchus > Acestrorhynchus altus. The sequence goes on along the minus strand of CM067502.1, from coordinate 7,345,409 downwards.
ACTTCCTGCAGCTGGCCTTCATCTGCTGCAATGTAAGTTTTGTTGCACCAAGGCTTCCCCTGTCCAAGGAAAGCTGTTCTCCACACACTATAGTTCTGTATTATTTCATGTTGGTACAACATCATCTACTGCCATTACAGTTTCCCTTGGTGATAGAACCCTGATCCTGATCCTAACATTACCACCGCTGCCTTGTCTTTTAGATGGACCCAAAACTCAGGCCCTCATTCCCAGACATAGTGAAGAAGCTGGAGGATATCCAGAAGCGCCTGAAAGCTGAAGAGTCTGAGAGGGAGAGGCTCCACCTCCTAACAGAAATGGAGAAAAAGACTATCCCCAAAGGTGTGTACTGGCTTCTCAATCCAGAAACGTGCATTCCAAAGACTGGATGCAGTAAAGGAGTAATGAACATTTTTGATACAGCAGTTTCAATCTGCTGTAAACTGATAAACATTCAGAGGGAGTCCAGTGCTGCAAGACCCACATGGCTGGGATCCTGCTATTTGACACCGGAGTTCCATGTAATAGCTCGTCCACAGTGATTTCTCGGAACGAGGAAGCTGTAAAACATGCAGGACAGTGTCCTCCAGCAGACACGTTGAGAAGTAATCCTCCTCTCGTCGTCCCGCTGCCGGCTGTTCCTAATGAGAGTTCCTTCACTAATGCACAGTGTCTGCTTGCATACAGGCTCCAGTTACCCTGTGTTTTACAGCCCCATGTTCTAATTTCCTTTGGCAGTTAATCATGACCAGGGTACAAACAGAGAGAGGAGGGGAAACTTGGGCCCAAAACAACGGATGAGCGCAGACTCCCTGAAAGCTTCCACTCTCTCGGTGGATTCCCCATCAATCCTTCAGCATCGCTTCATTTCTGTTCTATTTCCATCGCCTTTACAGGGACATTCGGCCATCTACACTGGTCCGAAAGATTTTGTTTCGGTTGTGCTGTTTGGCTCATTGTAGCGAACTTCTGTTTTGCTGTGGTTTGACATTTCTTCATTATCTGAATTTTATGTGGGCAATTTTGCAACACTGTTTTCTCTCTCAATGCTTTCATTGCTAGAACCTCCCTCTGATCAGCATGTAGCTACCACAGTGAAAATGTGGTATGTGTGGTATCAACATCAGTATTGCACTTTGCCTTTGCTGTTGGGTCCAAGCCAGTAACACATGTAACACATATCTCTGGCACCCTCTGGTGGCCACAAACACTCATAATAATGCAAAGGATTGTTACCAGTAATTGTCTTTCCTAATGCAAACCAGTGGCTCTTCTGCTCCTGTTTAGTGTTGGCAACATTAACATTAGAATGAAACATCTGTAGACTAAACAAATCAATCAATCAATCAATCAAATTTTATTTATATAGCGCTTTTTACAACAGGAAGTTGTCACAAAGCAGCTTTACAAAGATCCGGGTCCAAGCCTCACATGAGCAGCCAGTAGGTAAACAGTGGCAATGAAAAACTCCCTCAGTTTTGGAGGAAGAAACCTTGAGAGGAACCAAGGCTCAAGAGAGGAACCCATCCTCCTCTGGTCGACACCAGACAGCACATAACAATGGCCAAATGGTGCACAGCCCTGGTCCTGGAGGACCCCCTGAACCTGCACCCAATGCATTCAATCCAGCAAGTCTGCACTTGTGCTCAGTTATCATAATACCACAGTATGTGTCTTGGCTATGGCTGGCCACATCTTCCTGGACTGGTGCCAAATATTTGTGGACACCCCTTCTAATGAATGCATTCAGCTACTTTAAACTGCACCCGTTGCTGACACAGATGTGTAAATGTAGGCACAGCATGTCTAGTCCCTGTAGAGAAGTAAAATAATATCAAATAGAAAAGCTAATGCCAGGCATGGCCTAAGGGTTGTAAAGCCCTTGTGGATCTCTGGAATGATGGTGCTCCGTTCATTGCTTTGAGGGTGAGTTGAGGTGGTTTATTGCAGTGAAATTGATGCAAAAGACACTTTGAGCAGCCAGTTTCCAGACTGAGACTCATCTGTACGAATCATTTCAAACAACCTTCAAATGTGGTTTAGGATTTGGGCTGCAGGGCAAATGGTCCTTCAGGGTCGGACTAGACTTCTACTGGACCAAATCATCTGTTTCAAGGGTCCATATCCTGCATTTGCCCTACATTTTATAATGTCCAATTATGACTTTTATGTGGTTTCGTTTACAAGACAGTAGTGAGACCTGCTATGATGTGTGGTTTGGAGACTGTGGCTCTGTGTAAAAGAAAGGAGGCTGAGCTGGAGGTGGCGGAGATGAAGATGATGAGATTTTCGTTGGGAGTGACGAGGATGGACAGGATTAGATATGAGCAGATCAGAGGGACAGTGAAGGTGGAGCAGTTTGGAGATAAAGCCAGAGAGGCCAGGTTGAGATGGTTTGGACGTGTTTTGAGTAGGAATAGGGGATAAATTGGACAAAGAATGTTGGAGATGGAGCTGCCGGGCAGAAGGAGAAGAGGAAGACCTCATAGAAGGTTTATGGATGTAGTGAAGGTGGACATGGAGGTGGTTGGTGTAACAGTAGAGGAGGCAGGGGATAGGGCAAGATGGAGGCAGATGATCCGCCCTGGCGACCCTTAAAGGGAGCAGCTGAAAGAAGAAGATGTGGTTTTACTTGGTGAAAATAGAATTCATCTGTACACAAACGTTTTACAACCTCTTTTTATTCCTTACAGATAAATAAACCATTGTGTCACTGTCCCTTTAAGACTTACAAATGAATGACCTGTGATCTGATTGGCTGCCATTTGTGGCACCACATTCAAGGCAGCCCAAGTAGAAATACTCCTTTCACATGTGAGCACATTGGGATCACTATTTGTGTCTCTGTTTCTGTAGGTGAAAAGTTCCCGTGCATGAAGAGGTTGAACCCACTGGGCCCTCAAGACGACAAGATCCCGCCCAAGTCACCCCGTCCACGTCGCAACATCTGGCTTTCTCGCAGCCAGTCCGACATTTTCTCCCGCAAGCCGGGCCGCAAGATCAACGTCCAAGACCCATACTCCAGTCCAGGGCCGAGGGAACCCACACGAGGGGCCCCTAAGGTCAACCCTTTTAGTGCCAGGGAGGACCTGAAGGGTGGCAAGATAAAGTTCTTTGACATGCCCAGCAAGTCTGTCTTCTCCCTTATGTTTGACCTGCGGTCTCCGCATGGCAGCCTGAGCACGTACCAGACACAGCCCAACACCAGCAGTGGCACAGTGTGCGGTGGCTCCTCAGCCCAGTGGCCTGAACTTTGGCAGCTGCCAGGCCGGCAGTGTCGTTCGCTGCCAGTCTCACCTCAGCCGGCCCTGTGTGAAACCTTCTGTGCAGGCAGGAGCTTGGAGGCTGGAGGTGCCAGGCCCAAGACGCTCAGTGGATGGGTGAAGAAATATGCTGTGACTGAGATTCCACCCTACACACCAAGAGTGGACAGGGAGGTAGAGCCAGGTGAAGAGGAGGGGCCAGACGAAGAGGAGGTGGAGCCAGAGATGAGCCAGTCATGCCCTGCTTCATCCTACTGGCCAAGGACCGAGAGCAGCGTGGAACCAGATGCAGAGGCAGCAGATGATACCTGGTCATGTCCCGCCTCCACAGACACTGAGGCAGAAGCCATGGACTGCTCTAGCAGCAGAGGCAGCCCCATCGATGACAGTAAGGATAAAGAGCAAACCCTGGGCTTGGTTCAGATGCAGAACAGAAATGGACAGCGACCAGTGCCCTGCGAGGACATGGAGGCAGAGGATCAAGAAGCCATGCTGACCTTGTCCTCCACCAACAGGAACTCTCTTGGTCTGAGCGTTTCCATGGAGCCACAGGAGCTCCGCTCCATCGTCCTTTCACCCTGCCAGGCCTCCAGGTCACCTGATCTTCTGTCCCGCTGTGACATCTGAAAGATGCTGCCTCAGAAATTGTCCTGCACAGAAAGAGAACTTGCCCACAGCAGACATGAATGGCAGGATTTACCGAAGACTGAAAACAAGCACAGAGTTTTCATGGTTCTATTTAATTTACTTAAGATGTACATTTTTTTTTCTTTTGTTTCTTGGAAGAAGAAAGGAGACCCTTCTAACTTAAGCACACATGGGGTTTGAAAAGAAGCACGTGGCATTGACATGTGGGGAGACACACCGATCCAGACTGTTACCTTAAACAGTGGTTCCCAACAGTTGTTCTGGAGGACCACTACCCTGCACGTTTTAGTGGTTCACACTACTTTCCTCTTAGGAAGGGCCTGGTAATGAGCTGATGAACTGGATCAGGTGTGTTGGGAGTAGGGTAAAAATGTGTACGTGATGAGTCCTCCAGGACCAGGGCTGGGAACCAGTGACCTAACAGACCATCAAGGGCTCGCATAGAGGGAGAACAACTAAGCTAATGCACCATAGGGCGAATGGGTTAATATTACAGTCTGCAAGTTTGTTTGAATGTATTTTAACACCCTTGTGAGCACTATGTTCTAATTCTTTGCAAACACATACATTGTTAAACATTGCAAACTCGCAGATTCTGTGTTTATGTAAATACACTCATCATCAAAAAATAGTTGCACCAAGAAGGAATCAACTATTGTTATGCAAGACTGTAACAGTGTCTTGCCAGACTATGATGAGATGGCGGCAAGTCAGTGCAATCCAGTGAAAACCCATGTGTTCAACCATGGATTTGGTCGCATGTCACATGTCCAGAAGGCCTGATGTCATGGTATGGGGTGCAGTTTCATATGCTAGACCACCTGTGGCCTTCATTACAGGCACTTTGACAGCCCAACATTACATTAATGAAGTCCTGCAACCAGTGGTCCTACCTGTTCGGAACACAGACTCTGGTGTGCTGTTCCAACAAGGCAACGCTGATCTGCATACTGCTGCCGTCTCAAGAGGTCACATTGAAGTTGCATTGAAAATGTGTGGGATGCTGTTTGACACATTATCAACCCTCCAGCCGTACTGCACAATCTGCAGACCTGAGTGAGAACATTCAAGCTGCATGGGATGGATCGTCACAGGACACCATTAGAACTGTAGCTCAATAAATATTGCCCATATCACTCATTTTTACCAGTTGCACTGCAATCTGACACTTTTTGACGATGAGTGTATAAAATCTGTAACTGTTAAATTTACAGTAAACTGTCCCTTTTTAATTTGTTTGTATTCACAACTTATTGCTGCAGTTGCTTTGTTATAAGCCTAATATAAGCAAATTAGCTTGAAAACAAACCCCAAAACATTCCATTCCTTAATCAGTCCACCTGTTGTACGCGAGAGCTACTCTCGCGGCCCCTCGTGCGAAGGTTGAGCGACTTCTGAGAGCACCAGCTGGATCTTTTCCACACTTTGACCTCTCAGGTCTTCTGAAAAGTCCATGTCTGTAACTACTTAAAACATGTAAACTGCACTTGAAATGAGTAAGAACTTAATGGTTTAAACTTTGTAATTGTTTCTCACTACATTTCTATGCAATAAATGTAACTGAAGCCGACTAGTTTTATAGAGATTATCTATTTTGATATTTATGATGAAACTATGATTTTACTATGTCTTACTTCCCTGCTGGTCAATTGTGTGTACAGCATATTATTATTACCAGATTTATGTAAATATTGTTGTTTTGCCCCTTTCTGACTTCTTGGTCCTCCTTGTCCTGGCTGTGTAGATTTGTAATTGAATCAGAGATGTATATTTCTACCAAAGACAGATCAGGACCTTCTTTTTCCATTCATACAGCTACAGTTTTTTAAGTGTACAAATGCATGTATGTATTCAGTCAGCTCAAAAATAAATTTAATGATTTTAGTTTTGTGTTCAAATTTGTGAGTTTAATCGTTTGTACTTTTGTGAACTTTCTCTTCATCTGTGACTCTGAATGTGTAATGACCGTTTGAGAAATCTGGCTGCATTAATGAATTGTGAAACTCAGCAGTTAAGACTCAAAACTTGCTTCCCCATAACAAAAATAACAGGAAATGCATGGTTTCCAGGAGCTTATTGCTTTTATGAAATGGCCATCGACAGACTACTTAAGTACAGTAACTACTTCATTACTGTACTTAAGTAGATTTTAATTTGTTAAAACTGTAGGGCGTGTAAAAACGGTCCCTACACTAGCAGCTCCATTCTGCATTTTCAGCTCTGATATAAAGAAATAAAGATCAGGAGGAATCAGTGATACAGCACACGGACAGCTCTCCTTTAGCCTGATCAGATGATCTATTGCTAGAGTGAAGGATTCGGGACATTTAGCACTGGTGTGGTTTTTTTCAGGCCATCTGGTTGCTCTACTGTGGTCAAGTCGCATCATTCTGACATTGCTCTCTCACCTGAACCTGGCTCTTCTCTCTGGAAAAACAATCGAATATGGCTATAATATGTCAATTCCCCCACTGTGGGACTAATAAAGGATAAACTTAACTGACTGGAGACACACACACAGGTTAGAAGTTGGGCATCATCTGTCATGAAGAGAGAACAAAATACATCACAATAATGTGCTAAAAATGTGGGTTTTTTAATGCTATGCTCGCAGCATATTACGAGCAACCTGGCTGTTTTGTTGGAGGGTGAGACTTTATTCATAATCATTGTGAAAACTGGCTCTTTTTTTAAAGGATTGGAATATTATTTTTATATCTTACTTTCAGTTTATCAGAGAAAAACTTCCATTTAAAAAAATCAACAAAAGCAAAATGACTTGTTACTCATTTTTAGTGTTTGTATCATTGAATACGTTTTAGTTCTCCCTCCATTATAATAAGAAAATCTGTGGGAACAATTATCCTTTCACTATATTTTCAAAAGAGACGTGTTACTTCAAACTTTTAGTTGAACAGATTTTTAATCCTGCACTTTCTAACCTCACAGTTCACTCAGTGCTATGCATTTGAGTGAGTGAGAACAGTGTGTTAGAGGTGTGGAGTCGAGGGTGTGTTGAATACACTGAGGAGCATTTAGTGCAGTCAAAATCATCTGCCTTTTACAATCTGATTGGACGGCGTTGACAGAAAATTTCACCAGTTTTATGGTGAAAGGTTTCTTGAAGCTAGCCTTACTATGTGGACCATCAGACCATTACAACTTATCCAGAATGCAGCAACGCGGCTCATCTGCAATGTTCCTAAATTCAGTCACGTACCTCCTCTGCTGCATTCCCTTCATTGGCTCCCTGTAGCTGAACATCAGATTCAAACCCTTAATGCTGACCTACAAAGCCAAAAATGGACCAGCCCCTCCATACATGATGGCAATGGTCAAAACTCGAGCTGCACCAAGAGCCCTTCGAGCTTCAAGTACAGCTCGGCTTGACCCACCGTCCCTCAGAATGCAATGAAAACATGCATCCAGACTGTTTTCTGTTCTGGCACCAAAATGGTGGAACAAACTTCACTGTCAAACACAGACTGAAGACTCATCTGTTTCAGGAGTATTTAACTCCATTAAGACATTCAGCAGGACCTAAGTGTGAGGAATCTCTAGATTCTATCCTCATCTACTAGCGAAGGATATTCTCTGAGTGAACAAAGCACTTTTGTAAGTCGCTCTGGATAAGGGAGTCTGCTAAATGCCATAAATGTAAATGTAAATGTTTTTTAACAATGTGGAGAGGAGGGCTAAGAGCACATAGCTCATCTGCAAACTGCAGCTTTAGGCAATATTCTTGTTACAAAATCCAGAATCACATTAATAAATCAAAACTGCTCGTTTATTTACTATAAAAAAATTCTTTATGCAGTTCCCTCTGCTTTAACCGTATTATCACAGGAACCTTTCCCCCACACTTGCTCCATCTTGTGCATGTGCGCCTTGGAGGACTTGGAGAAGGTACTCTTGACCACATGAAGCGGAACAGACTTGCCGCTCAGATACAGTTTGTTTGCACATCCAGGTATTCCAGGCTGAGCAGAAGACTCTTCCGACTTCAGAATGCTGGCAAAAGCAAAAACGTACCCAGTCATGAAGGCATCAAAACCTGCTCTGTGAGTTCCTCCCTCCGTTTTCCTCTCTCTGGCTCCAGCTGGGCTTTTAGATGTCTGCTGTCCGTTTTTTTCATCAGCTGGATTGGAATGGCCACTTCCATTCTCAGCCCTGTCTGTATGACCAGGGTCAGTGCTGCAAGCTGCCTGCACCTCCTCTCTACCAGTCTGTTGTTCAGATGCCATGGTTTCAGGGACCTCCTCATCCTGTGGCTCCTGCTCCCGCTCTTGCTCCATCTCATCCATGCAAGTCCTCTTCTCTTTAGGAGAACCGTCCTCCTGCACTTCCCGGGCAGCCTTGTGTTTCTTCCTGTGCTTACGCTTCTTCTTCTTGTCCTCTCTGGTTTTCTCATCCTGCTGAATGATGAGATCCGTGTCGTGAGACATTGGGCACTGAGAGCCACTGGGACACCATCCATAAGCCTGGAAAAACAACCGAACACAGAATAATGGTCAGGATACAATGACAAAAGATGACGGGAATACATACACTACTCACCTTTACAAAGGAAAGCAGGGACACAGCTCTTATTTAAATCAATCAGTTAATCAACATGTACATTTGGTTAATAAAAAATAAAACACTATGGCCGCTGTTCACATTTTGCACCATTGCATCATTCAAAGTTCTGGCTGCTATGCGATCGCATGGAGCTACTCAGGTGTATTTAAGAAGTTGCTATGGTATCTCAGATAGTTGCTTCTTCTTCTTCTTTCGGCTGCTCCCTTTAGGGGTCGCCACAGCGGATCATCACCTCCTCAACACACGTCCAAACCATCTCAACCAGGCCTCTCTGGCTTTACCTCCAAACTGCTCCACCTTCACTGTCCCTCTGATCTGCTCATTCCTAATCCTGTCCATCCTCAGCATCTTCATCTCCACCACCTCCAGCTCAGCCTCCTGTCTTTCAGACAGACCCACAGTCTCCAAACCGTACATCATAGCAGGTCTCACTACTGTCTTTTAAACCTTCCCCAGCAAGAGTGAAAGGTTGGAAGGTTTATAAGACAGTAGCGAGACCTGCTATGATGTATAGATATCAGATAGTTGCTATACTGTTCCAAATGGTTACCATGGTATCCTGAGTCTCACAGGTGTAAATATGCAGTTGCTATGGTTTCCTAGGTTGTTTTTAAAGGGGTTGTTATACTGTTCCAAACAGTTACCATGGTATCCCGAGTGGTTGCTCAGGTGTGAGTAAATAGTTGCTAAGGTATTCCAGGTAGTGGACTTTCTAGGTTACTATGCTGTTCCAAGTAGTTGGCATGGCATCTCAAGTGGATACTCAGGTTTATTCAAGCAGTTGCTATGGTATGCGTGGGTGCTGAGGTGCGAATAAGCAGTTGCTATGGTATGCTAAAGGAGTTGCTCTGTGGTTGCTGAGTGGATGCATAGGTGTATTTCCTAGTAGTTGCTATGGTATTCCAGGTATTTTTGACCTGAGTTACAAGGTGGTTGTTGCAAGTGTTGCAGTGTTGCTAAGTAGTTGTCATTTTCCCAGATATGTAACAAAGATCCTGTCAATATTTCAGGGATGCAATCTTGAGAGAAATCTGAGAGGAACTCACAGAGAACTGAATACAGATGTTCAGGGTACCATCATGGCTCTGATTGTCTAAGCATGCCCTGTAGTCCACATAGCTCTGGAGGCGTCCGGTGTAGTTACAAAACTCCAGGAACAAGCAAGGTCCACCTGTACTGGCCTCAACAGATCTGGCGTTGTCCAACTTACTGTAAAAAAGATTGAAACAGATTTATTGTTCGTTGTTGCATGACGTTATTAATGAGTAGACAACTGTTTTGTGAACATACCACTTTTTATAGGCGTACTCCAGGTAGGAAGCCGTGAGGCGTAGCTCATACTCTGTGACATACTTGGTGTCATAGATGCCAGCAGGGAACATCTGCAACAGGTCTGCTACAAATGTCCCCAGTTTCTCAGGCAGATGTGCATAGAAGCATTGGTACAGGAACACCATGTCAATCAAGCCGTTATGGACCACCAGAGGCTTGTTCGCCCTCAGGAGCTCCACAAACAGGGTGCGCATGTTTACTCCATGGACATCTCCTCCCTTGTTAAGAATAAAAAATGGAACGAAATGTCTAAATATCATTCTTTGATAGTCAAGGGTATAAAAACAAGCATTGATCTGAAGGCGTCAATTCAACTGCATTGACTTTGGACAATTAAAATTGATTAAAATGATTTTCAATAAATGACATGCTCAAAACAGACACGCGAAATGTACAATATTGACTTTTATCATCAATAATCAATTATGTGAACAATCAAACATTCTAATTATAGCTTACAACAGCTAGAGGCAATCAAATTACAGACACCGAAGACTGAAACCATTAATTTATGAGATAAGCTGTAAAGAAACAAGTACTGTGGCACCTACTTTTCCTACTTTTGTTGGAGTAATTGTCTCACCTTTCCAGGGAAGGCTTTCTACTACGTTTGAATCGTTGCTGTAAGGATGTAATTGCATTCAGAAACAAGAGCATATGTAAGGTCCAGGATGTTAGATGATGATCATCCCACCACAGCCCAACTTGCATCAGAAGTACTGGATGAAATATCATCATTCCAGAATGCTCAATGCTGGGGTGCTGTATAACCTTCTATCCAATATGTTCATGTATATATAATCCTATATTATTGGTACTTAACCACTGGGACTAGATAAGCTGTATGTGTGCATTTGCACATCTGTGTCAGCAGTGGATGTAGCTTTACACTTAGAACCCGAGATGTGTACTTTGTGGGTATTCTAGGCTTAATATTTCAGGATCAGAGTAAACTACAGACATGATCACATGTTATAATCTCATCATTGTGTGGTAAATTATCAGTAATTCAGCTCACAACACATCTAAAATTCACTCATTTCAAACTGAATCAAATCCCAGTTTAAATGCCAAAGGAGATTCCAGTGCATGTTTACTGCTCTGTCCACGTGTACATGCTCAACCTTCACGCAGATTCTGACTGATCAGTGAGAGGGGGTGGGGCATAGACATTGCTAACCCAAATATTGGGTTAAAGATGGGCTGTTTACTCTTTTTTTTGTCCAAATTTCAGAATAAAAGTCCTGAGCAGGGTACATACATACATACATACATACATAAGAAAAATAAAGGATTTTCTTACTGTATTTAAATTACTGTGAATTTTTTAAAGATCTTATTATAAATGTCCTTGTCGACAAACATCTCAACTCATTCCAACAGGAATTCTGATAAGTGTTTCTACTCCTTATAGGCAAACAAAAGCAATACAACATATCAAACAGATCAAAACATGATAAAATTCCTACAGATATTACCTTTTTGTCAATATTTACATCTCAAATGATAGATTTTAGCATAGGGTCTCCTGAAAATTGCAGTATCTGGCATGTGTGACTGTCTCTTATAAAAACTTTTCTAATTTTTGGGCAAATAAAAGTCAAACAACAAAAACATCCCATAAAATTGGCCCAGGGTTCTAAATGTTACTGTAGCCGAATGCATTCATTATAAGGGGTGTCCGCAAACATTTGGACATATAGTGTAGAACTCACCTTATCGTTACCCTTGTTATAAGGTACACCTTGTGCGTACTGCTTGTTGAAGTCGAACCCATGCTGTACAAGGAACTGCACTGACTGAGGCTCAATGATGTACTCCTCTGAGCAGAGCAACGTCAGGTTATACACCTGAACCAGGTACGTACTGTCGGCCTGTAAACAGAGATTAAAGACTTGTGTTTAAAACCCGTCACGCAGAAAGAAGCCATTCTGCCAAGAACACTTACTTTATCATCAAGCTTTTTATAGCAGGCAATCCCCAGAGACAATATTGAGCGGGTCCGAGCAGCATGGCATATTGCTTTATACCGATCTTCAACTGACCTATAAAGAGAGAAATCCACTGGTGTTTGCTTAAATAGCCCGAGATTTGATATATGATGACAGAACTACTATCATATTATCCAGTGCTCCCAGTAGACTTTAAAACTCACTCTGCAAGAAGAGCTTTCCTGGCTCCAAGACCACTCAGTTCCTGCAAGAGGAGAGGAGATACAGTTAGTGTCGGCTTTATTGGAAACCCATTCCTGACAGATAACAGTAGTAGGTATTAGTAGAACTGACCAACTTGACCAGAATGGTTGGCCAGCTCAAAATAACTAGTCAACCAGTATGACCAGCTTGACTAATCCATAAGCCTGAAAAGAAACACTGGTCAAGAGCAAAGCTGGTAAACCAGACCAGTTTTCACCTGGAGGATAAGCTCTTCAGCTACCTTGACCAGCTTCAAAGTCCAACTTACAACCTGCTGATCCTAAAATCATGTTGTTTTTCTAAGCGAGGTGAGCACTTCAACATGAACGAGCCAGCATGCCAGAAGCAGTTTTGTTTCCATTTTATTTGTTTAAAGAATGCTGAATTCTTGTTCCTCTACCTGAATATTCCTTTTTATTTTCCTCCCAGTTTGGAAGTGCCAATTACGCACTCCCGTTAGGACACTCGGAGGTTGAAGAGAAGCACGTGCCTCCTCCAATACATGTGAAGTGAGCCACTCGCCGTTCCATCATTGCTGGGCAGCCAACAGGCTTGGAGGAAAGCACCAGGTCTCCAGCTCCAATTAAATAGGTAAAGAATACCTGTGTTGACCAGCATTGCACATGGTGTGAAGGGGGGAGAGCGCAATCTACCCCAAAGAGCATGGCCAATTTTGCTCTCTTGGACTCTTGCTGCTGATGGCAAGCTACATGACCTGTGATTCAAATCTGCGATCCTCCTCACAGTGCTATCGCTTTAGGCTTCTGAGCTCTGCCAGAATAATCAGTGTCAAACGTTCACTGCTCCTTAAAAGGATTTAACTACTTTGCCAATATGCCATAAAATGGTCTGAAAAACAGCAACAATACTGTATTTTGCAGTTATTTCTGGGACAGTATATTGTCCAAAAACAAACAAACAAAAAACTTATCACGACAGACCTAATGTCTGGGTTAAATTGGCTTCCATACCTTTCCCCATACATATCTTTCCTACTGTTAAATTATTCCTGACTGTATACGTTTGCAAAGCAGCTGTAGAATCCAAACTTCTGTTTCTATTGCATATATGATTTCTCCTTTTGTTGTGGCTCCATTTCTAGACTGAAAAAGAAAGACTGGTAAAAAATGTCCTCATAGAAGTCATATTTTATTTCAGTCCTTTATAACAAACTTAACCATAATAACAAGTCAATTTCATACACAGAAGATGAGAAAATTACAACGTTAGTTTGCAAGCTCAGCCTGCCTGGTCCCTGTAGTGCTACCAATAGAATAGAACTGTGGAGTCTCTATTGACCCTATGCCTAATGCCAGGTGTGGGCTTGAGGAGGAGATCTCCTTTTCCACATCACATTCCACCTGTTCATAATGAGAACTCTTAATGGCCCATAACATAAGAATTAGGACCTGACTTACGATTACAGTGCCACTTCACCCACTATGGACCATGAGGACGGGTCTACGGACCACTAGAGTGCTTCACTCGGGTTAGAGGTGTATAAAGCCCTCCAGCACTGAGCTGCAGTGCAAGTGTGGTCTCTGGACTGATGGCACTGAATGCAATCCTTTGGGTGAGGTGGGGGAGTTGGGATGGTGGTCACTCAACATCCTGACCTCACCAACAGTTGTTGCTGGATGTAAAGTGTAGTAGGGCTTCCCTGGACAGTAGAGACGGTTACTCCAACAAAAGCAGAATAAACACTCTTTAATACCCAATCCTTTGGTCTGTGGTGTGTGTGTGTGTGTGTTAAACAGCTTTCTGGCTGTTAGAACTGTTTACTAACATTTCAAGAAAGTATAAACATCAATCCTCACCGTGTCCAAAGCAATGAAAGTAGACGTTTTAAGAGCAAACACCATAGAGGGCCACAGCTCCTTAAAATTATCACTTTGCACGTCTATAACAGGTACAACCATGGAAGAGCTCATCATCTCACCCCCTTCCAAACTAAACACCTCCGACTTGGTAACCTAGTATCCCACCAACAGAAGAGCACTCAGAAGTCCAACAGCTCTCTTCTCAATGCTCCCATAAATAACACTTATAATAACGCACTAACGTTACTACTGTCGCCTTATAAACTCGGGTTCTGCTCCTAAATCAGTCGCAAATCCTCCACTTTCCTCCCCAGAACGTGTGAAAGCTTGAAACACCGAGCTCCGTACCAAACCACACACTTGAACACTTCCTAGCTCACACCGACTCAACGCGGCTCTACCAGCGAGGCACTGGTTTTAGGTACTACGTAGGAAGCTGGCAAGGGTAGCAGTGTGGGATTCGGAATGAAGCCCACAACCCCGGTTTGGGTCGAGGCGGGAACTCCGAAAACACGATAATAAAGCTCATGAAATCGAATGAGTTGGTATTGTATGGTTTATGGCTCATCCCCCAAGACCACCGTGGCGTCTTTGTGATGTTTATAACGCTCTGAAATGATTTTAAAACGTTATTCCACTCAGGCAGCGCCACGGCCACCCCGCAGGGCCTCCGTCACCAAGGTCGAGAGTGTAAACACAGCGGCGCCATTTTGGCTCAAACAACTCTGGGTTGCACTTCTGCCTAAGCTCGATTTGTGGCACTTTGGAGGCGCGGGGCGCATAAAAGCCTCGCCGGGGACGTTGGTGAGGAGTAGTTACATCGCTGTGTGCTGTTTAATTTGACCGGAAGCTGCTGTTAGAGTCGCGGCGCGCTCATAAGCTCGTTAGCTTAGCTACCGGAGCTAACTAGGGCACACTAATAAGCGAGTGTTTTAAAGGCCATGGGTGGGTGCTCTGCTCCGAACTGCTCCAACTCCACCACCATCGGGAAGCAGCTCTTTCGCTTTCCCAAAGACCCAGTTCGGATGAGAAAGTGGCTTATAAACTGCCGCCGGGACTTTGTGCCGACCCCCAGCTCCAGACTGTGCCAGGCAAGTCCCCCACTAAGGGCCACAGCCCGAACCTGAACCCGAACCCGGGATTTAAACTGTGTTTTCAATCCCTCGCAGGACCATTTCGAGGAGAGCCAATTTGAGGAGATCGCCCGCTCACCAGCAGGGGGACGGAAACTGAAGCCCAATGCCATCCCCACCCTGTTCAACGTCCCAGACCCTCCCTCACCCATCACCCCTCCTGCTGTCCTCCCACTCAAACACGAGCCAGGTACTCAGATCCACACTTCTGCCTTTACATGTAGGCACAGCTGAATTACTCAGAGCCACACAGCACTTTTCCTATCGGTCAGGCTGTACTTTGGGCTGAAAGACCCCCAGAGAGACTCTGCTTTACTGTCTTTCTCATCATTGCACTGTCTACTAGAACGTGTGCTGTAAAGCAGACGCCCTGGGCTTCTCAGTTATAGGTCAGAATTCCACTTACAGCAGGACAACTTAAGACCAAGATGGTCAGACTGGAATATCCCTCAGATCTTCCTTTTGGACAAACTTTACTTTGGGCTGAAAGACCCCCTTAGACTCTGCTTTAGTGTCTTTCTCATCATTGCACTGTCAAATCACTTCCATGAGTTAATTGGACAAGATGTCTCACTAAACTAGAACCTATGCTTTTAGACAGACCCCCTGTTTCTCAGTTATAGCAGGGTAACTTAAGACCAAGACTGTCAAACTGGAATCCCTCAGATCTTCTTTTTAGACAGGCTTTACTTTGCACTTAAGGTATCAAGCTAAATCCAGTGGGTTCTCTTTCATTACACCAAAATGTCTTATTTCGCTAAATAATGTGAGCCCAAATCCCTGTCTTATCAGAACACCCATTATCTCTTCTCTAATTGGACAAGCTTGATAAGCTTTGGGCTTATGTTGTCTCACAAAACTGAGAAAAGCAGTTAATCTTAGTTATGATCTTTTATATTTCACCTCAACAGCTGTCACTTACAGTCAACCTGTGGGCCGGGAACCTACAGTAGGCTGTGAAGCACACTCTAGTGGTCCGAAGGCCCATCCTCAGGGTGCAAAGGTTGTCAGAAATAGCACTATAATCATAAATAATGCCCAAGTACTCACATTTTCATTGTCAGAGAAGTAAAAGGCTAAAATTTACATTAAAATTTAAGCCTTCCATTTCTAGGCAGGCAGGCCACAAGGTGGAAAAGGTTGAGAAACCCTGTTTTACTGGATGATAAGCTGGGTTTGAAATTAAATAGTGGTTAATAGTTTCTTTGTTGCTGGATTTTGAGGCTAAAGTAGCAGGAATTGAAGATCACATGCTTACATTATGAAAATGAAAATAAAGCGCTAAGAAGGAGTTGGTGGAATAGAATGTGTGTGAGGCTCAGATATCAAGACTGTCCATTCACAACTTCCACCATCTTATTGGACAAGCTTGACTTTGGGCTTAAGTCATCTCACTAAACTGAAAAAACCTGTGCTGTAAAAATAACCCTCTGTATTTCTCAGATTAGCAGTATAACTTGAGCCCAAAGTTCAAGACTTTCGCATTGAAATACAGAATAATATATTCTTAATGGACAGACTTTACTTTGCACTTAAGCTATCAAGCTAAATTGAAATATCCAGTGGGGTGTCTTTCACTAAACAGAATTTCTCAGTTAGCCACATAATGTGAGCTGAAATCCCTTTTGGACAGTCTTCAGCATTGGCATTAAGTTATCTGACTAAATTAGAAATCTTGTTTTATCTGCTTTATAAATTACTTCCCTGCAACATGACATTGATTTAATTATTAGTATTATTAGTTATATTTTTTGCTTGTGCAGGTTTGATTGAAGTTTTGTTTACGATATTAAAATAAAATTAACAGTAGATGAGCAGATAATGTGCCTCAGTGTCCACATTGTAAACTCTAACATATGGGGAACATGGATGATCTAGGAGCAGGATTGGAGAACTCCAGAAATAGAGGATTGAAATAGAATCTAATGTCTTGTATTTCAGCAGAGAAGGATTTAAACGTTGGGGATCATGGCTATGCCCGCCGGCAGGCACGAATGGACCCCGAGGACGAAGAACGGCAGAGAACGGAGGAGGAGCGGCCTTGCTCCCTGTGCCAGCACTACAAAAGCCAGCTGGAGCAGCAGCAGCAGCACACAGCCCGGCTCCAGAGAGAGGCCAGTACTTCATCCTCTCTTAGAACAAACAGGACAGGGCCCAGTGAATGTAGGAAGAGACCCAGTGCCAGATTGCGTCTGGGAGTTGGAGCATAATAAAGAGTAAAAATAGAAGCGGTTCAGCTGAGCGCTGTCCCTTTGGTTATTATTTTTGTGTCTCTGTGCTGGCACAGATTCTGTATTACTTGGAAGGAAGAACATTAGCAGAAATTCATCTCACTTGCACTGTTTTAAATATTCCACTTAATCAACCATCTCTTGCAGGATCACAATATCAGAGTGAAAGGACTTTTCACTCTCATTGAGGAAAACTGGAAGAAGGCTTTAGTAACCTGATGGGCAACTCTTACCCCGGATACAAGATGTGATACAGTTGGTCATGGAGGCATACAGGTTCCATATGGCAATCTGTGGCACATTTGTCCACAGATTTTGCAGCTGGGCATATAGATCCTGCACATTTGTAGATTGCCAAAGCTGTAATCCCAGCTGGTCCCAAAAAAGTTCAGTTGGTGTAAATGTGGCAACATCACACCAGCAGAATTGATGCACTCACCACAAGGCCTACACACTTGAACCCAATGGCATTGTGACTCCACAGAACCTGGATTCATCACTTAAGACACTATGGTTTCAGTCCGTCACAGTCCAGGTTTCTTGTTCACAACACCACTGCACAAAGGAAAAAGTGGCTTAGGTCAGAACAGCCTAGACGGCAGGAGTTCATCAAAAGACCATCCTGCTTGTCTCAGTCCATTGAGGCTCCTCCTATTAAAGTTTGTCAGCTAGGTTTGTCAGCTTTGATTGTGATGTAGAGGCATGTCTAGCAGTCAACCATCTCTCACCAAGGGGTACACTAACCAAATTTGCCTCTGAGAGCCTTTTATAAGGCAGTGGGGGAAGCATTTTACACCCCTTGGTGCCAAAACCGAGTGTCTAATCACACCACACTTGTAATCATTTACACGTCTGCCTGAGATGCACACTGAGCTTTGCAGCAGTTCTATATAGGTGTGTAATTGTTTTGTCAATGAGGAATTAAAACCTGTTTTGAATTCATTGTTTTTTTGTAGTGTCACAAAACCTTCTAAAGGTCTTACATTTATAGTTTATTCTATTTTTACTGAGCATTCCATGTAAGGATGTTTGTATCAACAAGTCATAATTAAATTTTTTCACTATACCTTTAAGACAATGTAACAAGAACGTTTAAGATTTAAGAGTGAAAGACTATACAGTATATGTGACTCTGTTTTCTTTGGCATTTGTCATCACGTATGCAGTTAACATGCAGTCCTGTTTGGAAAACTCCTTCAAATGTTAGTCACAAAAACATTGGCTGGTTTTGCAGGTTAATTTCAAAACACGGACAACATAATATTGACTAAACTGGAGCCTTTATTACAGTTTGTTTACAACATGAAATTCTCTAAATTCTCTAACTAAAAGCAAAGTATTATTTTTCTACATAGCAGTTAAAAAACATACAGCCAGTCTGAATATAGATTATTAATCAAATCAACATTTATTTGTATAGCACTTTTCACAACTGAAGTTGTCACAGAGCAGCTCTACAGAAACCAAGAAATAAAAAGGTTAAGATGAACAGATGAACAAAGGATAAGAGATAGAGCCTCCATAGATATTAACATAGAACATTCTTGAAGGCACAGTAACAAAAATGGATAAAACGAGGAAAATGTTGGAAAATGTCCCTTAAAGTAATCTTAAACAGTTTTATGTGGATCATTAAATCTGTGATGGAGAGAAATGTGTAGATCACTTTGAGTTCACTGCTTGCATTTAAAAGTAGCTAAAATTAACACCTAATTCTGCTCGCCCTTCCCAGGCAGAGGAGATGAAAAAACGTCTGCACAAGCTGAGCAAGATGGAGAAAGGACTGCAGATGTTTCTGTATGAGGACCAGATCCGGGCTCTGACCTTGGCCAAGCGATCACGGCGGGCCGTGTGGTCTCACGATACGGTGCTGACCGCCCGCAAGATCCGCTGTGCCGTCGGAGTCAAAGGGTATGAGTTCCTGCGAGAACTGGGCTATCCTCTTCCTTCCTATAGGACACTGTGTAACCGTCTGGAGCCTAAAATGATGATGACGACCAGCATGCAGGAGGACCTAGCAGATTTAGGCTTGGGCATCATAACAGCCTGTACTAGCCCTGAAGGCAACGGCACAGGCGATCAAGGACTGATTGGAATTATGACTTAAGACTTGATTCTTCTCAGAGCTTGAGAGAGAGAATGAGAGAGAGTGTGTGTGTGTGTGTGTGTGTGTGTGTGTGTGTGTGTGTGTGTGTGTGTGTTTTCTATTTTTGATGAAGGATAATGTAAATGATCACATTTGCTAAAGTCAAAGCTAGTAGCAGTGTATGTACTGGGGCCGATTCAGCTATATTTGAATGGATTGGGTTTTGGCTATATTCCATTCCAGTTCTGATCCTTTATTTTTATCGCTGTGTTCTAGCAGAGCACCCTCTGGCATCCTCTAGGCACCATTAATGGACATTATTTCCCCCTCACAGCAGTGAAGAACATTCTCAGAAGGTCAGACTGGATTAGAAGATATTATACAAAAATGGGTCGGGACATTCCTAACTATGTCTAATCGTGTTAAATCGAGATTTTTCATGCCTATCAGTAGGCTTGGTGACAATATATCACAATATTTAAAAATATTTTCATCATTCATGATATTTTGACACATTGGAAGCTGTGGTGTTTGCAGATTCTTATAAAGTGCTATTGAAACACTGTCGCATACTCTGTACAGTGATTTATATGCTGCACTGTGTCCAGTTAAACAGGACTAATAACATGAAACATGCAGTTGGTCTGAGTTTGATTAAGCACTGAGGATATCCACCATGTGCTCAGAGAAATTACCAACCCCTACCTAACAGTGAACAGAAGTTTAGTGGATCAGGGTTGTTTTACAATAATGGAATCATGTGACTTTAATCACTTTACGGTAATTCATCTGCAGTATTGTTGAAAAACCTCAGATGATTAAAAGCTCAGTGGTCCTAAAGGACAGTAGGGTTTGTCAAAATATCACAGTGATATAGTCTGTCAGCCAAGATATGTTTGATATGTTTGGTTTAGTTCATGGTAGATGCTGAAGAAAAGAAAGGAGGCAGGAATAAAAGTCTGCTGGTGTTGCTTTGGATTTTGGAGTGTATTGGTGACCATCAAAGTCCAGTGTGTGTTAACAGTGTTAGTCTACCAGCTCTGATTCTAAACTAAAGCCTGTTAGATCTCAAACCTGTCTTGGCTGATTGACTGCATCTTTGGGGCAGTATTTCTGTAATTGAGGTCCATATTTCAGAGTCTGTTTATATGTTCAAAAGAATTTTTGAGGTTGTCAACAAATTCCAAATATGAACTCTGGTGAATCGAGTATGTTGTACTGATTGTGAGGTTAAAGTGATGGTTTAGCCAGAATTTGAGTTTTCACTGCTCGTCCCTCGCTTCAAATATACTAGCATTGTGTAGTTGTAGCAGAGTAGAACCACAGGGCCATCCACTTTCTGGACCGGGATAACCCATCTCAGTATGCAGATATGCAGTATATCATATAGTGTCAGAAGGATATTTGGTGACTATAGACTTCTGTTCTGATAGACAAAAATTCATATCTCAATATATTTTAGCTGAAAGGCAATATACGATATATGACGTAAACATCTTGAAAGTAGATCTTTGTTTCTTCTGTATACACACTAAGTATGCCCGCTCCATTGTGTATACGTGAGGTTGGATACAATGAAGTTGGCGCAGTATAGAGCAGAGGACGAGCTGAGAGCAGAGGGCGGAGCAGAGGCAGGGAGCAACAACAATTTTTCATCAGGATTGAAACAGTACATTATTTAATAACTTTAAAACTTCATACCCATAATACACTCTGTTTATATCCTGATATCAGTGTAAATATTGATTATATAAAAAGATCATTTAGCCCTATGTGAAGCTGCAGTGCAAAACCTAAGAAGCAAACATTAGACACCAAACATATTTTGACTTATTGAATACTGTTTGGGATGGGAAGCAGTTTGTGTAAATGGGATTTTTCAAACAAACCATCACTTTAATTATTTAAGTGCTACATTTTAGCTTCTAGCGTTATTCCAATATAAAGGGAAATTTCATTATTCCTGCATAATGAAAATACAGTTGCAACAATATCAGATTTTAATGGTATGCTCGTCTCAGAAAATATCACAGTTTTATGGTCAATGGTATGAATATATGGTATTTCAAAATCTTTTTCTTCTACTTAATTATTATTATGAATACAGGAGTATTTGGTTAATCAAAGGCTTCACTTTAGTAATAAGAAAATGTGTCCCAATCTGGCTACATGGATAAATCTGGCATATCGTCTAGTTTAATCGCACTTCTGTTCCCAGTTATCGGGTACAGAGAGCCATCTGGTGGCCTTAAAACACCATTAACAGACATTCCCAGCTGGCAGCTCTGAGGAATTTCCCTGAAGGTAAATGGTGTCGGGTCCCCAAATATTGGCTACCTTGGGGTTATGCTAAATTCCTTTCTCTCTTTTAGCCAATCAATTTGAGGATTGAATTCACAATTAATTCAAGTTGATTGGTTAAGTAACAAGGAGAACTAGAACACGAACACCCACACGATATTGAAAACCAAATCACATCACGTTCACCACTCTGTGAATTAGTTATTTTTACATCAATAGTCAAAAAACAACAGATATCAGTCAAGAGTGTGAACTACAAAACACACGAACAGGTTAGACTGAACTGTGAGGCAGGTCAGTCAGACTGGATTATAAAATCAAGCACATTTTTAAGAAACTAAATAAATGAGTCCATAATGGCTCATTATATAAGCTGTTACTAAAATAAAGTGCTTTTACTTCAGTATTAATCAGCAGCACGTCTTACCTAAATTGTTGGGCTGCATTAATAATCGGAAGATCAGATCAGAGTCTGTATTAGCTGATACTCAGCATTAAGAACTATAGTAATGAGTTATGTCCTCATTGAGTATATGTTAAAAAAAAGTCTCCCTATTTTGAATTCAGCTATCAATTATTGTCATTATGGATGAATCTGCTGATTATTTTCTCCATTAATTTCTTTTTAACATCAAGCAGTCATTCAATTAATTATCTGTTCATTTGCATTTTTGCTACATAACAGTAATTACAGGGCTTGTTCATGAATACATTTCCTGATGCTTAAGATTTTTTAAAAGATGATTTTGAAATGTCCTTTCATTGTGGAGGGGTACATGCAGGGCATTGTGAGGAAAAGTAGCCCTGTTACCGTCGACGTTCCATATAAATCTCAGAAGAATTGTAGGTTCACTGGTGGCTTTAGATAGTAAATAAAGTTGTGAAGTACTGTTCTATTCACTACCTCTGTAAAGAGAGTCTATACTGAACCTTTTCACACCAAACCTCACAGTTTGAATGACTGATTTATGATTGAATGCAGAAATATACAAAACCCCAGAATTCCCCTTAAAGGTTAAATGCATTGATGTTATTTGTGAAGTAAAAGATCAGGCTGCTTATTTAACCTTCCTTCTTAGTGCCTTTTAGTGTAAAAATATTGAGCAAACAAATGACACACAGGCTGGTGAAGCAACTGTGCTCCTCAGAAAAATAAAATACATTCAGGGAAATGGAATTGCTTTTTTTTTTAATTGAATGTTTCTGCCCCACAGCAAGACCAAACAGCTGCTTTTTTCTGACCTGTGTGACCACAGGATTGGTTGGGCTTTACTTATAGATGAGAATAGTGAATTCCTTGGAGTAGTGGAGCTGCATTCACTATTTTGCTGATGAGCTGAACTGACCAGAAATAATTGTCCAATATCAGTACCTGACCTCATTGCAGGTTCTCATAGCAATGTTCCAGCATCTAGTGAACAGCTTTCCCAGACAAGGAGGAGGTGTTACTGCAACAAGAGTTCTAAAGTCCTTAAAAGCCTTAATTTTGGACACTGAATAAATGTGTCCACAAACCTTTGGCCACTTAAAGTAAAGGTGTCAAAATGAGAGTATTGGGGGTTGTCTGGAGGTTCCCTTTAAAGCCTTTAATTTCAGAAAACTCCAGTACTGAGGTCTCTATTAGACTGTTCAACACTTTTAAGATCTTCATTTCATTTAGAGTTTGGCTTAAATAATATTCCATTTGTATCAAAACATATTAATGGAATTTGACTGGAGTTCAGTCATCCGGGAGGCGCTCGGAGTACAGCTGCTGCTCCTCCACGTCAAGAGAAGCCAACTGAGCCTCCTGGGTGCCTCCCTTATGAAGAGTTCAGGGCATGTTGACACTTAATAATGTTCTCAAAACTGTGGTCATCCAAGTTGCTTGTACACCTTTTCCCACTTCATTTTCTCCTATCTGTAAGGAACTACCCAAAGCTCATGGCCATAGGTGAGGGTTGGAAAACAGATTGACCTAATAGAGCAGCTAAGACTCTGCACCGATCCTGTCTCGTCAGACCCCATGTTGAAAATCCATATGCCATTACATCATGTCTGATGTAGTCTGGGTTGCACTTGTGAATGATTTTTTGTGAGGAACAGTTTCGCCATTCCTTCATTGTTTAATAAACTTCTACATCTATGGTTCACTAACTGTCTGCACGGATGATGTGTAATTTGCCCTGCGTTACTTCTTTGCTAAATTATTATTTGTGCATTTCTATTCTATTAATGCTTATCGTTTGAAATCAGTTTTTACTAAATTGAAAGATCAAGATCATTTTTTACACAGTGCCATTACCAGCCCCTGGACTCCTGCCTCCCCCTCAGAGTGGACCTGTGGACAACCTTAGTCCACAAGTTGAGAGAAACTGCTGTATTCTAAGAATCTGACATACTGGATTTCAAGTGTTCATGAGTTATAAGCCACGCTGCTGAACAGTAAAATAAAAAAGGTGAGAAATGTTTTATTTGACATGTATTGAAAATAAAACGACAGTTTATTAAATTCAATTATGAAAACCTTTCAACAACATTCAAATGTTTGTATGTGCACTCGATTTGAAAAATAGTGTTGGTGACAGTTTGGTGGCTATTGATCTCTATGAGTTATTGAACCCTACACAGCAGAGGCTTATCACACTGAAGGATGCAGTTACAGCCATGTTGACATATTCAGGCCTAGCAACTTACTAGTCTAGAGGTTTTTACTGTACGATTATAGTTATTAATGTTTACGTCTATATAAGGTGAATACAGACATGTATAGTTTTACATGCATGTCCTTTTTAATGGACCATAATAATAATAATACAGACGGCTGCTCAATGGGTCATTCATTCCACCATCAAATTGGAAACCTGGACTGCTAAGCACTAGAACCATCTTTAACTGCCCCAACAGTGTGATAATCTGGAGAGCCATCACACATAGAGGGGCTCTAAGAGGTCAGTGACATGTGCAGGATATCCTGCGGTCACATTGCCTCTCATGGCAAGGTTTCCAGTTTGCATTTTTCAGCAGGATAATGCTCGCCCACACACAGCAAGGGTTTCCCAGGAATGTCTCTGCCAGATTGCACCACTTCCTTGGTCTGCCCAGTCACCAAATTGACCAGTTGAGCATTTATGGGACCAGCTGGGGCTCCGGTTTTGGGAACCTACAGGCCCAGCTTCAATGTCTATGGGCAAATGTGCACTTCTTTTTGAGATCCACTAAGTTGGGTCTAGACCTGACATGTCTCTGGTATGTGGGTGCAGCATTATCTTACTGAAAAATCCAGCTGCAGACCCACAGTACAGAACTGTGCTATCAGACCTGTGCTATCATTCCCATATAAATACACCTCTTGTGGTTAATTTCAGAATTGCAGTCACACTTTCCTGCCCTAATGAGAGAATTATGATGACATATGAAGTACTGTTTTTTTTTAAGTGCAAAGTGGGGTTTTGGTTTTGTATGAGGAGGAACCTGTTAACCTAACGAGTGTGTGTTTTTATGACGAAAAGAGATTTGTGAAATGGGTGTTGGAAAGTATGTCTTTAGCTACTTGTATATACAGCTATATATGCCAACTATATCTCTATTGACCAATTGTACAAAACTAATTTCTGAGTTTTGTTTCAGATATGTGTTCAGTGGAACGTTTTTGTTCACTTTTTAAAATATAAATTGGTCATTTCCTCATTATGTAACTAATATTTGAGCGTTTTTGAAACATTACGCAATCTGAAATGCTAACAGTGATAACATTTTGAAACACTGACGGTCTGCAGATAGACCCTTCTCACAGTCTCTCAATAGCAGGCCTTTCTGTAAAACAGTTTTTCTTCGTCCTTCTTGTTTTCTTGTTGACTTCAAGGCTGTTTTCATGTTTACCCATCTGTCAGCATTGCCAAATGTTTAACTCAAACAAACAGCAACAAATGGTCAGTGGTCTATGCCAGTGAGTGGGAAGCTCAAATAAGGCTAAGCAAATGCCCACACCACATTTTTACTTTCATCTGCTTCTCACATTAGCAACCATAAGGCTGGTTTACAATATGATTGTACATAGTCATTAATATGGCAGTTTAGATCTTATCTTGTTAACTCCTCTGTCTCAATTCCAAATAGTATTATGGTGCAATTCTGTTCAGTAGTTATTGATGGTTTTCCATATATTTCTTTTTTGTCTTCTCTGTTGTTATTCATTTGCTGTCTAACCTGCCTGTTTGCTGGAAATATCATGTGGGCCTTTGTTTTACGCCATCCATACTTGACCCACTTACAAATGATGTCATTACGTCCTTCCAGCCAGATCAACAGCATGGAAGGTAATGGATTACTGCGAATGGATTTTGAGGTTTGCTTTGGATGTGAAAATCAATTGCTTTGGATGTAGTAGAAGCCCATGGCCCTGAACTGTGCCTGCATTGGTTGTGTGTGTTTGTGCAGGGGGACGGCCTAGACTGGACTAGGCCTTAAAAAGTGCTGAGTAAACAGACCTCACTTGTGTTTGGGGGGTTCGAAAACAAGCCAAGCAAGATAACAGAGGTAGGTCTGTACAATGTGCTCTGTGTGGAGTGATTTCAGCAAAAATAACCTTCTCTATTTAAGGGCATTTATCAAAAACAATAAATCATTGAGATATTATGTGTGTGTGTGTGTGTGTGTGTGTGTGTGTGTGTGTGTGTGTGTGTGTGTGTGTCTGTGTGTTTTGCTTTTTTGTGAGTCCTAATTTTGTGCAAGATGATGAAAAAAAAAACATCTTCTGGGGACACTTGCCTGTTAAACAAAAAAAAAAAACTAACAAAAGGTGTTAATGATATTTTTGCCAAAATCCCCCCATTACCTCAAAATGCTGTGCATCAACCAATATCCATTTTTAATAGCTGACCAGTAAATAATCTCTCACTGACCTCAAACAGTGCAGAGGTGTTCTGTAATCTTGAATAATCTTATTAAAAATTGATTTGGTTTCTGACTCTGACTGTTATCTATAAATGGGCAAACGTGTGGACTACATTCAGGCCTCAATCCTACTGTTATTGCTGCTTTCGTCTTTTTGCTTATAATGTTAATTGGCAAGTCCTTTTCCTTATAAGCCCCGTAGCTCTGGTGCAAAAATTTAAAACTTGATTTGTTACCCAAACTTCCTCTTTACCTCAAAATGTCATCCATTAGCCAATGTAACTAACAATAATGCTGTTACTCAAAGTAACAGTGTGCAGATGTTCTGTAGTCTCTAATAGTCTTCTGATGCTCTGACTATCTATCAGCTCCTGAAAAAATTGAGACCAGTTTCAGAAATCAAATGCTCTACACATTCAGCAGCCATTTCTTTCCCATCCTTCCACCAAAAAGGCTGGGCTACTCGATTTTCAATGCAGGAAATGTTATATGTCACGTTGAGAAGAGACAGCTGAGGTGGTTTAGGTGTTCCGGGCATGTCTGACTGGGAGGAGGCCCGGACACACTGGAGAAATTATATGTCTCACTGGCCTGGGAACACCTTGGAATCCCCCCACTAAGCTTTGCTAATGGGGCTGTTCCTGCTCCCCGGATAAGGGGCAACGTTCAGGCCTCAAGATGGTTTTTCTGTTTCAGTTACATTGGCCTCGTAGCTCCAGTGTGAAAAAGTACAACTGAATAAGGGTTATATGTTAAAAGAAATGATATATTGCTCAAACTCCCCATTTACCTCAAAATGTCATGCAATAGCCATGAAAAATTTGTTTTTCTAGTGATAAATTCTTGCTTTTCCCTCTAAACTCCACCAGTTAGATAACCGTGTGACAGAATTCACACTTTAATGATCTGCTATAACAGTTTCAGCTGTACTATACGGTTTCAGAAACCATGTAAGCAAGCCTGATCAAGTTAAACACTCTATATGACTGAAAGTGAGTGATTATTTACTGACAGTTAGGCAGAGTATTTGACAGTGCAATTTTTTATCACTCATTTTCCATTTTACTTCCAATTTTATTTTATATTTCTTTCATGATCGGTTGTAAATTAGTTTACTAAACATTACGTTTTCAGGTGATAAGATTACAATAAGTGTTAAATGTCACTTTTGTTGCTTAAATAAAAATCTGTTTGTGAACAAACTTAGATCATGTACACTTAGATCTCAATGGTCAAAGGGTGGACCAGCATTGGCAAATAGTGCATTGGGAAGCCAGTGGATCAATATATACCTGTGAGTCACCACACCATGTGGGACACTGGGGGTTGGATTCCCAGTCTGGTCAACTGCGCTGTGCTACACTAGTATGAGTCCTTGTGAAAGACTCGTAACACTTCTCTGGCCCACCTCTGTAATGTAAATAACGTGGTCGCTCTGGATAAGAGCATCAGCCCTATGCTGTAAATGTACCTGGAGTGCAAAAAAACAATCAATTACTATCATGATTAGCATTATGTTATTTGACATATTTCATAGGTTTTTATCTTTTTATCTTTAAGGCATTTTTGAAGTTCTATATGAGGAAAAACTCCATTTTGCCAAATATTTTCTGCTGGTGTCTATTGCAGTTTAAAGTGATTATTGAGCATTTGTTCATGTATTCAGGCCTCAGTTTTTATTCACCACAATACCCAGAATGCTGACTTAGCAGCTACTCCAGATGCATCACTCAGTTTACTAGCTATAATATTAACTGAATTGGTGTTAGGCACCACCTTTGTATTCTGTTAAACAGATTGCATGCTTTCTAGTGGGCTATTCTGTACGATCTACACTGTTTGAGTACTCATCGGAAAGATATGATATGAACGATATGATTACTTGCCCGTAAATTCAACTTTGCTCCATTCAAGTGCTTGTTGGAATATCTGGCCACTTAGCAAGGAGATCTATAGGATAATCCAAAACAAAGACACAGAGTCATCCACAAATGTTACGAAATATCAAACAAATATAATGAATGTCCACAATGCATTTGAAGTGTAATAAAAATATGATGGAAAAAAAATAACAGGTCAAAAGGCCAAAATATACATCACATCTTGCAATAAATACCAAGTTTCCCCACTCGTGAATAAGCATTGTAAATAAACCCACTTCTAAGACTATTTACAGGCAATTTACAAGTGGTACAGATGGTAATTCCCAGTTTCCAGCACAACGTGAACACAGTAAAACATTCAATGTCTTCAGGAGGTCCTAAAGATGACCATAACCACAACACTAACAGCCAAGATGCAGAATTTGAGATTTATGACTGTGATGCTAACAGGCTGACAGCCATATTATGTAGTGTTTTGGTAAGATAAGTTGAGCAGGATGAATAGAATACAACAAAATCTGAAAGAAAAATCTAGATATAGAGTCTATATTGCCATTAGCTCATACTGCCTCTACTGCTTTCCCCATTTTAAATTGCCTGCGCCAAACTACAGTGTAGTGTATCTAAAGCTCTTCTGATCTTCAAGATACACAATCAGAAAGTATTTCTAGTTTTTAGGCAATTCTAGTTCAAGGACGACTCCAGCACTGCTGTGCAAGGAGACCATGCATGTTTAGAACAGATGTAGTGATGGTTTCATCTCCCACTGTAGTCCCTTTTAAATGTAGTATAACATCACTTTGCCCCAGATGGATCCAAACATCTGTATTTATGTCTTATTCATCTTTAGGGCCAGGTTGGGACAATGCAGGGTCTTTTGGCTCTGTGTTTGTCTGCTCTGCCTGCTCTTCTCTGGGCAACCCCCCTGATTGTGGAGGGGGACAATGATGGGTCACAGATCTGTAAGTCTCCACCACACTGGGAGATCGATGGCTATGCCCCCATGAAGAATCTGCTGGGAAAAGTGGCCGTAGTGGCTCTGCTGAAGGCCAGCTGACACTTCTGCCTCACGCAGGCCACCAAGTAAGGATGGGTGATGTTACAAAATATAATATCATGATGTGACCCTCAGGAGGACTTACTGATATGAATGAATACTGATGGACCGAGTGGTGAGTATGACTAGGCCAGGTGTATAAATGTTAGATCTTGTCTTTTGCGCAGGTTGGGTGGGCTGCGTGATAAGCTGGCCCGGGGCAATTTGACGGATGTGGGCTTTTTGGTGGTGAACGAGCAGGAGGCCCATTCCAGAGCTATGTACTGGGAGCTTAAGAGAAGGACAGCTGAGGGTATCCCAGTCTTCCAGCAGAGTCCACTGCAGTCGGATGTTTGGGAGGCCCTGCGGGGAGACAAGGATGACTTTTTAGTTTACGATCGGTATGCCATTAACTATAAATGAGGATAGGAACCTTTTATTTTGCTAAAGAAAAAGGGTTTGATACAGTTCCCAGACTGAAGTTTTTTTTCCTTGTCTCTGTCCCTCTCTGTCTGTCTGACTAGGTGTGGCAGGCTAACCTTTCACATCGTCCTGCCGTACAGTTTCCTACACTATCCCTATGTGGAGGCCGCCATCAGAGCCACCTACCACGGAGACATCTGCAATTGCACTGTGAGCATTTACTGTGTCTTTTAATCTACACACAGCACTGAACTTGTCTAGGTGCTTAGTGATCCACACTGTGAAAAAATACACCACATCCAACAGGAACAAAAGACTCATATTTGTACAGCAATAAAAACATGGTAGCTCACATAAAGCACTGAGCGATTGCACAAATTGATCTGCATTACTGTGCAGTGTAAACATACCTGTATCATAACTCCTCTGGTGGAAGATTTACCCCAATAAACACACACAACTAGAAAGACTGCAGAAAGAGGCTCCTGGAGACCTAAAGCTGATATTTATGGTGCAAACTACATGCCTAAATCAAAGAGTTCTCTCAAATTGTATCAGATTGATAATCCCGGGTGTTTGCAATGTTGTTGCTAAGTACCTGCTTAAGTGTTGCTAGGGGTTACTAAGCAGTTGCTATGGTAACCCGAGTGGTTGGAAATTCATAATGTCTCTGTTTCAGGTGGATTTGAACTCAACCCTTTCAGCCGAACAAAATTCCAGCACTGTGGCCACCAAAGAAAGCCTTTTGCAGAACACAACCGCAGACCCTGTACAGCCTAGAATGGGTCATCACCATGTGCATTCCACCCAGCACCATACCCATATCTCGCAAAGGGGAAATCCAGTCATCATCACATCAGGAGACAGTCAGCAGAACAGACATGACAAAGGGCAAGCAGGCCACATCACACACCTACACGAGCAGCAACCAGCAATTATTAATAATTAGACTTTTCACATGATAGGGGAATCATAATAGTGCCCTGTTACTGTATATCTCAATTTGGATAGTGGGTTGTGTTTTATTCAGATTTTTTTCTTTTATTACTTTTATTATTGTTGTATTTACATATATTTTGCAATACAGCTGCTTTCGAGGAGATACCATGCTAGAAACACTGTTGATGTTATCAGCATTTACATAAGTCTTGTAAACTCAGAGTTTGTGTTGGGTTTCTCCCAGGTTCCCCTCAAAGCTCTTAATGAAGCATGTGCTTCAAACCTGTCTCAGGTGCGTGCATGCAGATGTTGAGCTGGAGTGAAATCGTGGGAAGCACCATCACTGACGTTCTGATGGTGGTGGACCTGCATGTCCATATATTCATGCTTTTCCAATTTTGACCACACCTGATCTAAGTAACACACTAAGTAATTCCACCAACCTTCCAACTTTCAGAAATTCTTGAATAGAATAGGCTGTGACCGAAATGGATCCCTATCCCCTCATTGGTGTAGTGCTTTGTAGGGATAGAATATTTCGTTTACTAAGTAGTGTAGTGTAGAAACACAGATGAATTCAAACACTTTGTCACCAGTAACGTACGTCAGCACGGGTCACATAATGAAACACGTGTGTGAGCCATGTTTAAGGTTCGTACACACACTCTGAATTCTGAATTACATTTTAGGGCACAAATGAGTGTCAGCCATTTTCCTCTGAGTGTCTGAATCATAAAGTGGAATTCAAACGTGATTCTGAAGAAGCGTACTCTCCCACAATTCACTGGTAAATTATAATAAACATTGTAACTCCCTACATGAGCTGAAAATGGACCAGAATACAACTATGATTCTCATTGCTAAGCAGCACAGTGGAACAAATGGAGTTGACCATGTTTGTTCATATTGCCTCTAAACCAGTGAGAGTTACGTGTGAAGTTCAGATGTTTCTCCATATAAATGATTGTTCCTTAATGGGAGGATTATGTTTGTAAGCAACATAACCAAGGATTATTCCACGAACAGCACAGAGCTTTACTAGCTGTATTTATAGAACCATAAAGTGCTCCTGTATGGTCAGAGGAGCTGATGGAATGGACAATGTGTGTAGAGGAGGTGATCATAATATGCTGATCTGACTGTGTATGTATATATTAGGGCTGTTCATTGATAAAATACATACACTAGTTAACTGCACAATTTGCTGTGATTATTCATGATTAATCGATTAAACACTTTCAAAAAGGCAGTGTCATATTTTAATTTTGAAATTGACTAATGACTAATCAGATGGTATCCAAGTTCAAGCAAAAGAAAGCTTGAATTATATCACTTTAACTGTCTGCTAAGATATATGCCAACTCTTTGAATTAATTATGAACACACTAGTATATCACAGTTGAAAATGTTGAATTTTATGTAAAAGCTACCCCTTTGGAAAAATAAATAAGCTGCATATGAATTGGAGCCCTTTCTAACTATTTTTTAGATTTTTAGAATACAGCTAATGGTCATTTTCATTTATTTGGTCACTATTTTGTACATTAGCACAGCTTGTTTTAAAAAATGAAAAAAGTAAACTGTTGGGATTCTCTGTCATTTTTTTCAGTCCCAGTATTTGGCAAACGTGTGCAGTATGATACAAGTCAGTTTTAATACCAGGGTATATTTAAAGCCAGTTTACCACTGCAACCCTAGTGAACGCACATGTGTTGAAAATGCTTTCTGTGTTTTATATGTAATGATTCATTCTGACTATGGGGGTATTTTGTTTCACAACTTTTTGTATTTACTGCTGCATTTAGGTCAAAATCTCATCTAAGAACTAACTTAAAACAGTGTTTCACACATTAGGCAGTGAAATATCCATTCACCTAAAGCAGTGTTTCTCAACCCTGGTCCTGGAGGCACCCCTGCCCTGCACATTTTAGCTTTAACACACCCCCTGCAAGTCTGAAGGGTTTGTTAATTATATGATTAGTTGAATCAACTGTGTTCAAGCTCTAAAATATGCCGGGTAGGGGTGCCTCCAAGATGGTTTGTGATGGAGGATTTAGAGGCATTCAACTTTCCATGGAATGGAGCATTTCCCAACAAACCAGTCTGAACTGGAATTCTAGTTTAAGAATGACATCATTATTTATTTTTATTTTTTAATTTTTTTTTTAACTCTTAAACCTGAAACCTAGAGACTGTGCTGACCAAAAATGACCAGCTGACAGCAGTTTAAAAGTCCATGAATGGAAAAGTTTGACTGGTGTGTGTTTTCACTTGAGGCCACTAGGTGGTGTCTTGCATCAAAAATCATCTATAGCACACACTCATGGTCCACATTATTAGAACCCCTATTATGTATGCCCACTCACTGCCCACTTTAATAGAAATCCTTATTTTACACACTGCATAGACAAAAGTAATGGGACACTGCATTCATTATTTCTTTCAAAATCAAGGATATTAATAGTTTGTCCTGTTTTGTTAGAGTAATTTTCTCTACTGTCCAGGGAAGAGTTTCTATTAGTTTGTGTTGCTGTGAGGATTTGATTGCATTCAATGACAAGAGCTTAATTAGGGAGGCCAGGATGTTGGATAATCATCCCGCCTCATCTACAGGAACTAGACAAGCTGTGTGTGCATTTGCACATTGTTGTCAGAAATGGGTGCAGCTTAAAGAGATGAATGCATTCATTAGAAGGGGTGTCCACAAACATGTGGACATGTAGTGTACCTCAGGACCCAGGCCAGGAAGATGTGGCCAGCCACACATTTATATTATAATATTATGATATTATGAGGATTATGGTGTAGACTTATTGAGAACATCCCTACCCTCTTCAGAAGCACAGCTTAGTGAGGCAGCTTCCTTTCAGATCGTATGAAATCTGGACAAATGTGTGGCCAGTAGGGCCTCATACTGGGCCTATTGTGGAGGCTGAATATCCTGACTCTGTTAAATCCTTTATCTCTGAACCATGTCCATGTGTACCCTCAACTCCTTCAAACAGAGCACTAGAACACACACACTGTCTCTCTCTCTCTCTCTCTCTCTCTCTCTCTCTCTCTCTCTCTCACACACACACACACACATACACACACACACACACACACACACACACACACGCACAGAAGTACTGTCACTCCCTCCTCCTCCTTTGCCCATCCCCCTCTGGTCATTAGGGATCCAGTCTGTAACGCTCTAGTGATCTGGCCAAATTGAAATAAACCCGAGTGGACTTTACTTATCTAATCTCCCCCCACTGTGACACTTCATTTGTCTTACAACTCACTGGATCAAGAACGTCCAATCCCTGCTGGCCTGAGGGTGTGTCCTTTCCACATCTGTCTCCTCTGCCCACCCACATCACCAGTGCCTTGCAGACACAGCAGTTTGCCTGTGAGCCAAGATAATGCAGTAAGAAAGAGACCCACTGATTTCAGCCTATGATAGATATGAGCCACTGACCGGCCACTTTATTAGAAACACCCACCTTGTGCTTCCACTCAGTGACCACTTTATTAGAAACACCCACCTTGTGCTACCTCTCAGTGGCCACTTTATCAGAAAAACCCACCTTGTGCTTCCACTCACTTGACACTTTATTAGAAACACCCACCTTGTGCTTCCTCTCAGTGGCCACTTTTTTAGTAAACAAAGCTGTGCTTCTAATCCCAAATCATAGTACTAATTACTGACAGACCTTGATGTGTGTGTGTGTGTGTGTGTGTGTGTGTGTGTGTGTGTGTGTGTGTGTGTGTGTGTGTGTGTGTACAGGCAGAACACACTCAGAAAATAAGTTGGGCTGGTTGTTT
Organism: Acestrorhynchus altus; assembly: GCA_034509495.1. Taxonomy (NCBI): domain Eukaryota; kingdom Metazoa; phylum Chordata; class Actinopteri; order Characiformes; family Acestrorhynchidae; genus Acestrorhynchus; species Acestrorhynchus altus. The sequence continues at coordinate 7,310,853 of CM067502.1, read as the reverse complement.
TGTTGAAGAGCGCTGTGCTGGAAAAGCACCCATCTCCAGTATATCACCTGAGTGGCATGTGTCACAGCAGTGTTGAGCTCCCTTCCTGGCAGAGGAAGGTAATGGTATGGAATTGGTGTCTAGAGCAGCGCTGCCTGGAGGAAGGAGCTACAGTGTACTGGAACATTCCACACTGCACTGTTCAGAGAAGTGAGACATTACTGCAAACTGTCCGAAACGATAGGAGCTCTAAATGTCAGTGAAGCAGCAGGTGAACATCTGCCATATTGATAGATTCTCTGCAACTCGGTCTCTTCCAGTCATCCATTCCAACCATAGGGAGAGTATAATTATTTAAGCCTTAAATGTCATCTTGTTTACTTAATTTGCTGTGCTGGTAGCTGAAGTGGGCCGCATTATATGGATAAGTAAGGGGGATATACAGGTCAACTGTGCTGGACTGTAATGTCTGCTACATCTCCACCCAAAGTATTTAATAGGCCTTAGAATGAAAAACTGTATTTTGTAAGTTAAAACTTATAATGTAAGTTGAATAATGAGTGTTCTGTTCACGGAAGTGACGAACCATGAACCTCAAACACTGTTGTTCCTCCATCAAAACCAAAGCAAAGCTGTGAATGGGTCAGTTCCAAAACCCCAGTACTGACTCCTGTCCCCCAAATGTTCATACACTACCAAAAGCTATTTGAGGCTGAACACTTAACAGCAGGGAACAAAGAAGAGAGACCAGACAGCACCAATATCTGGTAAGACTCGGAAACAAAAACACAAAATATTATATAATATTTAATTAATAATGTTTAGGAACCTCCACCAAGCTATGTGGCTACTGTAAGCAGCCATAGTTCTATAAACCAGCCAATCAGAGCAGAGTTTGCTATTTTTATTCAGTTGAGTTAATGGTAAAGGTAAAGTTACAGGTTTGTAAATAGGCTTCTCAAACTGCCTCTGAGCTTTTTTTTGTTGCATTTTTTATTTTTCCCCAAAAGAAAAAACTGTACTCAAATTTAAATCAACTTGCACCAATGTTACCTTTAAAAATCACATTTGGAATTTAATAGGCAGAATGTCATCTCTGTCAATCCCACTACAGGCTGGAATGCTGCTAGTCCACTATGGAACTTTGGTGGACCTGCACAACACAACCCCATAACCCAAGTCATACCTCATATTTGAGCAAAATCTTGTAACATTACTGTCTCAGTCCTGCTTCTTTTACTTTCAGAAACACTTCTGGATCTCTCAACTTGTCAGCATCAAGTAGAGCTGTCCATAAGGGGATGCACAAAGCACGATTTGTGTTTACGCTGTGGTGTAAAAGTGAATAACACTCAACCATCATAGAACTGACAATGTAAAGAAAAACAGGCCGATTCAAAAGGTCAAAATGACAAAGAATAGAGGTGTGAGGCTTTGCCAGTTCTGGCCATTTTTAGCAGTGGTTAAAATGCAACACCATTCAGCCATTTCCTCTACCTCTGCTGGTTGCCATGGCATAATCATGAGCATGCCATTTTATGGAAAGATGCTACCCAAACAGCATATTGTCAGTTATTGCTTGGTATTACATTGACCTCATCAAACACTGCTTCCATGGTATTGGCGCGCTAGCTAAAGGCCTCGTCCCACATTGCTACCATGGCAATAGCACTGGGTACGAGCCTTATTGAAAAGTGGTCTTAGCATGCTGGCTATGGGCAATGTCTGAAATTGTTAGCCTAATGTTAGCATGCTGGCTATGTGCCTCTTCCAGCATCACTACCACGGCGTTAGTGCTGAGTATGAGCCTCGTACAAAACTGCAAGTGTGGCTTTAGCATGCTGGATACAGGCCCAATAAAAAAACACTAGTGTGGCTTTAGCATGCTGGATAGAGTCCTCGTACAAAATCACTAGTGTGGCTTTAGCATACTGGATACAGGCCTCATTCAAAATCACTAGTGTGGCTTTAGCATACTGGATACAGGCCTCATTCACAATCACTAGTGTGGCTTTAGCATGCTGGATACAGGCCTCATTCACAATCACTAGTGTGGCTTTAACATGCTGAATACATGCCTCATCTAACTCAATAGCATGCTACATGCCTCTTCCCACATTGTTACCACGGCGTAACTGATTCGAGTTTGAGCCTTGTCCAAAATCAATAGCGTGGCTTTAGCATGCTGGCTATGGGCCACGTCCAACATTGCTACTCTGTTTTAAAGCCGAGCCCCTGCTCCCTACTGCTGTCACATTGCATGATTTAAACCTAACGCTATCCTGAGACTTTTTTTCAGAGATTCTCTAACAAGCAGACACTATTTTTCAGAGGTGGATATTTCATGTCCAGCAAGACAAAAGCTACCTCAGGATTTAGTTCCGACTGCCTACACGACTCTGCTGCAGCTGATTTTGACTTGCTGGACCTGCATTGTCTACCAGACTATTTTTACTGCAGATTTCTGTAATTTCACTCCCTTTTAAAGAATCCCATATGTAATGATTATTTATTCACACATTTCAACATGTACCATGGGGAATATTGTTAATAATGGCATTGAAATTGACACCACCTTAACTTTCTTGAAGAATTCAGGGACTCTAGTTGCCTACTGGCAGAAGTGGAATTCCTGAAAGGCCAAGAGACCTGTGCTGTCTCTCACTGTAATGAAAGAGACAGAAGCCTCTCTCCATTCTGTCATGCAGCTGACAGAATGTGCCTGAGAAGTGTTTTTTCCACCTGCCTAAATGCGAATCTCCCACAATGCCGTCAGCGTGGTTTACAATGGCCACTCGCCTGCATGCAGCCCGTAACGCAGTAAATAGCTGACAGTTCTCTGGGTGTGCCTCTAAATGTCACTTTCCTCCAGAGATGCCACATGAAGGCCATTCTTTAATGCTGCTGTCACTTTAAGTACAGACCATTCTTTCATAGGCACCCTTTGTTGAGGTGTAGAGTGAAGGTCTTCCTTGAAGGATGACAAAAAAGTGCATTCAGAGAAGAACAGCAGACAAGGAACATCTGCCCACCTCCTTCCTTCCTCAAGCCTACGTCCCAAAGTTTGTAAACACCTGCTCACCCAGCGCTTCTGAAATCTAGGGTATTAACACGGGGTTTGTCCCACGTTGCTGCAGAAATATTGTCTACTGTTCTGGAAGGCTTTACACTAGACATTGCTGGATTTGATTGTATTCATCCCCAATAGTTCTGGCACGCCAGGGTATTGAATGGATCTCCATCACTCCAGCTGTACTACAGCCAACTGCTGGGAGTGGTTGCTTATATGCCTCTTGCCTGGGCCTGATGACCTCAGGCTCATATGCTCATGAGGTTCCTGTAATAATTCATCCCTTACAGCTTGAATATTCTCGCTCAGTTCCAGGGATAGGTCTGGCAATGTGACTGACCATGGCATAGAATCTGACTTTTCAAGGCAAGTTCTTGGGATGGCACCCTATATGGAAGAGTGTTGTCCTGCTAGAATAGTGCACAGTGTGAGTTAATTCCTTCTTGGAGATGGGAGATTTAGTGGGCTGCCCCTGGCAAGCATTGTCCTGCTGAAAAATGCTAGTTGGAGGCCCTGCTTTCAGAGGCAACACCTGGTCACAGGATGTCCTGCACATATTGATGTGCTGTTATACCTCTTATCACTACCATGGGTGACCAACTGTTGTACGCGATGGCTCTCCAAATCAACACACCAGCAGTTGCAGACCCCAAACAGACCTCAATTAGTCGTCAAAGGTGATACTGTTCCACTCCATAGCAGTACATGTTTCTTGGTCATGATACTACTGTACACAAAGGAGAGGGTGGCTGCCTGTCACTGGCAACTGTAATTCTATATACACTGTTTGTACAATTTATTTTTTGAATGAACACATGTACGCTGGAGGGACAATGTCTCTCGGCTGGCCTGGGAACGCCTCGGGGTCCCTCCCGAGGAGCTGGCAGAGGTGTCGGGGGAGAGGGAGGTCTGGGCATCCCTCTCAGACTGCTGCCCCCGTGACCCGGCCTCGGATAGAGCGGCAGAAGACGGACGGACGGACAAACATATTAAAACCCAATTTCCTCTTCTCTGAAACAACCATCCTGCTTCTTTCAGTCAAATATTTTGCCCCCTATCGATGTCTAGCAGTCATGCAATCTCCCACCAAAAGTACCCAAAAGTCGCCTCTGAGAGCCCTTTTATAGGGCAGTGGGGGCAACACTTTTACTCCAGACCAAGTGTCTGATCAGACCACACCTCATTTACATATCCGTCTAAGACAGAACTGTTTGCCATTTTGCAGTAGTCCTATCTGGATGGTTTTTTTGTAGTCAATGGGTGTATTTCAGTCCATGTTTACAGATTACAGTAAATCATACAGGGTCAGAAACCACATAAACCAGTCTGTTTGAGATTACTCAACATCTCCACACAGTTTTGATGCAAGACCATGATGATATAAGCACACAGTCTGGACAGTACTAATCATACTGTGTTGGCTCCATCCCATACTAGTCAGGATCTGAGAGTGAGACATTTCAAGACTTGGCCTGACTACAGGGCCAATGCCTGTTTCTGCATACTCCTCAGAGTCTTCTGGTAGAAACAAGATTTTACTTTGATGACATTTATCTGATGATCTTATCCAGGCCAACTTACAAGGTTACTCATATTACAGAGGTGGGCCAGAGTAGGAGTTTTGCTCAAGGACTCTTATTAGTGTAGCACAGCATAGTAGCATGGGATTCGAACCCCAGTCTCCCATATGGTGTGGTGACTCACTGGTGGTGTTATCTGTTGCACCACACAAACCACCAACAGACTTTTCACCACGCTTTCCCTTTAAACCTGTTTGACATTCATCCTAAGCACAGTGTCACCAGCAGGCTTATCTAAAGAACATCCACACCCTGGCGATCCTCACCATTTCAAATCCTGGAGTTTCCAGTTATTTCCCCACCTTCCTCTGAGAATCCTTCGTGGGGGCTGTAATTAGTAATCACTCAGAGAGGGTCTGGGCCGCCCCTGCTGCGGCTGGCCAGTAATCACACACACTTGCTGAGTACCACCAGAATGGAGCACTGATGACGGAATTTTAGGTTAGCTGCGGTTTTCAGACAAAGAGGGTTAACAAGGAGGTTAGCAACCTTGGCCATGATCGCGCACTTCAGCTTCTGCTCTGAGGAAGGAAAATGCTGCAGAGGCCATGGGTCAGTCACGTGGCTCAGAGTGACCGGAGGATGTGGTGTCATAGAGGTGATGCTGCAAACATTTCATTTTGGACAGCAGGAAAATCTGTGGAGGATGGGGTAATGGTGTTAGAAAAACAGCAAGACTCACTCACAAAGACACACTTAAGTACTAATATGTAATGTCTCATATGTACTGCTGTACATATACGGACACTATATGGACAAAAGTATTGGGACACCTGCTCAACCATTGTACCTTCTGAAATCAAGGGTATTAAAAAGAGTTTATTCTGCTTTTGGAGTAACTGTCTCTGCTGTGCAGAGAAGGCTTTCTATTTGATTTAGGAGCCGTGATAATTTGATTGCATTCAGCAACAAGAACATTAGTCAGGTCAGGAGGTGGGATGATCACCACCCCATCTCATCCCCAACTCCTCAGCTCATCACAATGAATGGAGCACCTTCATTAAAAAGAACACAGTTCCACTGCGCCACAGTTCAATGCTGGGGGGGCTAATGGCAGTACTTCACTTGCAGGACTAGATGGCCCATGTATCTATCTATCTCTCTCTCTCTCTCTCTCTCTCTCTCTCTCTATATATATATATATATATATATATATATATATATATATATATATATATATATAATATTTTTACATCCAGTTTGTAGTATATGTTAATGTCTATGTGCATTATTATTATTATTATTGTTATTATTATTGTTATTATTATTATTATTATTATTATTATTATTATTATTATTATATAATAATAATACTAATAATACTAATAATAATAATAGGGTGGTACTTTGGCACCACATGTAGTGCATGTGTCACCAAACTCCAGGGGCCTGTGGTTGTTGTTTCCATTCCCGCTCAGGTTTCCTCTGGGTACTCCGGTTTCCTCCCACCTCCCAAAAACACACATGGTAGATAAACTGTGCATGCCAAATTAGCCCCCAAGTGTGAGTATCTGTGTGACTGCTTATATATGGCACCCTGTGATGGATTGGTGCCCCGTCGTGCCTTGTGTCCAATGATACTTGGTAGGCTCTGGACCCATCACGACCCTGAGCTGGAAGAAAATAGATAAAAAGATGGATAATAATAATAATAATAATAATAATAATAATGATAATAATAATAATAATAATAATGAGAAATTTTAATTTTTTGTTATATATTCACACATACAGACACACACACACAAATATACTTGTTGCCAAGTATATAGACAACAGTGACTCCACCTTTTTCATGCAGCAAGACATTCTGCCGCAGATATTTCACCTTCAGTGACACCATTTTTATTTATATCCTGTGAGATTTCATGACACCAAATACCTTTCCCGAACCATGTTTTCAAACTGAAATGAAAATCTCTTCACACCCCACTCTCACAATCATGAACTTGCAAAAGATGAGTGACATCTGCAGTTCTCAGATCTGTACTCAGGTCCAAAACAGCTTTCTTTATAACAGTATATCAATAAAATAAGAAAATAAAAAAAACAATGCTTTGAAATGATGTTCAAATGTGCACACTTCAGCTCTAGGAACCTGGTCTTTGGATAATTTTCTCATTTTGCTCATTGATTCTATATCTCACTTGGGACATCTCGGAATGGGATTTGGGATGGACCTTTTACTTCTGAAAGGAAAGACCCATCTGTGTGAGAAGACCCCCATTTAAACACACGCAAACAAACTGCTGTCGGCAGCTCTGAGAGCTTTTCAATCACCCTGAGAGCCAGCATAGCTAGATTTATGTGCTGGGCCAGTCAGAGGAAGAGTCATTTGAGGAGACAGGCATTTTGTCACCCACATTCATTCTCAGTGATTTTCACGTGCTGAGTAGCTGCACTGACACTAAAATGTTTAGATTCATATAGTCGTTGGACATTTAAGCCTATTACCTCAAACACTGCTCCACGCTAAAACATCAGAAAGACCAGATCTGAACAAAGCATCAGTTATGAGCTACATACACAATTAAGCATGATGGTTCTTCTTCAAAAATCTATATCAAACTTGTAATAATAAGAGAACCCTTTTTGGTGCCATATAGAAGCCTTGGCCAAAAGGATATAGAGAACCCTGTGCAGTGCATTCTCCATTAGTCAAACCCTTTGCCAATGCAAGCAACCTTTTATTCATGCAAAGGGTTATTTGAGAGTGCATAGTTCTTTATAGAACCATTTTCTTTATTGAAGAACCATCATTTTAAGTGTGTAGATTTGCAGTGGATCAATACGAGTGACAATGCAGTATGATAGAATGATAGTTCAACATTAATACTGTTCATTACATAACATTCACAGAGTCATAATACAACATTATCAGCTCAGAATAACTATAACTTACATATTAGGATACATGTCATAGCTGTCATACAAATCTTCATAACTCTAAATTGGCAACTTTATGGGAGAAAAAACTTTCTTAACTTTAAATGGAAGTTATTTTGGAACATTTCTATTGGTCTATTTATCATGATTTTGCATAATTATCACCCTTTTCCTCTATGTACGAGTAGTTTAACCAGAGGAGCCCCCCCACCCCCACCCCTTATGAGCCTGGTTCCCCCTAAGGTTTCTTCCTCCAGCTCAGAGGGAGTTTTATCTTGCTGTTACTGTCACACTTGGATTACACAACAGGGGCTTATGTCTTTATCCTTTGTTTCATGTGTTGTTGTTCAACTTCTTAATTTTGTAAAGCTGCTCTGACACATCAGTTGTAAAAAAGTGCTCTACAGATCATTTTTGATTGATTGATTGATCTCAAAAGTGAAGCCACTACAGCACCTCTGCTGGCAGGTTGCAGTATGGTGATTAGCTATGTCCATTTCTAGCGATTTCAGTGACAACACAGACTTCTTTTCTTCTCCAATCGTTACTTTTCCTGAGCTACAATTTTCTGTTTCCCCCAAAAATCCCCTAAATGTTTTTAAATGATATTGTTATAACATTAGAAGGCAGGACTGCGCTTTGATTGAAAGCCTTGGTTGGAATAGACATAAACGTTATGCTCAGTGATGGAAGTCTCAGTTTAGTTTTCTAAATTAATGTCTCTTGTTTTAAATCTGTTTGAGAAACTAGTCAGATCTTGTACACAAGAGAATATTCCGGACCCGGACTAGTAGTGGGGTCAGAAGCTTACTGACCTTATCAAGCCAGCAGATACATGTACGCTTGCTATTTGGTTTATTAGCACTTCTATATATTTGTGTCTTGTTAAAATTGTCCTACACTCACTACTACCACCGTTCCACTGTTCCACCGTTGCCACTATTCTGAAATGGGGCCTATTTATCTCAGTTTATTTCTCACATCTGTTTGAAAAGAATAAAAACTAGTTCAATCCTGAACATGCAACAAATATCTGAGTGGTCCACAGGTGGACCAGTAGGGCAGTGCATCTCTAATCCAGTGGGCCCTGTGCTGTTCTCAAAAGTGCCACTAAAGGCAAGACAGCTGGCTGTTTTTTTTTTGCAGTTAGCGTCTCAATTTGGAAACTTAAGTGAATTCACACAATAGGTTGAATTAGTAGTGAATTAATAGTGTTTTGGTGAAGTAGCCCATCTCAAGGTGCCCAGTACTGTTAATTTTAGCATACCAACTTTCATATTTCTCTTTAGCACCCTCATAATTCAGAGGATCCAATAACATAAAATAAGTGTATGTAGAGTAACACCTTCCAGCTTGTGTGGTTGTGGCCCTCTTGGAACTCTTTTTACTGCCTTCATTACTAAGAGTTTTGTGGAGGGGTGACCTTTTTATTCCCTGATGGACGGAACTTCTTTTGGACTGAGTTAACTTGTAGTTTTATGCATGAGTGTCCCAGCAGAGGTTCACATACAGTTTCACATACATTGCATCAGTGTGGGCTCATTCTGCCAGGCCCATGCCTGTCCCTTGGCCTCCACATCAGGGGATGAAAAACTGTCTGTGCAGTTTTTAGATTCATAGCACGCTCTGGTAAGGCCCACGCACTAGTTTTTCACAAGGACCAAGTGAGCATCTCTCTTTGTGTTCCAGTGGCGTCTGCAATCAGTGCAAATCTCGCAACTGTGTATGGCCTTCTGAATGTGTCACTGTCTGGCCAGAGCTTCCAACCTAAACTGAGACCTTAGATAAAGATGTGGCTGTAGTTTCAGGAAAAAGACCCAGTGCTATTGTTATATAGTTGAAATTTATATATTGTCACACATGAGAATTCTGTATGGCTCCGCCTGTGGTGTACAATCCTGAGGTGGACTTTTAGCAGCCCATGTGATGTCTATCAGGAGGTGCACAACAAGATGTTATTTCAGCGTTTTATTGACCACACCAACCTCAGTGCGCCCCAACAATACAGTAGTCTACTCTACATCTATAGAGTTCTAGCATGTAAGCCCTGCTTCACTGCCTTACCAAGGCCATTAAATCCTACTATTGGGTTCTATTGTATAGGTTGTATTCAACGCAGAGGCAAGATTGTGTTTGCTTGTGCTCTCTGGAGTGGCTTTTCTACACACTAGCCTCTCCGTGCTGGTCCACTTGCTTCTTTGTCCTCTTTCATTGCATTATTCACCATGAAGTGGCCATGGCAGCGAGTTCTCCTCGCGGCCCTCCATTCAAAACACCTTCCCTTCATTCTGGACGAAGGCTTCTCCAATGCGCATCACAGCCGCCTATCTTCTGACACGAAGACAAAGGGTCTTGTACATGTGTGTATCTCCCAAGTCCCTGACAAGATTAAATATTAATGTTGGCATAATTTCTGAAGCACCAAAGAAGCCCAGCTGAGCAGGCCCCCACAGTCATCCGTGAGTTATGTGTTTTTTCCCAGAAGCAAGAAGATTGTCAAAATCATTTTCACACTGGCTGGAGGAACAGCTCTGTGTTTAAGGCTGTGTTAAGAGGCTTCATATTCTGCCACAGAGTGGCTTATTGCCTACTGCATATGGAGATCTCTTTTCAGTCAGGTTTGTCTTGATTGTAAGTTTTGTTCTCGATTGCTTGCCCTGGGTGTTCTGTGTTGTGTTTGGGTCCTGAGGCCAATCCATGGACTGGCTGTGGAAGGGGGAAAGATGGAGGCAGAGATGGATTGGGCATTGGGAGAACCAGGATATGGGTGTGGGCTGCTGGGTGGTTGCAGTTGCTGGTCGCTTCCCCATCCCCCCTGGTCAAGAGAATGAAACCAATCAAATGGAATTACGCTCATAAGTTGCCAAAGCTGGCTGTTCCCATAAATCTGATAAATGTGATAAATCTGGTGACCCTTCAGGCTAAAGAAGTGTTGTTGTCTGGCAACAACATTCCGGTGAATCCCTTGCTGTGTGTGCGTGAAGCCCTGCCATGTTGGAAGCCCTGCCATGAGAGACAACACATGTGACCACAGGGTGTCCTGTACATAGCACTGAGCTGTGTCACTAGGAGTGACTGATTGTGGTATGCGAGGGCTCCTCAGATCATCACATGAGCAGTTGGGTCAGTGTGTCGATTCAAAGCAAACTGGGTGATGATGCTCCACATCCTTACTAACGCTCTTCTCACTGAATGCAATCAGATCATCATTTCAGAAGAAATCATGTCCCAATACTTTTGTGCATATAATGTATCTGTGCAGGTGACTTTATATATTGGTATAGTTGGTATATTTGAGTCATGCCAGTCAAGCACCACAATTTCCAGTGTCTCACCGATGTTCAAGTGTGCACTGTGTTTCAGATGGGGACACTAATGCCTGGCCCCACCTAGTGAACATGTTTCTTACTCAGGCCCAACCACAGTAAGTAGAAGCACTTGTGAACCATGCTAGCAGCTGATTGGCTGCTTGGATCTCTTTTTAGACTGCCTGGGTTTTCATGTTCAGCACAGGCCCGTCCCACAGAGCATGGAGAGCCACTTTAACATCAAAGCCTCGTGCACATGGCTGCCTCGCCCGCATCCCGCAGGAGCATCCTCTTTTGATTCCCTCATTCTCTTTTGCTCTCTCTCTGCTCTCTCCGCGTGTCCTCGGCCCTGCCCCCGTGTCCCGGGTCACCTGACGCAGAGCAGGGTCTGCAGAGGGCCTCGTTGTGCGGCGTGTGGTGAATTACGGTGCTGTTCCGCATTATTAGACGTGACACTCCAGTGAGATAATGGAGCCTTTCTTCATCCCCCATTTGAAATCCTAATCGCATTTCTTTGATTAATAGGCGCTGATCTGCATATCAAGGGCTCTTGTTAATTTACTCCAGCACAAACCCTCCCCACCACCACCAGCACCAGCACCCCCGACTTCTTTATGATGCGCTTGTGAAAGAGATGAAGGGGGAGAATAAGAAAGATATACATATCTATCTTCCCCATCTCCTCCCTCCCTCTCCTCACGCGGCGGCCATGCATCTCCAGGCAGACGAGGGAGGTGGAGGATGATCATGGGAGCAGATTTTCAGTGAAGCTCCGGTTTCTGATGTAGATTCACTCGTCGCTTTTCACACCACTGCAGCACACACTTCCCTGTGTTAATAAGGCCTGCTCCACACAGATAACATTCTGTGTCATACTAAGCACCTTCTCTGCAGTCATTTAAGGAGTAGCTGGGTGACAAATCAAATCCCCCTTTCCCAAATGCAGCCGATCAGTCGGGAAATGTTTGCTATCTTAACTTTGCCTCTTCTGTTTTATAGACAACAGTGTGTTGTACAGTATCAGAAAGCACACATACAAGTCAATAAGAGATTCCAAGCAGCCCATATTCATTCACTTTTGTCCTCTGTACTGTCTTTCCATCTCCACGTCTCCAGTGTTTGGCCTCCAAACACATGTAAAGATTAAAATATAAAACATATAATAGTCATTTCATCAGTTTTATATGGATTTGAAAATGCCTTCATCACTGAATCTGCTGACTTGGTTCAGTCCAGTTTTGGTCTCCTCCCTCTCTTTCCCTGTTAGTGTAGTGCTCTAGCACATGCCTCATTCCAGCACCAGGCCCTCTAAGTAACCTTTCCAGCTCAGTGGAGCCAGCCAGGCCCCAGGAAGCCCACAGCTCCTCTCTGTCTCCCTCCACAGCGTAGGCCCAGGACTGAATGTGGCCAATGAGGGGGTGGGGGGCCTGGCCTGGTTGATAATAACACTACTGCTATGGAGCACTGTGGGTGGTGTTGTCAGAGCTGAGGGAAGTCCACTCCCCCTTTATCAGCAGGTTCCACACATTACGCCCATGACATGGCAGGAATGGTCAGCATGATTGGAAGTTCTAACCTATAAGACAACAGTCTGCATAATAGTCTGCAGATCACAAAATCCATTTAATACTGATCTGATCTGATGTTTGTTCATTCTTTGTACATTCTTCAAAATACATGACAGTATTTAAAATAAAAAAAATAAAAACTAAATGTGCTTTATTTTTGACTACCATGTGACCAAAGAAAAAGAACAAACATCAACCTTTCTATAACTCTTTCTAACCCAGTATCTGGATCAGTGATGTCATCAGCTCCACCCCCTCTTACTGATCAGTCAGAGTCTGTATGCAGATTGAGCATATACATGTGGACAGAGCAGTAAACATGCACTGGAAGCTGCCACCTTAATGAAGATCTGGACTCAAGTGGGAAATTTTCACCAAGCTATTTTTTTTCTAAAATATGCCAAACATTCAGATTATATAAGACTGAATCGAGAAACCACAAGTGATTAGCCTTTCTCACCAAGTATCATTACGTTTCTCACTCCTTCAATGATCCGATCATAAGAAATGCCGTAGTCTTATTTAGTAGCTGGTAGATGCAGAGCAAAGGAATAATGGCTATGTCATCTCCTGTAGAGCCACAGAGAAGAGCTCTTGAGAGCTTGATGAGCTACATGTGACTAAAGGCACAAAAGATCCAGTTTGTGTCATATCGAGAGGTTTCTGGGTGTTTTACCCTGACACGGGGCTGTCATCACCGCACATTGTCTGCAGTGATAACGGACGTGCAGCGCCACTTTACGGCCTTTGTGTAGAAGCCATTGGCTGTGCTGAAGGATGAGCACTTTAGGGGGTAATGGTTGACTGTGTGCTCATATATGTGGTGAGAGACGATAATATGCACATAGAACTTACACACTACTCCATTGATGCACACCCAGCTCACTCTGTAATTTCAAGACCAACTTCATGCAAGCAGAGAAGCAGCCAATCAGATTGACGATGAGGTAAATAGTTGTGCGTCCGTCTAGATACACACTGAAGATTCAACACAGAGAAATAATGACTGAAATGAAACGATTACATTAGCTACTTTTGAAACTTAAATGAAACGTTTGCTGATGAACTGAACTTCTTTGATCGGTGACCCAAGACGCAGTAGATCAACCAAAGTCATGTTTGATATCTGACTTGGGCCTCTTTAGTTTATGGCTGGAGATACTGGACTTGGACTGTGACCAATCTCATCTTTGTAATCTTAATGTCTTTGCTTCAAAAATCTACTACAAATCCCACAAGAACAAGTTATGCATAAATACTAAGGTCTGAAAAAAGGTTCATGTTTATGTTACATTGTGTATATTTGAACCAGCTGCTTTTGGTTTCACACTGCAGTTTGTGTAGAAGGGCATAGCCTGGCTTGTGAACTTGTTAACTGGACCCAAGAAGCTTTGCGACATGATGGTAATGCTCGGGTGTAGCACAGACCCCATGAAGCCAAAGACCCCAGTAGTCACTGTGCAGGCTGTCCAGCAGGCATGGCTCAACATCCCTCCAGATGTCTTTCATCCCCCTGTGCAATCAATGCCACGTGGAGTTATTGCACTTTGCCGGGCTAAAGGGGATCCTATGCAATACAAGTTCCTTTCTCAAGACTATGGGTATGTCAGTGCATGATGGTGTTTGTGGTAAATATGGGTAAATCCGAACAACCCAAGTTTTCTTTGGGGACTGTTTTTCCTTACAATGCTGTGTATTTACCTCCCCACTGCCACATATATTTAGAAATGTGTTCTAGGTTGAAACCTATTGTAAAAGGATCAAAAATGATTATGTCCCCCCATATTCTTGAATCCCTTCATCACCACCATGCTCAGTTTCTCTAGAATGGACTATTTGATTGTATACATCTCAGCAACTGAATAATGCAGATATTTTTATATATCTTTAACCATTTCTTTTTTTGTCTTTGGAATAACCCTTTAATCTTAAAGGCACTGACAGCAATGTAAATCAGCTTCCCTCAACCAGAACGACCAAATGTTACTGTAAAGCAAATAACTTTTAATGATCTTCTGTTGCTCTCTCGACAGACATGGAGATAATACATGGCTCATAGCCAGAGGCATTGAAGGTAATTAACCAGCTCATTTCCAGAACACCTCAGAGGAACTTAAAAGTCGATGCTGGCTAATTTATGGGTTAATTAATAAGATAGGGGAAAGGTAAACATCATAAGAATCAATTTGCCAGCACCGACAGCGCTGGGGGACATGGGAGCAGTACTAGCCCGAAGATGAAGATGCTCCCCAGCAGGCAGAACGAGCACAGCCATGGATAAAATGGAGGACAGTCTCGGCTGGCAGCATCCTAGGCAACGCAATCACAGCTTTGTCTGCACATGCAATTAAAATCTTAAATAGGCAGCACCATTCAGTCAGACAAAGTAGTCATCATCTCAGAAGCGAAGAAGAAAAGCTCTTTTCGGGACAGGTGCCAGGGTCCAGGTGTGACAGATTTTCTTCTACAATGCCAGGAGATGTCTGTCTGTCTGAGATTAGACCTTGAAGCCTGCAGAATTAGCTTGGAATTAGGCAGCTAAATGTTTGAAATGATAAACAGACAGCCATGGCGGTGTCAGAAGATGGCCCTTGGGCCTTTCAAATGACCATGTCCCCCCCCCCCCCCCCCTTACCCCAAAGCAGTCATTTATCTGAGGCATGTTTGGGAACACAACGTATGTTTTTGTTTAAATACATCTAGAAATGCACAAAAGTATGTTATGTAGTTAAAGTCTGTGGGTTCCAGTCTTCAGTAGAGGATTGTAGTTGTAGTCTACTAAAGGCAGAAGACTCACCACAGGCTCTCAAAGACTCCAGACCTGACTCAGACCAATAATCCTGTTATAGAGCAAAGCAAATTTCTACATCTAATACTAGTGCATCTCAAAAAAGTCAAGTACTTATTTATCCCCCCCCAATTAAGAAGTGCCATTTACCCAACCCTGTTAAGAATCTCCCCTTAATACATATGATACAATGCTCTCGACACTAGGAGGTTGAAGACAAGCACATGCTTCCTCCGCCAGATACCACCTCTGACACAATGTACAACAGTCACAGCAACAATAACAACTGTATAAATATCTGTAGTTTATAGTCCATAAAAGTGGGTCAGTGTCAGAAACTATCAGAGATCACTTAACAACCCCACATGGTTGGAGGTGAGCTTGCAGTTCATGCACTAAAGTCTGTAGGCTTCCGTGACATGGTACCTAAATTGACTCCAGCACGAAGCTTTCGGAGCAAACTTCAGACACCAAACATGGATCACCTAATGGACTGTATTTGATGTAAGAGGGGAAAGCTGTGCAAGTTTAATTTTTGGCCAAACCATTGCCTTAACGATGCGGCATCTGGCCTCTCTTAAAAAGACACAGGACCAATTTGGCGACAAACTGCAAAGCCCACAGAATTGTGATTACAATCACACGGGCTAAATCACTTTGCAGTTGGAGAAAATAACCTGCCTACGATAATGAACGGTTGAATCTTCTGCTTGATTGGCACTCTGAGCATAAATAACCTGGAATTATTCGTAATAACCATGGTAACGGAGTGGTAATTGCCAGAAAGTTCTCGTCTCCGAGGCTGTGGTTCAGAAAAGGGGGGGTGGGAGGGTAAAAAGAGGAAGAAATTAGTCCTTGCTCACAGTTAAACCTCCATTAATTGTATGCATTGTGTGCGTTTATTTATGTCACAAAGGACAGCACTTGCTGACTCTCAGGGGTTCTTTCTTTCGCCCGGAATGAAGGCAATTAGCATTTCGGCTCATGAAATGTTTTTCCCTTCTCAGAGAATAAGAGTCAGATCCAGACTAATCCACAGATAAGGGCTGTGGAAATTATGTAAAGTGTCAACATTTAAGCCTTGCACATATGAAAGCTTTCTCTTTCCACAGAGCACAAAACTCTTTCCTGGACCAAAATAGGCAAATTCTAAAAATATACTTATTTTCAGTGTCAGAAGCTCCAGTAAATCAAAGTTTGTAACCACAGAGTAAGGAAAGAAATATTCTCTCGCCAAACGAAGAATGGGATTCAGTTTAGAATCAGGTTTAGCCACTAAACAATAACTGCAGCCAGTTTAGAAGTGGGGTAATAAGAGCCTTATACGGACACCAAGCTTTCTAGACTCAATTTCGAACTTCGGGAGGATTTCTCCTTAAAAGCGTGTGCCTTCCCCCGACTGCATGCCAAGCTGGAAGGCCATAATAGAAGGAGGCAGAGGAATCTTGTGATTAATAAAGATACTATGCAAATAGGCATTCTCTCTGCTCGGTATGGGCCTCGAGGCGCTGGAGAATGGCAGGCACGTGCTGAGTGGGAGAAAAGGAACGATGGAAAGCTAGGTGGGGGGGAGCGACAGAGAGAGAGAGAGAGAGAGAGAGAGAGAGAGAGAGAGAGAGAGAGAGGTGATTAAGCCTGTGGTGGTGCAAGCGCCTGAGATCTCAGATCCCAGAATTCCAAAATGCTCCTGCTGACTTCTTTGGCAAGTCAAGAGTCAAGAAGAAGTTTACTGTAAGCCCTTCGATTTAAAAGTGTCGGCAGGAATGAAACGCCTTTCCTTCAGGGCATCAGTTGAACATACTGGCCATGGCCTGCATAGTGGGCCATACAGTACAACTAGTGCAAATCTGTAGATAATACATCAAATTAAATACAATAAATACACACATTTACAACCATAGGGATATGTGCTGAGTTACTCAACACTCAACACTCAACATTTAACATTTGTTGGTGTTTGGTATTTCGGAGTTGACTAACTACACTATGTGAAGAGAAGTGGGCAGGACAACACTCCTGAGGACAGAATAATGCTGCTTAACTCAAGTTCAGATGTCCCACCCTAGCAAAAGTTATTACTGGGAGTCCAGGATCAGGGTGATGGTGATCTCTATGTATGACTGTAGTATAGATGTTTTATTTTTATTTTTGGGGGGGTGGAAGGTGGGACATACAATATCCATGGTTCTTCCAAAGCTAATGTACTTCACATCACCAAAGCACTGAAAATAGACTTCGTGGATACCTACCAGAAAGCACTTGAACATGCACACCAGTTCAAACAACCACAACAGTGCACTTTTGGTACTTTTCCACTGCATGATACCTACACTACACAACTCTACTGTCTTTCTGGTAGCTGCTACCCCATTTGTTTCCCATTGCCATGGTTCTGACCCAATACCCAGCTGGTGACATTTCAAAAACCACTAAAGCAGTGGATTGTATATTGTAAATGACATGATCTGAAAAAGTGCATGGAAAAAGTGTGATTTTGTTTACAGCAACATGAAGTAACTATTAAGAGAATGAGTGGCGTTACTTGTAACAGGCATACATGTAACATATATTTCCTTTTAGGTCTCAATTTTAAATCAGGTTTAATTAAGGCTTAAATTGGAAGTGTGTTTTAATTATTGCAGCATTAACCAGTAAACGTGATAACTCGGCTTTCTCCTACATGCCTGAGAGCAGCGAGAGCAGAGTATATCCTGATATAAAGAAAACATAAACATTACTGTGTAAGAAAGTTAAAGTTAGTCTGTTAATTGGTTAGGAGTCTCTTTGGCATGAGTGATGTTCAACTGGGATCTTTACAATATGACACAGCAACCTAAGCAGCATATAGAACAAAAAACATCACATTTAGTCTCTGGTCAGCTCACTTGGGTACAAAAACAGTACCTGGTTCCAGGTACAAGGTCCCAAATATGCCTAGTGGAAAAGCAAAAAGCAGAGAAGCATTAAGTGTAGGTACCATGCAGTGGAAAGGTACAATTTGAGACAGGATAGAAATATAAGTCCAGATTTCCCAGGACTTGCAGGTTTGTGGACTTAGTGCGCATTACCAAGAAGGCCCACAGGCCCATAGGGTTGTCTAATGCTACCAGTGATCTTGGCCGTAAGGGGGATGATGCAGACTTCATCCCCAGATTCTCTTGGGGTGGAGACAGTTTGGAGTCTGCTTGGGATTCAGACTTTGCCGTTGGATGTTTTTTATATGCTTTGCTTCCATAGAAAGTCCTGGTCCGTGGTCCCAGAGATTTTGATTAGTCAATACTCCCCATTCTTTCACAAAGCAATTTAACAACAACCTAACTACATCTATTCATGTACATGTTTATTGTTGCTGCAGCTGTTGGAATAACGTCTATACTGTAAAGTAGATACACTCACTCAGTGTGTACAGAGGGACTTTATGATTCTGGCTGTTTATGTTTCTGGCCTCTAAGCTCCAGCATGGCTAATAATCCTGATATCGTGGATGGTGCTGGAAGCTGGGCCCAAGGGTTGCAGTGAGGCCCCAGCAGGGGCCCTGGCTCTCTCTAGGGGACAGTGCAGGGCTTTGTTCTCCCTTCATGCCTGGCATTCCCTACGCAGCCCAGCCTCTGAGGAAAGCTGGGTTCACAGGGAGGTGCGGCTGCCTTTTCTCCTCGGCCAAATCCAGCCCCTAGGCGAGGCCCATTCAGCATGGAGTAGGGCCTGCACTCCCTTTAATTAAACACGACCGGCCCGAGACAATGGAACCAGAGTGAGGTGGCTGTAAGGTGCTACCAGCATGGCTTGGAGGAGGAACCCGGAGATATGTGTTACAGAGAGGGAAGAGGGGGAGGACTGAGTAGAGGGCGTGGGGTTCAAGAAGAGCCTCTCAGGCCCATAAATCAGCAGGTTGGGTGGAAAAACAGCCCCCACAGAGAAATGATCTCAGTAATAAGAACATTGTGTACTGTAAACACTTAAATGGGATGAAAGCTCGGTCGGAGATATTAGTCTCAAACTGTGCAGCAGGACGCAACAACAAGCTATTATTATTGCTTTTGGGTTATAAAATATTCAGATACCACCAACAGAATGAGGACATTGATGATGGCTGGCTAGAGGAACAACACAATCCTCAACGTGGATCTGATGAACCCTTCTGTTGTGTTTGGTCGCGGGCGCCAACCAATAGCAGCCTTGCTGCCTCGCTGCGATTGGCCATGTCTGTTTGGCTGAGAGGAAAGTGGGGAGCAGCCCCCTCAGGCCCCCTCCGTTACCCCCATCTGAAAAAATTGGAGCAGACATTTCAGGGATGGATGTGCGCTCCCTGCGGAGGATTTGTTTAATGGAAATTTGGTGTAGGGAACATCCCCCCGAGGGACACGGAGCTGGAGCAAATCACAAGGATGTGTGCAGAAATATGACATTTTACCCGCTGCTGGCACCACTAATCATTCACACCATGATGTAGCAGTGTACACACACACACTCAGACACATCTCCACCCAAAGTGTTTGCGACACACACCCAATATCTGCACCCCACCCTTGGTCTCCTCTCCACTTGCTTGGCGTCCATTTTGTGTCCTGTCTGTTGGGTTGAAAGAAATCGGTCTTATTCATTTTTACTAAAAGATTCTTGACAGAGCTTTCTGTTGACATAGCTTCAGGTATAAAAGTGGCAAGGCCACATTTAACCTCCAGTAAAGGTGGATATCTACTCTGTAAGCTGGCTGTCCAGAGGTAGTCTAATCCAGAAGGTGGTACAGATGCTAAAAGAAGGGATGCAGCATAGCCAGCAGTGACTGAAAGGAATCAAAGGACTCATTATCATGATCTCATTTTCATAATGGAATCCAGTGCCTTCTAGCTTTCATTCGTCAGTGGCAACGGTAGCATTTTCGGGTGAAGCCTTCCTTTTAGCAGGGGAACAAAGCTTCTCCAGGGTGGGAGAGTTAAGAGGGGAGGAGGTGGAGAGGTGGGCGGGCGAATGCGTCCGATGTAGAAGGGAACAAGCTCCGACAGCTCGACTGAGGATGGAGGAAGGAGCTTATTTCATGGCTGATTTGTTTTAATATCTGGAGCAACAGCAGGAGAGTGAGCGTGGGGTGGAAAGATGGAGAGTGAGGGGACGGAAGGTGCAGGAGCCTTCCGGGTCTGCGAAGGGCAAGAGAAGGGGCAAGATGAGTAGCGGGGGATCACCAGAGAGTGTGAACAACTGAAGGGACAAGATAGTAAGAGGGGGATGTGAGAGAGTAGAGGAGGGAGGACAGAAGATTGTTGCCAGGTGGTCGAGGACAGGAGAGACAAGGGAAGAGACTGCAAGGGATGGAAAGTGGAGGGTAAAAAAAGGAAGAATAGAAAGGACATTTCTACTTTTGGTGTCTCAAAAACATCATCCTGAAAGAACAAAACACAAAGGCATGAATATGACAAAACATATGTCAGGGGCTTCAAAAGCACATCTCACTCCCCTCTCCTGAAAAGAGAGCACGGAAGAGGAAATCAGATTTGACGTTGGCAGGAACGTTTGTAGAGCTCTCTGAACATGTTTGAGGCATTCGACACTCTGAAGAGCAGGACAGGACAGGATCTAAGGTGCACAAAGGAATGATGAAACAGTGACAAGGAAAACCTTCAGATCCAAATCTTTCTTGCTTAAAGTAAAGTACAGTGTGATCACATTTAGCAAGCAAACAATATTCCTTATGTGCTCCCTTCCTGAGGCACGTACATGCAAGTGCATAAAGATGCAGTCTTCCACTCGGTGGGGTGCACAGCTGTAGATCTGATTTAAAGCTGATTTAAAGCCCCTTCCAGAGTCCCAAGGTTTCAAGGACCATTTCCCTTATCTACCAGTGCAAGCTCTTCCGTTATAGCACTGTTGTACGGAGAGGTCCATGACCTACAGTCTATAATAGCGAACAAGCTATCTTCAGCTTGACCTTATATGCAGAAGTACCTACCTACTATATTCACACTACGTGCATGGATAAAACAAGCACAGCCGTGTTTTCCGACACATTCCCAGTGAATGTTCAATGTCTCCTCCTCCAGAAAACAGATTTTGAGCATTGTTGAAACTATACGAGGTTGCATTTGCCTTCATGCATAAGTGAACCTTTTGAATAGCATTTGCAGAGCTGCAAGTGTCATCTTCCTTTATGTATAGCTTAGCTGCCTCAGAGCTTGGCATTAAGCATGTAGGATGGAAAGCCAAAGTGTCATCCTCGTTTGAAAATAGTCCTTGAATATACTCCAAAAACAAAGGGTATTTTTTTTAACATAAAGCAAGCCTTTGTCTGCCGATTCCAAATGCTGCCCATGTCATGGGCCTGCACACAAATTGATGGTGCTATTATCCATGCAGCGATGCCACTTATTTCTCTTGTCACCGTGACAGCTGGTCGTCATGGCACCTGCTGCGCCATTCTGTGCCAAGTTATTGTTTGGGCTGATCAGTGACATCACTCTTTCAGCTCGGCCTCCGTGAGATACATTCGTCTGTTGTACCAGACCATCTTGTGGTGTCTATGGACAGTCCTTGTGAACTCCAAGTTTACCATTTGAAGGTTGTTTCCTCAAATAACCGAAAAGGTCATAAATCCAAGTGGTGCAACAAGCTGGCGCTGGTCCATCACAATAGATGCATTTCGATTTTGCAGATGCTCTTATCTACACTCACTTCCAAAATGTTTTTGGTCCAGAAAGTATTGCTAGCAAGTTCAGGCTGCAATCCAAAGATATCCTTGAGCTACAAACATTTTAAGAAGTGCAAGATTATTGATCCTAAGATGAGTCTTCAGTTGGCGTTTGAACACTGTGAGGGGCTCAGGTGTTTGGGCGCTCAGGCTTAAGTTCATTCTACCATCTGGGCTCCAGAATGGAGAAAAACCTTGATGTCTGAATGATGAAAGATGCCAGACCTTAAAGAACCGCAGGTCAAGCCAAGTCAAGCCGTCTGGGAAGGAGGAGCTGCTGGTCCATTTTAGGTCTTACATATTATTCACATGATATATTTACCTGTTATCAGGGATCACCAGAACATAAACAGCTGGTAGTTATAATGTTCAGTGGCATGTGAGGTGTGGGTCATTGGGTAGTGGAAGGTTGAGTTGGTTAGACACAGGCTCAATTGTTGAATTGCTAGTTTTATATAAAAGCACAGAAGCAGGGTCTGGACAGCAATGAGGTTATAGGACAGCTGTAGAGTCCCAGGTGGTGCATAATGGTGGAGAAGACACTGGCTTAGCAGTGATTGAAGACCAGTCACAGGGTTAGAACAGAAGTCAGGAGATCAATGATTTAGGAAATATACTGAATTGTAGTTGAGTTTAAAGATCATCTTAACTGTAAGCTTGGGAACATTGTAGAGTTGATTTTTTGGGACAGTGGTGGAGCTGCAAGCTCAGGAACATAAAGCTGTTACCTTCGGACAGTGATGGAGCTGCTATTTCAGGACAATGGTGGAGCTGCTCCCTCAGGACAGTGGTGGAGTTGCTCCCTCAGGACAATGGTGGAGCCGCTATCTCAGGAGAATGGTGGAGCTGCTACCTTAGAACAACGGTGAAGCTGCTACTTCAGGACAATGGTGGAGCTGCTACCTTAGAACAACGGTGAAGCTGCTACTTCAGGACAATGGTGGAGCTGCTACCTCAGGACAGGGATGGAGCTGCTACCTCAGGACAGTGGTGGAGCTGATGCCTTAGCACAATGGTGAAGCTGCTACTTCAGGACAATGGTGAAGCTGCTACTTAAGGACAATGGTGGAGCTGCTACCTCAGGCCAGTGATGGAGCTGCTACCTCAGGACAATGGTGGAGCTGCTACTTCAGGACAGTGATGGAGCTGAAAATTTAGGACAGGAGCTGCTAGTTGGTGGAGATGCTAGTTGGAGAAAGCAGTGGTCTGGCTGACTCTAAACAAAAGTGGAGTCACCAGTATAAGACAGTGGGAGCCAGCCTGTTCAGAATGCTAGCCCCGTCCAATCCCATCATCATAAGTGACAGCACAAAGACAGCCTGCATAGCCATGTATGTGTGTGTGCGGAGAGAGTGTGTGATACGACAGAGACAGTTTCTTTGTGTGTGTGTGTGTGTGTGTGTGTATGTGTGTGTGTGTGTGTGTGTGTGTGTGTGCCTCTGCACTGACCTCAGTTGGTCATGAACTCTGAGTCACTACGGAGCAAAGAGAGAGCCTGCTTTGTACCCAAACTATTCCTCCAGTAAAGAGCATGGATATAATTGGCTCCTTTCAATGACGCCTTCAAGACCCAGTCAATAACTTTCCTGTGTTTCCTACGGCGCTGCATTACGACGGACCTCCGGATGTGCTGTGAAAGGCAGATTTTCCTTTTTCTAAAGGCTTTCAGAAGCAATCAGATACGTCACTAAGAAATATTGCACAGTTTTTCTTCATTTTTTTGTGAAATAAAAGACAGAGCTAACATATAGAGGCTGCATTCGTGTGTATTTGTGTGTGTTGGAGTGTGTGTCCCAGTCCAGTTGCAGTGTTTGGGCTGCTCCAGTTAGCTAATGGTCCTTGCAGTCTGTTCCCTCCACGGTGTCATTATTCTGCATTCCACATGGCTGGCGCGCTAATAAACACACTGTGAAATGCATTATGAGCTGCAGAGAAATTCGCAGGGGCCCAAAGCGTGCCCTCTTTTCTCAAGCAGCCTCCGATCCTTTTCATTGTGACTTTTGAGCGAAAAGAGCTTTTTAATTGTCCGTGATTGGAAAGTCAGTGAGGCCAATCGTTTCTCCGCCTGCTTTGTAAACAGATCTGTTCAAAATCTCTTGAAAAGCGTGAAATGACTACGGCATCTGTAACTCCTTCTAAATGAGCGCGGCGCATCCCCGTCTCCTGGTTGGAGGGATTGCCAGCCCTGTCTGCATACCCCCAACGACCCCCTCCCTTCGACGACTGGAGCCAACAGCCTTTTCTTGGTCTGGTTTGAGGATTTAACACTGACTGGAAGCTTAAACCAGTAAGGATGGTGTTAAAACTTGTAAGGACACAAAGAAACATTGCTCCACTATAAATTTACAGTGTAAAGACTTTCTTACTGCAAGGCCAAAACCACGAGCCTAAACCGCATTCATTAGTATAAAATCCTCAGACACCCACCTCAGACTGTGTCGGGAGGTTAGATAATCTCAAAGACAGTGGCTTATGAGGTTTCTGACACTGCATGACTCACTGTTTTCTATAAACATGAGCGGACATAATGATGAATAACCCAGGCTACACAATAACCTCTACTACTGTTTATGGTTAGATTCATATTCGTGATATGCAGTTAATTCGTGAAAATTCATAGTGTGATAATGAAACAATACTGGAGAGTAATGAAGCTGCTTCTGATTTTAATTCACTCGTTTTTGTATAATCCCAGCTGCAGCTATAATTAATTAGCTTATTGACTGTTATTCAATTAATCAACTTGCTATCAAACCTCCCGTGGTTTTCTTTTTTGTGTGCCGCTGCTGTCGAGTTCAATTAATGTGCCAGTTAAATTCCTCTTATATGGTGCAACAAAACAATGTGGAGGCCCTTCACTTCATGTAGTAGGACTGTAGTCCTCAGAGGAGGCAGAAGAACAGTTATTACAGTAGAAGAACATAACAAATCACTGTACTGTAACTGTTATTACAGTAGAAATCACATTAACTGTAACTGTTACTGTAGAAATCCCATTAACTGTAACTGTTAGTGTAGAAATCACGGTAACTGTAACTGTTACAGTAGAAATCACAGTAACTGTAACTGTTATTACAGTAGAAATCACAATACTGTAACTTACTACAGTAGAAATCACATTAACTGTAACTTTTACAGTAGAAATCACATTAACTGTAACTTACTACAGTAGAAATCACATTAACTGTAACTTTTACAGTAAAAATCACAGTATTGTAGCTGTTGCTAAAATGTTTACTATTAAAACAAATTTGAAGATACATAGGAAATCATTTATTTAAACTTTCATTTCACCTCCATTTCTAGCAAGAAATTAATGAGACAATCTTCACACGGAGCTAATGTTGGCTTAGCACAGCAGCACAGGTATATGCAAGCATACACATCCACTAATGTTCATAGTACAGAAAACTACACAACACTAAATTCTATTATAAATAGGCAAGTATGGCAATTTTATTACCACAATGTGCGTCAACCCCTGCATTACAAAATGCAAAACCAAGTTTGTGTAGTTCAAAGTTCATGTGTTCACTTCCCTGCATGAAGTATGTTTCAGGCCAAAGGCTGGTAAGATGCTCAGTATAAGCACACAAATGCAAATCCCAGTATCCATACAACACTCTTACGTTACTTTGACAGTTAAAGCTCTCAGTACTCGGAGATGATAGAGGACAAATCAAACTGGTCCATCAGGACAGCTGACTGGAGAATGCATGCTGGCAAGCATGAGAACCTGGC
This sequence comes from Acestrorhynchus altus, assembly GCA_034509495.1. Taxonomy (NCBI): domain Eukaryota; kingdom Metazoa; phylum Chordata; class Actinopteri; order Characiformes; family Acestrorhynchidae; genus Acestrorhynchus; species Acestrorhynchus altus. The sequence continues at coordinate 7,285,254 of CM067502.1, read as the reverse complement.
TGCGGCAAAGCTCAGAATGCAGCTCATGCTTGTGGCAATGCTCAGAATGTAGCTTGTGCATTTGGTTAGGAAATGCATTGTGACATGTTTTTAATGCAGCTACTCACGAAACCCAGTCTGCATGTTTGTGTCCTTGTACGAAGTATGTTTTGCACCTTAAAGGCACAATAACAACATTCTGAGAGAGCAAGTAGTGGCATGGTGGCATGACATGCAGTGTCATCACAGCTCCAGGAACCTGCTGTTCTGGGTTCAATTTAGGCCTCAAAAACATATGACTAAAAAAATCTCTATATGTCTCAATACGCTCAAGAGAAATGGCGATATACAGTATGATGAAAACCTTATCAATGTCTGAGTATCAAACCATTTCCACACAAATGACCCACTGACATTTTTGGGGGGGATTAAATCACACACAGATGGCAAACTGTTTAGCAGATGTGACATTACAATACCGTCCCCTTGGAACTATAAGGTTCTGACATATTTATCAAAAATGAGTTTTTTACATATTCTTATTCTTATTTTTTAAATTGTATGTATTTTAGAATCTTTATGTAGAAAACACAAACTTTTTCCATATCACTATAAAGATTTTAAGGCTTAATATCTCAAAACTGCTCAGAATGCAGATAGAATCTTATAGTTCCAAGGTGACGATTTTAATCTTATACAAAACAGTTTGCAATATAACAATACTGTATGATATGTATACAGGTGCTGGTCAAAAAATCACGAAAAAGTTGATTTATTTCAGTAATTCCATTCAAAAAGTGAGACTTGTATAATATATTCATTAATTAATCACAGACTGATATGTTTCAAATGTTTATTTCTTTTCATTTTGATTATCATAACTGACAACCAATGAAAATCCCAAATTCAGTATCCCGGAAAATTAGAATATTGTGAAAAGGTTCACTATTGAAGACACCTGGTGCCACACTCTAATAAGTGAATTAACTCAAATTCTGCTGACTTGACCACTGACACCTTGCACAAGGAGAGCAAGACACAAAAGGTCATTGCTAAAGAGGCTGGCTGTTCACAGAGCTCTGTGTCCAAGCACATTAATGGAGAGGCAAAGAGAAGGAAAAGATGTGGTAGAAAAAAGTGTACAAGCAATAGGGATAACCACACCCTGGAGAGGAATGTGAAACAAAACCCATTCAAAAATGTTGGAGAGATTCATAAAGAGTGGACTGCAGCTGGAAGCTCAGTGCTTCAAGAACCACCACGCACAGATGTATGCAAGACATGGGTTTCAGCTGTCGCATTCCTTGTGTCAAGCCACTCTTGAACATGAAAGAGCGTCAGAAGTGTCTCATCTTGGCTAAAGACAAAAAGGACTGGACTGCTGCTGAAGTTGTGTTCTCTGATGAAAGTAAATTTTGCATTTCCTTTGGGAATCAAGGTCCCAGAGTCTGGAGGAAGAGAGGACAGGCACAGAATCCATGTTGCTTGAGGTCCAATGTAAAGTTTCCATAGTCTGTGATGGTTTGAGGTGCCATGTCATCTGCCGGTGTTGGTCCATTGTGTTTTCTGAGGTCCAAGGTCAATGCAGCCATCTACCAGGACGTTTTACAGCACTTCATGCTTCCTGCTGCTGACCAACTTTATGGGGATGCAGATTTTATTTTCCAACAGGACGTGGCACCTGCACACAGTGCCAAAGCTACCAGTACCTGGTTTAAGGACCATGGTACCCTGTTCTTAATTGGCCAGCAAACTCGCCTGACCTTTATTATATTTTTTGACATTTGAAAGTGCCAATTACCTCATTATGACTCTCCTCCTATCACATGCAATGTTCCAGAAACTAAAAAGTGAAGACAAGTACATACTTCCTTTGATACATGTGAAGCATGATATACAAATTGTAATCTTATACAAACAGTTTGTGATATGACAATATTACTATATGCACTAATTTTAATCAGTCTGCAATATAGAGATGTTTATGATATATTGCCCAGCCTTAGTTTCTATCCTTACTTTGATCACTGTTAGTGAGGGTTTGGTTTGTTGTGATTGTGTCCATGAAAGTTTCCTCTGGGTCAGGGGTCGGCAACATGCAGCTCCTGAGCCACCCTCTTATGGCTCCACAGCAGGCTTTTAACAGGTAAAGTCCACCGTGCAACAAAAAGAACCACTCAGCTTGGTAGTTTTGAAAAAAGTCCCATCCTCCAAAGTTGGTTATGGATAAATGACCAGCACAGAGATTCAAGCCTGGGCTTCACTGTCAGAATTTGCTCTGTGACCATCAGTCTGCAGGCCAATCTTCAGTGGCTCAGAAGGTGGTTTGATTTTGGTTAAAATAGTCCAAATGTGGGTTCCTGACCCCTGCTCTAGGTACTCTGGTTTCTTCAAAGATGAAGGACATTTCAATGGTTAAAGCAGCAGATGTAAAGGTTCTTTACAGTTTAAAGGTTCTGAGTGGTTCTAGGTGTGAACGGGTGTGTGGTACCTTGCAACTGGAGCCCTGTTGAAGGGGTATTCTAGGTGACTGATTCCAGTTAGGCTCTGAACTGCAACCCTGACCAGGAGGAAGAGGATAAGAAGACAGATGAATGAATGAAATAAAACTGTGCAGCAACAACAAATTATGACACTTTTTGGGAGTCAAACTGTAAAAGTGGGAAAATTACAAAAAATACAGGGGAATTTCAGGATATGTACCCTTTAAAATAGCTGATATCCGATCCATTAGGATGTGCCTGGATGAATATTACAGAGCATTACAGAGCACTGGACTGGAGAGTGGCTAGAAAGAGGGGAGGACCATATCACACATGAATTATCCATTCCCTCTGCCCTCTTCCTCACTCACTTAATTAACCAGGGTCAGTGCGTTCTCGACCCTGTGTCTGTATGTGTGTGTGTACCCCTTACATGATTCCCAGGTAGATCGGCATCAGTAATTCTGGAAAGCGGCCTAGTGCAGCGGAGCAGCCACACCGCCAAGATAGAACGGGACGATTTAAGAGGGTGACAAATAGGCTAGTTACACCGAGGGGACATTCCAATGTCAATATATGGCATTTCCTGCACACTCACTCACAGGCAAGTCAACAACAGTGCACACAATGGACCTGTGTGTGTAGGTGGGAGTGTGGGTTTGACAATGTTTGGTTGGGGGGGTATGGGCTCAAGGGCTATGAAAGATGTCTACCGAACCTTTAATTAGAAAGACTGATGGTTGCTGACACACCTTACCCACCTCAAGTTATACATCATTAGCGAGAGTGGTCCAGATTATATGAGCCGTGGCGTGAGTTGCTTTGAATAAACCGCCCTCCTTTCTTCTCCTTCACATCTCACACTCCACTTTTCCAATATGGAATTTATAGCCTGCAAAGTAACCCCTTATTCTGGAAGATACTGACATAAATAGGCCTTTCTCATATTCACAGGTTTTTATGGGAACCATCACATTCACATACACCGATCACCTATATCATTATGACCACCTTCTTGCTTGTAAATTCACTGTCTATTTTATCAGCTTTGCAAATCTGAAATTACAGACTGCCGTCCATCTGTTTCTCTGCATACGTTGGTAGCCTCCTTTCACCCGGATCTCCAATGGCCATGACCCCACAGGACCACCACAGAGCAGTGTTATTGGAGTGGTGGGTCATTCTCAGCACCGCAGTGACACAGACATGGTGGTAGAGTGCTAGTGTGTGTTGCACTGGTATAAGTAGATCAGACTGTGACACACTCCTACCTAGTTGCTCCACTTTGTAGATGTAAAGTCCGAGACAGGAGCTCATGTGTTTCTGCAGTTTGTGGTGGTCATCCTCTAGTCCTTCATCAGTCCTCATAGGACACTGCCCACAGGATGCTGTTGGCTGGATAGTTCTGGTTTTTGGACAATTCTCAGTCCAGCAGTGAAACTCAAGGGTTTAAACACTCCAACATCACTGCTGTGTTTTATCCACTCATACCAGCGCAACACACACTAACACACCACCACCAGGTCAGTGTCACTGCAGTCCTGAATGACCCCTGATAAAATGAACTGTGAATGTTGAAACAAGGAGGAGGTCATGATTGGCCAGTAGGATTGGTTGCATTTTGTAAACCAGCATTGTGTTAAGGGAGTAGCTGAATGTGCAGGGGCATTGTAGTGTATCCTCATACAGCTCAACCAGCAATGGCAAAAATCCCAGTCTCTGCAGAATCATGGTTGAAAAATGAAACTGAGCAAAGGCTGCTTGTGTGCCACTCTGTTCCACATGTTTATGGTCTGCAGTTCCACAGAGAGTTCTTTCAGAAATTGGTTGTGAAGGACCTGCATTGACTTCTTGAACCCATTCTTGCCTGGTTGCAATTGTCATTCTCAAGCTATGAAACACGTTGGCAGTCCCTGTTCATCCATCTCTTTCTTTTTTGACACAATTCTGAGGAGAACTATCTGTAGACTGGGATTTTTCCGACTGCTTTTAGACTTGTATAGTTTGATATACACACAAATTCTACTTCCTTTGGTATGTCCAAATGCAATCACTCCTTTTTGACAATCATTTCACATTTTTTTAACCAATCAATATGTTTTGCAAGCTATTTTCTACACATCAAACGAGACATTCACTGCAAAATATCACCGCATCAATCTATGAATCCTGTTGCACACCCCACACATATTTATAGCCTGATCATGCAAACACCAACTGCAGGAGCCTAAATTTACTCACACCTTAAACTAGTGTGGTTAGCTTATTACCAACTATCCCGTTTACAGCATAAGGGTACATACCAGAGAACAGTTCTGAAATTTGACTATAAAGCTCACTGACATTTCACGAGTGCAGTTCCATTTCCAAGGACTGAGAAAAGCTAAGCTGGCTGCAATCAATGAAGCTTGTACTTAGAATAGCAGCCTTCCTTAAATTAAATTAAATGTCCTCCTGTTTAAGTTACAACTGCATTGTGAATTTAACTGCACTGATGATGATAGTCCTGAAATATCATCTTTAATTGATCCAAAAACATTCTTCAACCTATATAAATAAGTAGCTAACAGGATGTCGTCATAACAAAACAAACCTGGCATATCTAAAGTGGCGTACTGAAGTGCAATTAACCTGTCTCTGCTTTTCTACCTTGCTGTCTGTTTTCAAGCGTTGCTAATTCAGAACGGTGATTGGATATGATAATAGTATATGGTATATTATAAGACACAACATGTTTGTTTTGTTTCACCTATAACAGGATGCAAACAAAGGAAGGTAATTCATAGCTGATTACAGAAACACCTCGACAAAGAATACCTCCAAAATGACACTGAACCAAAAATTTACTTCGCCATTACATCATCTGCTGATCACTAATTCAGCCTACAGCAGTTTGGTGTTATAAGGAGTGTTTCATCCTGGTATAGTAAGTAGGAAAGGCAGAATTCAGTGCAGTCAATTACAGCTGGGGTAAGTTGCATACAGTAACCAGCCATAATATTAAAACCACTGATAGTGGAATTGAGTAACATTATCTGGTTACAGTGGCACCTGTCGAGGGATGGGCTCAAATAGATTAGGCAGCAAGTGAACAGTTGTTGTGTTGGAAACAAAAAAAAATGGGAAGAGTAAGAATCTGAAACACTTCAGCAAGAACCAAACTCTGACAACTGGGTCAGAACATCTTCAAAACTTTAGGTCTTGTGTGGTGTTCCTGGTGTGCAGTGTTTAGAACCTACCAAGGTACTGTGCTCCAAGGAAGGAAAACTGCTGAATCTATGAATGGATCTTGGGCACCTAAGGTTGAGCCTCACTGGAATTCATTGAGGCTCAACCTCGCAGTTTATAGGACTCACTTAAAGAACCGGCTACTAATGTCTTAGTCTTGGGGAGTTTGTGAGTTCTTGTAGAATCCTTGTTCCAATGGCTCAGCAGCATTTTGATGTCAGGAAGAAGATCTACACACTATTGACTGGTGCATATATATATATATATATATATATATATACAATGTCACTAGTTCTAATCCAGACCACATGAAGCCAACCGACCACTTCTGTTTGAACTGTTGCAAATGTAACATCATGGCAGAGCTGCTCATTTTGTAATTTCAGCTAAACAATGCCTGTGATAGCTAGCATGAGAGTAATAGGAGTAATGGGATGGGAGCATCCTGCACCTAATGAAAGAGCACAAGTCTACTGGACAGTATTGCTCCTTGTGGCATTACCCAAAACCGTCCTGAAAACATGTCCTGAATGGTTGCATCCTTAAAGGACCATTATGTGCATTGAGATGCATCATAACAGCCTAAGAAGGAATCTAGAACTTCCTTCGTAAATGAAAAGCAAGTGTAACAAACCTTTTTTAAAGATTCCAAACAAAGCTTTCCTAAAATCATACATCTAAGCCCAGAATCACATAGGAACCTTCAATTCCAAGAAGGTACTCTTTGTTCTAAATATTACATACCGGCCTTACATACAGAAAGGATCCTTTATTAGAGGACCTTCATTGTGGGCATTGAAGCGCATTAGAACAACCATATGAAGCTTCATGAAACAAAGAAGCAGGACTGGGCCATCAGTTTCTCAATTGTAACCGAAGTTAATTGCAGTAGAGGATATCCCCCAGCGGTCACCCTGGTGTAAAACTGATACCTCGACCGATCTGGTACAAACCATCTGGTGGCTTCTCCAGCAGACAATGGTCCACGCTTGATGTTGGGGGTGGCAGGGGGGGCTGATGGAGACCATTTGGCCGTGCTCAGAGTATCAGCTTTTAGAGCAGTGGTCCAGAACACAACATTCACTGGAGATCGACAGAGCTGGGAGCTCCTGAGGTGTATGAAAGCTCACAGCCATTAGTGGGGGCAGGGAGAGTGGCCAATGGAGGAGGTTTGGGTGGAGTGAATAGTGTATGATTTATGATCTTTAATTTACTGTGCTTTTAGAGGGCCTGATGCTTAGTGGACCGAAGGGTTCCAGATGTATTAAATGCAGGGCAAGTTAGCAAAACCAATGTAGGTAATTCATGAAGGTGAAGGCACATGAGCTGCTTTCACAGGTGCCAGTCACTCAGCATATTCGCTTTGTCGGCCCGGGCTAAATCCTCAAAGAGCCGGAGACAGCAGGGAAGTAATTAAATGCAATTTCACAGCACTGTCTGATTAAGGACTGTTGTGATTTTGTTTGTGAGGAACTCATTAAGCTCTCTGAGCTCTTGGACTAGATTTTCTGCTCGCCCGCCTCCTTAACTACAACAAGCGCAGCAGAGGGGTCTGCAAAACAAGCGCTCGATAATTTGGACAAACTCAAACTCCAGCAAATGAAGGACTTTAAGAAGCCGTTGTGATCACGCCGACAAAACAAGTGGATGGCTGGGAAGACTGGAGGATTAAGGAGGATTTGTCACTCACTTTGTCTTCATGGAGCGTCTTAGTTAGTCAGTTAGCAGCGACACAAGATGTGACCATTTGTCAACAGTCAAGATAAACAAGTCCAGAGTTGTCCTCTACAATATTTCAAGAGGCACTATAGCCAAATTTAAAAACCCAAGCATCACTACACTTTTTGAAATCATGGCTATTTAGCTCCTAAAGTGATGCCAGCAACAGCAAGCCGGTTGACCAGGATGAACCAGCAAGACCAAGCTGTTTGAGCAGCATGGCTAGCAAGAGCAAGCTAACCAACCAATCATGACAAAGATTTTGGTCAGCATAGCCCTTGACCAACATAGGATATGCTTTCATTTGAGTTTGATGATTTAGCTGGTCTACATGCATGATTGACCTGACCGGTACAACCAGCAAGACTAACCTGGTCCACTTGCTTGTCATGAAGAGTGACCAGCATGGTCCTGCTGCTCATGTTGGTTGACCAGTTTAGACCGGTTGGTCATGCTGGTCAACCAGCATGGTCAGGCTTGGTCATACTTGTAAACAAGTATTATGTGACTGGTTGGTCATCTCAGCACTGCAGTGACACTGAAAGGTATGAGTTGATCAAATACAGCAGTGCAGCTGGACTGTTTGAACCCCTCAGTTTGGCTGGATTGAGATTAGTCCTTGATCCAGGCAACAGCATCCTGTGGGCAGCATCCTGTGAGCACTGGATGAAGGACTAGAGCATGCCCAACACAAACTGTGCAGAAACAGATGAGCAGAGTGGACAGTGAGTGGACACAGTGTTTAAAAACTCCAACAGCACTGCTTTGCCTGATCCACTTGTACCGGCTCAACACTATCACCATGTCAGTGTCACTGCAGTGCTGAGAATGACCCAGTGTTCACAATACCTGCTCTGTGGTGGCCCTGCAGGGTCCTCACTATTGGCAGGGTCCATACCATGGCAACTTTGAGGAGCAGCTCTCAGAGCCTTTACATCATAAAATTTCACACTGACACCAGCAGTTATAAGCATGTAAGCTCACAAATGCACTTTCGCTTTCATGCAATGTTCACAAACTTTGTTTCACAGAAAGTATGCTGAAAAACAGATGCACTATAGTCTGTAACTATAGAACTGCAAAGTGCTCTTGAATGGTCAGAGAAGATCTCACAATGGACAGTGAACAGAGAGTGTAGGAACACGGGGGTGTTCATAATGTTATGGTTGCTTATGGTGTATATTTAGTTTATCTTTAGGACAATTAAATATAACAATATAAAAATATAAAAACTAGTTTAGCAGCTTTGTAAGCTACCCTTCCCCCTCGTTCCAGCCCACCTCGTCCCAGTGAGGGTGAACACTGGGTGTGTTTGTGGCCAGTTCTCCCTGCTCTGATCAGGAAAAGCCTGAGGCCCCTATGCTTTCATGCTCACCGCTTCAACGGCTACAGCTCAGCACTGCACCTCTGCCAGCTCCAGTTTCAGCCATGCTGGGCTGAACAGCGGCCTGTCAGCACAGAGAGAGAGAGCGAACGAGAGAGAGAGAGAGAGCTGGGAGAGCTGGGAGGAGAGCTGGGGAACATACAGCTTGGCAGCCGTCGAGCAACAACTGCACCCAGCACATGGATATAGGCCCATCGTCTGTGTCAGAACAAATACACAAAGATGCCCGGCCTAAACAATGGTGCCATGAACACCATGAGCACCACAGTGCCCACAATAAGCTGACTGATCAAAGACAACACAGATTCCTCTCTCAGTATGTGTGTGCTGTCGTGAGCTTGCTGTGGTTCGTTTTTGAAAACCAACTTACTGTAAAAGGATGGTGTTGAGAATCTCATCTCATCATTCCTCAAAGCCAGTATTTATTCTATTGTCATTTCATACTTATCTGAACACATGAATGAGGAGTGAGGATGGAGGTCTTTGCTCAAATGCACATATCATACCCACCCCCCTCAACCAGCATTCTCCAGCAGAGTGCCGTCCCATCAGCCACCCGGCCAGCATGCAGGCAAACGAAACTCAGTGACCTGCTGTGCGTGAAATCAACCGCTAACGGCATTAGAGGCATCCAAGCAATCACACTCCCTGGGCCTGAGACGGACTACAAGGTTATCCGTTTGGGCCGTTTCTGAAACCAATCATTTACATTTGTTTTGGAATTCTTTTTCTGATGGAGAAATGTGACTCCCTGTGTGGAAACTTGCAAAACAGTCAATGGTACTGGACAAAATATGGACCAATGAAGATACGTACGGCCCAGTGAAGCATCAGATAAGGCAGACCCTAGCAGAATTGGCCCATTTACATTCTTAAACACAAAGGTGCTTAAGAGTCGGCCTCAATGTAGTCTACGTCTTGCTTTTGCTTAAATTTGGATTTTGAGCCTAGAAATGATTTTGCAAGTATATTGTGCCAAATGCATAGATCCACACCCAGGACTAATTCTAGGTTTGTCTTTGCAAAAAAGTATGACCTAGATTCATCTATCACCTCTCATTATTTTCCTTGGATACAAACACTCAAGCAGTATGAACAGTGCTTCCTGGAGTCAAGGCATTTCACCATGCAGGAACACCTAGTCTACACCTAGGAGTAGAAGGTTTTTAGCCTGCAAACAGCACATGTGGTGCCACACATGCCTGAAGGGACCACAGTCTGCCTGAAGGGACACCAGACCAACTGTTTCTGTCCTGAAAAGCCAGAAAGACAATGAGAGAAAGAAAAAGGATGTTAAAAGGATAACATGGGGATGTTAAGGATGTTAATTTCCTCTTCTGAGGACAAATATACAGTAACTCTGTATGTTTCGTTATCTCGATGCATCTGTCTCTTGAACAGTCTTCGCTTCTTTTATTCCCTCCCACAGTGGCAACCCCCAGCATATTCTCCTTACGTCAGCTGAGATCACTGACCGGTCACTACTTCTGTTTGTGTCGGACTCTCCTGAGACCTACTCCAACCCTGCACCTCTAAATGGCCCTGGGACAGAACAGAGGAAAGAGAGAGAGAGAGAGAGAGAGAGAGAGAGAGAGAGAGAGAGGGAGGAAGAGAGGGATCCGCTCAGTGAAGGAGGAAAAGGAAGGAGGAGAACGATGCATAAAGACTTGCTAAGAGCTTCTGTCACCTCTGGTGTGAACAGGAACGAAGCCTTGACGTAAATTAAAGCAATGTGTAAAATCAAATCACCTTCCCTCAAATGAAGCAGATCAGGCAAGACATGTTTAAAGTTCTAAAGATGGCTTCTTTAGATTTCCTCTGGAGATACGAGGCTAATGTTGCTCACACATTTAGTCACACGCTTGCAGGGTTGCACAGTGGCTTAGGGGTAAGCACAATTGCCTCCCAGCACTGGGGCCTAGGGTTCAAGGCCCTATCTGGGTGGAGTTTCCATGTGGGTTTCCGGTGGAGACTCTAGTTTCCTCACACATTCCACAAACGTGGAAATCAGGTGAATTGACTACCCTGAATCCGTGTTGTTGTCTGCATCTGTATTCCCACATATGACTTTGTCCTCTGCATTACACACACACTAGGGGGCAGTGAGCACCGGCGAGGTTGGGCAACCCTATCCACGGTGCCCAGGGAACATCTGGGGACATAACTAAGGGCACTTCAGTCATGCACTGACACTTCAGGACTTCGAACCAGCAACCTTCCAGTCACAAAGATAATTCCCTGACCACCAGGCCACAGCTCCCCCAATGGTCACTGCTTGGCAAGAGGATTGCTTCTACTACTGTCATTAACTCTGTGATGTTTGTTTTTATCGATGACAGTGAATCATACTGTGTCAGAAACCACATAAATAAGACAATTAAACATTACTCCACATGGTTTGAGGAGAGGATTCAAGCATTTCCAAATGCTGTTTATACAATGTTAACGGGTGGCTTCAAACACCCTCTAGTAGTGTTCACTATATTAGTAAGTAAGGGGACTTTGTGTAGTTCAGATTTTTGGCCAGGCTAGTGCTAAGAATCAGCCAGCAGTGTGGAGAGAGGAGGTGTGAGCAGAGGAAGTTAGCAGGCACACTTGTGGGAAGAGCCTTGTGTTGTAAATTCACACACTTTAAACACTGTAATAGCACCCCAATACACACACACACACACACACACACACACACACATATATATATGTACACACAGTCTGCCTCAATAAACATATATATATATATATATATATATATGTTTATTGAGACAGAGTGTGTGTGTGTGTGTGTGTGTGTGTGTGTGTGTGTGTGTGTGTGTGTGTGTGTGTGTGTATGTGTGTGTGTGTGGGTGGGTGCGTGTATGGTACTGTACAGATGTTTTAGGATGTGTTCAATTAAGCACTGATTTACTGATTTAATGAAACTTGGTTGGTAGGTTTGACATTGTGATACAAAGATTCAAGCGTCAAGCTCAGCTGCACTTGTGACATAAGTAAGCCGGGCCTTACCGCTGTACTTCACTGACTATATAAAGTTGTTCCATTGTACGTGATTTCCATTCTGACTCGTGCTTTTGTGTTGGTAGCATCCTTTTTCAAGTGAAATGTGCCTCAGAGAACAGTTCAAAAGCAGTCGGAAGACTTCAGGAATGGTCGCATGGTAGGGTTCCCGGAAACAGGAGGTTTTATCAATACATTGCGCACCATACCAGTCATGTGCGCTGTTGGAGGCAGGGAATAGAATAAGGCATGCAACAGTGACATGATGGATCTGGGAAAACCGATGGATTGTCTGATATGTGCCATTATTTTAGATATTCAGGTACAAGTGATCCTGTTAGTGCCAGCACTATTGGCTGACAGCTGCAGGATGCAGAAGTACATGCTTTACAATTGTCCTTAACATCATGTCATAGTCACCAGAAATTGCAATGGTGTTGTGCCATACTGTCATGGAGTCACTCAGAATGGCAGTGGGTCATCTTCAGTGACAAGTCCTGTTTTTGTCTTGGTGGGGAGGCACCATGGTCAGCACCAAGATCAATGGTTTGTTGTCATGCGTCACATATCCAGGAGGCCTGGTGTCATGGCGTGGGGTGAAATTTCACAAAATCTGCAGGAACTGAGTGAGAATATTCAAGCTGTATGGGATGGACTATTGCTGGACACCATTAGGAAACTCTACCCGATGCCACACTGAGAGACGCTCAATAAATATTGCCCGTATCAGTCTAAATTTGAATCCTAACCTTTATGTTCCTTCTGAACAGCACTGCAATCCAACATTTGGTGATGAGCGTATGTACCAACTCTAAAAATATGTAGGTTAACTCTAATAACATGATCACCCATTCTCTGGAGATTCGAAGTAGGAACACCAGGTCAAGACAGAATGCAAAGTGGGTGAGAAGATATGCAATATAGTGTGTACCGAGATAAGCTAGCAACTCAAACAGATCAAATGTGTGTGTTTGCGAGACAGAGAGAGAGACTTGTCACCACAGGCAACAAAGAGGGTAGGCTGTATAAGTTTTGCATGCCAAACTACATGCTATCTCTCCCCATTGTCTGCGGTGAAGGCTTTGTGGTGAGAGCAGCATGCCTGTTAGGCGTTAGCTGGGCCGGGTAGCAGGAGACAAAAGGTGGAGGTAATTCCCTATTTTTCACACATGGGCGAGTTTTTCCTCCTCTCTCTCTCTCTCTCTCTCGCTCTCTCTCTCTCTCTCTCTCTCTCTCTCTCTCTCTCTCTCTCTGTGTCTTGCTCAACACTGACTCACAAGAGCTTGAGTTGAAGCCCCCAGGCAGGGAAGGTGTATATGTGTGTGGAGGTTTGGGGGTTGGGGGGGGGGGGGTGCAGCGGGCCTCTGCATGATAAAATCAAGCTCTACAGGTGTAGCTAGGTCCTTTATCAACACCACCATTGTTCACATTGCCAACCACTGCTCACTGAAGAAAGGCCACAACCTGCCTGAACTCTGCTAATGTTAACGTCACTCACACACACACACACACACACACACACACACACACACACACACACACACACACACACACACACACACACAGAGGAATGATAATCATGCGTTTTTATAGGCTGATTCAAATGTGTACATCACTACCACATAATGATAATCCAGTAATAGTCTTTCAAATAATTATTATTATTTGTTGGCTTTTATTAGTTTATTTTGTTTGTTTGTTTGTTTGTTTGTTTTTACACCACAAATGTTAAAGACTTGTATCATGTGAATGCAAGTCTCTGGATGTCAGTCAAGTTTCGAGGCTGTTAAGTATAGTCTCATCACTGCCTGCAGGCACTGCATTGTACAGCAGTAAACCCAACTAAAAACCTGTTAGTTTGGAAATGGCCTCAATTTTCAAAAGCTTTCCATTATAGCAAAACCTTCAGCCATTTGAAACAGCACAGTTGTTTGTACAGCAATTACACTTTCTAGATTTGGATTAATGTCGAAGCCCTCCTCTTTTCACCCTCAGCTTTTCTACAGATGCTGTGATGTTAGTTTGCTTACAGAATTTGATGGGTCACTGGATGCAACACAAGCCTAAAGCATGGCCCATCCACTCCCTTGCTTAACAGTTGGAGAGGTGTTCTTTTCATTAAATTCTGTACACTTTTTTTTCTCCAAACATTTTGCACATTGCGGCCAAAAACATGATTTACACATTAATCCGTGCATTGGACTTGTTTACAAAATGCACCTAGCTTGTTTAGATGCTACATTTTGTGACAACACTAAACAGTAGAACAGTGTGTCCACAGTCCAGAGTTTGATTAATAGTCCTGAAGTTCTGTTGCCGTCAAACAAAAGGGGTTGATTTGCCTTTCAAGAAAATGTACAAGCAGATCTCTTAAGGTTTCTATGGTCCTCCAGACTTCCATCCTTAGCCGCCATTAAAGGGGGTCTCAGATACTCTGACTCTCCTCAGAGAATTGACATGCATATACATAAAAAGATTATGTCTGATATACTGAAAGTACTGTCCATTTCAATTAGTAACATATATTTTTACAGTAGTTATTAGATTTACTGATTTTATGACTGGATCATACACCATACATCCAAACGTAACTTGCCCCACAAACATGCGTTCCTTCCACTATTTGTGCTGACCCAAAATGAAAGAAACATGAAAATGCCTTTGGGTCAGCATGGTCTATACAGAGCAGGTGGAGTTGGAGGTGAGTAGCACAGTATACATCTCTGGAAAAATGTAGAGACCTCCACATTACCAGTTTCTCTTGTTGTACTATTTACAGGCATGTGTTTAAGTAAAATAAACTTTTATTATATAAAGCTTTGACTACATTTCTCATATATTCTAAATTAAGTACTACCATTTTGGGTGGAACTGATAACCTCTGTTAGGGAACCAGCCTTGTAACTAGAAGGTTGCCGGTTTGTTGAACTAAACCCAACTTGGCCCAAAAAATTGTCTTGTGTTATGTAGAGGATTCGGATTAAATGTTAGCACAACAGCTTGGCATTGTCATTGTTTGCACTGCCATTTGCACTGACTCGTTGCATAAAAGAACACCTTTGAAGTCCTTGGTGGGAAATTAACAGTATGTACTGGAGGCTTGTACAAGGTAGATATTTGCTTCGTAATGAAAGTTCCATTCCACCTTAAATGGTGCTGTTGTATCAGACATCAATTTTTGATTTGAACCTGAACACATGGCAATATTTCTTTCTGTCTACAAACTAAGCTCAGTTTTCATTGGCTATTGACAGAAATAAGAATCAGAATAAGCCACTGAATAGACTACTAGATTATGCTCAGAGTCTAGTTGTAAAATTGTTCAACCCAATTTGGAAACAACTAATTTTTTAGTCCAGGGATTCAAACCAGCAATCTTCATGTCACAAGGCATGTGACCCTAATCACCAGGCCACGGCTTCACCCTATGACTCCTACCCCACCTTGTTAGGACTCTCCACCATTACATATAATGTTCTCAACACTAGGAGGCCACTGACACTGACAGTTTTTGAACTGCTGGGCAGCCAATGCTCTCAACCAAAGTGCTGCATTTCAAGCTCTGATAGAATGGCTAACAGACACCTGTGCCAGCCAGCATCACACTAGGTGTGATGTTTAGCGAGAACAGCTGATTGCATCGGGATTGCATTCAAAAATTTCAGTGGCCCCATCTGGTCTCCCCTATGAAACATTGCCACTGCCACTGCTTCAATCTGGCCTTCATTTAGTTAACAGCAACTTCTTAATTCTATTACAAACTGCTTCTTCTAAGGTTCAGAAAGCTAGGCACCTGCTTAGAGGAGCCCATAACTGCTGAATGTATTCAAATCAACTCAGGGCCCTTTTTTCAGTGCATACACACCTGCACACAGATGCAATGCTCCTGAGGATACAGAGTACCCCATCTCATTTGTCTCAATCAGAGTTCACAAGCTCCACCCTCTGGAATTCTCTGGTCACTGAGGTGCATAAACCTGAAGGGTTTAAACTTTAAACCTGAAAGGTCAGTACATGGGCCAATTCTTCTGGTTCTTCATTCTTATCTACATAACATATTAAATTCACAATGTCATTTATTATTGTCCTGAACACTAGGTTTAGGCTTCAGCAACTATGCATACAGTATGTACACTATGTGTGTAAGTATGTAAGTATCTGTCTATCTAGTGTGTCAGCGCGGCTGGCACAGGTAATCGGTGACGTGCGTCTGAGCTCTGAGCCTGAGGGTGAGTTTACATTCTTAGACATTGTGTCAGACAGGATGAGCAGGCCAAGACCCAACAGAGCCTGCAGGAGGCCATAGGAGGCGGAGGAAGAGGAGCGGCCGTCAGCTTAGGCTTAAAGGATGAGGTAGCAGCAGATTTCGAAACTGCTGCTGTTTCAACCAGTGAGGAACAGTTTGTGCTTTCTGAATGAATCTTCTGAGTGAACAATCTGAACTAATTCACCTCCACAACAAAAAAACTGATATAATTTGTGGTAATGAGTCAAATTGTAAAAGGGTTTTGAAGCTCAACTCTAAAATTCAGTTAGAGAGCATAGAGAACATACTTTTTCTCACTTTGTCATTGTGGAGTATTGTGTGTAGAATTTTTAGAGGAAGGTTTTATTCAATCCATTCTGGAATAAGGCTGTAACATATATGTGGTATTTATATGGTTTTAGGATACCCAATATGGGTTCTATACTCACTGACCATTTCATCAGCCTCATTTACCCCACAGGAGCACTTTGTAGTTCTATAATTACAGACTGTAGTCTATTTGTTTCTCTGCATACTTTGTTAGCCTTCTTTCTCCCTGTTCTTTAATGGTCAGGACCCCACAGGACCACCACTGAGCAGATATAACGTGGGTGGTGGGTCAAGTCTCAGCACTGCAGTGACACTGACATGTTGGTGTGTGAGTGTTGCACTGGTATTAGTGGATCAGACACAGCAGTGCCACACAACACTACCATGTCAATATCACTGCAGTGCTAAGAATGACCCATCACCCAATTAATGCCTGCTCTGTGGTGACCCTGTAGGGTCAAGGTATGCAGAGAAACAAATGGACAGCAGTCTAATTATAGAACTAAAAAAGTGATCCTGTGTGGTCAGTGAAGTGGACAAAAATGAACAATGAGTGTAGAAACAAGGAGGAGGTCATAATGTTGTAGTTGATTACAAATCAGTAACAAATCAATTTCAGACGGTCATCGTGCTGTGATGTGATTTCTTGATTAACAACATGTTGCTGCATAATATATGTACACTACGAAAAGTTTCAGAACCCATATTGAGATATAAATATAAATAAAATAATTAAAGGAATCATATTAATGAATCAATATTTCATTACCAATATTAATGAAATCATAATTATATCATTAAAAAAAATTAAAGATTACACTCAGTGTTCATTTAAGCAATGTGTTCAACATACATTCCTGCAATGAGTTTTCCTCGTTACTCACTGAAACAGCATCAAAGTGTTCTGTTTTACATTTCTGTTTACATTTCCACAAACTGCAGCAATGAGCCAGGAGTCATTTTCCAGCTTATTATCCTTATTTTTCAGTTCCACCTTAAATGGTGCAGTACTTACCAAAGCATACAAGTCACACTGGTTTAGAACTGGCTGTGGGAATAATATACATGTATGAATCTGTCAATTCTTGATAAAAGGCTTCATTTTTGCTCCACTTTGTGGTGTGTGATGCTGTATGAGTTTCCTGGGCTGCTATACTTGTACAGTACAGTCTGGAAAGAGTTACACCAATTAAAATTAGCCGTCTTTCGTTGTTTTCAAAAGTTTATCAGTTATAGACCCAGACATTGACCCACCCGGACCTCGGTCCACCTATCAGTGACCTGTGGTCTAAAAGATGATACTTATTACCCAGGTGGCATCCTAGGCACTTGTTGTGCCCTAATTTTAAGAAATGCTTAGGTAGTTAATATACAATTCAATATATTTAGGTGAGTATTTAGTTATTATCTGATCTTATTCCACAAAAAAAACTTCAGAAAGTCTCAGAAATGCTATGCAAATTACTGAATGATTCAAAAGGAAAGACTCATTTCTGTGAATGATTCGCTGATGAAAGAATCTTTGAAAAGAACAGTCATGTCCTCCACAAGTTCCAGTGTGAAACAAACAGCACTGACAGATCCGGCGCAAATCATAGCAGATCCTTTATTTCTCTTACACTGTAGAGGACCGGCTGAGGTGTCAGACATGTCAAAGCCAGCGGATTGCGCCTTTATCTGAAATAGATGGACAGAGGGATCGTGACAGTTGAAAGAATGTGGGCTCCAATCGTTGTGTTATAGTTATTCCCAAAGAGACTTCCTTTGATGGGATTTTTTTCTCCACACTCTCTTGTCCTCCCATCAATCTTTTTCCAATTACCTGTCTTGTCTCCCCCAAATCTATCATAATCGTTGCCTTGGAAACTGGTAGCATCCTCCATTAGGTTTCCGTCCATTGTTCGATTTGTGTGGACGCAGCAATGTGGGGTGGACACAAGACTCCCCCAATAATGATCCGGCCTGCTTCCTCAGGAAGAAATACTTCATTAAAATTTCATAAAATAAGAGAAACTTTATTGATTGAAGTTTATATATAAACATTGTATAGTTCCTTGTCAAGGCAAGGACTCTTCCAAACATCGGTCTGGGACAAAACATTCTTTGTGTGTTACTAGATGGTTGCTGTGGTATTATATGTGAGTGTTGTGCAAGTTGTGCTGCTATGGTTTTGGAAAGGTGGTTGCTATAGAATGGCAGGTGGATGCTTTGGTGTTACTGAGTGGTTACAATAATGTCGCTATGAATTTTAAGAGGTGGTTGCTATGGTGTCCCTAGTGGGTGCATGGTGTTGATGTAATACCTGTATATGCACTCCATTTATTCCTATAAAAAAATCTTTTTGAGAAAATGTGTAAATCATGTGTGCAGTCAAAAAGCTGTATTCAAGCCTAAATTGCAGGAGTCCAAAACTGTGGGATCAGTTAGTCGGCACAAATGCATCAGAACAAATAAGAATAAAAGGAAATGGTAGAAGAAAATAAACTAGGCAACAATACAGTTGCTTTGTGAAATCCTAATAAGGGCATTGTAAAATACAGTAGCAAGGGTCAGACTTCAAAACATGTGTGGGTTTATTTTCAGTCGCATATGAATAATAAGCACTATGGTTAGCATATGGGCATCCATGAGAGACAGATGATGGCTCCAGTGCTCAAGGACATCCCCCTATACCAAGGTTTCGAGGCACTTTGAAAAGCACCAAAAGTGACAACACCCCCACTTCCAGACTGTCATGCATACACAAACACACACACACACACACACACACACACACACACACACACACACACAATGCCTTGTATCTTGTGTGTGCTGCACTGTCAGCTTGTCATCTTTCACTCGGTGCACTCGACTAGACAGCAGCAAGCATGCTGGGATACGACAGCCAGCAAAATGGAGTCTTCTCATTACCTCTCCACACACCTGCTGTTTCTGTCTCCTTAAGAGCTGCCAAACAAACAAACAAACAAACAAGCATAGCAGAAAGCAAAGGAACACGGCCTCTACAGCGCAATGCCTGACCACTGCCCTGAAATAACAGCACCTGCTGAGGTGGACACACAAAGCTCCTGGACTTAAATGACCTCCTGCACGTCAGTATTATTATTATTATTATTATTATTATTATTATTATTATTAATAATAATAATAATAATAATAATAATAATAATAATAATAATAATAATAATAATAATAATAATAATAATAATAATTATGATGCCATGCAGTGCTTTGACCCCAGTGATTGTGAAATATATATACTTTTAAAGTAGTGTAATTTTGTCATGTGGTTGAAACGTCAGGCCACTGCAGATGGCGTTGCATGAGGATGATCACATTTTAAATATCTGCAGGGTGTGTCATGGGAAAATAGACTGAGAAGAGGCTGAGTCAATGTCGATGTGTGGAAAATAGATTGCAAAGAACATGTTAATAATTGACAAAAAGGACTGATTGCATTTGGTCGTGCCAAAGGCCACAGTGTGAAGGAAGTAGCTGAACTTGTAGGTGTATTGTGGGTGTAAGTGTAGTCAAACGAGTCAACCTGCAGTGACAAAAATCTAGTTTCTAGTTTAGTTCCATACTATTCAATTCCAACAACTCCTCCTTGGTGCCTTATTTTTGGTCAATGAGTGTCAATTTATGGCAACTTTACAGGAGGCAGAACTTTGAGTGGAAGTCAAAGTAAAAAAAGATTTCATTTAAACTTATTTCTATTTCTATTGGTCCACTCATCATGAAATTGGATACAATGTGAAGAGCACCTGGTTCACAATATAATAAACAGTGAAAAACCACATACAGATACAAAGAAGATCCTTGAGATAGGGGACAGCAGTAATACAGTGGTATTTACACAGTAATAGTAATTATTAGAATTATAAGAAATTCTTTTTTTATGAGGAACAGTTAGGACACCCTCACATTTATTACTACATAAAATGCCTTTAATTAGAATCAGGTGCTGCACAACAGCTACAAATCATCAGACCATTGTTATAGAGGACTTTGGAGGAGGCTGTCTTATTTAAACTTGGTTAAATTTGGCTTTCTCTGAATTGTTAAAATGAATGTATCAACATGATGAGAACCAAAGAGCTCTCTGATGCTTTCAGAGAGAAGGTTGTAGATGCATTTTGGTCTGGGAAGGGATGGAAAAAGACAATTAGAAATCAGCTCCACTGTCTGGAAATTCATTTTCAAACGGATAACATATAAAATAACTACCAACATGGCCAGATCAGGCTGTCTGACCAGTTTCAGCCAAATAGCAGACAGCAAGATGTGTACACAAGTCTCCAAAAATGTCATCACTGGACCTACAGGCACATCTCGCCACAGCTGATGTCAAAGTGCAGCAAGTGACCGCACAAGTTTGGATTCCATGGAAGGTGTGCAAAGATGAAACACTTATTGCCAAAAAAGAAACATCAGGGTAAAACTAAAGTTTGCCAGAGAACACCTAGATGAAGACCAGGACTTATTTGACCACAGTAACAGAAGACATTATTAAAGCACAAGAGCCTCATTCCATCTGTGACGCATGGAGGTGGAAGTATCATTGTCTGGGGCTGCTTTTCTGCAGCAGGGCTTGGAAAGCTCTCCATCACAGAACCACAATCTTTATTATATCAGAGGAGGGACATGTTAGACCATCTGAACAAAGCTGAAACATCACATAGCTGAAAGGATTCTGCATGGAGGCGTGGGGAAATTTCTTTCAGTTGATGAGAGCGGTAGACAGTTAGAGGAAACATCTAACAGATTATTTCAGCTATTAGGGCATATGGTGTCTTAACTTTATCTTCACAAGAAAATTACATTTCTGTTGATTACAGTTCTCCCATTTTATGTGTTTAGGTATATCATCTCTATCTCTAAATATAGTTAAAATGAAGATCTGCATCTATATGTTTTAATGTGTTAAATGTCAAATGTGTTCATGGGGTGCTTTTCACATGAATATGATGAGACGAGTTAGGGGTTAATCATTTCAAAAATGTCCACAAAGTGTGTGGAATGAATACATAACACTGCTTTATTTTTAAATTCTATACAAACCTCCAGCTGAAATCGGATTCAGCTGGAGGCTCACTCTATAAGTTGTAGTGTAGAGTGAACAGAGTGAAGGCGTCATTGATCGAGCTTTGCAGAGGCACAGTCATGACAGAGGCCACCCAGGGTGGTAAGAGTGAGAGAGAAAGAGAGATAGTCAGCAAAATAGACACAGAGAGAGAGCGTCTTTTCACATCTCTCGCTTGTTCCCAGCTGGACTCCAAAGCTCAGAGTCTTCAAAGGTCCTGAGGAAGCTTTAAACACCCCCCCCTCCCCACTTTTTTCGGGTGACAATGAGGTGAAACCATCTCAACAGGCTGAGAAAAAAGCAGCTCGCTGGCTGAGGGGCTGCGAAAAGCCAGAGAAATAAAGGCAGGACAACGACAGGCCTGCAGGAGGGTCTCTCGCTGTCTGCCGGGGACCACGAGGTGAGAGGCCCTCACACTCCTGTGCCTGTAAGTGCGTGTTTGTGTCTATTATGGAGCCGTAACCAAGAGAGAGAGAGTGAAAAGAAGCTGTGAGTGTATCTGAAACAGCTGAATGGTGGGATCCTAGGGGTCTCTGCTGAAACCGTCCCGACCGGAATAAATGTTCAATTCAGCATCTCTTAGATCACACACACAAAGCTGAAGGAAACTGGTTACTCATGAATAAACCTCGATAGCATTGTCCACAGATCATCTCGGGCCCTCTCTGGACATCTCTGTATCCTTAGAAAAGATGAGCATAGTGTTTGCTTTATTGCAGGGGGTCTCAACTTTTCGCACAGCCTATCAGAAAGCATAATGGCCCACAAGAAAGCAAAATTCTACTTTTTATGAAATTTGAGATTTGCAGGCAGTTACATACTCTCCTAAGTCAGTATCAGAGAAAACTACAAACATTACACTTGTCTGGTTCATTATCAGTGAGTAATCCAGCTCAGAAAACAGATAAAAATTCACTTGTTCCCAGTTGAATTAAATCCCAGTTTAAATGCCATAGGAGCTTCCAGTGCATGTTTCCTGCTCTGTCCATGTACATGCTCAGCCTGCATGCAGAGTCCAGATAATCAGCAAGATGGGGCGGGACTAATAATGTCACTGACCCAGATGTTGGGTTTTAGAGGAAAATGAGTGTGTTTAGCTGACTTTCTTTGCTCATAAAGTGTTCAAATTTCAGAATAAAAGTCCAAAGAACTGATAATACTGACGCATACATAAAAAATAATAAAGGACATTCAGGGTTCTTTTTGCTTTTGTTTTTGGCCCACTGTGAAGTATTTTGAAGAACTTTTTGTTGAAAATATTTCTGCTCAAAAGCACTCAATGATCAATTTCCAAAAGGAGTTGTAAAGTGTTATTTAGTCTTCACAAGCAAACACAATGTAGATGCAAGTCATTTTTTGACATGGTCAAATTAACAAATTCATGCAAATATCTAAATTCTGTTCATATTTACATCTAAAATATAACTTTGAGTAGCCTAGGATCTCCTGAAATATTTGACATGTGTGACTGTCTCTTATAAATACTTTTTTTAATTTTCTGGCAAATAAAAATATGTCAAACTACTAAAGAAATTCCCCCCAAATAATAGCCTAGGGTTCTAAAGGTCAATTCTGTCTGAAAACAGTCTATATACATCAGACCCAATGTCCACAATCTGTCTACTTATTCTATTACATCATATATGATATAGTCTGGGTTGTACTCAAAGGTAAAATTATCCAGAGTAGGTTTGTTGTGAATCTAAATGACTAAAGGTGATGTCTGATTAGACATAAGAGGCTATAAAAGTCCTTCCCCAGACAGCCAATTGAAAGGCTCTCAGAGTCTACTGTTGGGTAGTGTACCTCTTGGTGCTGACTGCTAGACATGCCTCTATGATGCATGTGAAGACATTTGCCAAATCATTGGACTGAGAGAAACACCATTGACAGCTGATAGGCTGATAGACTGTTCTGACTAAACTGCTGCTTCTCATCCGTATGTGTTGAGTGTTAAAATTGATTGTGAGGAGGCCTGATTGTTAAGTGTCCTTGGGTATCTAGAAAGGTACTATATAAGTGTAACTTCATTCATCATGGGGTCATGTATTTTAGCTCTCATGGCAGGGTTTCCAACTGACATTTTTCAGCAGGATCCTTGGCCTGCCTGCGGGCCAGATTTTTTGATAATCTCCATAGGGAACCTCTTTTCCTCCATGCCTAGAGGCAGCCAAAAGTGGTACTAGAGGCAGAGGCAACCAAACGGGGCACTAGAGCCTCATTTCTAATGTATTGTTTACCCCAATAAACATCCTTTAACTCTAATATTGTAATCATTTACATATCATTACAATCAAACATATAAAGATTCATTACATTTGAACAGCACCTTGGTGCATTTTTGTTTGTTTGTTGTTATTAATGAGTGTAGTTTAAATCACTACACTATTGAGCTTGACTGTGTTTTTATACACTTTTTTAAAATATTTTAAAATACTTTGTTAACAGTTATTAGGTTTTGAGGGCAGTAACTTTTCACATCAGTAAAAAATAGGTATTGCGTTTTTTTTCCCACTGAATTAAGGTCATTTGAAATCTTTTGCATGAGGATCTGAAACCATTTAATGTGAAAAAATATGCAAAAATAGAGGAAATCAATAGAGGGCAAAGGGTTTTTCATGGACATGTATTAACTGAATTCACTTTTCCCATGCTAATGGAGGTCCTACAGCGAGACAAAACAGCAGACAGCATAGTGTGCCTGCAACTGAGGACATTAGAGAATGTTTATTTGGCGTTTGGGAAGATTGCGAGATAAGAGTGTGAACTCAATTTGCAATTCATTAGGTTTTCAACTGTCTGTCTAGGACGGTGAAAAACCAAAACGTTCAGGCATTATGGGCCATCAGGTAATGGGGACACTTTAACCAACTTGTTTATTCCAGGTTCAGCTTACTTGTACAGTTTGCATTGGATAGAACACTGCATGCACAATTGTTAGAGAGCATTACAGTAGAAAAATAAATAAAAGCAGTTAAATTTTAACTTAAATTTCTGCTTTAAGACTCAGATTTGCCACTGAACAGCCAAGTCCAACAAAGAGAAGCTCCTGATAAAGGCCATGGTCCACAGTACCCACCACTTTACTGTGGAGCAGTGGACTCATGCACCATCCAGAACATTCAGGGAGGGTTGTGGTGGAGTTTCTGATACAGATCTAATTAGTGAAAGCCCATTTCAATGCTGAATGCACTCAAATTCTGACAGGAATGTTCCAGACTCTAGTGTAGAGGCTGTGACAGCAGCAATGGGGGACATGCAGTGTGTTAACACCCTTGATTTCAGACCAAACGTTGGATGAGCAGGTTTCAATTGTGTGTTCCGTTTGTTTACATTCGCTTCGATAGTTCTCGTGGATTCTCGCGAGACGTGTCCACTTGTCCGATCGCTCGCTCGCTCGCTCGCTCACTCGCACGCGCGCGCATATCGCTTCGCGGATTGGCTCACGAGCGTTTGTTATTGGTCGTGACGTAGCAGCCGCGGTGGGAACTTCTGCTCCGTTTACTGATTCGACTCCCGAATGATTCTCCTTGAGCGATTCACTTGCTCGTCACAACTTTGTTGACGGCCGATGTGTGGAGATAACGGAGAATCGGCGCTTGCTGGCGTTCAGTTTAGTTAGTGATGTCAACAGTGATGAAGAGATGAATGATTTCAGCTCGCCTTCCTTCACTCACACGGAGTGATTCAGTCCAGAAAACGAGTTTGAGGATCAACCAGATTAGTTCAATCGCCTTAATTCTGATATCCACTCAGATTCTTCTTTTTCATCATTATTATAGTTCATTATTATTATTATTATTATTATTATTATTATTATTATTATTACTATTATTATTATTATTATTATTACTTTAAACTACACTCCTGAGCTGGAATGTGCTTTTATACACTTAAAAAATAATTATATACATTTCCCTATGAATTAAGGTCATTTGAAATCTTTTGCATGAGAATCGCTTAATGTGTGCCATCTAGTTCATTTATTTCTTTATTTTATTCTTTTTTATTCTTCCCATTCGGTTGAGTTCATTCCCTATCTAACTGAAGTGATCCAAAATGCAAAAAAAATTGAAATAGAAGTTTCAATTGAAAGAGCCAATTGAAAGAGTGTTTTATGATTAAATTATATGCATTAAATTAAAAGTTGTTTTATTTATAAATGAATAAGAGAAGTCCGATTTCAACTCGTCCTCCTTCATCGATGTGATTCAATCAGAAACAACAAAAACACACCATCTCTGCCAGTCCAGAAGCATTTTTATGTCTCTTAAATTACTGAAGTGGGTTTTAATGTTATCATTTGGTGTTCATAGGTGGTGTACAATTGTCCTTTGTTGACATAACAAGTCGCCGGCCCTTCAAACGACTGCCTCGATTCACTAGAACCGAGTCCTTTGAATCGAGTCCCTGTGAAGAATCGACTCCGGCGCTCGACGGGCTCGCGGCTCCGGCCGTCGCGCAGTGTGTCTCTCCTTCTCCTCCTCTTTCTCAGTCTCCGCTCCTTCGCGTCAGTGTTTATTCGCGTTGTCATGGCGGAGGGACGCGGAGAAATGCCGCTTCAGCCGCCGCCGCTCCAGCTCCTCGCCTCGCCGCCGGCCAGCAAGCGGCCGTGCCTGCGGCCGGCCCCGCGGGGTCCCGGGCCGGGGCCGGGGCCGGGCTTTCATAGCTCGCGCTCCCGTGTCCCGGAATCCCTGTTGGACTGCGCCGCCAAGGCCGTGGCGGAGAAGTGGGCCTTCGAGCGGGTGGAGGAGCGCTTCGAGCGGATCCCGGAGCCAGTGCAGCGCCGCATCGTCTACTGGTCGTTCCCGCGGAACGAGAGGGAGATATGCATGTATTCGTCGTTCCAGTGCCGGGCGGCTGGAGAGGACGCTGCCGCGGCGGGCTCCGGCGCCGCCTCCACGGGCTCCGGCGCGGCTCCCGGAGGGGCGGCGGGCAGCGCCGGGACCGGAGCAGGAGTCGCCGGGGACGGGCTCCCTTTCCGGCGCGGGATCCGGCTGTTGGAGACGGGCTGCGTGGATAACGTGCTGCAAGTCGGTGAGTGGAAACAACTTCTGCCCCGTTTTTGAAATAACGGTCACTTTCCACGGCCGCTCGCGCAGGTCCGTACTGCCCTGAAAACGGACCCCGGGTGGAACGTCGGACAGATAAAGGCGAAAAAGTATGGAAGGGTAAAAAACGAGGGCTTTGACTCTGTTTTTGTAACTAATTCTCGGTAAAAAAAAACGCATCTGCGCTTCGTGTCCGCTCGTTAGCATCGGAGCTAACCGTCTCCTCAGAGGGGCTTTAAAAATTAAAGGGGGCAAGCCGGGGTTCCTCACCCGCCCGGGGCTCGGGGCTGGACGAGTGTGGTATTTATTGGCGTTTGTGACGGAAAGGAGGTGTTTGGTAAACGTTTGGACGTTTTTTAAACACCGAACTGAGGGAGAGCCTCACAATGGAGGCGCGGTGGGACCAGTGTCCGAACGGGGGACATGTCCAGTGGTCGTCGACAGACGGCCGAGGTCGAGGTGTATTTCTTTGGGTTGTGAGGGGTTTTATTCTCGTTGTAACGAAGCGCGGCTTCGTGGCTCCGTCTCAGTCTCGTGGCTTTTGTTTATTTGCTTGTTTCGGGACAAAGGACGTCGGTGTGTCTCGGCCAGGCCGGGAAGCACATGCAGAGACACCTCTTCGTCCCCCAGCTCGGTACTGCATCGAGAATCGACGGGATAAGCCGAGAAAACGCTCTTGATTTTGGTGGAAATGGTCGATGTGAGGCTCCTGTATCCGCACAATAGCCCTGTCTCCCTCCCCCCTCTTCAGGATGATCAATCAGGGCAGATGAGAGGAAGAGCCTCTCATATACATTAAAATCTGCATTTAGACAAAGGAACAGCACGGGAAGTCCACTGCAACCTGCCTGGCTCGGACAGTAAGGCATGTGTGTCAAAGAAATGTGGGTTTGGATTATGTTTCCAGTGTTTTGTCCCATTTTTCGCCCTCGGATACACAGCAAGGAGGCTGTGTAGACCTACCATCAGTTCCACAGGCTCATCAGGAAGCTGGGCCGGTTGCTGGAACACAAGGAAGATCTCCAAACAGTGCATGTATGGCAAAGTTAAAAGCCTTCGCACCAGTGTGTTCAGCGAGGAAACAAGAAGCACTTTGTGACCAGACCAGTTTTAGTGCCTGTTTTCCTTTCTTGAAATAGCAGTTATGGGATCCCCCCCAAATTCCTATTAAACTTAAGTGTTAGGACACTGGTGAAAGCATGCACATGTTAGTGAGCTCCCTAATTAAATAAAAAACCACAAATGGTTTATTCGTACAAAGATCTACTGTGTCCCTTTAAAAGGCCCACGTGCATGGAAATGTGATAACTTGTGTAATGAAATAACATGGGCACTTATTTAGCTAGCAACCTTGAGAGTTTTCCATCAACCTTCAACAGAAGCTGTACGTGTGGTTTCTCTCTATACTGGACTTCCTATGCCCAAGACGATCCGCTTAGACATGGCAGTGACTGTCCTTTCATGCACTTTAGGTTCACATTTTTGGCATTTTTGGAAGGATTGCAAGGCATTTCAAGATTCCAGACACTCTTAGTTAAGATTAGCACAGCTTTTCTGGAGGGTGACGAGCTGTTTTTATCTCAGCTGCCGAGTAGTTGAACCCAGTGCGTAATCTAAACAAAATAGTAGTTATGTCAGTCTTTCGTTTGCTCATCTATAGTGGTTAAGGAATACATAAATGAGATTGGTGATAGAATTGAACTTTTTAAAGCCTCATTTGTCCAAACTTTCAGTGAAAATCAATGCTAACTTTACAATTTCTATTGGTCGATTCGTCAGTTTTGATTTTGACACAATGTAAAGACCAGCTGTCTTTCACTTTTAAAAAGTGTCAGCAAACCAGAGATACAAGTTTTTTGCATGACAGTGATTTTATATGTTCTACCCTGAAATGACCATATGCATGCATGTAAACGTGAATGTTCAGTTCATAGTACAAGTAAACTTCCTACTTGGCTCAGAAGTTAATGTGATGATTTCAACCCATATCATTTTCATACAACAGCAGCAGTGAACGTCTGTGCATTTCCTCCTATTCTGTCAGCGTTAGCCGAACCAAACTTCAGCACCAGACCTTGTTTTTATCATTCTCTCACTGCATCCGTGTCTGGACTTCCTCTCTTTTGAACCTGGTAGTCACAAAGAAACTGCAAATGAGGTGCAGAAAGTTCTCACACTGATCTTTAACGCCTTCACTGCTATTCAAGAAGCTCAGGGTTTCACACTCCACTCAGTTCAAGGAAGCCAACTTCACTTCACTGAGCCTTGCCAGTGTGTTGGTAGCTTAACAATGAGCAGATAGTTCTCTGACTTTAACCTTAGGGACATTCATACATTTCAGTATTGTGGTGTTTTCCAAATTCAGGATGTAGTGTACACTTAGCTGATGCTTAAGGAATGGTTTATAAGCTGGTTATAAATGGTTTGTACTATTTCTGTTTCTCTTCATATTCTGTTGCTGTAGAAAGTTCTGATATGGTTTTTAGATTTCTAGAAAGAATTTTTTTTGTGCATTTTCAGTCTTAAGCTGACTCGGAATGTTTATATGACCCCAATCTTCATATTCCTATATTGGTAATATAAATATGGCCCAGGCCTGTGTGGGCACCCAGCTGATGGCTTCTCTGTCATCCATTGTCAGGGTTGGTGTCTTAATTAGAATAATTAATTCTAGTTTGTGTTTGTGTCTTTACCCTCCCCCACGCCTGGGTCTTATAAAGTCCTTGGAGAGGAGGTTCCAGCTTTGAGTTAGGCCTGAGGATTATTGGGTCATGCTTTGTTACCCAGCTGTAGAAACACCCCCCCCCCCCCCTTCAACCCCATTCTCAAAGAGGGGAGGAGGCGTATGTGTGATGGGTGGGGGTTGTTAAGTGCACAAAGCTGTATTGGGGTGTCTTTACGGAGCCTCCAGTGGTGGCCAGAAGGCCAAAGTTCTACCAGGTTTCTGGCCTGTGGCTTCTTAAATACAATGTTTAGGACAAAGTGAAGGTCCCCAAATCATTTGTTGTAGGGCATGTAATGAATGGATCATTTACAGGTTCCAGAAGTGGTACTTCTCATGCTGCTTAGAAGAACCCTGCTCAAGCAAAAAGAACCAATAAGGAAGGAGAAGATGAGGCTTTGTTTTGTGTGCCGTTGGTGTGGGACGCTTTCACCATGACTCAAATCCACTCAGACTGCGACACCACCTCACACTCAAGCTTCTCGCCCTTGTAAATATCTCTTTCTCAATCTTCAGATTTTGACAGACGCTCTTGGTGTCAGTGGTTTCTTTAGGAATGAGCTGAGCTGTATTTCATCTGCAGCGGTTGCCACGTTTTGGGCGGGGGTGTGGTTGCAAGCAGTCAGTTTTCAGTCAGTACCCCCTTCATTTTGCCCTTATTTATTAGTTTTCATTTCAAAGGCATTAATTTGCAAATTAAACACGTAAAAGCCCCTTTCTTCTGAAGGCGTCAGCAAAACGCTAAGTTTGTTATGGAGAGAAACGGCTCTCAGAAGCTTTGGACAAGAACGACAGATACTGAAAACAACTTAATTTAATGATTAGTTTGATCTCATGTACCACTGCATGTACATTTTATTCTTCTAGACAAACCACAGCTATTTCTGGGCTTTGATTTGGGACATTTTAGAAGCAAAGTGTCTATTGCAAGCAACAAATTGAAACATTTACTTGTGGGGCTGGCAGGCCTGTGTAACAATCCACAAGTTTTATAAAACAGTATTTAATGAGGAATTTGCACGGACATGTTGAATCTGAAAGTTCTTTGTGTTTTCAGATTCTCATGATGAATGATTCAAGAGAAAAACTCCAGAATTACCTAGCATCATAAGATTTTTCCTTCTTTTGTAAGGCCCCTCCTACATGAAAACAATATTTTCATAATAAGTTTTGGCTGTCCTTCTGCAAGAGAATGATGTTTTTGATCATAGCGTAAAGTTCATTTTATGCATTAAAGGTTTAGTTTGTTAATTATATACATGTAAATATATGATTTCTTAGCTTGTATATTATTTTTGTTACCATGTCAATACAAGCAATTATAGCATAAAATTTAGCTCTACCTAATTCACAGCACGTATCGTCTGGCATATCGTAAAAAAAAAAGAATATTAATAAGCCTACAGCTTGTCTGTTTCCCACCCGCCCTGTGATGTCAGCATTCCTTTTTTTAGTACCGTTTCCTCTCCTCCAAGCATCAGCGTCATTTTTCTGGTCTTTGTAATCGGGACACATCTCATCCAGCCCCATACAAGTTCAACAAGGGGCTGCTAATTCTGCGGCCATCTTTCAGCGCCCACGCTGACAATGTTTAATCAAGGTAATTAATTCCTCGCCTTCAAGTCTCAAAGAAAATCAGTTAAACAAATCTTCTTTTTTGCACTTATTAGGAGTCCGTTTTTGAAGGACACGGTCATTAAACACTTTGTCTTCCTCCAAGTCTTTTATCAAAGGAAGGAAATTAATTTGCAGACGGGGGGTGAGGAGTGGTGGGGGGCTAGTCAGGTACCTCATCAGCACAACATCAGTGGAGAAAAGTGGAGGGAGGGGATTCAGTGGCTGAAAGACAGAGCTGCTGGGGACCTCAGAAGTCTTTCCTTATTGAAACAATACATCCTGAATGAAAAATGAACACATTGTGCCTCCGTAGCAAGTGGCATTCTGCATACAGAATAGACCATACATGCTTGATCTGAGGCATTTCTATAGGGTCGTAGAGCTGATGGAGAAAATTTTGTGCAATTTGTTTTTATTTTATTTGACTTCAAACTGTTAAAAGCTGCTAATCGATAGGGACCTTGTCCCTCTAGTCCATTGTGAAGGAGTAGCCTGATACCGTTGGGTCGGGTTTATCAGTAACACCTTCCACAACGGGCTAAGTCTCATTTGCCTCTGCCAGAAGCAAGCCTTTACACCTTTCATTTATACTGATAGATGGTGACGTGAATTCCAGTGATGGCTTTACTGGTTTAAATTTTAATTTAAATTTGAATTGCTGTTAAAGATTAACGTATGTGTAATGCTTGCACACAGTAGTATTAAATGGAGCAAACTGAGTAATTGGGAATTGGTATTGTAAAGAAATGGCAGAGATTCAGTTGGTTATTAGTATGAACAAACCAGTTGAATACCTGTGGTAGACGGTGTGCAGTGTTCACTTTGGCTTATGATTTCATGAATGGAAATGTTCTAATATTTCTATTCCACTGATGGCCAGAACAGTCACCTTGTGCCCTGATCATTGCTACTACTTATTCTGACTTTATAAGGAATGTTCTTATTAATTAGCATATGTATCCTTGCTGTTGCACAATGGAAGTCAATGGAGGAAGGACTAAAATGGACATGCATGTTTTTTTTTCCTGACAGCCAGGATATTAAACAAGTGCACATGCCTGTATATATCTTTTGTCCTTCACATGTTCTGGGTCAGCAGTCTTACCTGTAAAACCTCCCACAGACTCCCCTTTTTCCTTTGATCTGTACACCATCAGTTGATGATTATGCCAGTATCTCCCCGTGACTGCGCCGTAATGGGACTTTTATGTTTTTATGTACCTGTGCAGGAAACTGAGCCCTCAAAAGCACACAGCATCTTCATTCATGCACGTTTCACAGCTCTTTAACCCTTTGACATCTAGAGCTATTAAATTATTGCTATGATTTGACCAGCCTGTTTAAAAGTAATTATGTAATTACATGTTTAATTACATGGTTATGGATCCATTTATTCAATTTCCGTTGTGAATCAGTGAGTTTTAGTTGTGCACAAGCCAGTAAAGGCTCTGAAATTTTATTTTTGCATAGTAACTTTTAACCGGTTCAAATCAGATCCAAATATATCTACTTGTGACCTGCTTCTAAGGGTTAAACTACAGTGTTAAATTGCTCTCTCTCTCTCTCTCTCTCTCTCTCTCTCTCTCTCTCTCTCTCTCTCTCTTTCCTTTTTTTCCTTTTCCCCTTCTGCATGGTTCCTCTCTGTTTGGGTGTCATTGTCAGGACTTGTGGCTACTCAGAGGCTTTCTCCAAAAGGGAGGGGGCCTCCAGGCAAGCCTAATAGGAGCACATTTGGCTGTAATTGCCTAACAAATGCAGGAGAATTCCGGGGGAAACAAAAAAGGGAGAAAATGAGAAGGCAAATCAGCCAAACCAGAGCAAAGCAACAGTGAGGGAGGGAGGGGAAAATGAGAAACCTGTGGAAAGAGTTCAGAAAACTAGTATCACCTTTTTAAAAATAGATCTTGTTGTTTGTATTGTTTGATTGTTTCTGTCTTAGTTTTGAAGCATAACGATCTGTAAATATTGTAAAGTTCACAGAGTTCATCACTGTCACCAAACCAAAATCAGCATTATTGTACGCCATACTCCAGTTTTGTTTTACGGTTGCAGAATATTGATCAGCACTAAGAGAACAAATAAATGAGTAGATGTTGTAGTATGGGTAGGTCAGAGAGAGGTGGATTTAGGCATTTTGAGAAGGCAGGCCAGCTAGAGCTATGTTTTGGCCTGAGCATGCCTGAGGAGCAGAAAAGGAGAAAATGCCCTCCATCTGCGGCTGTAACACTAAACTAAGGAGCGCAGGAAACCCAAGCAGCTCCAAAGCGCCGTCCTCCCCCACAGCAGCCCCTTTCATCCAGCTGAGATTTTGTGTGTAGGGTTTTTTTTCTGTGGCCAGTTCACATGGAAACTTAATTTTCTCAGTCTGGACTGAGAGAGGAAGGATAATGCTCACTGGAGATGGGGTCAAATATCCTGCCAGAAGGCAAAAGGAGGAGGGGAAAGGGGAAGAAGGGCCCCAGTCATTGGCAGTTTGTGACGTGCAGACCTCTATGCAAATGGCACACGTTCACTTTAGACCTTTAGCTTAGCTGGGCTAGCTTGCATTGTTTCAAATTTACTGCGTAATATTCTTTTGAAAACTATTACCAAAGAGCTGCAAAACCACGATTGAGCTCATTTCTAACGGGAAGGTGCTTCAGCAACTGCTCATGCGGTTCTATTGGGTGCTACCAGTGATGAAATCAAATCATTGCAACAGTTGCATCAAATAATGGTTAAAATATGGCCAAATATTGTTTTACATGCATCATTTTCTTCCCCTCTTGGTTGACACATAACAGGCTGTGGATCTCTGCAGTGGTGTTCACACACAGATGGCGAAAGGCTTCCCTTTCATGAATATTTAAAGAGCTGAGAAGAGGGTCCAGTTGGCCTGCTAAGTGAAGTGTAAAAGCAACTGGTTAAGTGTTAAGGCCACATGTGATTTTAATTAAGAGACACTATTAATTGTCATCAGACTTCCTTTCCCCTCATAAAGGAGTAATATGGAGTGAGCGCACATGTACATAGACATGCACATGTCCATCTTAATCACACTGTTATATTTCCATATGGGTAAAAAAACATGGAGCCCTCTGGCTGGCATCCCCTCCAGCACTGTGATGCGTTCATTATTCTGCTCTGATCTGTTTGTTTCAAGTGGACTTTAGAATGTCTGGCACTTTGATGAGCCTTCAAGTGTTCAGCCTTGAAGCCTCCTGAGTTCATTTCTTCTGATGCGTTCACAGTGCTAAATTAGGTGCCCTACCTTTTGTCTGGGTGTGGGGAGCCCCCCTCCCCCCAACCTCCACTCTTTAAAAAGAAAGAACCCTTTGCCCTTTATTTCTCTCTGAAGTTACCTGCTCATGTTGGCGTGCGACAGCCAGTCTGGGCCTCACTGAATGTAAACATGCATCCAGCAAGAGGTAAACGCATATTAGCCAGCCGCCTTCCCTCAGACAGCCCCCTCTGAAGAGCCGCATGAGGCCACATGTCTCCGTCAAACAGTGACAGGAAGACTGATTCACTTTGAGGAAGACTGATTCACTTTGAGGAAGACTGATTCACTTTGCTCAACTGGCTCTGTTTCAGTGAATGAGTCGTTTAAACCCACTGAACGCTACCTGTACTCGCTTTAAACACAAAAGATCTGATTCCTAAGAACCGATTCATTCATGAGTCAAACATCACTACTGCTGATTTGCATTGTGCTAGTACTTAGCTGTCCATCAAGGCCAGCTAAAGGCAGTGTTTTTCAGGATGAAGTGTTGAAACCCCATATTGTAGATTTCAGTGAAATGCTGTTTGTTTCGCTGAGGTAATGGACTGTTCCAATAATGTTGTGTCTCTTCAAACTGCAGGGCTAACACTAATGCCAGCCCTTATTTTAAGACCTTGCAGTTTGAGCCCGGTCAGAGTCGCAGCACCGGTTTTATCACCATTGATTTCAGTTTGGGTTGATGACTCATGGACTGTTGGAAAGTTTTTGGCTTGACTAAAGACTGTTTTTGTTTCTCTTTCCTCAACTACGTCACCTCCGCAAACAGTTGCACTCTGTATTTGACAGGTTCCCCACTGCAACACTAAATTTAGCCTTCAAACAAATCGTCCAACATTTTTAACCTAATCTGCCAACACATTTCCTCTTTAAATAAATCTCAATCATCTTTTTTGCATTATTAGTTTGAATAACTGTAATTGATCTTTATGCTCTTATACTCTACATGTCAAAATGTTTGTGGGCACCTTTTCTAATGAATGCATTCAGCTAATTTAAGTTGCACCAACAATGCTTGTCTAGTTAGGGTATAAATGCCCCCAACATTGACCTGTGGAGCAGTTGAACGGCAGTCTTGGTAATGATGGTGCATAATCTATTACTTTTGGTATGAATTTGGGCATTGAGGATGAAGGAAGATGGTGATTATCCAACATCCTGATCTTATTAATGCTGAATGTTCTCCAAAATCTTTAATACCCTTGATTTCAGAAGGAAAAATAAATGAGCAGGTGTTCCAGTATTTTTGTCCGTATTGTGCATGTATGTGTTGCAGATGGTGCAGGTTTAAATTAAGTTTGTCAATTCACTGACAGACCTTGTATCATTGCTTGCCTATGAAAGAAGTTAAAAGCACAATAATGGGGGTTTTAATAATGAAAGTCATCCTCACCATCCTGTACAGAGAGGTCAGAAAACCACCAATCCACCCCACTAACCGCCTTCTTGACATTTAAGGATAGATTCATTTTTGCATTTTGTTTCTTTTTTTAATGTGTGTCGTTGTTCAGTGTTGTCGACGCACTGAGGATGCCCGACAAAGATTACTTATCACCCTATTGCCTACCTCGATTCATGTGTCACGTCCCTCTCTCTGTGCCAGCGGCTTCTCTCCTCCCCTTTCACTGTGGCCTAATGATGGGCCTGCACCGATACGGCCCATTACTCCTTCGCTTCTCTCCAAC
Source organism: Acestrorhynchus altus (assembly GCA_034509495.1). Classification (NCBI taxonomy): domain Eukaryota; kingdom Metazoa; phylum Chordata; class Actinopteri; order Characiformes; family Acestrorhynchidae; genus Acestrorhynchus; species Acestrorhynchus altus. Next base: position 7,249,474 of record CM067502.1, on the reverse strand, counting down.
AAGCCCAGGGAACAGATGACTGCTGGGAAGGGAGAAGAGGAGAGAAGTACAGAGAGCGAGGGATGGTGAGAGTGACAAATGAACTGAAATATGGAAGGTGGAGTAAATAACCAGCTGAGGGAGAGAGTGTGTGAGCTAGAGAAAGAGAGAGAGCAAGAAAGACACCTCATTAGTCTCCCAGCCCCTTCGAATGTTGGGGCTGGCGGTCAACACGTCAGTGCAGCAGCAGACATGCAAACTTGCAGAAAGGGGGGCTACCACTGTTTCAAATTTATACACACACTCCACATACACTCATGCCCCCCACTCTGCAGCTTGATTAATGTAAGCCATGATGGTCTCCTCTACCATTTTCTTTTCTATGTTCTGCTTGTTTACCATCTTCTTGTCTTTTCTCTTTTACCATTTTAAACTTCTATTCTACAGTTTTCTTTACTCCTCTTGTTAACCATCTTCTCTTGTCCTCTCCTTTTATTGTCTTCTTTTTTCTTACCCTCTTTTCTATTTGGGCTAGGTGATATGGCCAGAATATCACATCCCGATATATTTTACCTGAATGGTGATATACTGTATACAATTCAATATATGATGGGAAAAATACAATTTTTACGATCTTCATTCCGTCTTCATATACACAGTCATCTTCATGCCAGAGCTCTTGTCCCCCCCCCACCCCATATTGTGGTGTGGAGGCAGAGGTAAGCAGAGTAGAGGAGGAGCTTAGAGCAGGGGGCGGTGCAGAGCGAGGGAGCAGAAAAAAGATCTTCTGCAGGATTGAAACAGGACGTTGTTCAAAAACTGTAAAACTTGATATAAACAATATCACCTCAGCCCATATTTCAATTTGTTTATATTCCGATATCAATAAAAATATTGATATATATCAATACAAATATCAAATATTGATATATATCACCCAGCCATATTTTATACCCTCTTTTTAACCATTGTTTCTTTTCTTCTTAGTCCCAAGCAGAGAGGCACTCAGTCTGGAAGCATAATTCACCATGTCCTGCACAACCGCTGCTGTGGGACACCAATGTTTGACTCCAGTGTTCTGGGTAGAAAAAAAGTAAAGATAATGGCTTTAGTTGGTTTTAACCCCCAACTGAGTTGCATGGAAGCCACAATGTGCCTGCAATAATCAATTGCCTCGCTCTGTGCTTTGTGTCTTCATATTGTGACTAATATGGTAGTAAGGTCTGTACTGTCATTTATCACCAAAATGCATGTTTTGTGATTCCATGATGTCTCCCTCAACCTGACTTTGTTGAGAACCAAAATCTAGTACAGAAGTAGACCTGGAAACAATGTGGTGAATGCCCCTATATCATATATTGCCTTTTTTGTAGGGGGTGTATATGCTTTTGAATAGGATGGAAGGATTCAAGTACTCATGGTCATGGTGTAACAGGATTGGTTTGGGGAAAACGCACAAGGGGCAACCATTGTTGGCCTGCAGTAGGGGGAGTCCATGGAGGCTGCTGGATGAGCCTGGCTGCTTCCGTGGAGGAGGGGAATTTTCCCCTTGTCCCAAAAACAGTCAATCACTCAGTCAATCTTATGGTGTCTGAAGATGGTTTCTATACATCTGTGTAGATCTGCAAGGGAATTGCAGTTAACATGTAACAGAAACCTATACATCAAACTAAAGTCTTCTAAACTGGATTTGCTTTTGTGGTTTCTGACCATGTATGATATAGTATCAGAATGGTCAAATGTACTTGCAGCAAAAACAGCATTTAGAAAAATCACTTTTTTTCCATAGCAAGATTCTTTACATTATTTACCCCTTTAGGTACTTTTATTCTTAAAAATGTGCCACATTGTAGAAGCAGCATCACCCCCTCTGGGATTTGTAGGGAACAGGTACCTGAATGTTTAAATTTAAGGCTCTGACAGTGTCCTCTATCCTAAGGGAATGTCTTTTGGCTTCTCCAAGTACTTGTTAGCCCCTCTGGCTAAGAAACACCCACTCTCCTACCATCTTTAAGCCTGCTTTGACTTTTCTGTGTCTTCTTCTAGATTTTAAATTCTAATTTTTCCTTGGTATAATTTCTCTACAGATACAGCAGAGCACTAAGCACTTTTTTACTGCTGCCGCAGCAGAAAAGTGGCAGCTACAGCGTCAAAGTGTAAATCAGTGTTGAAAGAGCACCGCCTTATCTTCAGGATAAACCAAGCCTGCTACAATGGCATTAAGGTGCAACCCATGAAAGCTGCAATTAAACACTATCTGATCTGATTCCTTCAGAAAGCCTTCACTTTATGTAACAAAGGTCTTCCAAATTTGGTTTGAAAGACGCATATTGTAATGGGCTGCTTTGCCCGCCGGTGTGGCCAGGGACTAAAATGCTGCATCATTCAGTTGTTTTGCACTTGTTCCAGCTGTGCAGACCAGAAACTGCAAAGGAGTCTGTACCTGTATGACAATTTTTTTGATGTTCTAAAAACATTTGTGTTTTGTGGAAGTGTTGTTTAGCCCAAAAATAGCAGTTCTATAAAAAGTAACTATCAATGTGATTGATTTTGCCTACTTTCACAAAAGTTTATTTGTAATTTGACTGTAAAATGGCTCTGAATTTGCCTTACAATGTCATGATGCTGCTGCTTGCACAAGTTGTCAGTGTTCAGGAATAAAAACAGCAACATATGCTCTTGTCCAGTTATCTGTCAGATCAGTCCAGGGGTCCTAATTGCCTGGCTGTACAACCTAAAGCTGACTGCAGATCTCATGGCAGTGACTGCAGTTCAACATTTGCTTCCTCCAGAAAGTATTACCATTCTAAAGATATTATGCGGTAATGGGTTTGTGGAGCCTCCATGCTCCAAGCTGGCCAATCTGCTGCTTGTATTGAAGCACCCGGCACACAATTTGTTTTCATCAGCTGTAAATGGTGGATCATTGTGGCTGTGACGGGAAAGCACAAAGGCGGCCTAATGAAAGCCAGCGTTTTGTGGCCCTGGCTCATCACTGCAGCCTGGAAACAGGTGTCCATTTGCTTCCAAGGTTTCATTTAAAGAGCAATTTTGATGGAATATTCATGACCACTATCTTTCATTGTGGATTTATTTTATTTTTTTGTGTTTGTATTTAAAGGTTCTCATTTAAGGAAAGAGGGGGAAGGTTAGAAATAGATGAAGGGAGGGGGTTGGGAGAGAAAGAGAGAATACGTCAGTAGGGTAAATCAGGGAGTGATTGAAGAGGCCTTTCTGGGATAATTCCTTTTGATTGGAGTCTCGGTCTCTCGTTACTATTCCAGTCCCAACAGGGAGAAGGAAAAGCCTAAAGCAAGTAGAACAGTCACCCAGCCCTTGTATTCGACAGCTTGGGTGTAGCACCAGAATTGGGCAATGGACTAAGTAGATCCCCACCGACACAAATACCTGAAATGCTCAAAGGTCCAATAAGAAAATGATACCCAATTGAATAGTCCGTGTTTCTTCAGTCTTCCTTCCGTGAGCTTCAAGATGATAGTTAGCAGGCGTCAAGAGTTTATCGACAAACTGAGTCATTCTTGGAGAAGCTCCTGACCTCTGTACAGTTACACAGTCATAAACATAGAACAGACCCATGTCTTATGATTGCAGTGGAGACTACATGTGCCACATTGTTGAATCATATCATGACTAGTGGGTGTTCTCTCTCACTCTGTGTGGTTTCCATGAAGAACTGAAGGCAGCACAGGAAACCGGTCTCAATTCTTTTTCTTATAGCAGCAACTGCTTCCTCTGTGGTATTTTTGTGGCTCCTCACCTGTGTCATTCTTTCAGATGATTCAGTAGCTTTTGTTTTGTTCCATGATCAGATGTTCTTACAACTGTGTTTAGAATACTTAATCGAACAGATGAGTTTGCTGTGAACCAGCAGTGGGCTTCTGCCACTATTAATGTTTGGACCCCTTATATTGCTATCATTAACTACAGTAAGGTAATAGTATATTAAGACATTCAGCATTAGGGCACCAGCTTTTTTTAGACTTGGCAAACAAACAGTTACTTCATCTCTTCTCTTTACTTGTTGAAGGTGACTTTGGTCTGAAGATGTCATGGTCTGTAAGGTCCTTGGCTCCGCCTACAACATGGAAAACCTCTAGACGATGCAGCACCTGGCTTACCTACTCAGCACTGGAAAACTGGCTTAGTTTTCCTGAACAGTGGGTTCCATTGTGTCAGGCTCGGTCTGGTGTGTAAGTCATGGAGGCCAGCACTATACATGTTATTCTGAAAGCTCCACACTGGAAACTCCCTTAGGCTATCCAGCCAGCCAACATACCGTGCCATCAGAACCCTTCAATTGTCCTGGGCCTTCGCTCTTGACCCAAGGGGCCCCGTCCTGAGCCGAAACACTTGGCTCTGCTGAACTTAGTTCCTCTTGCGCTGCTGTCAGGAAACGAAAAAATCCAGTGGCTCTCTAGCCAATGGCATTCTTCCACTTCTTACTAGCATCTCTGTTACAGATTTGCCTACTCATGCCAGGGGATTGAAACCCTCCATAAGATGGAATAGAAGCAAAAAATAAAAGCAATGCCAAAGATTGACAGATACCTCTTTTCATTGTTTTTCTCCACCACATAATCCCCCCTCATTTACACAGCAGTATTGAGTGTGTGTGTGTGTGTGCTGCTGGGGTTTTCCCTCCATTCCCTCGGGTGCTCCTGTCTCACAAAGTTCTGCCCAATTCAAACACGCTGCATGTGTCATAAACACGCCCCGACTTTGAAGTCGGCCGAACGGGCACAATAAGACGCCTGGCTCTCCATTCCCTGCTGCTGACAACCTAGAAGCCTCTTTGTGCTTTCGGCCTTTATGCTCATCTTCAAAGCGCACCCAGCTTTCACTCCTCTTTTTGGAAAGATTGTGTTCCAGTCTGTTGGCCAAACGCAAAAACCAGTTCAGAACATAATCAGGGATTATTATCTTTGGTGGTGTTTTGCCACAAAGTCATGTTGTTGACTGTAGACTTACAAGGCCTTGCAGGTTTTAGCAATAGAGTACTGTGCAGTCTGTAGACATTTTCCTGGAGCTGTGGCGTTTCTTGTGAATCAGCTGGACAACGTGAGTGTTGTTTGGACATTGCAGTCATGGTATTGGATGCTGTTGCAGTATTGTTATAACAGATTTTCCAGTTAAGTTTCTGTGGGCTTTTGGATGACCAATATTTTTTGGTCTCAAAAATAATTCAGGCCAATCTTTAATACCTGAATGTAGTTATATAATAATGATATTGATATTATATAATAATATAATAACTGGAGTGGAGCATTACGATTATCATCACTTGTGCTATTGCAATAATGAGCATATGCATTTTGGAAAACACTGACCATGAATGCATTGATTTCATAGATTAAGAAATCTGATGGAGAGGTGGATTTTAGCTCATTGATCAGATTTCCCAGTTCATGTATACCTGTTCACTTGCTTTTCTCAGTCTGCGCAAGCACTCTTCCTGAAAGCCGCAGCAGTCCCTGACCAGTGGACCAGCATACAGCATGAAGCAGTGGTGTGATCCAGTAGGGACTCCACCTTCCTGCAAGGTCCTTCTTCTTTCACATTCTTATGTGAGAATATTGGCTGGTTGCAAACCTAAAACCCTTAATTATTACCTGAACCATGTAAACTCAGTTGTCTGATTACCTTATTGTTCTCAGTTCTCAGTGTCTGGTTACCCAAGTGTAACACATTATTTGGATTAAAATCTAGTTTTCTGTGGTTCTCGGATTATCAAGTGCATGTAAACGCACTCGTTGCAGTCATGCAAAAACTTTTTATTTCCCAAAAGTGAAGTGAAAGATGGCAAAAGCAAAATCGAAAAATGGCAAAAGATACAGTGCTTTTGCATGGAAGCAGCAGCATTTAATTCAGCATTATCAGACATTTTATTACTGGTTGTGCAGCAAATTCTTTGTTCTATTAAACAAAGTCTTTGGTCTATTAAAATGCAATATTGTAATGTATATTGTTAAAATATTCTGAAATATGATGAGGCAAAATACTATCACCCACCGCCAGCCATGGCACATATCGAATCACTGTATACATATCACCCAGTCCTTGCCTAGGTGTCTTGCTAAGCCGCAAGGACAGGCTGGGCCAGCACGGTCAGACACAAAGGCTCATCTTGTCTTCTCATTGACATGTTATTTGAGTTCTGCTCTGTCTGTGATGATAAGACAGAAAAGCAACCCCCACCCCCACTCCCCCACCCAATCCCTCTATTAATATCCCTTTCCCAAGCCTCTGTCCCTGCATTATTAACGAAGCCTCTCCCAATTAAGATGGATGAGACTGCTCTTCAGGGTATTTGTTCAGGTAAGATCTCTGATTAGCATATCTGATGGATCTGCCTTCACGCGCTGATTAAAACCTTCCCTCATCCCGAGGCAACTTAAGGGAGAGCCACGCAAATGAGGAACATCACACTTCCACCACCACCACCACCACCACACACACACACACACACACACACAGTGACACGCATCCTCTCCTATCTCCAATACGGTTTGTCCTGTTCTTCCAGATCTTGTTTGTATTTGGACTGGGTTGTAACCATGCTTTTATCATTGGACAAAACCATGGGCTACTTGCGGGCTTCTGATGGCTGCTCCTGATAAACTGTTGCACTGTATGTCCAAATGTGGGCACCCCTTCTAATGATTGTATTCAGTTACTTTAAGCTGCACTCATCCCTAATATCAGGTGTGGGCCAGAGACGTATACAGCCTCCCTGCATTGAGCTTTGGAGAGTGGAACTGTGTTCTCTGGAATGATTGTCCCATCCAATACTTATGGTTTGGGGAGTTGGGAATGAGGTAGGGTGGTAATCATCCAACAGCCTGGCCTGACAAACACTCTTGTTGCATAATGCAATCAAATCCTCACCACAATTCTCCAAAATCTAGTAGAAAACCTTCCTTTGGACAGCAGAGACAGTTGCTTCAAAAAAAAAAGCTTGACATGATGAATGAGCACGTTTCCATATACAGTGTTGTATTAAACTCAGGCGGTGCAAGGTTAGTGGTACACAAGGTTATTTACACTCGAATGACCAATGCAAATCATTTAAAAAGGTCACATTATGGTCTGCCCTCAGTGATCACAGTTGAAAATCTATAGATAACACACTGTAACACACACCGCCTTCAAGGACATGCAATCGGCGTCCTGGCGAAGATTGATGCCCATGTCCTGTTGGTGCAGGGCTCAGTGCTGCGGCTGTAACTCCTGTGCTGTCCACGTAATCGGAGAGCAGACTGGGGCTAATGGTCTGTGTAGCACAACAAACTCTTGGTGTGCAGTGAATTCTAGCTTTCGAACAGACAGAAAAACAGAAACATGTGTATGAGGGAGACGTGCACAGATTAAAATGGTAGCTTTTGCAAAATGTTTGGTTGACCAGCCAATAGTTGTTTGGTTTGCATGACATTTGCTAAGTTAGTACAGGTTCCTAATGTGCCTGCTATGGCCCTCATCTACCATCGCCACCCTGGCTTCCGCATGCAGGCAACAGGCCTTGTCCAACATTAGTAGGTGCAGCGTTGGCATGCTGGCTATATGCAACCTCCCAGCTATGGGCCCCTTCCAAAATTGCTACCGCAGTGTAGAGCATGCTGGCTACAAGCCTTGCTCAGCATCAATATCATGGCATTGTCACTGTTTTAAAGCCTGTCCCTGTCCATGCTGACGTCAAGTGATTTAAACTTGTCACTGTCCTTTACAGAGATTCACTGGCTAGCAGACATTATTTTTTGTGACGTTGTACACATCAAAAGACATACAACCAGCTACAAGTTCAGTAATTTCAGTGGTGTTGCATTATGGTCAAGTATTAAATCTAATTCCATGCAGGGGCTGTGTTTGGAGCACCTACAGCTTCTAACCTGGTTGCTGTAGGCCTGCAGCAGTTGGGGGCTCCGGGGGGCTGCCCTGCTTTTGTCAGGTCAGCTGGCTGTGCGGCACAGGTCCAGCTAGCTCTGAGGCCATGCTAATGATGCCCTGTTCAGCCAGGCTTAAACACAGAGAGAGAGGGGGAGAGCGAGAGCGAGAAAGAGTAGCTGTGCAGGCTGCCCAGCAGCCGTTCCCAGCTGTGGGAGGGAGCTTGCCCCAGTGTTGGATGAATTCGTCCAGGCAGGATCATCTTTAAGCTGCTCCATTTTTGTCTTGTTCTACAGCTGCTATAGAGAACGATGGATGGGCTTATTACTGTACACCTGGACAGGAACGGTTGGGGTGGGTGGTAGATGTTCTCTGTTGAGGGTCGTACTTGTTTCTAGCTCTTTCCTGAGGCTGATTGGACCGGCCATGCAGAAACGTGACTGATCATTTGTGTCGTGAATCATTTGCACTGAATCATTTTGCATTTGTGACTGTTAGGCCTGTCGCTATTGATTAGAATAGCACGCGAGTGGCCAACCAGCTGATAGTGCTGGTGGTGTTTCTCTAGCCGCTCTCTTTCTCTCTCTGTCCATTCTTTTTTCCTTTCTTCCTCCTTCTTCAACCCTGTGTTCATGTTGACTTTCTGTGTGGGTATTATTTGATGTCCGCTCTCACCCTCTCCCCCAGAGAGAATCGCTTGCACCTCCAGCTTTTCTTTTATAATTGAATTTCCCCTTACCCTCGGAGACACATGCTTGCTCACCCCCTCCCCCTCTCTTTCTCTCTCTCCCTCTCCCTCTCTATCTTTCTCTCTTGTTGTAAATGCTGGAAGTTTGGCACTGTGCCCAGTCTTCTCCATTGATGTCTTCCTCCCTCCTCCTCTCCGCAACACACACACACACACACACAAACACACACACACACGGACACACACACACACACACACACACACACACACACACACACACACACACACAAAACTCAGCAAAGTCTGCACACTCCTCTCTTCTTTGTTGCCGTGGTGAAGGAGGCAGCGTGCCCATGGAATTCTGGTAACGCATTCCATCAGACACCCGTACACACTCACTTGCACGAGCACACCCACCCACACACACACACACACACACACACATACAGGCCTCCTGCTGTCCCCCAGTGCCATGGCAGTGGTTTGTGGGTCATTATGTTTGGCGCGTGGCCCTTGGTAGGGGGGTTCTCCCTGGACCCCTCGCCCACAGCCCAGATGGGGTGGGCTTTGGCAGAAACCTCTAATGTCCTGGGACACCTCTCAGTATGGTGGGCAAGTGGACTGAGGGGAAGATGCTCAGTGCTTTTTCATTAACCCTTAGTTGCTATGGTTTCTTGCCAGCAATTACAAAAGTTGCTGCTAATTGCTACTCTGTATTTCTCACTGGAACTGTATTTCTTTGTCAGATGTTAATCAACTGATTAACTACTGACTTTTTCTGATATATGACATGACATTTTGTGTGGTGCAGTGGAGTACTAGAAACCACATCTCCCCCTGCACTTACTGTAGTGTATTACAGTCTGTCGTAGTGGTCTTCATAGAGGCCAGAAACGTACTACTAGCTAGTCTGATCTGCTAGTTTGCTAACTTCACTCTGACTTCGCTGTGGCCCCCTGTAGTTAAAACCACCACTGTAATGTACAAATGCACATTTAAGGTTGTAGATGCGGCTGCAGAGCATTGTCATAAGTGTTAGCATACTTGTGTTGGGCTGCTTTCTGACATTGTCTTCGGGACTGAATTGCACACTGTAGTTTTATGTAAACACTTCCATTTGTGTTTGTAAAGAAAAATTTGGCATCGTTCCCACAGTGGGAAAAATGTTCCAATTCCGCTTTTGCTGTTCACACTAATTTTTTAATGTGACCTAAAGCTGACATTCGTCCGAACAGTTTGTGTGCCCACATTTTCTTGCCAGCAGCACAGGAGATTTTATGGAGGTGCTGTGACTGACTGCTGAAGAAAAGGCGCACGTTATCCTGCCCGCTTCTTTCACTTGCGTTTTTTTAAATTCTCTTTCTGCCTGCACTTATGAGTCACATTGCTGCAAATTTGATACTTTACCAGTACCATGAAAGTGGCCCAAACTGGAATCAGAACTATCAGATTCAGTGTTTTTCTTTTTGTGCTGTTCACACTGCCATGCAAATGACACATCTGGGTCACATATGATGAAAAAGATTGGATTTGGGCCACTTTAATTTGCTGTGTGAACATGGCCTTTGATGCATCTGAGTCTAATTTACACCATAAGTACAGTGTAGGTACCGTGTGGCCACATACCGTGTAACCTGAAGTGCAGCTACATGTCACTATGACACATACTGTACCAATTATGATTGGTCCACTTGGTAGATTAGTAACTTTCTGCTTTGACACCTTTTTTAAATTACATTGGACAAACTGAATTGTTTCAGTGTCTGTATGGTTCATCACTGCTGATGTCTTTTGGGTTTTATGCATTGAAGAAATTTTACAGTTGCTGAGCTCTAATTCTAACATATTCTACTCAGTTTCAGCTGCCATGTTTTGAAGTTTTCCTGCTTCATCAGTTGGATGATATGAGCTGGAATTAGGGAAAATGGGTAGGCTGGTGGTCTTCCAGGACCAGAATTGAGAACTACTGGCATAAGCTACTTGCCCAATTTTAAGGGTTACGTCTACTTGCTTTCTTGCTTCTTCCCAGTCTCATCCGTGATCACACTGCCATGTGTTTCTGACGTAGCCCTATAGAGCAGTTTGGAATGTGTGTGTGTGTGTGTGTGTGTGTGTGTGTGTGTGTGTGTGTTGGGTAGTATGTAGTTTTTCTGCATCAGTCTGCTCCTCTACTCTACTGTAACAGGAAACCCCAAAGCCCTGCCCTGCAGCACTTCAGTGCTTTAGCGCATGTGTGTAGAATTCCAGCCTCCCTCACGGCACATGAGCTAATGGGCCAGACCTGTGTGTGTGTGTGTGTGTGTGTGTGTGTGTGTGTGTGTGTGTGTGTGTGTGTGTGTGTGTGTGTGTGTGTGTGTGTGCGTGTGTGTGTGTGTGTTGCTGGAGTGCCCACTGTTTGCCTAAAGGCCTGCCAGGCCCTGCTGTGTCCTCTAATCTCAGGCAGTGAAAAACACACACATGCACACCGCAACCACACACACAATTCACTTTTCATCCAAAGTGGTGGTATTGAAGTGGGCCAGCGAGAGGCAGCGGCCTCCTCCTTCCTGTTTATACCTCACCTTCACGACTCAGTGAAACAGCAAAACACTCTCCTTTCCCTTTTCCCTTTGTCTCTGGAGTCCAGGCTGACTTCCACAGCAGCCCCCCCACCCCCCCACCCCCCCAAGCTCCACCTCCACCTGGTGCTTCAGCTTTTTTCCAACCGCCTGACGCAGTGGCGGGGGCTGGACAAATCCAGCATGCCAGGCTTCACCACAGCCAGCTGGCACGACTAGACCCTTTGTTTTTGAGTGCTGCACTGAGCTTTGAGATGCCGACACGTTTTGATGTTGGCCTTGAAGTGCTTTTGAGCTGGTTACTGAAGTAAATCTTGGTTGCTTAAGCTCTGACTTGGCCATGCTCTGCCCTCATGCCTGGTTGTTTTTTTAGCTGATGTCATGAGGTTGGGCAAGGTTTTGAGAGTGTGGAGGATCATGGCATTTGGATTTAGACATTCATTTTAAGACGCAAATATAAATTATTTATATTTGTTACTCATATGCTGCCGTATTCTTACCCACTTAAGTTCATGTTGCTGTATACAGTATTCTTGTTGTATGTTAGCATTTTCTCATTAGTTTGAGAGGAAGTGTTCTTTAAAGTATGTAGTATGTTATTGAGTGTGTCCTATGGTGTAGCAACCAGGCTATGATCCTTAAGGTCAGACTATGTGTGGGCTACAGTTTGGGTGAGACTTTATCCACGGCCAATTTGACCTTGGATAAAGTATCTGGTTTCTGGTTCATTTTCCACTACTGTAGCTCCCCCCAGATATGTAGCTGGTGACATCACATATTTTAGGCAACACTTTATTTAAAGGCTGTTTTCATTATTGGTGCTAGACAATTAGCTGCAACCTTAGCAATATTTGCACAATAGCACATAACACAACAGTAGTGCTGAATGTCTGCATTGTGTCGCAGTCAGCACTCTGCAAGGTTTACACATCACATTTTAGTCCCTATGCAACTCAATTGGAACCATAATTGAGCAAGTACTTAAAAAGTACCTGGTTCTAGGCACCTTGGATAACTTGAGTAGGGTGAATAAGGCTTAGTGTAGTAGTCTAGGTACCATGCAGTGGAGGAGTGTCAAAACCCCACAAATTCCATTACTCAACCTGCTATGGTAGATCCTGTCCAGCTCTGGTTGCAGTCCACTTTAGTGCTACACCAGCTGTTTCAGTGGACAGCTGCATTGTTCTAGCATTTCACTTTTTACCTACTACTTTTACTGCTACTACTGACCATCCTGTGTCTTTTCCTGCCTGTAAGACATTACATTGTTCTTTTCAGAGGTACTTACAGGTTCACTGGCTACCACTTGCACCTCTTCCCTGGCCCTCCCCAGCTGTGCTCAGGGTTGAGGGGATGAATATTCATGCCACTATTCCTGCTTACTAAAAGCAGCGCTTAAATCTGCATAATTTGTGTTTAAGTGACTTTCAGACGGCCTTCTCCTTTTGACACTCTAAGGAGAGCGAGCTGTACTTGGTAATCAAGCCGCCATTGTGAAACGGGACCCTAGCCATCCAAACGCTCCTCAAATGCTGGGGCCAGAGGCAGTCGAAGGCTGCTTTTTAAAGCTCTTCTATCAGTGTCCAGGCACTTAAAGCAGCTGCGCCCTCATAAAGCTTAAATGAGGCGTAATTTGGGCATTGTCAAGGCTTTGGAGAGAATGCAGGATGCTTGCATGTAAGATTGCCATGCTGTTGCGTTTGTGACCCATATAGTCCTTTTAAACGATCCACTGTTATATGTGCTATGTGCATTTATTGATGAAATGTACTATTGGGTAGCAATTTGGTTCCATTCTTCATGTTTCATTGGCCATGCATGGACCAACGCCTCACATCGTGCAGTTCAGGCAATTGCTGGCCCACTTAAAGCTGTGACCTTGCTTGTCCCTCGCGGCCTGCCGTAGAGTGAGAGAGAGGAGCTGTTATTGGTGAGGGTGAGACACTCTTTGGAGCGCTTCAGGGCCGTTTGGATGAATGGCTGTCTGGCAACAGGCCTTTCTTTGTACACAGAGCCCAGCAAAGGTGCATTGTGTCGTATTGTTTACAGAGCATTTCCCATTATTCTGTATGCATGCACATGTGTGGGTGTGAATGGGGGACTTAAAGCTGAGCAGTCTTTAAAAATACGAAGAACCCCCATAAACTAGTTTGTGGAATCTGCAGTATCTGATTATCAATCTGCAGGTTTCTGTGGATTTCAGTTTTAGTGCTTTACCTTAATGTAGTTGTACACTTGACTGGCAGAAATGAAAAGATGACAATGAAGTCCCCTGATGAATATATTCCCTCCTTCACTACACTGAGTGAGAGAGATGACCTCAGCCATTATACACAGTGCACGGCGACCATCTGCACACAGGCGTTCGTTCGGGTGTTCTGAATCAGCTTTGTCTTGCTCTGCTGACTTTATTAGATAAGAAAGGCAACCCAATTATGATGCTTTGGGGCAAATTTTAGGAATTATTAGCACTTTGGAGAGGGAGGGGCAGTGGTTGTAACTAGAGCGGTGAGTGGATGCTCATCAAATGCCCCTTCCATCGCAACCTCCATAACAATCGGACAACATCGTCTTTTCTGTTTTTGCTTCGCTGTTCGGTATTTGAGAAGTGGCTTAAGGGAGCTTAGGAAAAGCTGCTTAAGCAACAAAACAAGATCCAGCTGATTAAAGCGAAGGTCCAGCCAAACATTGACAAATCTGCACAGTCCAAAAGTTGCCAAGCCATTTTTTTGTCTTCTTTGGTTTTGCACAATACTAGTGTTGCTAAAAAGTCATGTCAGCATATTAGGATTGGCAGTTAGCCTCAGTGCAGACTGCATGCCCGAATGCATGCTTTGGGGTAAAATGTGTAGCGTTTTAGGTTTTCTGAATGTGAGCTTAAGCTCCATGCACTTCTGACACCAATGTAGCATCTGAAAAGGATATGCTTCCTTTGTAGTGCACAATGTAGGTAAAGAAATTGACTTTTGGGTTCTAAAAAATGTGAATCCTTTCTTTATTTGCCCATTCAGATTTTTTGCATAAAATAAACTGATTTCACAAGCCCCTAAATAATACACTATATATCAAATTTACATTTCTTTGTGATTCTTCTGATTATTTTTCATTAAGGGAGTATGTTGTGAATTGGAACAGACATCAGTTCGCTTCACCATGTTTTATTTTCACCTTTTTTTTCTTTTTTTTTTTCCTGCTATCTCATTTCAGCTCAGCAGTAGATGTCTGTGGGTGATGGGACTTCTTGTGTCTTTGCCATCCCTCTCCTCTCTACTCCTCTCCTCCCTTCTCTTTTCCCCAGCAAAGGCAGCGGTCCAGGCCCCTGCCTCCAAGCTGACGCCTGTTCTCTGCTGCTGGCTTTTTGTGGCCCACAATAGCAGGCCAGGCCCCTGCCCCAGGCCTAGACAAGCCCTGCGGAGAACAAAAGGGGGGCACAGGGGGTGGGAACCCATGGCCCAGCGGGCAGCCAGGCTGGGTGGGGTGGGTTTAGATTGGGGGGGTGTATAAAGCAGGTCAGGACCAGATTATGGAAGGGGGGAGCACATGCGAGGATAGAACGATACTTTACATATGCTATAAAAAAAATTACATTCTATTAATTGCAGATGAATGCTGTATGCAAATAAGATAAAAAATTATCTCTGGTTTCAGATGAGCCTCTCAGATGGACTATAGCAAGTTTTTTTTAACAAAGTGTAGAATCTAATTGGTTAACATAGGCTGTAGCAGCTGTATTTTGAGCACTAGTGTGTTTATCATAGCCTTTTGCACCAATATCAGTGCGTATTAATGTGTAGTAATTTAGCCCACTGCAACAATGCCATTGTATTGTAGCTTAGTACACTGTAGTTTATGTAATACAAGGCATATCGCAATAGCAGTATGAAGCAATATAATCACAACATGCTGTATTGTCAGTGTTGTTCATTGTAGCTCAGAAGCTACAGTTGAATTGAGAGAGACTGCACAGACAATAGAGAAGTTTATGGTAGGATGAAGAGCTGGGTCTTGGGGAGTGGGGGGGTACGAGTTAGTAATTAGAGATCGTGGCCAGTGCAGCTGATTGTGTGAGCAAAAAACACACACACACACACCTTCAGGGTCTCATCAGGGTAATTCAGCCAAGCTGAGCTGTGAGAGCTTACTGAGCCTCAACGCTTTGTTTGTGCCCCCCCTCACCCCCATTTTTTTGTGTCGTCGTCGTCCATATGTTTAGCTGGGGTTGATGAGCATTTTATGCACGGAAGCACATAGAGGGCCTGATTGGTGATGCTGGTGTAGTAGCTTTTTAATGGATGTGGCGAGGATAGTCCACAGCTTGATGAGCTCTCTCCATTGTCTCTGTGCGTCTGTATGTCAGGAAGGGGAGGGGAGGGCTTTAGAGCAGGGACTGTAGTTAACTTTCAGATAGTCATAAGGAAGTGCTTGGACAAGCCCTGGGCATATATTGACTGTGCTAACCTTGTAGATGTAAACTTAAAGTACACACAAAGTTTGTAGGCTTCTAGGTGTTTTTATTTAATATATATATTTAATGCTCTGATGCCGGATTTATGACTGCAGGGCAAATCCGTAGTCCAAAGTGCTGGTAGGAAACGGTTATAGATGGAATGTAGTGGGAGTGGAGCAGCTTAAAGGCACATGCACTCGCTAGCATTGTAAGAAAGGGAGCCAGGCTTGCTGAGAGAGTGCTAGCTTTTAGTGTGAAGATTTGCTCTACATGGCTATGTGAGACCATTTCTTCAACTGTGCATTGGTTCTTGCCTTCCATATCGATTGTGGGGGATGTGTTTTTTCCCCCCTCTTGGCTCCGTTGAGAGCACTCTGCATGTCAAAAGCCAAGCTTTG
Organism: Acestrorhynchus altus; assembly: GCA_034509495.1. NCBI lineage: Eukaryota > Metazoa > Chordata > Actinopteri > Characiformes > Acestrorhynchidae > Acestrorhynchus > Acestrorhynchus altus. The sequence goes on along the minus strand of CM067502.1, from coordinate 7,233,505 downwards.
CAAAGTGTTTAATATGAATTAGCATGTTGGCAGAAGGTATAGACTTCAGGACTGTGGGATGAGGTTCTTTGAGAGGGATTTAAGCCTAGTCTTGTTCTGCACAGCAATTTGAATTTTTTGTATGAAACCTTTGGTCCACAACTAGGCGTAATCCCTGGATGGGAATCCAGCTCTATATGTATATTTTGGAAAATAGTTGGAAGAAAATTTGTGACTATAGTTTTTTGATAATAATACAAATAATAATACAAAAGCACACCCCTCAACACTTTAACCTTCCTGGTGTTTTGACATATACGTGTGCTTTTAAAGAGTAACACCAGTGAAATTGCATTCATTTACATGACATGGTATCAGCAGGGACAATGCTTAGAAACAGTGCTAACAAGGCTGGTAGCCAGGTTGCTAATGCTGTAGTAGTGGTGGTTGGCGAGGACCATAACCAGTAAGATAATGCCGTGGAAGAGATGTACAAGGAGGATGGTAGCCAGCATGCTATGGGTAACACCATGCTATCTGGTGTGACAACGCTACATTAGGAATGTTTTACTTTAAGCTTTAATGTTATGCTGCTTGGCCTACAACTTTCCAAAAAACGACAGACTTGTGATGACATCACAATGACTAATGGCCACTTCTTCAGAACTCTTAAGAGCACAGAGAAAGAATGTGGAGCTAAAAGGCCTCTAGTGTTGCGCTTTAAGGATGGTTTGGAAGGGAAAAGAAGTGTCAAGTAATGAATAACCTTTTCCAACTTGGTCAAAATATACCAAGAAGATTGACATTTCAGAAAACACCACAGTGCCCGCTCTCTCGACAGACAGACCTCTGAATGTTGTGATGCTAGTTATGAACCTCAGAGGTTAATGTGGCTCCAAAGGTCCATTGTCTCTTGCCTACTGCTGCTTGTCAATTGCAGGCGAGCAGATGGTTTGTACATGCTCCCACATTAAACTCACCACTGGTTTGAAGGGGAAAGGCACGAAAGGCCAATGTGTCGCTGAAATTCGGGCACTGTACGGGATAGACGGACGTACAGAAGGATGAGTAGCCAATCAGCTGTCTGCCTGTGATTAGGGTGTAAACACAAGCCAGTGACCTTTCCTTGCTGTCAGTTTATTTTATAGGAGTCAGCTTTGTTGCGAACTGTGTTGCTCGGAAATTAGTGTTATCTTACCTACATGCCTATATCACACATTTCACTGAAGACTATAGCATTTCATATGTAATCACTAATATACCTGATGGTGTTTATACCTGATAATATACCTGATACCTGTGGTTATAGACACCGTATGACATTGTTTCCTATACTTTTGTGCTTAAAATTATTTTCTTTTCTTTTTTTTTATTTACACAAGCATCACATTGACTTTGGGAAATTCCCCCTTAGTTCCTTCTTGCCTCTTGCATGTTTATTGGCAAACAGAGAAGCATATTTGTGTTCTTTCATTGCATCCAGGCAAGAGGAAATAGGCCTCCTTCTGAAGGATCCCTTCTTCGGAGAGGTGTCTTTGAGCAGGAACTCCTGCAACACACAAAAACGCGTTGAGCATCTTCCTTCAGAGAGCCAATCCCTGCACTCCATGGAAAGAGCCTGTATGCATATTCAATGTCCTTTTAGAGCGAACACAAGAAGACCTTGAGACAGAAATAACAATGAAAGGATATCCCCCTTTTTCCATTCTGCATGGTTTCACTTCAAGTGCATGCGCTTTTATCTGGAGCGGGACATCTGGTGCTGCTTACGGGTCCGTCCGAACGCGCGATTCATCTCTTTCTCTAGTAGCCCCCTCCTCCAGCCCTCTGTATCTCCTTCTCTCTCTCTCTCTCTCTCTCTCTCTCTCTCTCTCTCTCTCTCTCTCTCTCTCCTCTTTGCAGTCCACCCTCAATATTCACTCTGTTCTTCTATGGTCCTCGTCTCAAGGCTCCTGGAATGAATTTCTGCCAGAAAATAAAGGCTCTTCAGTCAGGATTGGTTTTAGCATCCAGTGCTAAATTACAGGTTTTGCTTTTGACATTGTGTTGTGTTGCATATTTTCATGTTTTCCTGCCCAAAGACCTTCATTTCAGTTCAGAAAGGTCTTGGTAATTAGCTGGGCTGGGTGTCCAAAAGGCATTGTTCTCATTCGTTGTTTCCTCTGATATTAAGGTTATAAAAGAGTTTATCCTGCTTTGTTTGAGTAACTGTCTCTACTGTCCAGGGAAGGCCTTTTTCTAGACTTTGGCGTGAGCATTACTGTGAGGATTTGATTGCATTCATTGACAAGAGTGTTGGTGAGGTTGGGAGTTGGACAATCACCAGCCTAGTGTCTGACTGCCGGACTATATACTCAGTATCACCATATAGACTGTATCATGTCCTGACTTCATGTGTCATCCCCTCAAAACTGCCTTCTGCCTAGCACAAGCATTCTGACATAATGCTGCACCCAACATTTCGGCCTTATCTGATATTTCCATACGTGGCGTCCTCCTCTGCTCAGCTGAAAGGAGACTGATTGAGCCCCACGCGAGGCCCTCTCTCTATGCCACACAATTCGGCAGATCAGGAATCAATTGCTAGTGATCATGACAAATGAGGGGCGCACGGGAGCCGTCCCGAATGAATCAATCAGCCTTTTATTATCCCTGGACCGGGCCTCAATGTGTGGCTTTGTGCATATGCATGTCTGTTGTGTGGAGATAGATGGTGGAGGTTTGGGGAGGGTGCAGTGTTAACCATATTGCTGCTGGGACAGATGGAAGGTGGGGTAGAGGAGGGGCAGGTGGGAAGGTTTTGGGCTAGATTGTGTTTATTTACACCATTTTAACCCTTTATACTTTTAAATCCCTCACTATAAATGCATTGCCTGTTAGTCGAGGTAGTACATAGTAGAGTGAACTGGGTGGGCAGAAGAGTAGCACTGTGACTGTATTTGCCACAGAAGCAAGTGTCTATTGGTTTCTATTGTGTGTGTTGAGTGAATGGGTTGTCTGTCCTTGGTATTTCAGATAGGGAGGAATATATCTAAATGGTAACTGTGGTAACTGAGCATACACTTCTCAGTGTGATTCAGTGGTTGGAGATCAGGTTGCTTGAGTATTCCTTTATTATGATTTATAACTGAATTATAGGCCTGGTGTTCAAATCCTTAATGGTCTATGAGAGGGGAGGGACTTTGCTGCCATTGGCTGACTTGCTTCAGAGTGGGTGTGCCTGAGGGGTAGCAGATGGTGCCAAGTGAGCGGTGAGGAGTGTATGAGCGAGTGAATGAGCGAGATACTCTCCTCCTATATCTCTCCCCTCTTCTTGCCTTTTTTACCGTTCGCTCATCAGCAATACTGTTATAGATCAGACAGTCTACCATTGCCCCCCCCCCCCCCCCAAATGACTCTGGAAGCACAAGCTAGGCAAGCACGAATTAGCCGGCATTGCCAGAGGATTAATTAGAACTGTTACAAACACACACTGGCCACGCCGGTCACAGACGCCACTCAACGCCAGAGCATTCCAGGCCACGGCTCGGAGAGACTGGCCTGTGGATGGATGACACCATGTTTATGCATGTGTCCTATAGCGTGGCTTAAGTCATATAGCGTGGTGTGGAGATTAGTGCTGTGAGAAAAAGGTCTTCACTCTCATATGGACTTGGTTAAAGGCAATAGCACACACACTTTTCCCAGAGGCGTACTGCTAATGGGACAGAAGGATGAGACACACTCAGCTGTTTCTAGAGGATTCTGTTAGCTTGTTGCTCAAAAGCTCAGACCCAGTTCTAAATTCTAATTAGCTGAACTGTTGAAGCTGGAAATACACCATGACACAAGTATTGGGACAGCCTCTCACTCATTGTTTTGCCTAAAATCAAGGGCATTCAAGCATTTATCCTGCTTTTGTTGGAGAAACTGCTGTCCTGGAAAGGCTTTCTACTAGATTTTAAAGCATGTCTGTGAGGATTTGGTTTCTGAATCTAATCAAGAGCATTAGTACATTCAGGATTGTTGATGATCACCACCTCACATCACCCCCAATTCCTCAATTCATTTCAAGAGTGTTGAAGTTCCATCATTCCAGAGAACATTGTTTCGTGGTCTTTGTTGGGGTCTCTATGCCCCTCTACCCCATGCTCCGTAGAGTCCTATTCTATTGGCAGTACTTCTTCACAGGGACTAGACATTCTGAGTGTGTGCATTTGCATGTGTGTCAGCAATGGGTTCAGCTGAATGAACCCATGAATATGTGGTACGTCTTGGTCCCTTGGTCACAACAGAGTCAAGTGAGACATTCACTGAATTGATAAGGAGTTAAGTCTTAATTGAATCACTGTGAATAAGTTTGGATCAAGTCATTGTGTAAAATGTGATGGGTGTGATTTCAGCCTGTATTACATATGCAAAATGTTTTGAGCCACAGGGTGCTGCTGAAGTTCACCTCATTCCTATAACTTCCTCTCATTTTGTGTGTGTGTGTGTGTGTGTGTGTGTGTGTGTGTGTGTGTGTGTGTGTGTGTGTGTGTGGGGCATTTTCCTTTGTCCGTCTTTGCCCTTAGTTCCATGTAAACACTGGCGTCATCTCTTCTGGCATCAGCCTTGTGTGTCTTAAACAAGCCAGTCAAGCAGGCTGAATGCCCACACAAGTGTGTGTGTGTGTGTGTGTGTGTGTGTGTGTGTGTGTGTGTGTGTGTGTGTGTGTGTGTGTGTGTGTGCACAATGACCCACATTAACTGGCGCAGTGTCATTATTTCTCCAGGCTGACACTGCATGGCTCATTGTGATCGACACTGCCTCTCCATCTGCTTACGACATCTCTCTCTCTCTCTCTCTCTCTCTCTCTCTCTCTCTCTCTCTCTCTCTCTCTCATCAATATATCTCTCATTCTTTATCTCGAGCACTCTCTTTCTCTCTTGCTAAGTCTCTCTTTTGCTCCTAGTCTCTCTCTTCCTCGTGATCAATTTCTTAAGGTCTCTGTACCGCTCACAGTGTCTCTCTCTTTCTCTCTCTCTCTCTCTCTCATGCTCAGTATATCTCTCGTTCTCAGTCTATCTCTTGCGCTCTGTTCCTCCTACATGCTCAGTCTTGTCTATTTCTAATGCTTTTCTCTATCTAACATTTGTCTCCCTCTCACCCATCTCTACTACAAACACCCTCTCTCAGTATCTCTACCAGGTACTGAATGATGAAGAGAAAAAGAAACAGCCAATATGCACACACGCGCACACGCACACACACACACACACACACACACACACACACACACACAGAAAGAGAGACAGGGACGGCCTCAAAGGCCAACTTGAAAAGAGCAGCCATGGAGAGAGTGGTGGCGTATTCAGTGCCCTAGCAGAGCAACAAAAGTGCGTGTAGAAGAGGTCGGGGGGGGCTTGGAGGAGAGGAATGAGGGGTAATGAAAGAATAGAAGGACCCTTCACGTCCATCTGCGGCAGATGCCTCCCATCTCTCTCTTCTCCATCACATGAGCTGATGGGCTGCTCTAACTCCAGAGCCATCAAGCCCTGTCACACACATTATGCTTACACTCACACAGGCTGTGTTTGTGATAACACTTGGGTGTAGAGGCACTATATGGCCAGAAGTTTGTGGACACCTGCTCATATAATGTTTCTTTGGTCAAGGCTGTTATATAGGAGACCCCCCATCTTTACTGCATTAAAAGCATGAACTCTTCTAGTAGATTTTGGGATATTGCTAAGGATTTGAATGCATTCGTCGTTCACAAAGATAAGGTACTGATGCTTATTAGATTGAGTTCTGGATCTTCAACTCATTTTGAATGTAGACCTGTAGACCATGGTAGGCACTGGACATGGTGACCTTAGTGCCTCATTCTATTGGCATGTGTGTTTGGAGTTGAGCACCACAGTTTTAATCAGTGGAATGGTGTGTCCACAAACCTAAAATGTTTTGGTGTTAATTTAAGGTGTAGATTGGATGTTCAGCTACATTTATGCTTGTTGTAGGCAGTTTTGCACTGAAGCTATGAGACTAATGTGGTTAACAAGTATTAGAAGCCTATGTTCTCCAATTAGCATCATGCAGGTCATCTTTAATAGACTTGATTATGTGGTTTCTGACACTGTGTGACCCTCTGCTTTCTATAAACACTAAAGTGTATCACATAGCTGAAATGGTAATAGCAGCTTTACTGAAGCCTAAATTTGCACACACTGTGGCCAAACTGAAGAAGCAGACTTCAGACATCAAGATTTAGCTGAGTGACAACATTCGGTCTGAGTGGTAGCAACTGTACTTTTAATTTCCTAAAGAACCTACTGACTGCTGTTGGTCTGATACTGCTGACAGGTGATATTTATTCTGGTCTGTCTGTAGTTTTCTTGGTGGAGCTTAGCTGGTGTGGATCATCAAACCTCCTGCTTTGATGGCGTTTCTACTAGTGCCGTGTCATCCTCCATGTTTAACTGACCAGCAGCAGACACAATGACTCATGCTGTGTTGCCAGGCCTCACAAAATTTATCTAGTCTCTCACCCCCCATTCATATTGTCCCCCTCTTTTTCCCCCTCTCCTTCTCAGCGGAGAAATTCCTGAGTCATCCCTCAGCACATCTGATAAACAGCGGTTTAGAGGAGCAGCATCAGCAAGAGCAGCATCAGCAGGAGTGGAGAGTGTTTGACTCTTCTTAAAGCACTTTTCTCTTTTATAACCTTTAGATTAATACCATTTCCATGACCACTAATGCAGAAAGTGCCATTGTAGTGGGCATGGCATAGAGTTATATACTCAACTGGTCAGTGTGTAGGTGTTATTTTAAAAACTAGCTACAAAAAAGGCTTTGTGTAGCAGTGTGGTTGTTCTGTATGTCAAGGAAGCTGGATCTCTTGTCAGGATTAAAAATAAGATGAATTAATTTAAATATATGAACATGGCTCAACAGGTAATCAAAGCACAATTGTTTGTTGATTGTTTTTTTCACTACACCTTTAAGTGCACATATATCTGTACATTGCATTATAGCCATAACATTAAAACGTACTGCCTAATACTGCATCTTGTCTTAGCATGCACTCCACAGTAGAGCCTTTTGAGAAGTTCTGCAAGTTGTGAGGTCAGGGCTTCATGAGCATCGATGAGCACTGGGCACCCAGCAGCCTGTAGTTGAACTGGTTGTCATCCCTACCAATTGTGTTCTTTTCAGTGTCTGAGATTCTTATGTTTGTCCGTTTTTTCCAATACATCAAATTGGTTAGAGGGTAATTAAGCTTCCTGGAGCTTATAAGGATGATTGGGCTTTAAATATCTGCAGTTTTTTTATATACAGGTACAGAATATTATAGCCTGATCAACCTTGTTCAACACCAACTGCATGAATCTGAATTTGCTACCACCTTAAACTGTTTACACTACGAATTTCTGGCACCATTTGCAGCCACACCCGTTTCATGAGGCAGTATGAAATTCAAAACTCAGTTACTGCACCTTAACATCTTATCTTACAGGTACCATTGTAACAGTATAATCAGTGTTCACTTCACCTTACAGTGGTTGTAATGTTATGCCTGATCAGTGTTAGCTTTAGCATATATGCGGTATAGGAATCCCAAAGCCCAGTCTCACAATATAGATCAACAATTGCTATATTGTGCAGCCCTGCAATGCAGACACGCAGGGCTAAAGGCCTTGTTTTGCAGTCCAGTCACCATGATCTCATAGCACAGGCTTGAATTCCGAGTCCACGCAGAATGCCAAAGGCACTTTGAAATGTAAAACACTCCAGAAGTTTGCATAAATTGCAGTAGGCAGAGCATTTCGATGTTGGCCTTGCAAATGTGCCACGGCCTCTGCATTCATCCAACGTCCCTCCAAGAAGAAAAGCTGTCTCGCTGCCGCCGAGCGCAACTAGCAGAAGGAATCTTGCCATTATGCTGCATTTCCATCAGTGCACTGTTACAGGCTTGATCTTTCAGCAGAGGCATTTCAGCACTTTGCTTTACAACACATTTGACTGTGCCTGGCTATACTGCTAATGGATTATCCTTAAAGAAACAGCATCCTGCGCAAACGCCCTCCTCCCGGGGCTCACACACACTTCTGTACATTTTTGTTTCCACCCAAATCTGCTTTAAACTCACCATAGTGGCTCAAGTCATTTGTAACACATAGGGGTAGTATCCCCCTCTCCCTTTTTCTTTTTTTTATCAAAATGGAAACAGACATCACCATAAACTCGCCTTAATCAGGTTGCTCTGTGCTGCTGGCTCCGCCTGAAAGGGTTTGGCAGTAAATTGGACGTCGGATTTCTTTTCTGAAAAAAAAAGATCTCTGGGAGGGGATGGTGGGGTCCGCCTTTCTGAGAAGAACTCATCTGGAAAAGCCTTTTGTGGAATTTGGCACGGCATCAGCCGGATTTTGCTCGTGCTTATTAGGCAGCCCAGTTGTGTCTGCCCAAACCAAGAATGAATGGCAGTGCCCCTCTGCAAGTACGCCTGCGCAGACATATGGAATGTGAATGCAAATGATTGGAAACACTTCAAATTAGCCATTGCTTTTTGAATAAACAGTAGGTTGAAAGGAATATTAACATTCAGGTTTTGCATGGTTCTTGAGATGTTTGATTCAATATTTTGTATATTGTAAAGTAAATCTCACATTTTTCAGGTTTGAAAATGGTAGTTCTTTGCCTTGTGTCCAAACTTTTTGATTAATGGACCAATATAAACACTAAAAATGCTTCCGTTGAAAGATACTATATCCGAATGTTTGTGGACACCCCTTCCGATGAATGCATTCAACTACTTCTAAGTTGCACCCATTGCTGAGACAGATGTGCAAATGCACACACAGCTTGTGTACTCACTCCAGAATTTAGTAGAAAGCCCTTCCTGGATAGTGGAGACACATACACCAACAGTGAATGTGTAGGTGTCCTAATACTTCTGTCCACACAGGGTAAAAGATTAATTTAAGCTTATTTGTTAATGGATCTATTGGCAGATGTCAAGGGAACCATGTTTAGACACTGAATGAATGCAGTGTAGCACCACTACTCTCTGTGTGCAAGTGAGTATTGCAATGTTTATAAGAGTCCAGATGCTTTAGATGTGAAACATCTCTCCTGGCTGTCTCAGTGTTACTGTAATCTAACTCCTGTGTGTTGTTAGCAGTGTGCGTTGCCATGGTTTAGAGTGATACAGTAATCCCTATTGCCCAGCCCCCATTCTCCAGGACTCAATCATTAATATTTTACCAGTCACGAGTCAACACTGTCCTATTGGCTACTTGCATGTGCCTTGTGGAGACAAAGGGTCATACACATGGGGGGGGGTCTATATACGAACCTTTCCATAACCTTTATAACACTTTATAAAGGCAGGACCATCAGGTTTAGATACCTTTTTTCTTATGAATAAAATGCATATATATTCCTCCTGAAAATGTAGACACACACTCATACTTAGACATGGCCTTACCATCTCTTAACTCGCCCCCCTTCACCTTATTTGCCTCAGGCCTTAACCCCCCATCCTCTGGGACTTGTTTCAGGGCAAGATTTCACAGCACACCCTCCACCATCAGGCCCAGCATTACAGCCCCTCAGTGTCTGTGGGACAACTCCAATAGGCTCTCCCCAAGGACAGATTCACAGCCGCCGCCCTCTGGGAGAATAAGGTCAAAGATCACTGCAAGCAGGCAGTCTGCCTTCCAGGGAATCGCCTCAAAGCATTGTGATGTGGAAGGCTTTGGATATTTTGTTGGGATGCATAGAGCAGGATTGGATGACCATTCATTCATTCATTCATTCCTTCAAGCTGTCAGTCAGTCATTCATCTTTTTTGTCCCTGGAGAGGAAAAGCAGATTTGCAGCCGAGATCATCTGAAGAGAAAGTAACACTGCAAGATTGTCACCCCCTTACGTTTGGCTCATAACACCCGTTTTACTGGGGCTTTAGTGATTTTTTTGTGTGAAATGTCATGCATTTTTACCGTGACTGGCAAATTATGTATAAACAGCCAGTAGTGTCCAATAGTGCTGCTGCTCTGGAGAAGGAGATCTGCTTTAGAAAAAAGCACTTTTGGTTGTACAGCTGGGCAATATGATGAGAACTCCTATCTCAATATGCTTAAGTGGAATGTGTGATATATGACATATTTTGTTAAGATTACATCATGTCTGATGTCACCAAAAACATAAAAATTGCATCATGCATGCTTTATATTGAAAAAAGTGTGAACAAGTCAATACTCCTCACTTCCCACTCACATTTTTTTTAACTAAATTAATCACAGGCAACCTGTGTAATATGCAATATTATCATATTTCCATTTTCTATATCTTGTACAGCATATATTGATATATTGATATTTGCAAAATATTGCCCAAACCTATTCTCTTGCTTTGGTAATTTCTCAGATGTTTTTGAAATTTCAGCAACACAAGCTTCTGTATATTCAACCTGTTACCATTTTGGAACATTAATATATTAGTAAGGGTATAGAACATCCTAAATCAGTTCTACCAACACCAAACATCTACAGAGGAAACTTCACCATACTCTTACAAACTTATTCCATCAAGGAGTTCCCTTTTTGTCTTTGGGATTGTTTATAGTTGAGTGACCGCTTAACAAAAACGCTGGTCAAAATGGAAAAAAGTCTTGTCTAGCAGGTTCCTTCCAGAAACATAGACCTTATTTCAGCAGCTCAAATTTAGATGGTGTTGGCTTTCTTGGCCTTGTTCTCCATGAGGGCCAAAGCCGAGCCTCCACAAGGCTTGAGTACTAGTCTGGTAGCTGCTGTATCTTTTTACTATCTGGACATCAGACAGCATTCTGGTAGCCACTCTTCTCAGATTGCAGGCTTCCCTGGTCCCCCTCGGATTGACTTACTGCATCTGTGATCAGTTTACTGTCGCAGAGTGTGCACTAGAGTAACAGTTACTTACAGAACCTCTCCTTTTGTCTGGTTATGTCCTGTAAGTACTGTATATGATGGGTCCTGAATTTAGGGAAATAGTTGATCATATTGTGATACATTTCAGTATCGTTATTAAAATGGCTGTAAATATTGTGATACTGTTTTATCGTCCATATCGCCCACTCCATCCTGAATGTTACTTTAGTATTTTGATTTACTTTAACATGCAAGCTACTTCATTTTCAGATGTACATGCTCTACTAAATGGGTAAACTTTAATGGTAGTTCCACCACGTTTTTTCCAAATGAGTGGCCAGATTAACCACGTTTGAAGCACTGGTATTGTGGATATAACTGGCTTTAGTGCAGTTTTCATTTTCCACTCGAAAATAGTTATTATACACTTAGGCTTCTTGTGGATAATGATGGGTTTTATTGCTGATTGGGATCATTATAACCAATTCAAATATGTCTTGGCTTGACAATATCTCTATTACCTTGACTAAATGTTTTTATTCTCTCTGTTTCTCTTTCTAGGTTTCCACCTCAGCGGGACAGTCACTGAACCAGCCACTCAGTCAGAACCAGAGACAACGCACCGGGTGGCCATCAGCTTTGACCGCTGCAAAATCACCTCAGTGACATGTGGCTGTGGCAACCGCGACATCTTCTACTGTGCCCATGTGGTGGCCCTATCACTCTATCGCATCCGCAAGCCCGAACAGGTCAAGCTGCGGCTCCCCATCTCCGAAACGCTCTTCCAGATGAACCGGGACCAGCTGCAGAAGCTGGTGCAGTACCTCATCACAGCCCACCACACAGAGGTGCTACCTACAGCCCAGAAACTGGCTGACGAAATCTTGTCCTCCAACTCAGAGATCAACCAAGTGCACGGTGAGGGACAGACATTTCAACCACTTTTGCTGATTGAATAGTTTCATTTTCCACCCTGGTGTGTGCAGACTTCCATTTCTTCAAATCCCTTGCCAAAACCATGCCAGATATTCCACAGCCTGTCCCTTTCTTTTAAATAATATTTAATTTATTTGAATATAAATAACAAATACAGAGAGGAGTTTCTGAACAGCTTCCCCTGAGTTGAAGTGCTTCCCAGAAGAGTTCTGCTGCTCTCCTTTTTAACTATTAGAAGTGATATTCAGCCTGCTATCTCATGATGATCTCAGTTTTAAGACTCGAGGTTGGAGAACCACATTGGTTTTTAACTGCACTGAGTAAAGCTTTTTGCTCAGAAATATGCCTGAATGGTTTATGTTAGTGTTCCGAAGCTTTAGAAGTCCCCGAATTAGACTGAAAGTAGATAGGTGAGGAAAAGCAGATGTCTCTTCTCTCTTCCTTCCCTCTCCCCTCCTCCAGTGGAATATTTTAAACTGCTCTCAGCGCATGGGGCGGTGTACAAGTCTACCAAGCCAGGAAATTCACCTCTGTCCACGTCCTGCCCTGGTTTAGAGAGGGAGGGAGGTGATTTTCACAAAGTGGAATTCCTCCGTTAATATTATCCAGTAGGAAGTAGAACTGGGCAAGAATTAATCAGTGCTGACCTTTAGAACCTAGTCTGCAGAACTGCAGTGTTTGTAGTATTAAATTATTTCAATAATTTGAATAACTTTTTAGTAAAAGAATATACAGCAGCATGTACTGTACCTACAATAGAAGCCAGTGCAAGCTCGTTGCAGTTATAGAAGCTTGTATAATAGAGGCTTTATTTTTTTGTTCTTTTTTTGTTTGTAGTAGTCCTTTAAATGTAGATGGTGGAAATTTTGCTATAATAAATAACCCCCAGCAGACACAGTATTATGTAGGAAGCCGAGAGATACACTCTTAGAACTCAAGATGTTACAAAGGATTCTTTCAGTGATGCCATAGAGATGGAAGTGTGTGTATAAATTGATAAAAGCCTTAAATAAGTCAACGCAAATGTTCTATACCAATTCAGAGAGTTCTTGGTGGAACCACAAATGTTTTTTTATCGAATTACTCAAAGAACCTGTTGTAGGAAGTCTAGACAATCAGTATTGCCTAAAGGTCTGCCTCTGTATGTATCGCCCAGCCCTAAATCTTGCGGTACTGTTTAAATGTTGAATTTCGAGTCAAGTGAAGGTACACACTCAGCGGTACTAATGGGATGTCTAAGAATGAAAAGCAAGCAGGGATTTAACCTGATCTGGCATGTCTTGATTGGCAACTGTAAAGGCTATGATAGATGCTACAGAACTGCCACGTTCCTTTTGCTTCTCTTTGTCCTTCCACACCAGGTATACATGCTTAGAGCTTCCAAATCCCACCCTAATGCTTATGATTGCAGCGAGGTTAATCCACAAGTTGTTATTGCTCCTGTAAGTCCAGCCAAGCCTATTAAGATATAATCTCCATTTCAGCACAGATCCTCTTATCATACACAAAAACAAGCGCCAAGGACGGTCAGCGGTCTGCGAGGAGTAACGAATTACACAGTCATTCCTTATATAGTACATCACCTAGATTGTGTGTGTGTTTTGTGCTTGACACTGATAGCATGTGGCTATAAAGAGTCACTGTTGGAGTTCAATGATTCATAGCTTGGGTGTGTTTGTGTGTATGGATTTGTTTTCACACGTTTCCACCACCAGAGAAAAAGAAGGCTGACCTAAAGGAACGACACAGTAGTGCTTGCTTTGTGAAGCTCTTTGAATACGGAGCTTAAGGTTAGGTTTAGGTTTAGACAATGTTTTATACTGTACATATGGGCTGTTACATGTATGTACGTCAGCTTTATAGGAGGAGGAAAAATTTTTTAGCCTTCAATAAAAGTGTGTAAAAGGATTTTATTCCAAGGATTGGATTCATTTTTGCTGGTCCATTAATCCATATACAATGTTACAACTGCCATATTACATGCTTTCTTATTAGCAAATGTAGCTTTAGTAGTTTTTAGTTCATTGTATTTTTAAGATCTCTTATTTTTTTAATGTCTCTTAATAAGGCTTTAGTTCTGTGCTCTTTCTGCTCTTGCTCACTGTGCTGCTGTTTGCTAGTGCAACAAACTTTACATTTAACAAATGCTTTACTACTAAAAATAAAATGTCAATCTGAACACACATTTAGCCACTGCTTTAGTCATAAAAGAAAAAAATCAGAATTAAAAATAGCAGGCCTTAACAAGGAATTACAAAACATACGTTGTCTTAGTAACTAAAATATTTGTCTTACATTTATTTAAGTTGTTTTGCCAGGAAAAAATAGTTTTACTTTGTCAGGCTTGAGCAACAATATTGCCTGCTGTGCTGAATAAGTGCTCTGATGCTACACAAGTATTTTCTGGCCAACTTAACATAATTAAGAAGACAGGTATGTACATCATGGATCTGCTGTCTGCTGCTGTTTTCTGCAGGAGGGTGCCCAAATTTTTTTCTGTTTAGACTGTAAATCTCCCTCCTGTCTTTACTCTTTCCGCTCTATCGATGCACACACTGCCGGTTCCGATCGCATTTCCAACATGTAACCAAGCCTTCATCTCAGTTGAGGAAGCATCGTCCATTTCACATCAAGCACGGCATTGAGGGTCAGGAAAGGTACACTTGTGAGGACTTTCAGACGTCATCATTTTTATATTTGGCTTCAGGCTTGCTCGTGATCCCAGCTTTAATAGTATTGGTTAGCGGCACTTCGTCATCTGAGGTGGACTGTATGTCTTCAGTGCATAGTTTCAGTTTGGGAAGTACAGATGAGCTGGGCACACTGCTCCAGACAAAATGCACTAACTGGTTTCAGTGCAGCATTGCTAACCTGTAGAACACGTGTCTTGCCATGTCAAGGAGATGCCATTTCGTGACCGATAGCTTACGCCTGTTTAAGGATTCGCTCAGTCATTGCCTGCTTGGAACCCCAATGTGTAGAACAGTCCTATCAAATTTAGATAATCTCTTAGTATTCATTATAAAAATGATGGCATGAAACTCATAACAATTATAAATTACAAATATGTTAGACCATTGCTTAAATTAAATTTTAATTTAATTATATCATTTTATTTCAGTTTATTATTATTGTTGTAAGTTTATATTTTTATTTCATAGTATTCATTATTCTGGCAGAAAGCTTTTTCAGTTTGAGTTTTTCAATTCTAATAATTTTATTACCATTATTGTTGACATTTTATATTTTTTATATTATTTGTTATGTCTTTATTTAATAATGGTTTATTAATTATACATTTAATTAATAATTTATGTTGCTGTTAGTTTCACAGATTATCTGTTTCATTCCTTTTTGGCTACTCTGTACATCCTACTTCAAATATGAAGTTAGGTTTGAATGATTAAATACAGCAGACTTGTACAAAGTGCATGTGTGTTTGTAGGTCTGAATAAACTACAATATGGATTGGGTTTCTAATGAATGAACTTTTACTGCCATCAGCCTGTGCTGAGGAAGCCCTGAGTCCATCTTTCTCAGTTCTGTGTTTCTGTGCCAGCTGTGAGTGAAGCCTACAGTGACGGTATTACAAACTCCCAAGAGCGTGATCGGTTTCATACTTTTGATCTTGCCTTCTGCTGGAAACGGCCAGGTTGAGATTACGACCAAAACCGTTTAACCACAGCCTGCTTGATTGCAGCTACAATGTGGGTGCCATTGTCCGTACGTTCACATGTAGGTGCTTCTGCTTTCTTGGTGGCTGTGTGACTTTGTGGGGAAAAGGTTGTTTCGTCAACCTTTAGTCAAAATTTAAAATGTAATTTCTGATCGGGTGTGATGAAGTGAGCTGTCAAGGACATGTATGGTGTCATTCACTGACAACCACATATTTGTTGTGAATGAATAGCTGTCTGTCTCTGATAAGAATGCTTGTATCTCTTGCCTGAGTCTGGAATTGCTGTTTGAGAAAAGTATTTCCTTCCAGGCAGCTCATACTGCCAATCAGGCTTTTGGATCATATGTTTAAATGACGTTTTTCCTATGGAATGATACCATTTCTTTAGCAAGATATTTAGTCTTCACTGATGTACACGCCTTCTATCATGCTCTTTTGTACTTTGTGGATTTGGTGAAAGTGCCCATTAAAGGCTGTTGCTGCTCAAGTCTTTTCCAGCAGGAGGCATGTGGCTCGTTGAGATTGACAGTGTCTCTGCTGCGACTGGAGGGTGCTTAGTTCTTAGATGAGAATGCATATTTTTACTATATGTCCAGCGTTGGTGGAGACAGTGTTTAAGCAGATTTTAAATATGTTTACATACATGTCTTCTCCTTTTCATGAGAACCCCCAAAACCAATCCATGAGATCCAACCACATACCCCCCTATTGTTGATTGTTGACACAAAAATGTTTTAAAGTTTTCAAGGCAGGTCGGAAGCAGAAACTGTCCAGTGACAATTTAAAAATCTGTCACCTTGTTTTAATATCGTCATGCTTTTTAAATACTGTGGTATACAGTAATACCTACTTCCAAGTTTCATTATACATTCTATGTAATAAATAATCAAAATAGGTAATTAATCATATATTAGGTATTTACATATAATGTACTTATACATTATACATATACATATATATATATATGTGATGGATATGAACGATTTCATGTTCTGAGCTTACATTTAAATATTTGCGTGTGTGTATGTGTGTGTTTCTGTGTGTGTGTGTGTGTGTGTGTGTGTGTGTGTGTACCAGCTGAGATTCTGTTGAGTAGAATGTGCCGGTAAGTTATCGGATGAGGAGAGAGGTTTAAGAGGATTGATATATTGGAAGTAGAGTGAGATTCTCCAGATAAAGTGATGAAATCTCTATGTTCTATTTCCACTCTTATTCCCCAATCACTGTGTGCTTTTCACTGAAAGAGTGTTATTATCTGGAGAGAGGTGCAGTGAAGGAAATGTTTGTGTGTCAATAGCTTTCATTTCTGAAATCCCTGTTTACCATTATTCTTCCAGCACTGAGGATCAAAATCAAGTTTTTTGAATCACTGGATATAAACAAAAGCATTTTTGCCTGAATTGAGTGCAGTTTCAGAATTTATTTATCATGCTTTCCTCTCGTCCTTATTTTTGGGATTCAGTGTAAAACTGATTTTGTTTGCTTCTTAAGCTGCAACTCTGAGATGTCTTGGATGTAGGTGATAGTCCTTGTGTGTATATTGCCTAACTTTCTGCTTTCTGTGTGTTAGGAGCCCCGGATCCCACAGCAGGAGCCAGTATAGATGATGATAACTGCTGGCATTTGGATGAGGAGCAGGTCCGAGAACAGGTCAAGCAGTTTCTCTCCCAGGGTGGTTACTATGGTTCTGGCAAACAACTTAACTCAATGTTTGCCAAGGTAAGATATGTTCTTCTGTATACACACATCCCAATATAACATACACATATATAGAATACTTATATACGTGATGTATGACTGGTTGTCCTACAGTGTATAAAAACAAGTATGTGTGTGCATATAAGTGGAAGGGATGCTCAATACTAAAGATGCCATTGTGATAAATTATGGGGCTATGAAATCCTGGGAGGCTCATTTAAATCAATGCACTTAAATTAAATGTCAAGTAGCCTTTTCAATCGCCAGTATGGCTGTTCACTGCATTTCGGATGTCCACCTCACTGTGCCACTGCAGTATATTTAAACCCTCTGTATTCACGTGGCTGCACAGAGAATCACTTATGTGTCGATACTAGTTATGCCTGCTGCAGCTGCTTTGACTTCAGATGCTTAACAGTATATACTTACTGTTTACTCTGTAGCCTGAAAGTTTAGTGTGGTTAAATTATTCTTTAGCATTCGGAGGAAAGTAAACCCAACATAGTTGATTGAGTGATTGAGTACAGCCTAACTCTGTGTGTGTGTGTGCATGTGCGTGCTGTCCTACAGGTGCGGGAGATGTTGCGTATGCGGGACTCAAACGGTGCACGAATGCTCACCCTCATCACCGAACAGTTCATGGCCGACCCACGTCTGTCACTGTGGAGACAGCAGGGTACCGGCATGACGGACAAGTGCCGGCAGTTGTGGGACGAGCTCGGTGAGTTCTGGTCTCCACCACTGTCCCTGCCAACTGTGCTAAACATTGAGTTCTCAGCTTTCTCCTCACTCTTTTTTTTTCGCAAAATTTGACCTTTTCCTACAGAGTCTGGACTGATCTTTGCCGCTTTTACTAGTTTGATTTGCATTTCATTTCATTTTCTAAGGACTAAGTACCCAAAACAATGAGGTACCCCACTCACACCGACTTGGCACACCAGGAATGAAAGATAAGAAGGAACAGTTAGGATAGTCATGTTCACCTCAAATGTGAGGTTTCATCATCTCTGGGCTAGATGGGCAACAGTGTGCATCCCAAAAGACATTTGTGATACCAGATACCAAGATAGATGGAGCTAGATTGATGCTTTACTAGCCTATTGCTTGAAAGCTTTGTTCTCAGCACTCAACCAGAAGTTGTCTTTACCATCACTGATCCACTATATGGACAAAAGTATTTGGAGATTTGCTCATGGATTTTTTTCCAAAGTCAAAGATATTAAAAAGAGTTTTTCCTATGTTCCTACGGAGTAACTGTCTCTACTGTGTACTCTGATTGCATTCAGCAGCGAGTGTTAGTAAGGTCAGGATGTCAGATGACCTCATCCCCAACACATCACAGCAGTATTGGATGGAGCACCATCATTCCAGACAACGCAGTTCTACTGCACCACAGTTCAGTGCTGGAGGGCTTTCTACTCCTCTAGCCTGTGCTCGGCCAGAGTAGCTGAACGCATTCATTAGAAAGGTGTCTACTCACATTTATCCATATAGTGTATGTCAGAGAGGAGCTTGTGGAGGTGACATGCAGAGTGAGGCACACTGGGTAAAGTGCAGCATTGCATCAGCAACGACACCATACTGCAAGTCAATGCACAGGTCTGACCACTCACCTCTATCAGGAGGCCATGAACGGCCTGGGATCAATGGCTTTCAGGCTGCCGTCTATTGATCAGGCCATTTAAGATGGTCGATAGAAGTGCTTCCTGAGCTGGCTTGTTTGAGCCTCTACTAAGCTTTCTCCTTTGAGACCACACACACACACACACACACACGCACGAGTAGACCCTCTGATAGGCCTGTGATTTACAGAGAGATGGCTTGGTAGTTAGTTTGGTTAGCAGTTACCTCTTAATAAGATAATGCACGTTCAGCATCCCTGCTCAATGACATCGAAGTGAAGCATCCCTGCTCAGTAAAGTCATGGTGAAGGCTTCTGTTTCATTGCATCGTAAGACAAAATTCAAACAATAAAGGTATAAGTTTGATTGGTCCTTTGCATCAATTGGCTCATTGATGTCATACAAATAATCATTATTTGAAGCCCTCCTAGCCTGACACAACCCCCAATAAAGGATCCAGCATCCAAGGATTTCAGTAAACCCTCCAATTGGCCGGCGCTGTGGGCATTATTAGCACTCCAGCCAATCAGCGGCGTCTGATGAGGGTGTAAATGACAGCAGTGGAAAGAGATGCAGCCCCAGCCATCTGTTCTGTGCAGAAAGGCAGTGTGTGTGATGCTGACAGTTGTAAAAGAGCGGAGGCAGAGCAGGCTGCCCCACACCTGCCACATCTCCTGCTCTCCACAGGCCAGTGTTTGACACATGCTGACAGTGATGCACTAGCACCAACTCCATTACACACCAGCCGCTCATTTTTCCATTTCACCTTTAAGACCCATTAAAAGCTGCAGGAAGCGGAGGGCTTCGCTCCAGGCTTGCTCGCTCTTGTTCTCTATTTTTCATACACAGCCTCTTTTCTCTCACTCTTGCTTACTTGTTTTATATCCTTTTTACTTTTTTTGCTGGCTGTTCATTAGGGCTGCAAGAAAGGCATTTAGTCATCAGTGTTGCTTATGAAAAAACTGGATGTAATATAAAGTTAAAAGCAGAATTTCATGATAAATCAGCCAGTAGAAAGGCTCCAATCAAACTATACATTGACGTCCTTTGAAGGGGGTTTTTGTGTGACAGTTATGAGGGCAATAATAATTTCTGTTGAGTTTTCTCTCTTGTTCCTGCTTTCTCCCTTCCCACGTATTCCAAGACACTCCTTAATAATGTTCTCAATGATGTTCCCCCACAGCCTCATCAGTCTGTGTTGTGTTGCAGGTGCTCTGTGGGTTTGTATTGTGTTGAACCCACACTGTAAAAGTGAGGAGAAGGCTGCATGGCTGAAGCAGCTGAAGAAGTGGGGAGACATGGATATCTGCCCCCTAGAGGATGGCAACTACGGCAGTGAGTTACCCAACATCACCAACGCCCTGCCCCAGAGCAACCTGGCACAAGGTCAGCCTTTAGGCCTTAACTCAGACTGTGCTTAGACCATAATGCGTTAAAGAAATACAGAATGGGGGTTTTATTCACTATTGAGAAGGTGCAGAAAACATGTTGACTCAAAACATTCAAAATAGAAGCCAATGGACATCCGCTTCAATACTTCGCCACTGCTTTCTGTTTTAAGTGTGGTTTTTCTTTCCTAAATATAGGATAACAGTTATTGCCCTTAATATTCAGTTAATGGTCTGTATGTGGATTTTTATGTCGCACTCTTAATTTTATCTCTCTGCATTATATTTTTTGTGTCTCAGACTCGCAGGCCAGACCCAGGCGGACAGTGTTCACTCGGGCAATGGAAGCCTGTGATCTGCACTGGCAGGACAGCCACCTGCAAAGAATCATCAGCAGCGATTTCTACATGTCCCCTGCTTATGAGAGAGAAGGAGAGAGCTTGCTGTTTGACCCCCAGGGACTGCCTTTGTGGCTGGGTAAAAATGAAACACGATCAGTGTTTTATCCAGAGTATTAAAAAGGGTTCTGTAAAGTCCCTACTCTTCAAGTGAGACCTTCCACTAGATGTCAGAACCTTGCTGTGAGGATTTGATTGCATTTAGCCTCGAACAAGTTAGTGAGATCAGTTGCTCCTAGAGCTCATCCCAAAGGTATTTGTTGGAGGTCTGTCACTCCAGAGAATGGACCTCCCAACTAGTGCTGGCAGGCTGAGAGGCTTTATTTTAACCTAGCTGACATTTTGTTCATGTGCAGTTCCCACAGAGTGCATAATTCTGTTCAGGTTATACAAGCTGATTATGTGAATTATACTTAAATTCAGCAATAAGGAGTGTCCAAAATCTTTTATACATGCCAGTATTTAAGCTTAATCTATTAATAAATCCATAACAGCCCTACATATCATATCTTTGTGTATAGTAGTAAGGGTCTTTTCGCTACTCTGCTCAGGCAGCATTTTAAGTATGTACAGTATCTGCATGTGTATGAGTGTAAGGATCCTATTGCTGTAAGTGCTCTAATTCCACTTGTTCTGCATCGGAGAGCTAAAATAAGCAGCTTTTGAAAAGATGTGGTCCACTTTCATGGCTTAAGCCCAGTCCAGCATTTAGAATATATTTAGGTATATGTAGAAGAGAAAAACACCGGTATGCTGACTATGTTCCATGTGCCCTGTTTTTAAAGATCATGTGCCTACTGCATGCGCCAGAGTGGACGCCCTACGTTCCCACGGTTACCCGAGGGAGGCCCTGCGGCTGGCCGTAGCCATCATTAACACGCTTCGGCTTCAGCAACAGCGGCAGCTGGAAATTTACAAACACCAGAAGAAAGGTAAGACTCGTACATGCACGAGCACATGGCTCAAAACATGACCTAACAACAGTCTTTATCTGCTTGGCAAGGTACGGGGTCTGGAGTGGCCAAGAGCATATAACAAAAGCTCCTTTGTACTCCACTGAAGTACTGAGGAGTGTTTCTTTATCTGCTCATAGAAACCTTTGCAACCTGCCATTATTCAGTTTGTCTTTCAAACTGTTTTCCAAAATGTCACTCTAACTGTACACTGGAGAGTATGTTAGTAACTATGATAGGTGTTCTAAACAGCAATGCGTTCTATTAAGAATTTCTTAGCATTCCTGGTTTGTTGTCTGTGCCATTCATTCACCAAGCCTAGGGGAGTGTGTTTACACTTGTGTACTTGTGTTAAGCTTGAAGTGCTGCTACAGGAATAGAAACCAATAGATCTGCTTCAAAAGAAAAAAATTGCTCACTGACCAAAAACACCAAGAAGCAGCTGTTGGAACGAAATGAAACTTTACACGTGTGATTGTCATGATATATGTATGTGATTACAGTATTAGGGTGAAAGGATATGTTTACTGGGAACAGTAAGGAGAACAGAAAGGAGGCTCTAGAACCCTGTTGGGCCATGTCTTGCCTGAATAAAACATAAGATATGGTTGGACATGGAGGCATACATGTTCTGCATGGCATTCTGCTGCACATTTGCCCACAGATGTTGGAGCTGGGCCTGTAGATCAGCAAAGGAGATCACCAAGATGTCCACTACCCAAAAGTAGCCTCTAAAAGCCCTTTTTGTAGGTCAGTGGGGGAAGCATTGTTACACCCTCTTGTGCCAAGACCCAACATCTAATCAGACCAAACCTATCATTATTTACATTATTTACATCTGCTTGAGACAGAACTGCACGTAAAATTTTGCTGAAAACTGCCATTGATTTTTTTTTGTCAGTTACTGTCAAGTCAAATGGAAAGTAGGAGAAAACTATTTAAAATGTGAACAAAAGATTGAAATTCTCCTTAAAATGTGCAGAGCAAACACTTACAAACTCTTCTTTTGTTAATTGTTAAGGGACAGTAATTAAAAGAATCAGTTGCTAATATGCTGATTCATTTATCACTTATTCAGTTTAATTTATCTAACACTTATAAATATTTGTCTCCAGAGTTGCTGCAGAGGGGAATGACCAGCACTACCAATCTGGAGGGCTGGGTGGGCCATCCCCTCGACCCCATCGGCTGCCTTTTTGCTACCCTCACCGAGACGTGTCGAGTGGAAGATGACAACGCCATGGATACCGGAGGTAGACTATTATTGGCTGACAGTGTGTTTGTTGCCCATAGGGGGTTGGAATGTGTGTGTGCAGCGGGGTGTGGGGTGTTAGGTTAGGCCTCTGTGTCTTTTCATACCTCTTAAGACACCCATGCCATTATTCAGGCTCTTACACAGTGACTGGCCTGTGTATTGGGATTCATTCAGTTTGCTTAGTCTTTGCAACAAGGGTGTGGGGGGTGCTATTGTAGCAGAGAGGTCATTCTGACCACACGGCCAAGTAAAACGTATAAAATCAATCAGCATTTGCATTCTATATATCCCTCCCCAGTCCTAGCCAAAATAGAAGAGTGTTGGCTATTGTGTTTCTATTGTGCGACACCAACAGGGCGCTATTGTGCTGAGGAATAATGCAACCAAGTGGTACGGTGATTGGGTCTGTTTATATGGGTTGCCTGTGTATGTGCTCATGGTGGTGTGTATGTGAAGGCTTTTGCTCTCTTTGGGCCAGAATGCTTGAGAGATAGTGTGTGTATATGCATGTTGGAGAGCCCTTTGTTTGAGTCCGTCACACAGTTGGAAACATCTGGCATTTGCAGCAATGTGGGCGGGCCCTCGAGTTCAGCCAATCGGAGCATAGGGAGGTCAGAGTGCTAGCTGTGCAGAACCAACAACAACAGCTGGAGCATGTAGTCCAAACACCTCCATCTCTCACACCCTGATTTTTACTCATTCTCTTCTCTTTCTGTATTCTTGTAGAGTGAGTATAGTGCTCTACAAACGCACCACAGTCATCCTGACATCTCCTCTGTGCTCTTTTGTGCTTTGTATTCATTTGCACCAGCATTGCAGTGGAACTGTGAGCTTGTTGTTGCTAACAAAAGATGCAAGGCTGGCAGTGTACTTGCCACTGTACAAAACAGAGTGAATATGGTCAAAACAGTCCAGTGGTTCACCCGCCTCAATGTGATTGGCCCACAAGTTGAATCTGATTTCTTTGTCAGTGCTTTTTATAACCTGGTTACAAGCAGCTTCACAGAAATCGAGAGATATGACAGACAGAAAGAAATTAAATAATTGATGTACAGAGGCAATCAGAGTCTGTGTGAGTAGTGGAGCTGAGTCAGTCATATATCCCATTGTATATCCCCAAGTGTTGGTCCCTTAGGATGATGCAGAGATGTAGTTTGAAGCTGACAAGTGTAGCAGAGGTTATGAATGGAGGAGATGGGTCTGGTGCACAGCAAATTTCACAGTTGCCTGTGTTATTACAATCTAAACTTCTATATTTATAGCCTATACAGTATATTTATACTCTCTAGGTTAAGGAGTTTTAGATACAGGGGTGACACCATGCCTCCAAAGTTGAAATCTTGAATGTGGCATGTGACTACATGCATTGAAATGTTATTGAGACACCTTTAAATGTGAAATAATTTAGAAAGGGTTAGTTCTTTCTTCAGACCTAAAACAGGAAGACTCAAAAAAATGGTTTTGATCACCACCAGTGTATAAAAATCCAAGTCTGTACAATAAACCAATTTACACCACATGCCTCTGAATTTTTTAATGTAAACAAATACTATGCTGTTACCGAACAGATCAAAAATGAATAATGAGACAAACAATTGGTTGGTTCATTTGTTAAGGTCACTGCTACAAGAGGTTCAGAGGAGTCCTAATCTGACCAGATTAATCAGAACCTAATGAATGCGGGGCTGGCCCAGTACTTCCAAAAGTCATGGGCCAAATACCTGTCCGCGGTTCTGCATCCATGTTGGGATATGCTGGTATAAAAGACCTGGACAACATTGTCCAAAAATACTTAAAACAGTATCATGAGACATGTAATGAGCCCCAAAATGGTAAACCACCCCCATGTACTGTATATTGTGATGTCATAATCATCCAGAAAATATTTGTATATTGTTTTGGGAGTCCACATACAACCCACCTCTGCTGTAACCCTTTTATTGTACCAGAATATATTTACAACCCCACCTTAAAAAGCAGCTTGGGTTCAGTTTTCAGTTGCCTACTTGTACTGAAATAGGCTCCTCCTCCTTTTCTTTATGGGCTTTTAACACTCAGGAAAGCTCTCTGAAGAAAGAGAGGCACACAGAAACAACTGCTTCATCACTGTGGTCTTCAGTCGAGGCCTCCAGCTGTGGAGAGAGTGTGTGTTTTTTGTTGTGGGAGAGTGTGAGCCCCGGAGACTGTGGTGTATTTTTTATTTCCTCCCCCCATGTCAGTTCAGGGCACAGGGCAGTGGGTTCATTAGCCAGGAGGATTTAAGGGCTAGTGCTGAGGATCTTATCAGACAGATGGTGTTTTTTCCCCCTCTCACACACATACAGTAACACATATGCATGCCTTTAGATCAGTGTGACTTGGGTGTGTGGCAGTTAAGGACAGACGGGTCGTTATTAGTCGATGGTAGTATACTGTAACTACTATTTGGGCTCACTGCAAGCCTTTAATATGTACTGCTGATGGCTAAACACTGCAATCTCTAACACACGGTATATTATTAATGAAGGGTCGATACCAAGAAGGTGTAAAGGTATAGCTCGTCAAAATATACAAATTTACAGTTTTCTCTGTGTAAAATAAAGCCAGTGTGTGATTTTCATAGGACCTACAAAGCAACTGTAGCCAACAGATTAATTTCCATTGTGTCCTCTGCTTGTAAATTTGTGTAAGACAGATTCCTTGCCAAATTAAAATGGTGACAATTTAGTGGCTGAAGTACAGATGCTTTCTAACCCAGACATGGATTTGGTGGAGAAGCTACAGGAATGATCACTAAGCATGCACTCTTTCATTTCATTACAGATTCAGATGAGCCCAAACCTCCAGTATATCAGCACGTGCCCATATGTGGCTATCCAGACAGTGGGGAGTCGTACCTGGCCCTGGCCTTGGAGGTGGCCCTGATGGGCATGGGTCAGCAGCGTCTGATGCCAGAAGGACTCTATGCGCAGGACAAAGTTTGCCGCAACGAGGAGCAAATCATAGCAAAGCTGCAGGAGCTGGAGCTGGATGAGCGGCTGGTGCAGACCCTCCAAGGGCAGGCTGAGCTTTTACTGGATGGTAAATACACATCCTAATCTTTCCAGCATCATGCTTTTGCTCACTGTGTTTTTCTATTGGTTGTTCCCACACTCCTCCTCCCCTGGGCCTAGACTTCCCTGTCACTCTTTCCCATGCCACCCTCTTCATTCCTTCTGGCCTACACACTTGCACACATCTTTCACAGATCGCCCACTATGTGACTCTTGCCACTGGCAACATTCACTGATGCTCATATAATGGCCATCTGAAATGGTTGTCTGTGTGTGTGTTAATATTAATGCAGCTTAGGCTGCCTGTTTTTCTTCTGATCAAAAAGAGATAGTGGTTTTCCCTTTTCACTGCTGTTTCTATTGCCATAGTAGTATACAACATAAGATGCATTCAGTCACATATGGTACATTACATTACAGCTATTCCAGGGTACATAGTCTGTGCTCTGCATTGTGGGCAAGAACACTCCCTAACCACTGCCCTATTGTTCATAGAATGAGACCAAGACGTTGGAATGACATGGATATGTGTGTGTTTGCTTGTAGGCGGCCCATTCAGTGGCCTTGGTGAGGTCATCCACAGAGAGAGCGTACCAATGCACACTTTCGCCAAGTACCTCTTCACAGCACTCCTTCCCCATGACACGGACCTGGCCTACAAGATTGGCTTGCGGGCCATGAGGTGAGAACACACAAAGCTACCATACTATATATTTTAGGCCTATCACAACTTTAAAAAGGCACTGTTCTGATATTAATGTGATAAGTATGGAGAATAAGGTATGTCAAAGCAAGGAAGGGGAACGTGAAAAGTTTGGGCTGGAGTCCAGGTAAAATATCTGAAATGTCTTCTGGGGATCCTAAAAGTTTTATTTTATATCAAATCATAAACTAATAGGAATGATGTAATTCCAAACTTATGAACATTAGTGTCATTTTCTTTCTACTGGTGCACTACTTTCTGCTGGTTCTCCACATTTCACTCCTGTAGAACAGCACTGTCCAGCACAGCTGTTCAAACTCAGCTCAGCTAATTATCACACCTGCGAGTTGAATCAGGTGTGGTAAAGCATGGAAAAACACTTTACTGTGTAATCCTCCAACTTGCCAGGAGTGTGAGTGAAGAGCACTTTAATTAAAAAACAGGATAGAAATCATCTGTATGGGCTTGTTTATTACACAGTACTTTGCAGAAGACCACCTAAAACGATTGAATGAACCTTTTTTATTTGTTTTTCGTAAAACACAACAGATCAGTCAAGCAAAACCTGTATCTCCAGTTTTGCACATTTTATATTGTTTGATTGAATATCCTGATCTAATGGCAGTTATTCTTTACATTGTAGCACAGTTTCATTATAAGGGGTCTAAGAGAAATGCACTGAAATGATTTGGAGTAATCTTTCCTTTCTCCTGTAAAGTGTTTTTTGTGTAACTGTTAGGTTTGAAATTTTCCTCTCAGTGCAGCTTTAGCCACTATATGCACTTGTTCCTGTGCACCAGCAGCACACCTGATTTAACTTAATGAAGAATTCTATAAATACTGGTCTGCCTGTAGGAGAGCAATGCAAATAGTTAATCAACCACACTGACAGACATAAATACTGTATAAATTGTTATTACATTAGTTATTGTTTTCATAATGTTTCATTTGATTCATTCTAATACCTAAAATAATTGAAAGGTCCACATCTCTCGTGTGTGTGTGTGTGTGTGTGTGTGTGTGTGTGTGTGTGTGTGTGTGTGTGTGTATGTGTGTGTGTGTGTGTGCGTGTGCACGTCTGCGCACTCTCATGGTCTCATGTGGGACAGTGCCTGACTGTGCTTGCTGTGACTTCAGCCCTGCACAGAGTCTCTATGGGCCTTTATTACGGTGCCATCATTAATCCAGGCCAGATCCTCAGGGTCCTCACTGATACACAATCAATAATGCAGTTCCCAGTGCACTCTCACCCAGACATGAGCAGCAGAGCACAGATTGGCCAGGCTGGTGCCTTAGCACACAGACAATGCTAAAGGCTTACAGAGTACTGGAAAAGACTGGTTCTTTAAGACAGTAACATGACATTGTATGGGGTAATAGATCCCTTGCACTGATATAGGTTTCTTTGTGAACACTAAATTAATTCATCACTCACATGTAAAGTTTTTACCGTTTAAAAATGTTAAACATGAAGATTCATGTTGTTATTGTAATAATAATGATGATAATCTGCTGTGTGTGTGTGTGTGTGTGTGTGTGTGTGTGTGTATGTGTATGTGTATGTGTTAGGCTGCCTGTATTGGAGTCCACTGCCCCCTCAGGCGATGTGGGTCACCCCCACCATGGCATTTCTATCGTGCCCAGCAGATACCCTCGCTGGTTCACTCTCGGTCACCTGGAGTCCCAGCAGTGTGAGCTGGCTTCAACCATGCTAACAGCAGCCAAGGGTGAGTAGTACGCCTGAGATAAAGTCCGGTCTCTAGATTCACTGGTCTTTGTGTCTGCATTTGACTCTTTAAGCATTTTAAGCATTAGCTTGGAAGCTGAATTATAAACTCCTAGATACACAAAACCTCCTCCTTGAACTGCCACCTTACCGTGGTGGAGGGGTTTGAGTGCCAGAATGATCCGAGGAGCTATGTTGCCCGGGGGTTAAATTTTCACCCCCTGTCAGGGTCTCCCATGGCAAACAGGTCCAAGGTGACGGGCCCGACCAAGAGCAGTTCAAAAAATCCCAATGAAACACCAGAAAAAAGGCCCCGCAACGTCGCCCGGTACGGCGCAACCGGGGCCCCACCCTGGAGCCAGGCCTGGGGTCGGGGCTCGGGAGCGAGCGCCTGGTGGCCGGGTCTTTGCCCATGGGGCCCGGCCGGGCCCAGCCCGAAGAGGCAACGTGGGCCATTCCTCCTGTGGGCCCACCACCCACAGAGGAAACCATTGGGGTCGGGTGCTTTGTGGATTGGGTGGCGGTCGAGGGCGGGGTCCTCGGCGGCCCGATCCCTGGACACAGCGGCTAGCTGTTGGGACGTGGAACGTCACCTCAACCAGTTGAGGTGGCTCGGGCATCTGTTTCGGATGCCCCCTGGGCGTCTCCCTGGGGGGGTGTTCCAGGCACGTCCTACCGGGAGGAGACCGCGGGGTAGACCCAGGACACGCTGGAGGGACTATGTCTCTCGGCTGGCCTGGGAACGCCTCGGGGTCCCTCCTGGGGAGCTGGCTGAGGTGTCGGGGGAGAGGGAAGTCTGGGCTTCCCTGCTTAGACTGCTGCCCCCGCGACCCGGCCCCGGATAAAGCGGAAGAAGATGGATGGATGGATGGATGGATAGATACACAAAACTGTGATTTTAATCTCAATGAATGTGTGGTGTGTGTTGAGTAGGGGACATGCTGAGACTGCGTACGGTTCTGGAGGCCATCCAGAAGAACATTCACTCCTCTTCACTCATCTTCAAACTGGCCCAGGACGCCTTTAAAATCGCCACCCCCGCAGACAACCCGCCCGACATCACACTGCTCAATGTGGCCCTAGAGCTCGGCCTTCAGGTGTGTGTGTGGGTGTTTTGGTGTTGTACGGAATACTGTGCTTAATGTGTAGGGTTGTGTGGATGTAACTCATCATGGTGTCTCTGCAGGTAATGAGGATGACCCTGTCCACGCTAAACTGGAGACGCAGGGAGATGGTGCGCTGGCTGGTCACCTGTGCTACTGAAGTCGGTCTGTATAAAACCTGAAATTCAACAGTTTAAAGATTTTTGAGGACATTAAGAGCAGTTTCTTCCAATGTTGTGACTTCAGTCCTTAACAGCTCTAATTTTTCCTTCTCTCCCACCATAGGCCTACGAGCCCTGGTCAGCATCCTGCAGTCCTGGTACACCCTCTTCACCCCAACAGAAGCCACGAGCATAGTGGCTGCCACAGTTATGTCCCACAACACGGTTCTGCGGCTGAGCCTGGACTACCCTCAGCGGGAGGAGTTGGCCGGCTGCGCTCGCACACTGGCCCTGCAGTGTGCCATGAAGGACCCTCAGAACTGCGCACTCTCTGCCCTGACACTATGTGAGAAGGACCACATTGCATTCGAGACAGCTTACCAGATTGTCATCGACGCTGCCTCCACAGGCATGAGCTACTCACAGCTGTTCACCATTGCGCGGTACATGGAGCACCGCGGCTACCCATTGAGGGCATTCAAACTGGCCTCTCTGGCAATGGCCCACCTCAACCTAGCCTACAACCAGGACACGCACCCAGCTATCAACGACGTTCTGTGGGCCTGTGCTCTGAGTCACTCACTGGGCAAAAATGAGCTTGCTGCCCTCATCCCTCTCGTGGTCAAAAGCGTGCACTGCGCCACCGTGCTCTCGGACATCCTGCGTCGCTGCACCATGACAGCCCCTGGCCTGGCTGGGATACCTGGCCGTCGCAACTCTGGCAAGCTCATGAGCACGGACAAGGCGCCACTCAGGCAGCTGCTGGACGCCACCATCAGCGCCTACATCAACACCACGCACTCACGGCTGACCCACATCAGCCCACGCCACTATGGCGAGTTCATAGAGTTCCTCAGCAAGGCTCGAGAAACCTTCCTCCTGGCCCAGGACGGCCACATCCAATTTGCCCAGTTCATAGACAACCTCAAGCAGATCTACAAGGGCAAGAAGAAACTGATGATGTTGGTGCGAGAACGTTTCGGTTGACCACAGACAACGGGGGGTGGGAGGGGACTCTTTTGGATTTCCATTTTATTTAACTTTAAGGCATTATTTCCTCCCATTCTCTCATTTTTGTATTCGTTTGTGAATTTGTTTGTTCTTTTGTTTGTTGTTTTTTTTTATCGTGAACAAGCACTGTTCACTAAATTATTCTACCAGGTAGAAACCTGTGGATGGGGAGAACAAGCTTAATGCTTTTGTGTTGTTGTTTTTTTTTCCCTTTTCTTATTTTGGCTTATGCTCGCTTTAGTTCATAACGGATATCAAATTGCAATTACACAAAATGTAATTTGTAGAAGTGGCACATAAAGAGAAACCAAATGACAGGCGGTATATATTTTGAGCCTGGGAAAGCATCGTGGCGATTAGTGTGGGTTTTTTGTTCATTTTTTGTATTTTTGTTTTTGAAGGAGCTTAAACACTCATATAAGAAAAAGACAACGGTCATTCCTAAAACACTCGCACACAGTGTTACTGTCATACCTCGATCGTATTTAAGGAACAGCTTTAACGGTCTGGAAGTGGCCTCGTGTTTTAAAGCAGCTGAGCAAAGAGAGGTGTTTGTCATCATAACCCAGGAATTGTCCAGTGGGCACCTACCCCTCCCTGCCACGACTCGCCATCCCAGCTTCTGTCCGTTCCTCTTGGATCATCTTTTCTCTTTTTTCAAAACGTAGCGAGGGGGATCTTTGAGAAAGATGAAGTTTTGAGGTGCTGAATCAATCAGCCATGATCCAGAAGGTTCAGCTGTTGTTTTTCAGCCTCATTCTTATCTGCTGCATCTGTATGGTGTGGTGCTGCTATTGTACAGCTGAGGCACCCCATTGCTTTCTATAGAACTGTTTATTTCTCAAAGTTTAAGCAATTCTCCATGCAATATAGATCCAGCAGATAGAGATAAGGTGGGAAAATGATGAAGTGTAACCCTTTTTGGTCCCCCATTGGGTGAAGCAGAAGGTGGACAGAGATTAGCATTAGCCACGTTTTTCTCAATTAATTCTTGCGAGGGGAAATAATCACAAAATTTGGTGTGAAATTTTTAGTAGTAGGTATAGTAATTAAAAGGTAAAAAGCACTTCATTAACAGAAACCTTCACGATTAGTCTTGATTAGCAAGTTTCCTGTGTGAACACTAAATTAATTCATCGCGCTCACATGTAAAGTTTTTACTGTTTAAAAATGTTAAATATATGATTGAAATTGGAAATGCAAAAGGGGGGATTTGTTTGGAAAAAAAATGTCTGGAAAAAAATCACAATTGCTTCCACATTCCACATGCCTCGCCGCCCCCTCCCCCCCGCAAAGCGCCCTCTAGGGTCCCAACACTTAGAAATGCACTCTGCGGCTTTGAACAGAAGGAAACGAGAAAGAAAGGATAAATGAGAAAAGAGATGCTCAACTCAGTTCTCAGGGAATCACTTAAAAGAAACAAAACGAGAAAAAAATAGTAGCATAAGCATTTAAGATATTGTAAATATGAAAGTGTCAATTCAAAAAATTGTAAAGTTATAATTATTTATGATAACTGTATGTTTTTATTTTGGGGATTTATTTTCGGTTTCTTTTCAGATACTTGAATTTGTCGCGGGCTGGGAATGTGACAGCAGTTAAAGAGGAAGACTTTAAAAGAAAACATTTCTCAGGTGCTCCTGTGAACAGTTTTTTTTTTCATATTTACTGTTATGTTTGTATCCTCTTTCTTTATTTTTTTTCTACATTGTTTTTTGTTGTTTTTTGTCGCGAGAAAAAGCATGGCGTGTAAAGACTGAATGAAAAAAGAAAAGAAAAGGGGAGGACAAACGTTTATGAACAGAAACGAACTATGCAGAACCACTTCCCTCCTGACTCCGCCTCATTCCTTGTTCGGCTTCGGCTCGTTCGGATTGAAAGGTTCGTTCAGTAGTCTGCACATAGGTGCAAACTGGGACGGACCCTTTTTTGCCTTTTTGACTGACCTATGTACATCTTTTTTCTTGTTTTCTCTTTTTTTTGTTTTTACTTTCGAAGCCTTACAGTCCTCTCTCAAAGCAGTGGGGGCCGATGTGTTGTGAGTTTCAGGAGGTCATGTTGCCAACATCAGCGGAGTACAGTAGAACGAAGGAGAGAGAAAGAGACCCAAGACGCCTTCCACTGTTCGGAACTGTTCAGAGGGTCAAGGATGGTCAAGTCTGCCAGCCAGGTCATCGCACAAAGTGGCACATGTTTTGTATTTGTGTTGTTTTGTTTTCTGGGTTTTCTGCCTTCGCCCAGCATCAACTGGCACACTCTTTAGGCTGTATTCTGTGTATTTGGGCTGAGGGAGGGGCGTCTGTCTGTTTGGCAGTTTGGATGGTTGTATGGACGCCCCTATCACCTGGCCAAGACTTGGACAGATGCCAGTTTTGGATGGTTATGTATGAGGAGACTTTTGGTTTGTTAATAGTTTTAAGTTTGTTTTTTGTTGTTTTTTTGTTTGTTTTTGTTTGTTTTTTGTTTAGTTTTCCCCCAGTTCTGATTCTTTAACTTCTTCCAAACGATCAGCCACAAAATTCAGTAGAAAAAAAAACACACAAGAAGGCCCCTTCGGTTGCAGGTTGGGACCACCTGGTGTTAATGACCTTCTGCAGCCTTCCTGTTCTCCTGGTTGGTCTTCGTCTGGTGATTTTGGAGCAGAACAACCAGTGCATCATCTGAAGAACTGAGGAGCATTTTGCAGGTTTTTTCTTTTTTGTCTTTGAACCGACATCTGCAGGAT
This sequence comes from Acestrorhynchus altus, assembly GCA_034509495.1. Classification (NCBI taxonomy): domain Eukaryota; kingdom Metazoa; phylum Chordata; class Actinopteri; order Characiformes; family Acestrorhynchidae; genus Acestrorhynchus; species Acestrorhynchus altus. Next base: position 7,200,271 of record CM067502.1, on the reverse strand, counting down.
GATCATAGCGCTCTAGCCTGCTTTATAAATCTAAAAAAAAAAAACTAAAATAACCAAGCAAGCATTTTCTGTAGCTCGACTTTAGCTGGTCCGACGGCATCGCAAAAAAAAAAAAAACTTCTGTGGCTTTGATTCTTTTTGTTTGTTTGTTTTTAACCCCCCCTCTCCCATACTCTTTAAGTGTCTATATGTGTTGACTGTACCAGTGTTCTGATCTGTCCCTAGATTTTAGAAGGAAAAAAAAAATATCGCTGGTAGAGATTGCTCACTAGTTCATCTACTGTTTTAATTTTTTGTTCCTTTTTTGTTTTTCCCTTTTTGTTTTGTTTCTTTTTTTAATTTAAGGGAAAGTGTTTGTCGCCTCTCTGTGCTACTGAGTTATAAAAAGGTATCCAGTATTTGTTGCCACAAAAGTATAGTTCAACAACGTTTTTGTTTTTTTGTTTTTTTTTTGTGCAACCTCTTGAGCTAATGTCTATAAACAAAAATTTATTACTATTTATGTAATGCTACTACCATTTTATATGATTTGTGTTGAATTTCAGTGCTTTTCTATGAATAAAGTGTGAAACACGTCATTGCCTCTTATTGGTTGGGGCCAGGAGGGTGGGGAGCCCTTGCTATGTGTGGGTGAGCATTGTACTGCTGAGAAATGCTATGAGATGCAAAATGTGTCCGCAAGATCACTGAGCTGGAATCCCAGATCATCACCCTAGCAGTTAGGGGCAGTATATGGAACAAGGCCTTCATACTCAAACATCTTTGGATACCAAATGGAGGTTTCCAGTCAGTCCAATGGTGTGCCCCCTCTCAAAGTCTTTGAGTGTGTCAGACATGTCAAGGTCAGGTCATGGTCAAGGCTTTTTTATTGTCATTACATCTGAGTACAGGTACACAGTGCAATGAAATTACGTTCCTCAGGAACCAAGGTGCAACATTGAGCAGCAGTACAGTAGGACAACATAAAGTGCAAACACTACAATAAATACAGCAAACAAAAGACAATTTAAAAGACAGGACAGGACAGTGCAATACCGAGTGGTATAATGAAGTGAAATGTTTGTGGTGAGAATAAGGTGCGAGAGATATGTAACATACTGTACATGATAGCAGTTACTGAGGTAGAGAGTTTATAGTTCTGAGTGAGCAGCAAATATTGCTGATTAGGATGGGGATGATCCAGTCTGTGTGTGCTGAGTGTGTGTGTAGAGTGTAGAGTGCTGGGTGGGTACAGTACAGTCTTAGTGTTTGGTATGGTCTTTGTGTGGGTGTGAGGAGTGGTGGGGGGTTCAGCTCTGTCTCCGTGTGTTGAGGAGTCTGACTGCCTGGTGGATGAAGTTGTTGCAGCGTCTGGTGGTGGAGGCTCGGATGCTCTGGTATCTTCTGCCTGACGGCATCAGAGTGAAGAGACTGTGTGAGGGGTGGGTTGGGTCTTCCACAATGCTGGTGGCTTTGTGGATGCAGCGAGAGGTGTAGATGTCGCTGACGGAGGGGAGAGGAACTCCAGTGATCTTCTCAGCTGTCCTCACTATCCGCTGTACGATCCGTGATGGTGCAGTTCCCAAACCAGTTGGTAATGCAGGTGTTCAAGATGCTCTCTATAGTTCCATCTGAAGAACATGGTGAAGATGGGTGGTGGAAGATGTGCTCTCCTCAGTCTCTGCAGGAAGTAGAGGCGCTGCTGGGTTCTCTTGGTTATGGAGCTGGTGTTGAGGGACCAGGTGAGGTTCTCTGTTATGTGAACACCGAGGAACTTTGTGTTTCTCACAATTTCCACTGCAGAGCCGTTGTTTTTCAGCTGGTGGTGGTTACCTCAAGTCAACAACCATCTCTTTGGTTTTGTCAATGTTTAGAGATAGTTTGTTGGTTCTGCACCAGTCTGTTAGCCACTGCACCTACTCTCTGTATGCTGACTCGTCATTCTTGCTGATGAGGCCTACGACAGCTGTGTCATCAGCGAACTTGATAAAATGGTTTGAGCTGTCCTTTGCAGTACAGTCATGAGTCAGCAGAGTGAAGTGCAGTGGACTGAGCACACAGCCCTGGGGGGCACCGGTGCTCAGTATGGTGGTGCTGGAGGTGTTGTTTCCAACCCTGACTGATTGAGGTCTCTCAGTCAGGAAATCCAGGACCCAATTGCAGAGGGAAGAATTCAGGCCCAGCAAGCTCAGTTTTCTGATCAGGTGCTGAGGGATGATGGTGTTGAATGCTGAACTGAAGTCGATAAACAGCATTCGAACATCGCAGCCTGTTGTCCAGGTGGAGTGCAGTTGAGATGGCATCATCTGTTGATCGATTTGGACAATATGCAAACTGCAGTGGGTCCAGTGAGGAGGGGAGCTGGGATTTGATGTACCTCATGACCAGCCTCTCAAAGCACTTCATGATGATGGGAGTAAGTGCAATGGGACGGTAGTCATTGAGGCAGGACACTTGAGACTTCTTTGGCACAGGAACGATGGTGGACGTCTTGAAGCACGTTGGCACGACGGCAGTGCTCAGAGAAATGTTGAAGATGTCCGTGAGAAAATCTGCGAGCTGTTCTGCACATCCTCTGAGCACTCTGCCAGGTATGCTGTCTGGTCCAGGTGCTTTCCGTGGGTTGACATCCGCACATCAGCTGAGGACAGGCGCAGTACCTGATCGTTCGTAGAAGGTGTGGTCTTCCTTGCTGCCGTGCAGTTCTGTGCTTCAAACCTTGCGTAGAAGGGGTTCAGCTCATCTGGAAGGGAGGCATCATTATTACAAGGGGCTTGTAGTTGGTAATGGTCTGGATGCCCTGCCACATGCGCCGCGTGTCAGCAGTGTCCTGGAAATGGTTGTGGATCTTCTCTGCGTAGGTGCACTTTGCCTCTCTGATGCCCCGAGAGAGCTTGGCTCTAGCTGTTCTGAGGCTTGCATTGTCCCCTGACTTGAAGGTCTTGTCCCGGTTTCTCTGCAGCACACGCACCTCTGCATCCACAGCTTCTAGTTGGGGCGTGTTGTGATGTGATGGTGTACTCCTCCAGGTTGATGGAGTCATCAGATATAGCAGCTTCTCTGAACATGTCCCAGTCAGTGTGCTCAAAACAGTCCTGAAGAGCAGAGATGGCTCCTGGAGGCCAGGTTGTCACTTGCGTGCTTATGTCTTACGTCTTTCACCCAAAAGTAGCCTACAAGAGCCTTTTTATGGGCAGTAAGGAACCCTTTTACCTGCCAAGACTCTCTAATCAGACCACACCTCTAAACATATTGAAATCTGCCCGAGACAGAACTGCACGCTGAGTTTTTGCATTCCATTTTTTTGGGAGTTAAGCATTTATGAGAAAATGGACAAACACTTCTGGGCAGGTAATGTTGGTGCTTTATTAACACACCAGGATTTTGAGGGTTTTTTTTTTTTACAAACATACTGTAAAAGAACACATATTCAGTGAGTAAAGTCTATATCCACTCCTCATATCACTGTTTTTTATATTAGCAAAGCTGCTGTTTCAATTTCTCAGTGTGTTCAGCTGTACAGTAACTACTGCTTTAGGAACCTGGAACACAAAGACAATCCTGATCCATTCAGGACTGGGGATCACGTCACATTACAGCCCAAAATCCAACTATTCAAACCAGTGAACGGGTTTTCCTGTACACTTGAGGTGTGGTCTGATCAGACCACTGACCAACCAACACTTTATGACATTGTTTCTACTCCCACTGTCCATTTTATCACTTTGTAGTTCTATAATTAAAGACTGAAGTCCATCTGTTTCTCTGCATACTTTATTATCCTCCTTTCACCCTGATCTTCAATGTTCCGGACCCCACAGGACCACCACAGGGCAGCTATCCACTCTATTGGACTTACCTAATTAGTTGCTCCACCTTGTAGATGTAAGGTCAGAGACTGAAGCTCATCTGCTCATCTTACAGTTTGTGTTGGTCATCCTCTAGATCTTCATCAGTCCTCACAGGACACTGCTGGCTGGTTGGAGGACTGTTCTTAGTCCATCAGTGACATTGAGGGGTTTAAACACACCAGCAGCACTGCTGTGTCTGAGCCACTCTTAACATGTCAACGTCACTGCAGTGCTAAGAATGACCCACCACCCACATCAATCCTGCTCTGTGGTGTTCCTGTGGAGTCCTGATTATTGAACACTGAACTTCACAAATTTGGTTGTTTCTTTCCAGACACTCCATCAAACAAAGCTGAGCTCATTGAATTTCTTCAGCAGGAGTGACAAAACGTCACCCAACAGCAGTGTGAAAGCCTAGTGGAGAGCATGCCAAGATGTGAAAGCTGTGATTGACACTTCTTTCTGTTATTTGAGGTCTAAATGTTTTATATTAGTATAATGTTGAGCTTTGAGGAAAAGGATGGAGTCCTTTACCAGGCAGGGTCACGTGAAACGGTACATGAAACATAACCAAGGTCATATTTCATTCCACAGTTACATCAAAAAAGCATTGCTCATAGGTTCAAATGAGGTCTCAGGGACTGCTAGTAAGAATGATATGTACTAGAGTACTAGAACCAAAAGTACATTGGTTTTTCACAATTCAATACCAAAGCAGAGTCAGATTTTATATATATATTGCATGTAAAGTGAAATATCTCATCTTTTTTTCATCAGAAATCCAATTTAAAATCAGGTTCTACTAAATTACAACTCATGATCAAAATTTAAACAAAATCTTGTATCTTATAGATCAATTTAAATGCAATGAATATAACATATAAATATTAAATATGTAATTGAATGAAAAATAAAAAGTTGCCTTTTTTTTTTCAAACAGTGTAAGTTTGTTTGCAACAGATGTAGGCATATCTTATCTATACTTGACAGTGGATGGCAAAAACCTTTGAGGTCCTGGCCTGTGATCGAAATGGATCCTTATATAGGGATAGACTATTTAATATACTAAGTAGTGTAGAAACACAGATGAATTAAGACATTTCTTGATCGGCAACATGCATCACCACCGGTCACATAAACTACCACATGAGTGACCTAAAACTCTAGGTCAGTTTTATAGTTTGACATATTTAGAAAGAATTAGAAAAGTATTTATTGGAGACGGTTACTTTCGGGAGATCTAAGGCTAAATATTCATTCATTTGAGATGTAAATACTAACAGATTTTTATGAATTTGACCATGTTTTTTGACCATGTGATAAAAAAAATAATACTTGTGCCTACATTTTCTTTTTGCTTATAAGGACTAAAAAACAGTTTACATCTCAAAAATCCTGTTGATAATTATTAATCAAGAGTAAAATGCAATTATTTTGACTATTTGTAATGATTATTTTGACAAATATTATTATTATTACATTTCCAAATAAAGTAAGAAACAACCTAAATGTCCTTTATTATTTTATCATTTTCAGCTCCGCCCCCTCTCACTGATCAGTCAGAGTCTGTATGCAGGTTGAGCTTGTACATGTGGACAGAGCAGTAAACATGCACTAGAAGTTCTTTTGGCCTTTAAACTGAGATTTAATTCAGTTGGAAACAGGGGTAAATTTTGTAGTTTGTTATATGTCTATCATGTCTAGATTACTCCTGGTTTAGGAAGCCTGGAAAACAGCATGTTACTGCCCGCAAAGTGTGGATCTCTGGTTCTAAGAATTAAGCTCCGCCCACACACACACAAACTGAATTCCTAATTAAAAGTAGTAAAGCTCTGTGCTGTTCATGGAATAATCCTTGATTATATTGAATACAAGCATAATCGTCCCATTAATGAAGCAACATTACGGGAAACATCTGAACTTCACAGCGTCCAGTGACTCATAACAATCATTGGTTTAGTGGCTATAAGAGCAAACGTCATCACTTCGTCACTTAGTAACGATGCTGTACCAGTTACTTTCTGGTCCATTTTCAGCTCATCTAGTGAACTATGATGTTCACTATAAATTACCAGAGAATTGTGGGAGATTGTAGATCCTCAAAATCACCTTCGATTTCCACTTTACGATTCGGACACAAATGGCTGACATACTCATTAGTGCCCTGAAACGTAAATGGGGATCCATTTCGGTGACAGTTGTGGACACCAGGCCTGGAGTTATGCAGCTCTGGCCTACAGAAAGCTGCAGTTCTCTAATAGGAGCAGTAGAGCTCCTCCAGAACTGCTCAATCCATTTCTTTCTGCAGTACAGACAGCTCTACAGGCCTGTTAACCCTGCTGGTGGGGGTAGACGTGGCATTTCCTCTTTGGCCCACATATTTAGCACGACGGATGTGCCGGGAAAAGGGAGAGAGGAGTAAATTGCTTTTCCCACCTTGCTTGGAGTTGTCAGTGTGGGCTGGAGCCATCAGGCTGTGATGAGGGGGAGGTGTTAGGGGTGTTGAGGCCAGAAAGCTTTAGGCCTTGATGAGGAATAGGAGCAAAGCGCTCTTAAAGGAACAATAAACACCTTTCTAGCGTATAAGCTTTTCTAAAACCATGATGGAGAATATGTGTGTGTGTGTGTGTGTGTGTGTGTGTGTGTGTGTGTGTGTGTGTGTGTAAAGACTGGTTTACTATTTTCATATTCATTTTTCATTCAATATGTTGTGTTATAAAAGCATATGAAGATTTGCTTTACGGACTTTATATAATTAGATGCATGTTTAATTTTAGTTAATAATCGTAATTATAGAAACGAGAAGCAAGTTTAAATGATCATTGTTGTCATAATGCTTAAAATTACACTATTTTACAGAAAAGTATTCCTTTGTACAATGTAAAGAGACTTGTTTTGTCTAGTCATACAGACATAACAGTACCCTGCTTTTAAATTACAATAAAACAAACAAGTAAATAAACAAACAAACAAAAAATAATAATCCAGTTAATCACAATCTACTGCAAAAAAACGTGATTAATTAAAATTAATTACACCTGATAAACTGTCAGTCAGCAACAAGAAAACAAATCTAGTTCAACTACACAAAGTATGATTAATCCCAAACAAATGCATTGCAGTTGATCATGATGAATTACACAAAAAGTGACTATCACAAGTAATTACAAGTAATGTCTGACTGCATGATCAATATTGCGATGTGATTTTTTTTCAATTAACTACTGTGGTAATAGTACTAAATCCTTTTCCACTTACTAAAGTAGTGGATTTTTTGTTGTGCTACACAGAAAAAACCCATTTAAACATTCTTTGAGTGTTTAAGGGTCTGTATATATAACTGCTGCCTTTATTAACTCAAACATTAGTCATCTGGTTCCATTTACCACCACTGTCAACAGCACTGACCAGCACCTTTCTCTAGATTGAAGTGTTCCACCCCCACGAGCTCTGGATCACTATGTATATTTTGATGGTTGATTTATGTTGCAGTGTTGAGAAATGGGTGGAATCCCCCCCTTTAACTCTAAAATGCTTTATGCGTCTCTTATATGTCTCTTATAAAGTTGCTGTTTTGGGAAATACACCAAAATGATTATCCGTGGTGAACTACTGCCTTATACAGTTCTGCCAGATGGAGAGTAGGTAGGAGAGCAGTAGACTATTCCTCTAGTCACTGACTGATAGTGTGAAATGATTGTTTGTTTGTTTTTTTTGTTTGTTTGTTTGTTGTTCCTGTGGACAAACAGCAATCGTCAGCCGTCACTAGAAACTGGACTGCAGCTTATTTTGTTTGGGACAAACACACCACCCCAGACTGAAGCGTAATCCTCAGATGTTATATATCGCAGCTAGAAATGTGTCACGGCCTTTGTAATCCAGGGCCCATCTCCACCCACCCCGCCCTGACACCCCAATTACTGAAGCATGCTGGGAAAAAACACAGCGGCAGAACAAAGCTCCGCAAATCGGCTCCCCCATGAGCCGCATGCGAGACTGCGCTGACTGCAGCCGAGGAGAGAGCACTGAGTGGTGTTTCGGACATGCTGCTCTTGCCGTGCTGAAGTGTTCGGAGGGTTTAATAAAGGAATACCACTTTAGAATTTCCTGTAGCAGCCATAAAACCCATTAGCTTGGCCCTTCATATTGTTTTCGAGGTATTGCAACCTGCATAGAGAAGGTTCTTCAGGGGTTCTTTAACCTAAAATCTACATCAGTGAAAAATACTATGCATTGTAATGCAAAATTAGGCTCACCAGACAAATAAATAGTCCCCTGTGACTGAAAGGTACCTAATAGTTGGTAATACAGCCATTAGCTGGAATAACAGCTTTGTTTGTTTTGGCACGGACTAGACAAAGAATCAAAAAATTGTCCTGTATGGTCAGATTTCATAAATGACATTTTTTGTTGTTGTTGTTTTTTATAGGCTGGTCAATATGATGATCAAACTCAATATCTCAATATGAAATGATGATATACAATATGATGAAAATCTTAACAAAGTACAATAATAAAGTTTCAGTATTTATTTGTAGCAGCAGAAACACAGCATGCTGTATATTCAAAGAGTCACCTTTAATTCCGATGTTTCTACGACATAATTTGAACGATACTGTACTCTGTAGAGTGTCATCCCCGGAAACCAAACATTCTCACACAACCGACCAGCTCATATTTTTTTGGAATTAAATCATATACGAGTAATGATGATGAGCAAATGGTGAACCTTGCTGTCCACCAGCTGAATGCCGATAGTGTGGCTCAAATGTAGTCACCTCAACCAAAGGAGGATCCCCAGAACATCACATAGCCCTCTCCAGCTTGAATCACACCTTGCACACAGTCCTCATTGAAGGTTTTCTGAGGTCTACAATGGACACAATGCCCAGCATCATTCACATACAGGTAGAAACCATGTTTCCAGTCATCAACAGTCCAATTGTCGGGCCTCATCACCCACTGCAACCAGACAACTGTGTGAGAAGGAGTGAGCCTCTTACATGCCACTCTGCTCCATATGTAGCTCTGCCGTTCCCTTTGGAGTATACTTTCAGAAATTGATTGTGAAGGGCCTGCATTTACTTCTAGAAGCAATTCTTTCCTGGAAGTGAAGTGATTTTCATTGTCAAGTACCTGTCCATCATTTTCTTCCTTTGGTGGCTAATCTAATATGAATTTCCTTTACACTGGGATTTTTGCCACTTCTGGTAGAACTGTTTGAGCATATGCTTCAATAAACCTGCAAATTATGCTACTTCTTTCACGTTATGGCCTTTGGAACGCCCAAATGCAATCACTCCTTTTAGCCAATCATTAACATCTGCTTTATGACCCATTTTCCACACATCAAGCAAGACATTCACTGCACTGTACCACTGTTTCTCAATGTATCAATCCTGTTGCACACCTTGTATAGCCTGACCATCTTCCTGTAACAGTATCTGCTGGAGCCTGAAGTTACTACACAAGGTAACAAATATTTTGTCTGAGGAGCTTATATGGTGCTTCCCATGACACACCAGATCTCATATGAGATGCTATTTTACCATCATTTTTACTGAAATCAAGAGTATTAAGGGTATTTGTTGAACTTTTGTAGTCTTTACTGTCCAGATAAAGATTTCTACCAGACTTTGCTGTGAGGATTTTAGTTGATTGCATTCAGCGACAAGAACATTACTATAGCCAACTTCCAAAAAACATTGAGCACCATTAGCCATTAGCCAAGGACATAGTTTCCCTGCTCCACATCTTAACACTGGGAGGGGTTTAAAGCAGCTGAATTCATTCATTAGAATGGGTGTCCACAAACTTTTGTACATATAGTATATATGATACAGAATCTTCAGATAGAGATCAGTTCTAAAAACAATAGACTGTGTCTTTAAGGGCTTTGTCAGTGTCTTCTTAAAGCACTGTTTGGCCAAGCGGTCCACAGGGGGATAGATGTGGACTAGGCCGAACTCCCAAGTCCCCCCTTACTGTTACTGTCCATACGCCCTATTTCAAATCAATCACAGGCCAAGCCCTCCTAAACCCCGGCGTCTGATGAAGCGCTGATAGTGCCAGGGCCTGACAAATGATGTACAGCCTGCTGTCTCCAAGAGCAGATTGGATTTTCAGGCCCGCTGATTCACTGAGAGATTGCGACTGAACCCCCACAGTTGCCCACCACCCCCTCACACCAGCCCTCCCTCATCCCTCTTGTGGTTCCTTAAAGGAGACCTTGGGGAGTTTAGTGTTTTTTTGTGCGGATTCATTGTTGCAATTAAAAATAATGTCTGGAGCCCCTTGAGGTATCTCCTCCATGCGCATGTGTGTGTGTGTGTGTGTGTGTGTGTGTGTGTGTGTGTGTGTGTGTGTGTGTGTGTGTCTGTGTAAGAAGAAGCATGAGGTACACCCAACCCCCAAATCACAGCTGTGCTCTATGGATACAAACAAGCATGGAGTGACAGGGGGCTTAAAATGCTACAGCACTAATCAGCAAATTGATTGCCCCCCCCCCCCCTCTTGCTCTCTCCTACACACACACACACACACACACACACACACACACACACACACACACACACACACACAAACACAAACACAAACACAAACACAGAGGCTACCACCTAACACAGCACAATCAAGGGCAGACTATATACTGTATTGTATATATATACACACATGCAGTTGATACAATACAGTAAGTATATATATATATATATATATATAATCTGAATTGATCAAAAATATGACAAAAAGTTAGTATTTTTATGTGTGTGCCTATACAGAGGATCATAGATTTTAAAAATGTATGGGTATAAATAACATGCTTTTCCTTTAAATAATGTCACTGTTTCTCCATGCTCCCTGCATGAATTGTGCCGAGGAATGTGCAGATTGGCTCGGATTGACTTGGATCAAGTAGGCACTGCAAACAACATTCAGCCCTGTCTGAGAGTTGAGGACACCTTCATCTACCCTCTCCAGTGCATTCAATACTATTTGGCCTGCTCTCCAGTGTGACAAGAGACTTGTAATCTTCAGATATTTTCTGATGACTCTGCAATAGTTGGATGTATCAGCAGGGGTGATGAGTACAGGTTGACGGTGAAGGACTTTATCACATGGTGCAAGCTGAATGATCTGGAGTTTAACTATACAAAGACAAAGGAACTAGTGGTGGACCTGAGGAGGAACAAGACACCAGCGACCCCTGTGTCCATCAGGGGTGTCAGAGTGGACACTGTGGAGAACAAATGTCTGGGAGTACATATTGACAATAAATTGGACTGGACAAAGAACACTGATGCCCTTTACATGAAGCCATCATGTAATCATTTTTGGAGACATCTGAGGTCCTTCAACATCTGCCGGATAATGCTCAGGATATTCTATGAGTCTGTGAAGGTGAGCACTATTGTCTATGCTCATGCTGGAGCACCAGACTGAGAGCGGCCTACGGCAACAGACTCAACAAACTGATCTGTAAGGCCACTGGCGTTGTTGCCGTATCATCCCACTCTACCAAACAGGGAAATGTTTATTCTGTTTATTATTTACTGGGGACACTATGGGACTTTAGTAGTATGTTAGCACTAAGCTACCAGCAAAGCATTAGAGTTTCTTTGGATGTAAAAGACATTCCATAAAGTTTATTTGAACCTTATAAAAGATATTACCTTTATAACTATCAATTTAATGTTGGCTGCAGAGCTTAGGTAACACAAGCCTTCATAGCCCTGCTAAAACTAGACAAACAAGAATGACTCTTTCAAACTCCTGCTATTTAGCTCAGTATTAAAACCCAGCAACCAGCAATGCTATTTTAAGATGTTTTACTGGTATATTATGTCTATTATCTTACAGTAATCATCTATATTTCAAAATAAAAATGGTCAAATTAAGCAAATAAACATAAAAAAATGAACAATACATTGAGCAGAGGCACCAAAACTTGAAAACTCTATAAATTAAAACTCCCTTATGCACTAGTTTAAAATATATCATCATATTAATTGTCTTTTTTTCTCCCTTTAAAAAACAAAAAACAAAAACAAAAACAATTAAATATATGACTCAATTTATCATAACAAAAAAGGAGCTGAGATCTGTACAAATCTACACACAAATCCCATACGATTGAAATGTGCTGGGGGATCACAGAAGCCATTAAATCAAATAAAACCTTGTTTTTGAGGATCAGCAGGGCCCTCAAAAACATCCCCTCATTGGGGGTCACATGACGTGTGGTGGAATTCCAATGCCACCATTTCTCCAAAACAAAAACAACTGGATTTTGAGGATTTGCCTTTGCCGGGTGCTTATATGCCTTCGGGAACAGTGGACATTGGGATTATTTGATCTGCCAGGCATGTACCAGGAAGGCCTGTAATGAAAATCATTCTTGACCAGAGGAAGATGGGTCTCCCCTCGTGAGCCTGGTTCCTCCCAGGGTTTTTTCCTCCAGCTCTGAGTGAATTTTTCCATGCCACTGTTACCTTTGGTTTGCATACTGTTTTTGTTCTTTATCCTTTATGTTTAGTGAGTTGCTGATCATCTTGATTTTGATCTCTGCAAAGCTGCTTTGTGACATCAGCGCTATACAAGTTCATTTGATTTGATTTTCTTTACACCATGTTTGTCCCCTTTAAACCCAACCATTATTAGCATGCTAGACTCAGGCAAGCTGTTCCAGTGATCTTTATTTGCCTAAATGTGAAAAACATTCATATATATTCCATCCTTTAAAGGGTGACTGGAGAAAAACAAATGCCAGTACAATAATGGGAAGTAAAGTGCAGCTGACTGACAAATGCACAGCCTGCCATGCCATCATGCCACCCTACATGTTTACTGAAATACTTAGTCAAACAGATGCTTTAGTGCTTAAATAAAGCAAGTTTAATTCTAAAATAAAACCAAAATTAAAACTGAAATATACCTAAAATACTATTACAGACAACAGTGAAAACAGAACTGAATAGTATGTAGGTAAATGTTTGATAAACCCATGTTAAACATATAGTAAACCTATAATGAACCTATGGTAAACCTATAGTGAACCTATAATAAACCTATCACAGACCTATAATAAACCTATAGTAAACCTATCACAAACCTATAACAAAACTTATGTTAAATCTATTATAAACCTATGGTAAACATATAGTAAACCTATAATGAACCTATGGTAAACCTTTAGTAAACCTATGGTAAATCTATAATAAACCTTTCACAAACCTATAGTAAACCTATTGTAAACCTGTAACGCAACCTACGTTAAACCTATGGTAAACATATAGTAAACCTGTAATAAACCTATGGTAAACCTATGGTAAACATATGGTAAACCTGTAATAAACCTATAGTAAACCTATTGTAAACCTATAACGCAACCTATGTTAAACATATGGTAAACATATAGTAAACTTGTAATAAACCTATGGTAAACCTATGGTAGTAGTAGCTTTGCTAGGCTGGTGATAAAGATATTTTAGATCTGTCAAGTCATTTGTCTTCTGTGTCCCATTTGCTCATATTTACATGGTTGGAATGTGGTAAAATATCAGTAGCAGAAGATGAAGTGGACATTGTGGTCTTGCTGTGAGGACCAGGGCAGCATCGCCTGATGCACCTAAATGAGTGAATAACAGAAGCAGAGACAGGCTTATATTACTTATATTCGACTATATACATTACTAATGTCCTCTCCCTCAACAGCAAAAACCTTTTCTTAAAACAAGCAGAACGTTACCTGCCATTAACCATTTATCTACCCAGATTTGAGACTCTAGTGGTACGTATTCAATAAAATGATTTTTGTTCATTTTTACATCCTTACTATTCTTTGGGCGACCATATTACCAATATAGGCGGGTCTGGGGGGTCAGAGTGAAACACACAACTACATTATATATTAACATATATTCATCACCAAGACTATTACATTTTAATAGCCTATATGGTCATTTTTTTCATCACAGTATAAAAATTACATCAATCAATAGTCAATAGCTATAAACAGGCTATAAATGCATTGATCTGATTATTGATCTGGACATACAGAATATTTTCTCCACTGATTTGTGTATCTTATCACTGTCTTACAACCTTGGATTTTTGCAGTTGTTCTTTATATTGTGGCTAACATTCACGATGAATGGACCAATAGAAATATTCTGAAATGACTTTAATAAAATGAATAATGAATAAAACCTATTAACGCACATTTCCATTTCGCAGAATTTTTCCCTCCTCCTGTAAAATTCCATATTTGGAGATATGAGATTTTTTTTGTGACAGGCCATTTCCCTGTTGTTTTGGGATTTTTTTTAGTCTGCATTCAGTCACCAACTCTTGTCTGTAAACGAAACGTCTTTACTGTCATTTAAAGAAGTCACTACAGCAGAGTGAAGTGAATTTATGTCTCGATTATTGTTGTAATAATCCAAATTCAAAGTGGATCTAATGTGTCAATTTAGGCCACTGGGTGTGGTCGTTCATCCAGTTTGATGGAGGCATGCTGAAAGGACACTCATCCGCCCTGATCATTGACTGGCAACAGTGGTGTAATTGTCCTGGCTGTGTGTACTGGCTGTTTGGACTCCTAATAGCTATAAATTATAATGTTATGCTTAATTTATTACTAAATAGTGAAATTAGAGTGATCCAAAAAGAGGCGGGGCATTCTGCAAAGGCAAAGGAAGTTTTACAGTCATTTCTAGGCTGATAAAAGGATTTATCTTTATTTTGCTAAATATAAAAACATCCACATACAGGCACCATCAATACACCAGTGCTTACAGATGTCATCTGATCACAAATGTAACATAAATAGTATTTAATGCTAACAGAATTCCCCAGCATTCCCCCACTATTCTTTGTCAGCATTTCTTATCATTATATCATTTTTCTTTAATCAGTTTCAGTCAGGAAAGTCAGTGGCCAGAAGAAAGTTCAGTACAGTCAACAGTACAACTGTCCGACTTCAGTTCATACAAAATCATACAATTCTTCAGCACAGAAAACTGTTTCACATTCCGGGTAAAAGTGATTGTTACATAACGAGACAGAGCAGATAAAAAGTCAGGTAAGCTGCTGGGTGATGTGTTGGCCATTCGTCAGGGCTTGTGAGCTGTTGGCTGATCTATGAGGTGCCGTTTCTTCTGGCTGGACTGTTCTGGCTTATTTGCGGTTGAGAAGCTGGCGAGAGTGCACATGGACAGCCTCCACAAAGGCACCCACACACTCCGGATCCATGTCAGGGTACAGGCCATGGCCGAGGTTCGCAATGTAGCCTTTGGTGCCAAAACCGTCCACCATCTTCTTCACTATCTCAGAAATGCGATCCTAGACGGGTCAATAAAGGAAGTGGTGGTTAATGGAGAATTTTACCAAAATAATGTTGGAGATTTCACAACCACACTGGGCTGATTGGTGAGATGCTGGTTCCCATTACTACTTGGCAACATTAACCTTGTAACTCCAGCTCAAATGGAAAAGAAAAATGAAAAGTTCAGACACTAAATACATCTTGGTGAGAAAAAGAAAACTGTATCATAACTGGACATCATCTTTGGGCTAAGGTGCTTTTGAGAATACCAGCCTTATTCTGATTAGGCAAACAATTTGCATAATCCTCATGTGAAACTGATTAAAATAAGTGCAGCAAACGTTCAAAAACTGCATGGACCATTACTTCGAGCCCAAGACAATGTAATGAGCCAGCTATTCCCTTTCAGAGCTGATTTTCCACTTTATTGTTAAGGGCACACATTGTGTCCCAAAGTGAAACCCCTGCTAATACACACACATTTACAGTAGTAGGCAACAGTGTGGGCACCTCTGGTCTGGAATAGCTAAGCGTATGAATAGCGAGGTCATCTAGTATGTGTAACAGATGACCTCATTTCCAAAATGCATAAAAATAAAGATGAAATAAAAAAAAATCTTTTACAGTTTAAAGAGCAACACCAGTAACACACAGCCTGGTAGATGATTGAGTGTCTTTGACCAGGCACCTGACAAACACCTGACTTTCTCCATGTTCTTGATAAAGCATAACACACTCTTCTCCAACTGTGTGGAAGTGCTCAGTGATGTCTAACTGACTTGCTTAAGTGGTTTCACAGACTGTTATGTACTTTTGTCCATTTTGTCCATACAGAGAAGGTCATCGGGTCAGAGACCATATGACCATGGCCAGCGCTAGTCTAAGTTAAAATAATCACATGAAATATTAAGCTATTGTGACACTACTGTGGGACGTTCTGATCATCAGTCCCAGTTTATCGTTGTATGTCCATACATTTGAGTCAATACTCTTACCTTAGTGGCATAAAGTGCACAGGGGTCCATGTTGCCCTGCAGACTGACCTTCCCTCCAGTCCTCTCACTGTGAGACAAGTACAAAGACTCTTTCATAAACGGTTACACACCTTTTAGGGAATCTGATGTAATGGAGGGGAAACCCTTCTACGCCTCCAACAAAACCACCAAAAATGCTTTGTGCAGTTCTGTGAGGTGTCTTTTAAATAGAACTAACTGACCGTGCTGATCGAGGGTCAATGGTCCAGTCCAAACCCACCACCTCATAGTGGGACTGGGAGAGGTCCTCCAGACCATAATGACCATCCTTGGCAAACACAATCTGAAGGAGGAAAAAGGAGCAGAGCTGAGTCAGTAGGGCTGCGTCTGTTACCCTATACTAACCCCTAGTGGTGTGTATAAGAAATTGCAGAATGTTTGTTACAAGGCTAAATGCCTATTGGAAGATTCATTCTTGATTGATGTCTGAAACACGCAGGGTCACGCTGTTATTTTCCAGAGTTTAGAGAGACAGATTACATAAAATGAATGAAATCTCAACTGCTGCCATGTCGGTCTACAATTTCAGCAATAAGTAAATTGGTAAAATAAAATTCACAAAAATGATTCATTTATTCAAATTATTCTTTTCAATCTCTTTGAATCTGGTGCAGCCAGCTAATTTAATCTGTTGACAATATCACTGGGAGATCCCCAGTCACCACTGCCATCTGTGGTTAGTTCCACAGTACCACAGTACTTAGTTCCATAGTACCTCGCTCTCTTGGTGATTTGCGCAGCTCCCAAAATAAACTACTTGAAAAACTAAAATCGAGCAGATTCCAGTTTTCCGGGTGGTGTAGTTGTCTAAGTGCAATCCATTCATGGGTCAGATGCCCACTGATGCCACAGTCATCCATGGCTGGGTGTCCCAGACTGCCTAACTGGCTTTACTCTCTCTGCGTGAGAAGGTAGGACAGTCCTTAACATATCTATGTTTGTGGTATGATGGATTGAACCCATACTCACCATAGGCACATTATCCAGACCAGATTCTTTCAGCTTGTCTTTAACCCTGCGAGCGATGTCCCTCAGGTACGGCAGAGAAAACTCCTTAAACTCCACTGGGCCCAGGCAACCGGTGTGGGATTCAAACACCTGCAAGGCCTAAACACACACACACACACACAATGTAAAGTGGCTAATGTATGAAAGCCATAATGCCAAGTTTGTTTGGATGAAGGTGACATCCCTCTGTCTCTCACCTGTGCCCCAGCTTTCACCTGGCCCAGCAGGTACTCCACGATAACATCAGTGAGCTGCCTCAGGAGATTGTGGCTGGCCTCCGGATATCTGTACAGCCAGCGCTTTGCCTTTGAGTGGGTGGTGGAGCCTCCACCCTCAATCATATAGGACATTAAAGTCCACTGCAAATTGATGATGAGGTAGAGATCAGATTATCAGGATCAATAAAGTACATCTAAATATGCGATTGTCTGCACCTCGCTGTGTGGACTAATAGGACTATAAAGTGCTTCTGTATGGTAAGTAGAGCTGAAAAAAGGGAACATAGAAACAAGGAGGTGATCATAAGGTCATGGCTGATTGGTGCTTTATTTAGTTAGGCAGCCACAATATATATATATATATATATATATATATATATATATCTCTCTCTCTCTCTCTCTCTCTCTCTCTCTCTCTCTCTCTCATCTGTAAGATTTCTCTCCTCATGTGTGCCGTCCTGCTCCACCCACACCGAGTCAGTACTCTGCAGACACGCCCTGCTTACACAATTATGAGCGGACGTAGTATGCTCATTTACACAATAAACACTGATTGATCTGACTGGTTTGGAGTAATCCAATCAGTTTGTCTTGTTGTTTGTTTATTGTTTGTTTATTTAAAGTTGCTGTTTTGAAAAGATTTTTGTGTGATGATGATATATTTAAATGAAAGACATGAAGGACAAAGGGTCTGTGTCCACTCCACCGTGCCCCAGTAAAGCCAACAATCAGAGGAACTTTGCCTCCACCTGTGTCGTGGGTCATGGTGATGGCTTTGAAGACTAGCCGAGCCTGTGCGCCACATCTACTTTAGGTCGAAAGTGCAGCCTCTGTAGATCGCCTGGCCTTTCAGGGGCTCCGGGAATACAGGGCCCTTTCCTGGAGACATCTGGACATCCATGCCCAGAGCCTAAGGGCACGAACACACAGGACGAACAAAAACACACTGATTACTTCATCAGAATTTGGAGACTAACCTGAAATGTGTTTGTCTATGACTCACCTGCATCACAAGAAATCTCTACCATGTAAATGAACATAATAATTATAAAGTTGTGGAGAAACTAGGGGTGGGTTTATTTTGTATTTTATATTTCTTAAAAATCCATCATGTTTCATTTCATTTCCCCACAGTCCAAAGACATGCGTAGGTGAATTGGTGCCTCAAGTGGCTCTCAGTGTGTGTGCGTGACTAGCGCCTCTGCCCAGGGTTGTTTCTGCCCTGCGCTCAGAGTTCATAATAGCTCCCCCGTGACCCTATTGAGGAACAAGCGGTACAGAAAATGGATGGATGGATGGATGGATGGATGGATGGATGGATGGATGGATGGATGGATGGATGGATGGATGGATGGATGGATGGATGGATGGATGGCTGGGAATGGGTGAGGATGGATGATGATGGATGGGCTTGATTTTGATTGATATTTAGCCCTCGAGTTGGGTTTTGTTGGTGAGAAAACAGAAATCTCACCAAAACCCTTAAATAATGAGTTTAGGGTCCTAGAAAGATGATAAACACATCCACAGAACGCTTGGATGGTCTATTTTTGGTGAAATGCTTTTAGATTGTTGTAAAAGAAGCACAAGTAACAAAGCAGAACCTTCATATTCAACTGAATATCCAGAAGGTCATTTGAGTTTCTATAAGAATTATTCGCTTAAGACTCGCTGAGTGTCATTCCACAGAAACCACCCACTTGAATCTGGTCATTCTGAATGGTCAACGCCCTGCAGCAAGGATACATCTTACCTGTGGCACCACCAGGATGTCTTATAAAAATGATTGCAGCATCGAAGGAAGCGCCTCAGTGGCTACAGAGAAAAAAATGGATTTGCTATCAGTGCTAAGAAACCAATGAGTAGTTAAAGTAAGAAGAAATACTACAGTAATCCAGATGTGTCCAGAGGTTGCTGACAGGCTCACAGCAGGCTTCTGGGAGCGGCACGCTCAAGAAATCCTTCCCCGCCTCTGGGACTCTGAACTCTGTGGGAAATAGTGAGACATCAGTGGACAGTGGACTCCCTTTCTACTTTAAATTGCACCCATTAAGCTAACAGAGATGTGCACATGCAGTTACAAAGAACAGATACTAAACCAACCACACACACATTTGAGCCTGGCAGGTAGCGTCCGGCTTGACGACACTACACCGACATGATCGACTTCCTCACCGCGTGCCGCTCTTAGGAATGTGTCATTCTTAAGCTCTGGAAAGTCCTTTGGGCTGCAGAGACGAGAGGAATTACTGAGGACAGGCAGGTAAACAGCCGAGGAATGTGCTTACACATCAATATAATATTCTAAAACTTGCTTGTTCAGTTTGGCGCTTGGTAATAAATGCCTTTACATAAAGGTATTGAGGCAATGTACATCTCAGTCCTCTACCACAATTGCCTGGACAGTGGAGTGGATGGATGCCATTGTTTCATGGTGCTCCTGTCTTTAGGCTGCTCTCTGGCTCTCTCTGTCTCTCTCCTCTCTAATTAGACTGTTATGTAGTCAGATCTGGGCGAGACTGACTGCTGAGGTCTCCTGACGCTCTCAGACCAGTTACCTACCTCCACTCCCAGCAATGCCGTGGAACGCCTTCATACGCCTTTAAAAAACATCTCGGTCATGTTCATATACCAGCACCAGGACATATGAGGCGACTGATTCAGCAGAAGTATTGCTTTCACTATTGATAGGCATTTATGATGATATCAGTGCAAAACTACGAATAACACTTAATTTATGTGGTGTTTAGACGACTCTTTCATCATTTATAGGATGTATTTATAATTTAGTTACACTCGAGGAGGAAAGGTCCCCCTTGTGAGTCTTGGTCATCTTGTTTGCTGTGTTGGAGTTCAGCCATTGATTGCCACTTTCATTTGTCTTCTTTCTGACTTCCGTGGTCGTAGTCACACAAGGTTGGAACGGTATAGAGACTTTTTACACCTTTTATATATTTTTCCCCGTCTTTTATTATAATTAGCTTCTTTCAGTGACTCTAGCGAGCAGATAGCTCTCTTTGTTTACCTGATGCTTTACTATCATGAAAACAAAACAATTTCAGAATTGTGTTTCCAATATACAGATAAAATGTATTGGGACACCTGGTTCATGCATTGTTTCTAAAATCACGTGGTAAAGAGTTTGTCCTCTGCTTTTGTTTGGAGTAACTGTCTCTACTGTGCAGGGAAGACTTTCTACCAGATTGTCAAACATTGCTGTGAGGATTTGATTGCATTAGGTATTTGAACATTAGTGACACCAGGATGTTGGACAATCTGTCCTTAGTGCTGGGCACATGACCTCAAATCAATATCAGCCATTAATTGAATACTGATCTCAATTACATTACATTACATTTTGGTTTCGTTTTCTTGGTGGACATTTTTAAGGGGACAGTACTTGAACAAACACAGCGGGTGAAAGTATTAAAATAATTTTAAAATTTAATTGTCATGGGACAGATTATGTCGGTTAGAGGTACTAAATGTCAGTTTTGATTAATTGCCCAGGTCTACCACTTCAGCTTGTCAACTCATCCCAAAGGTGCTGGGTGGGGCATTTGGGGTAATACAATCCCTATACACTTTATTCTCATAAACTACAGATTTCTAGGAATACAAATTTGTTGACATACAATATTTCTTCCCATCCATCTAATGTCAAACCTATCTAACCTCCAAAGCATAGAAAGGGGGTCTGCACATATGCTGGGGAGAATGGGTCTTTACAGGTGGCATCAGCACTTGGTGAACAAAGCCTGTAAGATCCTAGTTCTAGATTCTCTTTATCCTCCCAGCTCAGAAGACCTCTTCCTTCTTCTGCTAATCAAGAGCAGCAGTCTGGCTCCAGGACATCGGACAGAGGAGATAAGATTCCCCAGCCAGCAGAGCTGTAATGGTCTATGATAAGGGAACAGAGAGCAGAGAGCCTCCCTGTAACTGCTGCCCTCTTTAATGAGGGAAAAGGAAGAGTTTAAAGAGTTATGCAATTATGACACATCCTAATTCAAGTCCGATCCACTTGGTGCAGTTTGGAGGAAAGGTGCTTTCCCCATTTCTACAGTCGTCCACTGCAAGTGCAATTTTACTGACCCAACTCTACTGGAACTGTCCTTCCACACAGAGTTTGACGTCCAGACAGGACTCTTATTTTGTAATATTCCTTGTTAACCTCAGGTGTGCTGTCTAAAAGAGTCCTGCTGCTGGTTTCTGTCTTTTGTCAGAATAGTAAAAACAACTCACGCGATCAGGTCCTTTTTGTCCATCTCGCCAGGCTGGTCGGAAGGTCCAGGAGATCAGAGGTCAGTCCTGACCTGCAGATGAGTGTCAGAGTTTGTTCAACTCCTCTGACTGCTATTACAGACGCACACTCTCCTATCTGTCTTGGGAAAAGGCATCAGAGCTCAGTCCCCGCGCAGCCTGCACCTCGGGGACCCTTTGTGCGCCTGCACTTCGCCTGATCAAAACGTTTGAATTGCTTTGGAATAAAAAAATATGTACTCATTGAAAAACGCTGTAAATATGTTTGTCTGTGATCTGGCGACGTTTATGCCGTACTTTGCTCTTAAACGTAGCGGTTCGTTTAAACGACCAGTTACGTCGCTCCGTTCACCCAATAAGAAACCAGTGGTGCAGGATTTGCGATGACGGAAATTGACACAGCACTACCGGAAAAGAGGTAACGGTTATATTATAAAAGCGATTCAGTGGGAGCTGTTCGTCAAAATAAAAGCCCTGTAAAAATGGGCTGAGAAAACATGAGGATTCAGCAGACACAGAAATATATAAAGATGTAATGTAAACAACCCGTTCAGGACTTGTGTATGGGTGTCCAAAAAACCCATAAGTCAATTATTCTTTCTGTACAGTTATCTAATTTACTTTTTTTTTTAAGATCATTAGAATTTTTAACTTTGGCTTATTTGCAATTGTATTTTTCTTATATTTCACTTTATTTTTGTTTTATTTTATTTTATTTTATTTATTTCATTTTATTTATGTAATTGAAATCTAATCACAATGTCACTCCAACGACTAAACTTGGAGGATAAATGATTAATAAAAGACCATGCTATCATTAACAATAATATATTTAAAAACACTTAAAGATACAGTGAAATTAATTATTATTACATGAATTATTTTGAAGCAAAATGATCTTATAATAATGTACATACAGGTGTTTTGTGCAGTATATATGTGTGTATATATATATATATATATATATATATATATATATATATATATATATATATATATATATATATATATATATATATATATAGGTCATGAGAGGGCGGTGCCCAGGTTCTGCCACAGAAGCTCTTACAGGTGGGTTCCAGGTCATGTTCTATTAGTGGAGTCATGTGTGAGGAACTGTTCAGTATGTACAGAATGAGTCTGTTTTATTTATATGAATATATTATGAGCATGTCATCGTGTGGGATTGCTGTAAGTGTTTGGCTGGGGAAATAATTCCCTGTGACAAAGTCACAGTGTCCTGATCAAAGTCCCTGTGTGCTCTGATAGGAGGCCTCTTCTCACTGCTGTTCATTCTGGCCTTTAGAAACATCAGCTCAGCTTGTGCTGCTGAGGAAGAAGGGACGGACGATACCACTGACCTTCAATCCGATACTGAGAAATGCCAATTAGAACTGACATCCCGATACTGAGTGTGTGACAAATGATGCATGCGATCA
This sequence comes from Acestrorhynchus altus, assembly GCA_034509495.1. Lineage (NCBI taxonomy): Eukaryota > Metazoa > Chordata > Actinopteri > Characiformes > Acestrorhynchidae > Acestrorhynchus > Acestrorhynchus altus. The sequence goes on along the minus strand of CM067502.1, from coordinate 7,177,159 downwards.
AAAAAGTCTGACAAACATTTAATAAATGCTTCTTTCTTTTCTTGACTTTTTATATCGACCAACCCTACTTTGTTCGTTGACCAGGGGGTGGGGGTCCGTTTTACTTTGTTGACCGGGGGGAGGTCGGGGATATTGGTGAGCGGCCCCTTCGCCCTCTCAGCAGCCCACACCCGTACCAGCCCACTAGGAATTTTCCCGGTTCTCCCTATAACCAGTCCATCACAGCTGCCCAGTGACCGAAATGGGTAAATTTCTGGTCCGACTGATGATGAGTGCCCTACAATGATGGCTAAATTTTTTTGTTCAGTTAAACTTATACTTTACACACAAATTGAAAATTCAGTAAAGAGATCTAATAACAACCCACAGACAACTGTTACGTTTTTTAAATAAAAGCCTTGTAAATCCTATAGCTAGATGAATTTTCTAGTTCACAGTTTTTTGTTCAAGACATGACATGTTGCCATTTTTTGAGCAAATCTGTGACTGCTGGTGGCCCAGGCATCATGGAAAGGGCTGCCCACCACTCCGGGCATGTATGGTCACTGCCCCCTGGTGTGTGAATTCACTAGTGTGAATGTGTATCACTGCATGGATGGATTGAATGTGGAGGAAAAATCTGCCTGTGCGGAAGCGCATTGGGTCTATATGCACGTTTTTGACATCATCCTACAAAATAAATAAGCATATAAGCAATATTTTTGACCCGTTTGAAAGTAAACATGATCTGATGTATTGATGTTTAGGCATTAATCTGTTCAGACCCAGCAACAAGACTAGCAGTAGTTTGGTAGCATAATTAAAGATGGGTTACAGTAACAGTGGTCTTTAATAGTCCACTTTGATGAATGAATATATTTTGTTATATCAACTGAAGTCGTATCAGATTATTAATGTTTAAATGCAGCCTTTCTTCTTCAGTCATTGGTGGCTTTCCTGCTGGAAGGGATGACCAGTTATCAGAGAGATGGGTCGTCTGATCCGACCCCCATGGAGCTTTACGAGAAACTTGGTGCACAAAGAAACAAAGTTGGAGGCCTGAAGTCAGAGAAAGCTGCTGAAGTATGTACATAACTATCTCTACAAATAGTGGAGGCAGTGTAAAACATTTTCAGCTAAAAGTCCCAGTGCGTCGGTTCTGAAAACATTTTTATGTTCATGGTCAGATTCATCAGTAATCTGTTTTCTTTTCCCAGGCTGGTGCTGATGCTGCAGTGCAGTCGCTGCTGAAACTGTAAGTAGACTATAAAAGAATCACAGCTCAAGAGTACATGGTCCTTTATTCACCTCTATACACTGATGTTCCAAATAGTAAAGAACCAGCTGTAGAGGACGAAGAAGATCAGGTGGACCCCTGGAAAGTGTCTACCACCAGTGCCAAAGGAGTGGACTATGACAAGCTCATTGGTTGGTCAAATATTATTGATCTCGTCTAAACAAAACATCTCGCATATTCTATGCTGTTTTTTGATTGAAAAGGGGGTCATCCAGGTGAAATCATACCCAGTGCTGGTATGCTGTGGTGTATGTTGCATTTGATATTGGGCTTGCTGGTCATATTGAACACTGGTGAAGGACTACCAGGTCATCCTGACCAGTACAATGACCAGTTCCTGTGCAGGAACAGATGAACTTCTGTCTTTACATCTAGAAGAAGGACCAACTAGGTAGGAGTGACTAATAGAATAGACGTTAGGTGGACACAGTGTTTAAATCCTCAAGCAGCACCGTCGTATATATGATCCACTTGTCCCAGTGCAACAAAACACTTAAGACGTCAGCGTCACTGTGGTGGTCCTGTGGAGTCCAGAACATTTGAAGATCAGGGTGAAAGGAAGCTAATAAAGTATTCAGAGAAACAGATAGATTACAGTCTGTAATTATAGAACGACAAAGTGCTCCTGTGTCTGCATACGTCAAATGGATTCTTAAGTAAAGATGCATCTGTATGTGTATAGAAACAAACTGGGATCTCCAAAATGGGTTCCAGTATAGTAAAACTAATTTTCATTTCTATATTCATTTGAATTGAATAAATTCATAGATTGTATAGATATTATATATACTTTTACTCGTGGTGCCACCTTTTGGTTGTATTTTCTTAATTTATCTGAAGGAAATGTGAAATTGGACATGTCTTGTGATTGTTCACTGTGAGATTTGGAAGCAGTAAGATTGACAAGGAACTGGTCGACAGAATAGGTAGAGTCACTGGGCAGACCCCTCACCGTTTCCTCCGCAGAGGAATCTTCTTCTCACATAGGTTGGCAGTTTTCCTGTAGTTGAGACTATGGCTGTATTCATACAGCAAGTGAAAGTGGCCACAGCAAAAGCACAGTGAATCAGACATTCTCAACTGATTTGAGCCATTTTCAGATGTACATATCTCATTTGCGGCCTTGTGGCTCTGTGTGATCAGCCAGATTGGAATCGGTGCGAATTTGACGTCAGTCCAGCTCAACATTCCTCATTAATGCACTGAGGAGTAGGAGAAATTGATAAGAGCTTGTGGAGGTTTACAGTGGTGGGATCATGAGGTCATTCAAACTAAATTAGAAGACATATTGTGACCGCTCTGTGCTTCCAAAGAAATTAATTAACTAATTCATTCATTCATTCTTACACAGTGCCTTTCAAGATACCCAAGGACACCCTAGGAAAGCCAATTGAACACAACGTACTCGCTACCAGAATGATCAGAACTGGTCTAATGCAGTTAGAGGAGCACGTGGCTGCAGTACTAAAGACAAATTAAAAGCTTAAAGCAAAGTTTAAAGAAACAAATACACGAACCACAGAAATGGGTGTGGCCAAATATACTTCTCTTTTTACATTGAGCTCAGAAGCTGATAAGACCAGCTGTTAGCCACTGGAGCTCTGCAATAGCGCCTATGATGCTGGTGAAGATGAAAAGCATTCAAATGTGTGAACAACCTTAAAATAGATCTGATTGCGTGAGAAAATTGGATTCGAGCCACTTTACCTGCTGTGTGAATGTAATCCTGTTACTTCTGGCATCAAAATTGCAAAGCAATCATATCTTTCTATGGTTGTTGTTTTCCAGAGACATGCATAAAGTCCTGGATGCCCACGAGAGCAAGAAGTCTTTCTTTCTCTACACGGGAAGAGGGCCATCATCAGAAGCACTGCATGTCGGTCATCTAATCCCATTCATCTTTTCCAAGTGAGAATACTCACTATGTGACATGTGCTCATTTACTCTGAACTGCAAGACATAACAGTAAAGAGAGGTGGTAAGAGTTTAAAAGCCAAGTTCTCCACCAAGATGTCTAAAAACAGACCTGGTCAAACTGTTAAACTGTCGTTCTTGTGGTCAAATGCTGAGTCTGCTTTGCACCAAACCTGTTACTGAGCTCAGATAATTCAACTTTGGATCCATATGTCCAAAGTACACAACGCTTGCTGTAAACATCTCATTAAAACAAAACTTGTTTGTTCTCTTTCTGATGGTGTATGCTGCACTTTGACATCAACTGTGGCAAGAATTACTTGTAGGTGACATTTTAGGTTTGTTTGGGACACGTTTATGCATCTTGTGGTCAGAAAAAACAAGAGTCATTGTGTGTTTTTGAATTAAAGATCGGTTCATAGACAGGGAAAGTGGGTACATGTAAAAGTTTGGGTCCCCTGTTCAAAGCTGCTTGCAGGGTGCACTTTTCTCACAGTCCAAATCTGTTTGCTTTATTCATCTTTTCCCTAATTTTTACATTTTGTTTAAAGGTAAGATTAGTTTCCCTGCAACACAAGCAGCCCCTTCTTTCAGCAGTTCGTTCCCACAAATCTTCAAGGAGAAGAACAATTTGCAGTGTCTTATCCCCTGTGGCATCGACCAGGTCAGTAAGTTTAGAGCTCTAGAGCTCTGTATTCATCTTTTTCCTCTCCATTATGCAAGAATGGGCATTTTGCCCCCTACAGGCAGAGGGTGTAATTGACTGTTACTCACTGTTACACTTTTACATTTTAAAACATATTACACTGTAAGCTCTTCTTGTGACATTGAATAGAAACAGTAATGTTAGAGGATTTTACACTAATATGAATGATGACATGAATAATGCACACCATCATGGCTCTGCCAAAGGTAACATGGTACTTTGGCAGATATAGAATTTTTTATGTTTCTGATGATTGGTTCTGCACATTGGTTTGGGGGAATTGTTGCTCATTCGTCCATACAAAACAGCTTTAACTCTTAAATATTGAACTGCTTGCTGTTTGCTTCAAGTCCTTCCACAACATTTCTATCGGATCAAGGTCAGGACTTTGAGATACAGATGTTTATATGGCTATTATTTACATATATGGCAGATTATATACATTAACATATTATATACAGATCACCTATTTTGTTCAGTGGGATAGAAATTGTGTTTGTAATGACCTCAGACTCAGTCTGTTTAGGATTTGTTGTAAATATTGTGGATAAACTCATGTCAAAGAAATATTATTATTAACCAATATTTAACTCGATTCCATAGAATTCATATAAATGCAATTTAATATTTATATTCTTTTTATTTTTTCCCCCAAATACCCAAAGTATTCAATGCAAAATAAAAGTTCAATTCTTGAATTTGTAAAATTTAAATGTCAAAAATTTCAAGTGTAAAACTAAAAATTTAAATAAGCAGTACTGCTGTGGACTTGATATTTCTCTCCTGTCACAGGACCCCTATTTCCGTATGACCCGAGACATAGCTCCTCGGATAGGTTATCCCAAACCTGCTCCGCTGCACTCCACCTTCCTCCCTGCCCTGCAAGGAGCTCAGACGAAAATGAGCGCCAGTGACCCTAACTCTTCTATCTTCCTAACAGACACACCCAACCAGATCAAAAACAAGGTAGACTCTTCTAGCCACACACAACCCAAATACTGTAACAGGATAGACCTGTAACAGTATTACTTATTATATTAATTTTTATACTATTTTTTATTTATTTATCTATTGTTCCAGAAATAATTGTACTAATATTATTGCCATTTTCAGACCAATTGTTGCTACTGATATAATGATAATATAACAGCATAATAATGCAATTATACCATTTTAAACTTTAAATTATTGGGAATATTCAGACATTGGAATTAGAATGCAACATATTTTTAAATGTCTTAAATACATGAAACATGTACACCAATCAACCACACCATTATGAGCACCTCCTTGTCTCTACACTCACTATTGTATCAACTCCTCTTCACACACAGAAACACATTGTAGTTCTAAAATTACAGACTGTAGTCCATCTATTTCCTTGCCTACTTTGTTTTCCTCCTTTCACCCTGAACTTCAATGGTCAGGACCCCACGTGACCACCACAGAGCAGGTATTATGTAGGTGGGCTGCAATGACACTGACATGGTGGTGGTATATTAGTGTGTGTTGCACCGGTACGAGTAGATCAGATACAGGAGTAATGGAATGTTTAAACCGCTGAGAACAGTGCACAAAAGCCAAATGGTGTTCTACACAAATGGTGACCAACGCAAACCGTGCAGAAACAGATGCACGTCTGTCTCTGATTCACATCTACAAGGTGGAGCAACTAGGTAGTAGTGTCTGATAGAGTGGACAGTGAGTGGACTCTGAAAATTACCCGCCACTCGCATAATAGCTACTCTGTGGTGGTCCCGTGGGGGTCCTAACCATTTAAGAAACGGATGAAAGGAGGCTAACAAAGTATGAAAGGAAACAGATGGACTATTAGAGCCTATTAGAAGGCAGTGAGTCTATCATTGGTTTATATCTTGCCTCATATTACGATTACTTTTAATCACGCTGACACAAAAACAATCTTGGGTCCTTGTGGAACGTCTGTGTGCTGTTGCAAGCAACACAGCGCTAAGCATTGTGCCTTTGATGTGGGATAATATTGATACATAAATAGTAAAAACAATAAAAGACATTCTAGTTGTTGTTTTTTTTATAAAAATAACAATATCTGGTATGTGTGACTGTCTCCTATAAATACCAGGGAGCAACCCTGTACCTCTTTCCTCTCGTTTTTGTTGATGGTGAAATTTCTTTGCTCCTCACAGATCAGTAAGCATGCGTTCTCTGGAGGAAAAGACACTGTCGAGGAGCACAGGAAGTATGGAGGAAACCCAGATGTAGATGTGTCATTCATGTACCTGACCTTCTTCCTTGAGGATGATGAGCAACTGGAGCGAATAAGACAGGTTTGACATGTTGGAGATGCACCATCCAATGTTCCATCCTTGGGGCTTTGTTTCTCCACAAGAGTTTTCTAGAGGGAAGACACATTGTAATTGTACTTGTTTTGCAGGATTATACCTGTGGAGCACTTCTGACTGGTGAATTAAAGAAATGTCTGATTGAGACAGGCGCAAGCAAGTCACAGATGAAATGGTCCTGCAGTTTATGACTCCATGCAAGCTAGAATTCGACTTCTAGCTTGAAGGAGAAATGTGAAAGATGGACAGCTAGCTGTCATGTACTCACAACTCTCAAGTTGATATCAAAGTAAAGCATCTCTGTGCAGTAGAGACCAAAGATGGAGACAAACACACCTACTCACTTCTCCAGACCAGGTTGCCTTCACTGTGCTTAGAGTACAACCTAACGGGGCTTCTAAAATACAAAGTACAACACAAGTAACACACATCCAGCTCTTGGTCCATGACCGTGTTGTTTTGATCATAATGATATTACTGCAATCATACTCTAAGTCTATGCTGCTGTGTTGACGTTCCTTGGTATAGTACAAGCAGCTGAAACTGAGCACACTGTAAAATATAATTAGTTAACCTTGCTTAATAAAGCACGCAAACCAAATTGCCTTAAAACTAAGTTGTATAGGCATTGTGTGTTGTATTAACTAAAGCTGATGGCATGAACTCTGTATTAGTGGTCAATGTAGCTACATACAACCACCATCAGCTGCAGAGAACATGGTTACTTGCTCTTACAGTCTTCAACATAGAGTGCAGGCAAGTATGCCCAGTATGTAAATTGGTGGTGTGTGGAGCCAATAAGATTTGCTCACCAAGATTGCACTGCCCAAACATAAAACCTAAAGTAAGTATAACACAGTAAATTGAATTTAGCTTGACTGAAAATCTGCCAAAACGTTGACTGTGAGACTCATCTGTTCATTTTGGTTCGGTTGCCTTAATTATTTGTCGTGATTCCAAAATTCTGTAGTATTTAAGATCAGTTAAATTAACTAGTTGAATAAGAAGTGTGGTTAGGCTTCACCGTGCAGGTTTAAGCTTATCAGTTCTTACACTAACCTTTTGCCTTGTATCACAGACTAGTTGCCACTAACATATCTATAATATTAGATCGTTTACCTCAACAAATCAATAAGCAAGTGTAATATTTTGTGTGAAGATTTGATGCATTTTTAGCTCAAATAATTAATATTATTTGCAACCACTGCAAACAGAGAGTGGGGATGGAAGTACAGTATAGGAGAGAAAAATGAGATTGAGCCATAATGTGCCACGGGGGGCGCAGCGATATTACTGCTGACATCCTGGGATCCTATGTTATAATCAATCAATCAAATACAAAACAGAATGATACAATATTGATTATTTATCTCTTTCTGATAAGGCCCGTCTGTTCATTACAGGTGGGCTCATTATGGTACAGTCATGTATTCTTGTTTTGACACAGAAACTATAGTATTATAAACTCAGAACAAACCCATTATTTGCCTCAATCTTAGTCCTCCCATGAGGAGGGTATGAACAGCATCTAATGGGATATGGAATGAGGGTGGACCAGTGCATTCACTGGAGGATCTTGATCTCTGTACTCAAAAATGGAACAGGCAGGAGCCGGTGCAGATTCGACAGAGTGCCAGTCATCCTGCTGTGGTGAAGAGGAGGAGTTGTGTGCTGCAGTGTTCATCTTCAGCATATTCCTTATCCTCCCTCCCAGTGATTTAGCCTCTTTTTTCACTGCAGCAACACAGCCAGTCTCCTCCTCAACACCTACGTTTCTGCAGGTTAGGCTTGCCACATCAGCTCCACTGCCGTCCGCCTGTTCAGACATCTGAGAACAATCAATGTCTCCAAACCATGGCCTGTTCACCTCATCCAATCTTCCGACCACAGGCTGGATTGGGAGTGCAAGCTGATGGAGATGGTACAGAAAATGCCATTTTTAATGAACAAACATGGTATCTTCACTTTGATTGAACATTATTGGGGCAATATACAACCCCAATTCCACTGAATTACAAATAATGCATCCTTAAAGCCAGCATTGGTAGAATTTAATGAAGAGAGCCAAGATCACAGGACACAAATCATGCACTTAAGTACTTAATTGTTGCAAAACAGGCCTGATGTCACAGGATTTTCATCATTCCTTTTCTCTTAAATCCTATTTAAAAGGCAGGAACTCTGCTCCTAACTATTCACATTCTATATGAAACTGAAAAGTACTACAGAACGTCAGGCTGAAGTTTAATACTGAATCTTTCCTTTCTCCAGAGTGGTGAGGTGTGTATGTGTGCTTGTACTGGCCTGATCCTGAAATGTAGAGGAGATGGTCATTATAGAACATATATAGAAATGACTGATTGGATGCCAGCAGTCTTTCTTCAGCTCGTTCTGATGGAAAATAATTCACATGCATTGAAAGAACACTTAAATGTAAATGCAGTCACTTAAATGGACATGACTGAAGTGCCCTTGAGCAAGACACTTATCTCCCCTGCAGCTCCCTGGGTGGATAGGGCTGGGCATGTGTACTCACTGCCCTTTGGTGTATGAATTCACTACTGTGTATGTGTGTGTTTCATTGTGTGTATGGGTTAAATGCAGAGGGAAATTACAGTATGCAAGCGCAGTGGGCCTATGTGTACGTTTACATTTACATATACATTTTTTTTTGTTTTTCAATTATTTTGAATTGAATCCCCCAATGGCCAAGACATTTTTGGTGTCTGAAGTTTGTTTTTTTGGATTTGCAAAGAGCACTGGAAGCTTAGACCCAAGCCTTCGACTACACGACTCCAAAAAAAAATCTAGCCATTTTATTTACTTAAAAAAAACTGTTTTGAGTTTTGAAAGGTATGTTGATGGTCTGAACACACTGATTTTCTTAAGATATTGCAGAACACCCTGCATGTCCTTCCACCACTAGAAAATATTTCCCTACAGCCCAAATCTTCTCAAAACTATGGTAAAAAAGTGCTTCGGGCATCAGGCAAGAGAAAAACATTTGATATAATAAATTTCTGTAAGCAAGCTTCTAGACATTTTTTCTACTAGACATCTAGTTCCCATAACCCTCAATGTAAAAGGTTGTGAATCTGCACTTTTCCCTAGAACCAAGAGGTTCACAGCAAACCCACCCTGAGTGCCTTTTCCATTTTAACTCTTTACTTTTGAAGAATCTCAAGTAACAATTGAAAGCTCTAAAGCTGGAAGAGTGTTATGAGGCATTCTGTAGCTTATGTAGCACTTGTTCCGTTATTAGTGGGTTTTATTATTAATGTTCCATGTTTAATGTTCACAGAGCCCTACACACTTACAAATAATGCACTGTAGAGTTTAATATATATATATATATATATATATATATATATATATATATATATATATATATATATATATATATATATATATATATATATTATATTTAATCTTTTTGGTGCTACATGGCACCAAACAGGGTTCTTCTATAGGTTATAAGATTGACATCTTAACAACAGAAGAACATTGTTAAGTTCTCACATTGTGAAGTTCACAAGTGTGAATTGCAGCTCAGCAGTGTTGCAGTGACATTGGTATTAGTCATAATAAATGGCTCTTACCTCATCCTGTGGCAGAAAAAAACGTGCCACTCTATATAAGTCCGCTGTAGATCAAACAGTCGCCAAGTGATCTCAGAGTAACTGTAAGTAACAACTGCCTTGTGGAGTGCTAAGTCCTAACTGAGCCTATGAGGTTGAATCAGCCTTCGTTTATAGTAGTTGTAGTAAACTACTATAGTATTTACTGTGTCTAAATGTAAGTTAATAAATGGTAAATAATACTATGATTTACTAACTAGCTTTCTGTTAAAATTAAAACCTTGTGAAACTCAAACTGAAGGGCAAATGCCAAAAACATAAATACAAAGTTGTAGGTAACACAACCCCTGTAGGTCTTTACAAACACAGTTCCAGTATGTCTGGGCTGGTTAGTCTTGCTTTAGTTTTGAGTATCAAAATGTTCAAAAAGGCCACAAGATATTTAAAGTAACTAAATTTTCTGTACAGTTATCTCAGGAACTTATTTTTCTAAAGAAACCAAATATAAACTTACAAAGCAACTTGAGATCTCAACTTCTTGAGATCACTAGAAAAATACATTGTGACCAGTACACACAAACAAGTGACTGTAATCACTTGCTTACACCAATGACTGACTATTTATTAAGACAAACACCTACATAATAGGCATGTGTTCATAAGCTATTTTATTTTTATTTAAGTTGTGTATCTGAAAAAAAAACATTCTGGATGGAATTAAATTAAAGCAATCTATGAATTGTGGTCTGGTTTACTGTTTAATTGCTTCATCAAAAGGCATGTACACATGTAAAGAATATTTAAATCAAAATGAAGGATACATTTTTTGAAATATAATAATTTATGTGCAAAAGATAAACATCAACAATCATTCAAATTTAAAGATGTACAGAGAAGCTCTAATTAAACCCAGTCAGAACACAGGGCCTTCATTAATGACAGTATGAGTGAGTGCTTAAAGATGAAGTGCAAGCTGCTTCAATTTGCTTATTACTTATATGAAGGTTCTGTCTCGAAAGTGAGAAATGCATCTTGGCTTAAATGGCAATGTCCACTTTTTGATTGCAGGGGATATGAAGAAATACAATCATTCACATAATGCTGTTTAATGTCACATTATCAAACACATTCAGTAAAATGATTTTTGATTGTAAAACGTATCAGAAGTCCAAATCCAATCATTTTTTAACTCAGTGTATCCCATTATACTATGAACTGGTCACTTTCTTTATTGGTAAAACTGAGTTTATAACTGCAGTCATTAAATCTTAAGTGAAAAACTACAATAAACAAAAACGTAAAGTGGAGCTTCATTGTATAGACAGGCAGATAAAACTTCAATTTGAAGAAACAGTTTGATCTTGCTTAAACATAAGCAAGCTGACGGAGGAAGAATATTACTCTTATTTACATGTGTACATGACCTCACTGGGTCGTCACTGTTCTTTTTAGCACCTTCAATGGGCAGTGCAGGCCCTCATGGCTGTTGCTGGTACTGCCCCTCTGTGGCGGTGTAGAAATCATCCAGTACACTCTGGATGTAGTCGAAGGTGGGCCTGTCATCTGGTTTACTCTTCCAGCAGGTGTTCATGATGTCATAGAGTTCTGCGGGGCAGCTTTCAGGACGAGGCATCCGGTACCCCCGCTGCACAGAAGTCATCACCTCACCGTTACTCATTCCTGCGGAGAGAAGTGAGATAAATAAATAATATTTTATAATATTATAATATTATATATTATAATATATATATAATATTATATAAATATTATAATATAAATAATAATTTTAAATAAATAAATCATTAAATAAATAAATTACAGTTACCAGATATTATGAATTAAACTGATGATTGTTCATTTTTGTTATTATTTTGTATATATTAATAGTAATGTTATTAGTTTGATACTAATTCTATTGATAAATAAATAATAAAAACAATTAATATGTATAGTTCTAATTAATCGATGATTAAGTATAGCAATAAATGTTAATAGTAAATAAAAAAAAAATCACAATCTTTGCTGCCTTTTTATGGTGGAAATTTGTATTAAGTGTTCAGATGAATTGCAATTACTTGTCATTCACTGCCTGATTAGAAGAGCAGCCTGGTTGCTTTAAAAAGGTAGTGGTGCTTTTAAGTTTCCTTCTGTTAACCATGGTTACCACCAAGTTGCACTGCATTATATATATAAACATATGTCATGTTCTAAAAAAGCAAACTTTCTAAAAAAAAATTGAGCCATTCTCAAAGGTATTGGCCACGACTGTAGACCACAAGATAAAGTAGTTTGACTCTGCTTTCTACCAGCAGAGGGCAACGCAGTATACAAAGCTAAACTGGCCTTCAGTGCTTCAAAACTTCACTGCTTCACCTGACCACACACACATTCTGTTCATTACCTGGATATGGGATTTTCCCGTATGTTATAATTTCGTAGAGGAGGATACCAAATGACCACATATCGGACTTGATGGTGAAGGAGCCGTAGTTGATGGCTTCTGGAGCAGTCCATTTGATGGGGAATTTGGCACCTATAACATGCACACGCACACACACACACAGAAACAGAAACACACACACACACACACACACACACACACACACACACACACACACAGGCTCACCATTACAGACTATTTCTTTTATATGGGGGTCACTCAGGTGGTCTGTAAGCACAGAGTGTGTTCTGTGTTCACACTGCACACTCAGGTGAAAACACCTTGCTCAGCATTTAGACCACAGATCTGGTCTGAAGCTCATGCTCAGAATGACCTCTAAAACTTGGCTAAAATGCTGAATGCACAAGACCTGAGAGAAGAGTAGGTCACGGGTAGAGTCCCGAGCTGAAGCTGCTGTATTGAATTAACATTGCTGTTTAAAATCAGGGAAGGGTGGAAACACTGGCTGCTTGGGTTGTTATACTGTTTCTACACATATACTAAAGCTAACCATTACACTATTATATGCTTCAATATGTGTTATCATAAGGAAATATTATCTTGTAATAATTATTATACCTAAGTACCTTAAAGTATCCCTATACAAAAGTATTGAAAGTATAGAAGCTGTGTAAGCCCAAGCCATGACACTACCTCCACCATGCTTAACTGATGAGCACTGGATGGAGCACCATCCATGCCTGGGGGCTTAGGCATGGTGTCAATACCTTTGTGTTTATATGCTTCACAGAGTCCTATTCTATTGTCAGTACTTCTCCACATGGACTAAACAAGCTGTGTGTGCATTTGCACACCTGTGTCAGCAATAGGTGCAACTCAATGTACCTGAATGCATTCATTGGAAGGTGTTTCCACAAACATTTGGACAGTGAATGAAGAGAAAACCCACCTTCTCTGGCTGTGTACTGGTCGTCCTCAATGACTCTAGCCAAGCCAAAATCAGCGATTTTACACAGCAGGCTTTCAGACACCAGCACGTTGGCTGCCCTCAGGTCTCGGTGGATATAATTCTTCTTCTCGATGTAGGCCATGCCCTCCGCTATCTGCACACACAGATAATGTAAAAACACATTCTTAGATACACTGAATAGCCCAGCTATTCTGCTTCCATTCACAGAGCTCCAGTAGCTCCTCTTTGGTGGTTTGGAAACCTGAGAAGCTGAAAAAACGAGTTTTCATCCCCTCCAGAAAGAGTAAATATGAACTGGTTTGCTTTTTGCAATCATGCCAACCGAGTGGGGCCTAAAATATATGGCCTCACTTCTCTGTTTGCATCCTCTTTCATTCTTCATTGAAACAGGATGTACAACTCGAACGGAATTGTAAAAGAGCTCTAAAAAAATGAGCAGTTTTTATCACTGGCAACAGTAAACACTCCAGTTCTCTGAATCACACTTCAGTTTCCTAGGACCAGTGGGATGGTTTTATGTTTTCTGCTGGTGAGTCATATTATTCTCAGGTCCTTCTGGAGCTGAATCAGGTGTTTAGGAACAGGTGAAAATGAACAGTACAGATGAACACAGGACCAGAGCTGGGCAATGCTGGGCTAACAAGACCTTTACAACTGTGGCTAATAGATCAAACCGTCCAAACCCTGTTCTACACTCACTGACCAAAAATAGTAGCACCCAGGATGACTGTAATGCTATTGGGAAAGAAGGTAAATATTACCAGGAACTGTAAATAATAAAATCAGACTAATATGGACAATATTTATTAAGGTACACATACAGAAGAAATGTCCCAGTATTATGAGTATATTGCAACATGCCATGTGTCTCGGAATGGAGTAATTGTAATTGTTCCTAATGCTGTCCATGTGAAAAACCATCACATGCACATTGAATATTCCCACTCAGTTCCTGCTGATTGTGTGGTAGGGGTGGAGTGTCGATAGCGTGTCCAATAGCATCCCACATTTTCAATCAGGGATAGGCCTGGTGATGTCACTGGCCATGTACAAAGCTCTAGAGATGGCATTGGTCTGCTGACAAACATGATCCTGTTGAAATAGCACACCGCAGTGTGCAGTCAGGTTGCACGACCTCATCACTGTGGTATTGAGCTGTAAAAGTGCCTGTAATGAAGACCAAAGGTGATCTAGCGTCATACGAATTTGCACCCAACACCATCACACCAGGCCTTCTGGAGGTGAGATGCATGACAACAAAGGTTGATTGTGGTCCTGACCATGGTGCCTACACACACGGATTCAGCAGTTCATTAACAGTAGGCAGTTGTTGGCACAGCTCGTAATTATTTCAAAATTCTATGATGCATTGGGTCATACTGTATGTGTACATCAAGTATTTGGTAACATCCTCCAATATGGCTAAGCCAATCTGATTTTAAAACCAGAGTTGTTTTTTAATCATACAACCTTTAGCTGTGGCAATGCACAGTCTGCTGTGACTTTATTGTACAATAAGTTCTGTTTATAACATTTGACTGGCTGAGCTACCCTGGAAACCATGCTAAAATACCCCATTACACAAGCTTATAAGCACTTAATTATGAATTCAAGTGACATGTGCTGTAAATGGTGTATCGAGTGTTCTGCTACAGGTACTAAGATCTCAAACGGCTGAGCGGTGACTCTAGAGAGCCACTAAAAGATTCAATGAACTATATAAAAATACATTTTCGGTGCCTCCAGAAGTATTATGCTGCAAATCAACTGGCTCTGTACTCTCTGGACTTAAGTGCGTTATTAAAGAGTAACACCAGTGGCCTTTCAGCACCACCTCCCCTCTCCGTGATCTTTGAATTCTGTCAGAGTGGCTGCTATTCATCACGACATAACCACAAACAGATCATTTTATGGAAAGATGACACCCAAACAGTATAAAATAACTAAGTTAGCCAACATTTATCATTCCTGACAGGTAAACCATCACTACTGTGGCATTAGAGGTATGACTACGGTGCTTATCCAGAACTGCTTGCTGCTGAAAACCATGCTCACTAATGGCGCCATCCTTTATTGCTGCCACGGCATTAACACACCAGCTATGGCCATCATCCAGAATTGTTTCCATGACGTCAGCATACTGGTAACAGGTCTCCTTTGCCTCTACATCCAAATAGGGATTATGTTCACTATTTAGCAGTATTTAGAGAGTAGGACACTATTTGAGATTCACGCCACATGGGAAATCCAGACGTATAAGCTTACAGAACACCTGAAAATACTCAAGAGATGCTTAGAAAATTACCATCATGGGTGTAATTTACTAGAGCACAGTAGAGGCATCTTAGCAGTGTGGGTATCAAACCTACAACCTTGTGATCAATATTATATTACATTATATCATATTTTCTTATAATTAGGAGACACCCCTGCCTCTCTAGGTAAGCGAGTACTGGATCTATTGAAACCAGATAGATTAATAACAGGCTTATCTGTTCTTTATGCTTTAATTTCAAAGAGTTCAGATGTCACCGAACATTATAATTTTCTAATCTATATTCATATTAATGGACTGATTTTCTTTTGTCACTAAATGACACCCTTTCTTCTCTGCTCGCTGTACAAGTACCGGTTACAGTTCCTCTTTTTCGTCAGGCAGTGGAAAATGTGACATCAGCATCAGTTTCCAAATAATGCACAAAACAGACCAAATGCCTGATGTGTTACAACATAGGAGAAAAAAAAAGAGGAAGAAAGTGCGAGCCGATGGACAGCTGCAAAAAAAAAATATATGTATATTTAAAAAAAAAAAAAAAAGCATCTTTTTAAAAGAGCTTATTTTTACCTGAGCTGAGAAGTCAATCAGCTTGGGGAGCAGGAGCTTTGAGCCAGCGTCGCTTTTCAAGAAGTCCAGCAAGCTGCCTGGAAAGAGGATAAAAAAGATAGATTCACAACTTAGAAGAAGGAGAACGTGAAATACACACACGTTTAATCTGGCACACTGTCAACTTAAGATGGATCCATCCACCCTGACGTTCTTTTGACATCAGTGACGGTATGTGAAAGGGGTGTATAGGAAGCACACCAGGACCAATTTTCGAGTGGCAGTTTGTATTCGTCCATCACAGACAGCTGCCGTAGTGAGTTTATAGTAACAGCAGGACTGCTGACAATACTGGAAGTGTAGGCTATAGAATGTAATGTTACTGTAAATGAACTTGTAGGCTGTATTGGTTCATATGACTGATATAAAAGGATGATGACAACAGCAGTGCTAGAATAGAAATAGAAATAGTAATAGAATAGAAAAGTGTGCCTTTCTGCTCGCCCACGGATGTTCACTGTATTAATGAGAGTTCCGATGGTGGCTGAATACCTGCATTGCTTCCGTATGTGTGTATATATACATATATATATATATATATAAATAAAATGATCAAAATAATTAATCCTAGATCAGTACATTTTGACTGCTCCTCACCCCCATATGGAAAGGGCATATCCACCACATCCTAATAAAAATACATCCAAAATATATTACAAATTGAATAAAAGAAAACAATCTAACAAAATTTAAAAAATTATTATCAGTCCCAAATAACTGAATTGTGGTGAAATCACCTCCTAAATAATTCCATTCCAATTAAATTGTTGTGTACCACAGGGATTGGTTACTGTACCATTGGCCATGAACTCTGTGATGATGTAGATGGGCTCAGTTTTGGTGACCACGGCATAGAGGCGCACCAGTCGCTCATGCTGGAGGGTCTTCATCAAGTTGGCTTCCTCCAGGAAGGCTTCCACAGACATGGTTCCGGGCTTAAGTGTCTTCACTGCAACTTTAGTGGTGTTGTTGTAATAGGCTATAAAACATGAAGGGCTGTTAGGGTCATAGTAGAACTCCAGAAGAAATGCTGACTGTCGACACAGAATTCCTGTGTACTGCAGCCTCATGTCACACAACAGCCTGTATCAGCAAAGACGCTTTTGTTGTGCGCAAACGGAGAGTTGAGACAAACCCCCCCCCAAATGTACAGCTGTCCCACCCAATATAAATGTAGTCAGCTGACATTTTTGGTGTCTGAAAATTAGTTTGGTGAGCCTCGAACTCAAGCTGTAAAAGAAACCCTATTAGACTTGCTTGAGGTTTCAGTGTGTGTGTGTTCACAAAAACACCCTTATTTCTCAGTAGCAGTGAGTCATGACACAGGTCTGCATGAACACCAGAGACAAGCAAAACGATATTCGTCCCTGTTTCACAACCGAGTAATTGCCCTAGAGTGTTAACCTCGCACAGTTTTTTGAGCGACATGACATTTCCCTGATCCCTAATGCCACCTCCACCATGCTTTGCATGCACATACAGTGGTGTACACCACAGTCCTTCCAGGCCTTCCATGGTACAGTTTACCACTTAAGAGGAACAATGTTTTTAATGGTACAAAAATAGTACAAAACGTATATATATATTCACTTATATGTTGAAATGCTGTAGCTAAATATATTTTAATATACACTGATATTAATATATTTTAACAAGGGCTGTATTTAAAATGAACACAAGTGTGTACATATGTACTTCTATACTGAATATTATTTGACATATTATAAAAAATGAATACAATAAATTATTGATCACATAATAGCGTTTTGTTGTACTTGGACGTATTGAATAAAACATCCGGAAATAGCTACACCATCTGGTGTCGTTTAGAAAGCTCGAGTCATTTAACTTTATCTGATTCAATTTATAATTTATGTGATATAATTTATATTTTACATTATTTTTTTTTATTATATTATTAGAATAGTGACATACATCCATTGAAAGTACACCTCCTCACACAATTTAATTACACCCCAATGACAGGGGCCAAAGGACCAAAGTGAGATACAACAAATGCAGAGTCAACCACAATGAAGAGTTTTAAAGTTGTGTGTGTCTGTGTGTGTCTGTGTGTGTGTGTGTGTGTTAGGCCTGGCAGTACATTGGCAATGGGGTCAGGAGGAAACATCTTGAGCACATGAGGCCCCACACCATTTGTATATTTGCAAAGTCAACCGCTTCCTGCGATTCATCGTGCCTGCCAAGCGGGAAGAAGCCGCATGAATAATAATGACATCCAATGCAAATCCAATGCCGACTACACTACAGCTTCCCGCTCAGATCCAGCCGATAAGGCCTCTGTGGGTGCACTTAGCCCACCCAG